>OY390727.1:15414120-16014120 GCA_959613375.1 Heteropelma amictum
GGAGAACCGTATCTCTCGTCATGGACCCATCTTCCTCAAAGCCTTGGGGGAGAACGAGCGCGAACCTCCCTCGATCTTTTCTCGCCCGGTACCAGACTGCATAGAACGCCCACGGATGCTGGAGAAACCTCTTCTGATTTCATTATTAAACGAGGCTGCAGGTGGAAATAGATTTCGATGAAATTATCATCACGAACCCGTCAGTCGAGAGATCACGTCTTTTTGAGGAAGATATCAAGTTTTCCAAAGTGCTTTGGCAGGCTACGAGCGAGAGAGAGAGAGGCGGAGGACCGAGGAGAGATTAAATGGGATGCGAGGACTCGCGTTCGAGCTGCATCTTTTTGTTTCAACGCACGACTTTGTACGTCTTCGAAGCTCGCCGGAACTGCCTGTTGTACGTCGAAGGACCGCGTTTGTTTTGGCTCTGGTGGTGCGGTACGAGATTCGGGCCAAAGATAGGCATCCCCGAGGATGCTCAGCCCTTTTTTCAAGCGCAAGATGTTGTTTCAGGCAAGGGTTCGGGTTTTTTGTTCGTCCGACTCTCGTCGTTTCGTTTTCCAAACAACGCTTGCGTATCGCAAGGGAAACTGATAAATATGGATCGCGAGGGTAGACAGGAAGTGACCCGAGAACGTGGCTGGCACGTCTCCCAGGCAGTGCATCCCATCAATGCGACATTCTCCCTTTTTCTCTCTCCATTCCGCAGCACGCAATATTTTCCAGCATCTCTGCTGGACCATCCGCCAGATACATTCCATGACGTTTATTCTCAAGTGGAAGGAAACGCCAGGTCGTGCGAGAAGAACGAGAAAAAACTTGCGGAATCCGGTGAACTGGATGATCCAAGTCGGAGCAGTCCCGTCTGCGAGAAAACGCTCGAGTTTTCGAGCGAGACTGCGCCAAGAGAGCCAGAAGAGTCGCAGATTTCCGGGCTTCCCAGTGTCGCGGTGCCGTCCGTTATACATCACGTCACACGAGTCGGAGCTGTCTTTTGTCTATTGACACCTCGGGGTGCCGTCTCGCACGCTCTTGAGAGTCAGGTCCTTCACCAGAAGTTGCACGTCGATATCCACAGGAGCGCTTCAACATTGATCTTGGACAGAAATCTTCCAGTGCCTGCTGCTCGACAATTCGTACCTCGAAAAATTCAAAGATATCCCTTTGAAATCCTTCATCTCCGCGCACAGATGGTTGGGGGTCTTTGCTCCGCATAAAAAAAAAAAAGAACGATTACAGAAGAGTCCTCTGACAAGACGCGTCTTGCTGGTCCGCTAACGCTGTATCTGCGTTCTCACGACTCGATTCTCTCTCTCGTTTTTTATCAACGTCACGAAACACGCGCTTGTAACGCCTACACGCAATCTGATAATGAAACAGTATCAAACTTGGTCGCGATCCAAGGTGTTTGCCCGTCTGTCCCTTTCCGCGTTGGTGTATGTGACAAGCCCGCGCGTCTGTACGTGTGGAACGTGTTTTTACCCTCTACATAACTGAGGTAATACGATGGATGTCGAGAGCGTCTCGTTCCTCCATAAAGACCTCCGCATATCCTATCAGCGCAATTCCTTACGTGTATTTATATGTTTGTGTGTGCTATGCGTGTGTAGTACCGGGCTATTGAAAAGCCGTAACAATAAAATATTCAAATGAGGATACACACAGCGGCGCGTTATATGCCAGCAGGGCACTGCGGTAATATACTTGGGGCTCTGCCTCTGCCTCTGCCTCTCTCTATCTCACTCCTCGCTGATGCTCGATCCTCCGCCACCGCTGTCTTTAATGTCTTGTACACCGAACTTAAAACGCTGTAGCGTCGTGTTTTACGCCGTCATGTCCGTGGACCCCTCGCGGATCTCTCCTTCTCTCCCTTTCGCGATGTATAGCCTGATGAGTCGGCTATTTATGCGTTTAATCGATCGTAAAACGATGTGTCTACTAGACGACGAGGCCAACACTCTGAGCTCTCCGACAGTCTTTCTCCCTCTTTGGTTAGACTCATTTTCTGCTCTTCTTCATCTTCTCTCTCTCTCTCTCTCTCTGTCTCGTATTCACTTTCGTTCTGAATACAACCGAGGTGGACTACACCGCTGAACACACCGGTAATTCCCGAGCTTGGTGCGCCTCGTCACTCGCTTTCATACAACTCGATGTCTCGTATGGTCCCCGAGCACACACAAGTTCCTGCCACAGAAACGCGTACGTGCGCAAGCTCGAGTTTCAATAGCTGCTGTTCTCTCACCACCGAGATCATGATGGTTTCTATGCACCGAGTGTTTTGTCCTACCGGCATACTCGTCCGTGTGTGCGTGCACCTGTCGCGGGAATCAACAATATACCATTGTTTCGCCCAGTGGAAACAAAAGATACCACCGCGCATGTACCGCGGCGCGTTTATCATCTAATGAGCGTTGATATTGGATTTTCCTCTCAGCTCCGGCTGGAACATTGATGCTAGCGCGGTTTCCATTACACAATGCCCATTATTCCGACTTTTTGTGTACAAAATCTCCCTCATCGTTGTACGAGCTTGTGCATCAGCTGTTTCATTACAAAAATATTTTGAGTACGTTCCAGCCCGTCTCATCTCCGGCAATTGGCCATCGACCTGATTGGGACTCACAGATGGACGTTTTACAAAAAATGAAAGCCTCCCCCGACAGTCCGCAGAGCGAATCCGTCTTTTTCCATTCGCAGCATCCGGAAACTGCAAGATCCGACGTTCATCCTTTCTCCATCCGTCCACCGTCTTCCCCACGACCACACACGTAGCTTCCAGTCGAATCTTCCATCTTTCTTCACTCTGCTCGCTCAGCCAGCCATTCTCACACGTATTCCGAGATAAACGCGGCCACTCTCGGGACACAAAAGCACGGTCGAGAAAAGTTGCGATAACCCGGGAATCTTTATGGCTCTCAACTCGCGCATCGGTGTTCACCTGCCTCGCTCCTATCTCTCAAGCTCGATCGTCCCGTCTCGCCCCTCGTCTCATAAAGCCTCTCGCTTCGCTCCGCTGATGGCTCATCGCGGCAAATATTGAACAAGATAGAAGGTTCAACTCGCGATACTATAATCGGACATGGAGCTACCCGTTTGTGTGTTTGGAAGACCGATCGCGAGTGTACAAACAGCCGGGGAACAAACCGGACGGGCGTTTCTTATTCGTGGCCAGAAATAGAAAATTGGCGAACAAACAAACGACGAAATGTGACGTATGCGCTTCCGTAAAACAAACAGCAACAAAAAGCAAACCCCGGGAGAGTGAGACAAAGCGGAGGGAACATTGTTGCGAGTTTCCTCTCTTCCAGAGTCTTTGGACGGTTCGCCACACGCGTTCAACAGCCAATGGAAATAAACGTACATTGTATGTCCCATGTGTGACATGTATGTACACTGCATATTTACTCTCGCAACTTTCGTCGCCATCTTTTGTTGCCAACTATGTATGCAACGTGTGCCCCGCACATTCGATGTCCATCTGTCGTTGATGACAATGCCACCGTCTCGGGTCTCGGCGCTCGTGCAAGTCCGAGAAGCTGGGCACAGTCTCGCCGGGCAAACGACGAGGAGTTTTCCTTATACGGTTCTTCGAGCTCAACGTCGTTTCAACTCGGACTACCGCCGACGAAAGGTTCTCGCATGCAAATGCGACCAACAGCCATGACCGTAAAGGGTTTGGTACGCTCGTCCGGATGACGCGGTGTGCGCGGAAGGGACTCCAGGGAGTGGGATACCACTTTTTTCCTCGGAGATGGTTGAATCTTGAGGCGATTTCTTCAACGGTCCATCGAATATCTCCCGTCCCACGAGGCTGAAATCTTCTCACGTACCGATGTAACACGATACACGTAATATCCTCCGGCGTTTCAGTTTTTTTTTCAATCGAGAGATTAGGCGGTTTGAGGGCGAAGGAACCGAGGGGAAAAAACGTGGAGAAACTCCGGTCTCGGTGAATCTCGGTAATCCGGCGGGTGGTTAACCGTAAGAAACCATCTCGAATTCACAATCGTTCGACAAAGAGAATTGAGAGGGAAAAAAAACGGATTCCCAGGAATCTACCGCAAGGTTGTTTGATCAGACTCGAGTGGAAGTCTCCGCGTTCGTTTTTTTTTTCATAAAATCTATAAAGTCCCGCATTGTCCTTCTCGCGTTCGTTCCTCACGGACGATGGAACACCGATGACCAATTCGTCGGATAAAAGCTGAACGGTGAATCGAAAAAAAATATATATATCGTGTATTCGAGCTTTATACTCTGGGACCAGCATCACGCCACGCTGGACCATGCTTATATTCTTCCTCAGAGTCTCGGTATCATATTGAATATCACAATATATCATAATACACCATTGCCATTCCTCTCAGCTCTGGCTTTCGAATATTATAGCCCCTCGTGGCTCAAATTACTCGTTCCCCCTTAATATACACGTATACAGGCCCCTGCGATCTTCCATCATCTCCCAGACGGGATAAACCACGGTGGTACATGAGTTTCCTCAGAAAAATCATTATCGAGCCTCCGAAACAATCATCATCATCACCTCGGTTTCTTAAAAGTTTAATCGTCGAGTTTTTTTCCACACCGCGAGTGATATCCCGATGCGAAATGAGAAACGTTCTCGGTTTCAGTGGCAGCGCAATTGCCAAGGTGGATACAGAGTCTCTCGCGGGTATTTTGAGTCAAAAAAAGGCCACTCGAAATCACAGCGAGTCCCCCGTGGTCAGGAGCTCGTGTCCGAGATTGCACCGGGACCTTAAAACCGTTTCGTTGGAGCTGACCGAGCGCACTGCGGCAGGCTCCAGCGGCAATGTTCTCAAGGTATAGACCCGGTGGTCAGATTCACGCTGCGAACACTCGCGGACGACGACACGGAGCACAAATTGGCAAACGGACAAGGATGCAGATTGCGATGGACCGCCGAAACAAAAGCGTTTGCTCGAACAATTTGCGGTCCTGGTTGATTCTCGCGGTGGAAAGCCAAGCAAACAGACGTATGTACGGTGCCAGGTCGGTATAGTAGCCAAGGGAGGTTAAAGAAGTGAGATGAATCTGCAAAACAGAGAGCGAGAGAGAGAGAGAGAGACTCTCTCACACAGGGAGAGGAAGAAAGATGAAACCAACACCAGCGAATTTCAATTACGAAGCTTCACAGGCTGTACCCTGACAGACTCGGTTTTTTTTCCTCCTCATCCTTCTCTCGGTCCATTTGATTTTTGCGGGATAGAACGGGATCGACGTTGGTCCAGAAGCTCACTCTGAAATTCGGTAGCCTCCCCCGGACTTCTCTCGGTAATGAAACATTCACGGCGCACCGCAAATTGCTCTCACTCTCTCTCTCTCTCTCTCTCTCTCTCTCTCTCGTATTCACGTTATTCCAAGTCCAAGATATACATGTATCTGATGACCAAGAGTAACAGCAGCGAGCAAGAAATCAACGGTTTTCGAGCGCCTACTTATTTTTTGTTTTCCCTCCTCGCGGCTCTTGTATATACATAATGTTGGCGCGGTTCGCGCGCGCGAGCACTCGGCGCTTAATGCTCCGGGCCAATCTCGTACGCAATTATTGGTTTTGGCGTTGGGCAATCTCTCGCCCTGTCGCTATGTTGAAAACGGACGAGAGTGTAGGTAGTTTGAGTCTTCCACGTCGATTTTCGTTCCAGCGAACGACTACGATTCTGCACCGAAGGAAACTCGTTTTTCCTTTCCCTCGCATTTGTAATCGTCGAGTCCGGACCGAATCAAGCTCTCGCAGCAGCGAAATATACCCGAGAGCAGAAAAATCTAATCGATTTCGTCGATATCCGATACCGACTTTTGTACGTCAAAAGTGATGCTGCGTCGATTCTGGACCAACTTTTATCGGGGAGTTTCGTCGAGATTGCTCGGAGCCGACTTTTTCGTTCGTCAGACGCGACTAATGCGGATGAAAGTGTCATTGAATTGAATTGATTTGGGGGGAAAAAATGATTTTTACACACCCTAACGTGTGCACACCGCTGCTGCGATCTTATATAAACGTTGATGCCGCATTCCTCCGGGCAAGCGATGCGCGACGCCGTGAAGATCGAGTCGGGACCCCCGTAAGACCGTGGAACGTGATAGCACGTCTCGGGGTGCGCCTCTCTCGCCGATGGCGGCGAAAAAGTCACGGAAACCCCTCCAGCTGTGGCTCGTACAGCGAGGCTTATGGAAAAAGCTCCAACGTACCGTGGATGATGCGTCGTGCACACGCGAAAACGATTCTCGGGAGCTTCGAGCTCCTTCCATCACGTATATTTTCCATCGAGAGGCCATTTTTCCCGCTCCAGCGATTTTCCCTCATTTCCGTGCTAGAGCGCGTTCCAGACGCTATAAAGCGAGAAAAAAAGAAAATCGAAAAAAAAGAGAGAGAAACAGTGCGGATATACGCGTACAGCGGAAGCTTCTTGTAAACTTCTTCTCGATTGGTTTTGACGGCTGAAAATGTTGCGCAAAACGAGCATTCTTTTGCGGAATAAATTTACTTCTTTATCGATCGAGATCGACGAGAAATTGCGA
Source organism: Heteropelma amictum (assembly GCA_959613375.1). Taxonomy (NCBI): domain Eukaryota; kingdom Metazoa; phylum Arthropoda; class Insecta; order Hymenoptera; family Ichneumonidae; genus Heteropelma; species Heteropelma amictum. The sequence goes on from OY390727.1 coordinate 15,420,655, forward strand.
CAATTTCGTTTTTCACTCGTTCCCCGGATGTGCAAAGACGCTCAAGTCGACGATCTTTTGTTTTAACGTCATCTCGTCGATGTGAGAACGGGAAAAATGGCCTTTCGTCCAGCCCAGCTCGTAAAGTCGATCGTCACGTACGTGGCGGACTCTGCACGGGCGCGTTCTTCACATAAACTAGATCTTTACCGCGGGCGTGTGGAATCATAAAGCTTCTTGCTCTTTTATCTCTTCTGTTTTTTTACAACGATACTGGCGACGTGCCAGAGAAACGACATGACCGTACATGTTTCGAGTGCGACTCTTCATCGGCATCGAAGAGGAGAACCGGCGGATTGACGAAGGACGAAGGGGAGAATCGCGACGGTTCGGGAGTCGCTCGTGAAAAAAAGCTCATCCACGGGAAAAAGAATGATTTCCCGCGAAATTTCTCACCAAAAGGTGTACTCCTACAATCCCTCTGGCGGCGGAAAATCGTAGGAAACGGACCAAGTTGTTAATTTTTTGAATATACGATTCCATTTTTTTTTAAGGACAAAAAATAAAATCATCCAGCTTTGGTTGTACTTTTTTCGACGCGAACAACACCCGGAGGCGGAAAACGCCGTACAGCGAGGATCAACAGCCGCTTGGGAGTCCTCGGCTCGGAGGTATTCGAGCTTAATTGTGAATTTAATCTCCCGGGATGAATCGCTGGACCGCAAGGGCGCAAGAATGCGATGATGCGCCTATATCGCCGAGTACATTCATTAAATAATTGACAAATGAATTTAATTGCTGCGCATATGTCCTCGTTTCTTATCTCCCAACCGGACTCTCCAGTATATTACGTGTGTATTGCGGTTGGAGTTCGAGAGTGTTTAATTCCACCGAGGGAAAGCGAGAACGAATATCACGAGAGTGTAATACTCGGAGAGCTCTAATTATCGGGTGATTAAAGAGGGGTATTTATCGCGCGAGAAGTCTGGCGATCTTCCGTGAGCGGTAAAATATATCACCGCGGAAAGGATCGATTGGATGAATCGCGTGACGTTCGACAAATTTACGCTTTCGATGAGCTATTTTTTCGCGAGGGCTCGAAGCGCAATTTCCGGCGGTATTCATTTATTTTCACGCCGCAACGAGGCAAAAAGGTCGTACGTAGCTGGATCTCGTTCCTTTATCCATCGAACTTCTCGAATAATGAAATATTCACGCGACGCACAAGGTGGATCGAAGTACGAGAGAAAAGACGAGAATAAAAGCGAGTCCAAAGTGCATCTGCTCCCGCCTACTCTGTAAAACGTACAAGACCCGTATACCTGTTATGTATTATCGTCTGTTTGTCCACATGTATGTACATACACGTGGTACACATGGTACATAGACTGTATACTTGTAAATTCAGACAAGAGCGACGGAACGTGTATTTTCTCTCTGCCCTTTGAGAAACGATGCTGAAAATGGATGTGGTCCATATACGAGCTCTGAATTATTAACAGAAACGCTGGTTTTATCGCGTTTCGATCGAGTTCCTCCGTCGAAACACCCGCTCGATATGTCCATTAAGGAAAGTCCCCTGCGGAAATTGTCTCGAACGTCGTGGTACTGTGCACACGTGGGAGGTGGACGTTTTTCCACGTCTCATTATCGTCGATGTGTACATATTCGCGAGCTCTCCTCCTTCGTCATTTTTTCCGGCAGTTTCTCCCTCGTAGGATTCTCAACGAGCTTGCCGATTGAAAGTATGTTTAAAAAAAATCAAGACAAGTTAGTTCCACGTGAAAAAAGGAAGATTCGACGAATGAAAAATCGACGAGAGCGCTGGACAACGCGTTTGAAGATTTGAGAGCGACTGTACTCGCGCGTTACGGTACAACACCGAGAGTGCAGCCTCAGGGAGGCACGAGGGGCTGAAAGAGCGACGTGTGTGCGCGGAGAGCGGAGGAGACTGCGAGCGGAGCGAGTCTGGCGCACTCGCGAGTCTGGTCACACAGATAAAAGTGTGTGGGGGGGGGGGGGTGGAGAAGATGAAGGAGGAAAAGAGACAGAGAGATTCTTCGCGAGATGAGTGTGGGGGAAAGAGCGACGGGTCGGCGCGTGGGCGGCCGCAGGCAGGACGCACGTCCCGAGAAAGAGATATGACTATGGGATGACGGCCGAGGCAAGAGCGAGATGGATGGATGCTGGAGAGCTCTCGGATGAAAATGGAATGGGAAGAACGGCGAGAGCTCGGAGGATCGCGAGGGCTCGCGTTTCCTACGGCGTACGAGACTGACTGTACATGCCCTATGTATACATACACATAAACACACATACATGTACCATTTTTTATCACTCTGAGAAAAGAGAAAAAAAATCGGGATGAGAAAAATATACGTACAGCGAGATGGAGAATCACGACGAAATGTGCACCTGCGTATCGAAAAATTCCGATAGTTTGGCCGTTTGTAGATTATTTATTCGATCGATTCGTTTAACCGGAAGTTGTCGAATTGACGAAACCATGGGAATAAACGAACGAATCGGATGCTTTCGCCCGGACCGTCCTGTAGAAAGTGCGTGCCGGAGGATTCTCCGTCGCGAGACGCACGCATCAGGGAACGCGAAACGCCGGTACCCGCGGGCGGCGGACCTCTTCGCGAAGAAATATAAAACGAGTCTCGTACCGCGTATGACGCCGGTGGTTTATGGTCGTGGATTTTATCTGATCGGATTGCCACCGCGGTGCAGATTTCGCAATAAATTAGTTCAAGGTGTAATTAAAAGAGCGCCGCTCGCGTGTGATACACCACAAGCGCGGTATTCGTCGTTTTCCCTCCTCTTTTGCTCTCGTTTTCTCTTTTTATCATCACTATCCGATTAACATCGAAGATGTACGCGAGCGAGGATTTTTCGCGAGAAAAACCTGACGGCGCCTCCGATTTAAGTACCTTTCGATCAGGCATCCTAAAAAAGTGGGCCATTTTTTATTACGATTCGTTCGTAATCGTTGGGTTCTATTTTTAGACACTTTTTTTATCCATCTTCCTCAACGAGTCGACGAATCGGAAGTTTGAGAAAAAAAAAAGCCGTCCGAGTATAATAAAGTGTTCCACAACTCGAAAAATGTCAAATTTACTAGAATGGAAGACGTTTATTTTTCGCGGTCCAGATCTTTTTCTCGCGTTTTCTCAAACGTTCGTGTGGGCGCCGAAGTGCTCTATTCTATATTACACACACACACACACACGCGCGGATATAAATTTGGTACGTTCGAATACATTATTTCATCCCTCCACCTACTTTCCTCGTTCGAAGGATCACGACCGAAGATAACCCTTATAAACTGGAGCATTAGCACAGCGCTCCGATGAGAGAGAGAGGGTCTCTCTTTATAGAGAGCGAGAGAGACGTACCTCTCGATGATTTGTACGTTACGATGTGGGAGAGCGTGCTGGAAAAGAAGAGGCGAGGCAATGAGGGTAAGTGAGAAGGAGAAATCCGGGAGGAATCGAGAGGGGCAAGATGAGGCGTTTCACAATAAAGTCCGGTACATAAACCATATCTGCATCAAGCAGCAGCGAATTTTCTCTCTCCCTCTCGCTCTTTCCCTTCATCTCCGGTATCCAAGCTACGTCGCTTGCATACATGCATTTATTTATGTACATATACATGGATATATATACATGTCCCGGAGAGAAATATCTCGCACACAGGTCGCCATCTATCGCCACACACCCTCGTGGTAAATAAAGTATATATATATACACAGTGAGATGAGAGATTCGCCACTTTTGCACCACCTTAAGATCCACAGATATACGGTGGGTGAAAGGATGTTTACGTATAATTTATATTTATTTTCTAAAAAACAGATGTACCAATTTTCAATGAATATTCAATAATCGATGCTTATTCCTCGATAGAATTTTCGTCGAAAAATTGTCGTAGCGTTGGCGCGCAGACTGCAGGTGGACAGTTTTTTATCTCAAAATCGCGTCGTCTTGAAAATTATTCGATTATCCTAGAAGGGAGCTTTTTTGGACTCGGGTGAATATATATACGTTTATATTTGCAGGCTTCAAGAAGCAATAATAAATGTCCCGGGTGTGTATATCCGAAGGCAAGCGTCTCACACTCGTGCAGCGTTTAAATCCTCTTTATGTTTTACACGTCTGCAGACGCTGCGTCTTCTCGTACGGCCGATGAAAAAAAAATTCAAAGAAAAAGCAATACTAATCATAATTTACGGAGGATATTCTCGTCCTCCTTCGAATATGCAAATTCAATAATTAAAGTGCTACCGCGAGACTATTCGAGGCGAAAAAATAAATCGCCGTAATCTCTCCGTCATATCGCACCCTCTTTCCTTTTTTTTTTTTTCTTACGAGATGAAAAACAAAAAAACACGTTAAACCTTTTGTCAACGTCCGTCTCGCACATATTTCGAAATTCGATTCGCGAAGCAACGTCAAACTCGTCCGTCGTTGGAATTTTCGTAATGTTCATAGAGAAATACGAAAATATGGGAATTATTTATCGCAAATAAAGCCAATAGCGATAAATAAAATAGACACATCGCGATATACGAGGCAATAAATTCCGACGGATGTTCAATCACTTTTCCATTTCTTCTTCGTTTTCCTGTTTTTTTCGCTTTTTTTTTCTCCTATACACCGCGAGAAGTTTCTGTACCCCTTGAAGCGTAAATCCGTTAAAGTTCTTTCTTCTTTGATCCCTCGCGTTGTTTATTATATTTTACATAGCGCGAAGATACGGCGTGTAAAGAAAAGCGAGAATGTATCCATCTTTGGCGAGAGGAAGATGCTTGGGATCACGTTGAGAGGGAAGATTTCGCCGGGGAAATGACGGGGCAGAGGGAAGAGGGAGGGAGGGAGAGAGAGAGAACGTCAAACGAGCGTGAGGCTGCGCAAAGGATGTGAAAAGGAATGCGAGGATGTTTTCCATTCCTTTTTTCCTTTCGCGTTAAGATATTGAGCGAGCGAGGAAGAAAGATAGCGAGAGAGCGAGGGCGAGCAGCAGCACGATTAAGTTGTATCAAATCCGCGATTGAGTGCCTCTCGCGTGGATCGCGAGTTCCACAGCCATAAACGTCCGAGGTATGGTGTTTCCCATAATCTATACGAGGTCCGGAGCTGGCAAATATTCCCTCGAGATCTCTCTCGTTCGAAGAAAATCCACACAGCCGAGTGTTACACGGGAGGATCGGAAGCTGCTCCTTTTTCCCCTCGAAACGTTCTATCGAGATTTAAAAAATCGGGGCATCGAAAAAATCGATGAAATCTTGTCACTCTGGACCAATTTCTCCTCTCATTTTGTCGTTTTATCGGGATGCGTCTTTTCGGGGAGAAGCTCGGCGGTCATCTCCGCGTTACATGTCGTGGGTGGCTTGTACTCGATATAAATGTACGTATAAACGTATAAAATCCGTACGAGCACGCGAGATGCCGTGCGGAATCTTTTTTTGCTCTCGCTCGTTTCAAAATTGATGCGTGCGAGTGTTGGAAAATGGGAGAGAGACGAGGAGAGAATTATTTACGATCAGTGGGCACGTTTCTCCTCGACCTCCCTTTTTCATATTATTGTGTATTATAAAATCTACTCGATTGATACAGCACAGCATCCGAGATGTATAAAAACCCTACGAGAAAACAATTGATATTCTACGCATGAAAAAATTAACGACGTTTCGACTACTTTAGGAGAAACCAAAAAATATATTTCAAAATCATTGTATATGCGGATTTTCGATCTTCGAAATATTTAATGACTTACCGAAAAAAAAAAACAATTATATTCCTTTTTCTACAAAAATCTGTGTTGCGTAGCAGCAATAAAAGAAAATTAATCAAAAGCGATCTGGACGAAATAACGTTTTTTTTTTACGTATACGTGTATACAAACTCGACGTGTATTATTATTATAAACGTCGTTAATTTTAATACGCCAACCGCGCAGCTCGCTCGCGATATCTCCCGCTGGAGCTCGCAGCCTCCTCCTCGGATTCTCGTGATTTAACGATTCTGAAACTATCTGCCGATCACGAGAGAGTTCGTACTATATATTATATAAACGACTGGACGATATGTACATGTATATGCACGCGAGGTGTATATAATGCACTTTATAGCACGTCCCTCGTTCCAGTAATGTATACGTGCATGAACCTTGGGCTGTATTGAAAAAAAGCCAAAGTTTTTATTCTCCTCTGATGATGCTGAGGCCAATCAAGTGCATCCAGAGATAAAGAGAGAGAGAGAGAGAGAGATAAAGAGAGTAAATTAGACAGTGAGAGAAAGAGGCACGAGTGTAAAGTCCGATATCGCGAAAACGTTCCGTTGTTCGTGCTCGGTGAGCTTCTGCGATGTGAAAGCGCGGTTGAAAAACGCCCTCCTTTATTTTTGCTGATTTTTTTTTGCGTTTTTTTTTCTTTTTTTTCATAGCTTCAGCAATGTCGGGGCGGCTCCTGCTTCGGCGGCCGTACACACTGCACGGAGGTGTTATAAATGCAATTATTTACGGCCGATTAAGAACACTTGGCCGGAAGAAAGCCGCTGGCAGCTCGCGCGCGAGTGCATCAAGCTTCTGCGGCCTACCGCGATATTTTATCTGTATAAATGTTGTGTATATGTATATACACATCCGTGTGCTCGAAAAACTCTTTTTGCCTGATCGAAACCAAAGATTGAATGAAAGAAGAACACGTTCCAATGTGCTCGCCGTTTCTCGGTCTGACCCGACGCGCGAGGCTGCTCGAATTTTAAGCAGATTATCGGCGCCAGCTTCTCTTTGAACGTCTCTACGGCTATATATCTGTATATATTTATACATGTACGAGTATTCCAGACCACAACGATCGGCACACCCCCTTTTCTCATTGCGAAATCGGTGCACGCCTTTTCGGACCATCCTCGTATTCTCTTTTGATTCTTCCTCCGGGTCAGCCTGCCGCCGACTCTCTCTTTGCCTCTTTCCATACGCGAGAATCGGTAAAACAACATTTTCCTCCATCTTTCGATTCTATTTTCAATTTTATGTTTTTTTACACGAAATCACCCACACGTGGTACAGAAATTCCCGTTTTTCGGATAATTTTTATGTAAATAAAGTTGAAAGTGTCACAAAAACTCTCTCGACGAGGCTCTCTGGGAGTCTCGACGATCGTTGGAACACGTAAGATACGCGAAAAGGCGGATCTGCTCTGCCAACGCATGCATACACAAGCACGAGAGGATAAAGTCTTTATCCGGTTTAACGCTGAAAGGGAGGAAGGGGGGGGGGGGGGGGGGGAGAAAAATGTAGACATCTCAGCCCCCGGTAAAATCCACCCCGAGTAATATCATATTCTCGGTCGTACGAGCGCCACAAGGAGAATCCCGCCGTGTGTGTATAAAATTTGACAAAAAAAAAGCATACGAGAATAAAAAGAAAAATCATGAAACATCAAACAGGGGCTCAGAGAGGAACCAGGCGAAACACAGAGAGCCAGAGGTATTTCTCGAGGCCGACTCCCGAGGGGTTATACAGCAGAGGGGATGGAGAAACTTTGGCGCGAGATCGCAGCCTCTCGGATGCTGCAACTTTCCGTAACCCGGGTAGAAATTGCCTTAGATATGCCTGATCAGGATCAGGACCTGATCAGTATGTATCAGGGGCAAACCTAATACACAATGCCTGACGTGGGCCTGACGTGGGCCTGACCGTTACGCCATAATTTTGCCGTAATACGTCCGTAGCAATGCATCCCTTCTAGGGCCCCGCTCAGGCTCACCGTAATACGGCCGTAACAGGGCTTACCTCGAAGGGCCCCTGTAAGGCTCGCCGTAATATGGCCGTAAAAATGCTTGCCTTAAAAGTGCCCCTCTAAGGCTCGCCGTAATATAGCCATATGATATAATATATATATGTAACAAATCCTTTATGGCCCTCGCTACGCAGCGCTCCCTTCCATGGCCCACATGTAAATATATATATATCGCTTAACATTTAAATATATATCGACACAGCACGCTTGTGCACATATATATACATATGTGCATTATTAATTGTAGGATTTAGGAATATATACAGTGTTTTTAAACAAACGTTTAACTCAAAACTTTATCTACATAATTGATATTTATTGATGAAGAAGAGGCATTACATAGATTTTTATCCTACCTATATCATTACAAATTTTCATGCATACCATTTTAGATGCGACATCTTGTAGAGAACATGTTTTTTCTACGTTTGTTTTTTTTACTTTCCACATCTGAAGGGTTTTTGAGTTGAATGGATATTCATATATCGATTTTTCCGGACTTAAAAGCTTTCCTGCAATCTGTACAGCATTATGTCGATGTTCGTGTTGCGAAATATACATAGTATTAATTTCCAAAATTTCATTACTGTAAAGCAAAACGATATTGTCTGGAGGTTTGATCGTCAAAATCGATGTTTTGTATACAAGCTTTTTTATTAGCGTAATACCTCCTACACCCGCTGTTTGTGCCTTACGCAAGATATCTACTGTCGGTGGTACTACGATTTTACATGCATCGACACTGAAAATTTCATGAAAACGACGCGATATTTGTGACAGTGGTTGATTACCGCTACGAACCATTTTTTTTATTTTTCCGAGAGCACTTTCGAATGGAAACGCTGTAACTCTACTAAGAGAACACTCCATGTTTTTGACATCATCAGCTAAGTGAATCAGTGAATGCATATTTAATACGTGACACTGAATTCCATAATATTTTTTAGCCAACAGTACAAACGTTGTAAGATAAATTTTCGCGTGTTCATTAAACTGTAATGCAAATTCCGAACACAATATTCTGCACCCAGCATGGAAAAGCATGAAGTGTTGGTACAACTCGTGTGATAGAACTTTTTTTAGAACCACTGGAGATAAATACAATAAAAAAAACCGGAATTCAGTTGCTTTCCATTTCGCAATATCAGTGAGGGATCTTGTTGTACGTTGAAAATCTTGCGGAACTTGTGATTGCAACTCAAGTAAGCACTGCGTTAAACGAACTTTATTTTGTTGGCTTAATTTTACTTTTCGATGTCCACTTATCCAATAATCCAAAAATTTTTTCATTATTCCGAGACAGCAGAGGTGCATGAAGTCCAGTGTGAAATGATCGATCATGTTCAGTTGTGGTATTGCAGTCAATGGTGAGATGAGTGTATGATGTTGGGGTTGCTCTTGTCGACGGAAGCTGTCGTCTGTTCTGAGGTCGCAATTTGTAGGCACATAGACAGTGCGATTATCATACCTTTCTCCTGATACAGTACAACGCTCACACGCATAATACCCGCCATGATTTTTAATACACTTGATGAATGAGCGAGCGGGTCTATCGCACGTAAAACATTTTATGCGAATTGTAAATACTTCGTCGTTTATTGTAATTCCCTCCTGTAGAAGACTTGTTATCTCGTCGATGAATTTTTCAAAATATTTTCTTACGTCACGAGGCTTTTGATTTCCTATGTAGATTGCCACTGGGAATGCTGCATAAACGTCCGGTTCGAAATCAATTTTGCACAATATTGGCCAAAGTTGCTGATTACTCGATTTAAACAGAGGTATTCCATCGATGTTGAATTGCAGGTATAAAACTTTTTCCTCGTGTATGTTCGTGTTTACGGCTGTTTGAATATAAGTAGCGATTCCAAAATATATAAAATTACCATCAACATCACCACCGCCATCCTTAAATTGTTCAATTTCGTATGTAGCTGATGTTGTATTCAGAAAAGTCTTCGACGATTTTGGTAGCTGTGGAAGTAATCTTTTCCGAAGGATTCCTAGGAGAGAATCTAAATGTGTATGCGGAATTTTAACGTTTATTGCCCACTTTCGCAATTCCAGAATTTCATCATATTCTTCTTCAATGTCTTCTCCATGACAGCCAGCATTTTCATCTTCCGTCTCATATTCCATCGCAGAGTTTCCGGTGATAGATTCTTCTTCGGTGACTTGATTTTCATCGATCAGCACTTCTTCGCTGTCTACATTATCATCGCTGTCTACAATATAGTTTCGCTGTCTACATTCATCATGATCACCAAAATCGATTTCGCTGCCCTTGTCTAAGTCGCTGTGCGGTTCAATTTCACCAAAATCATTGTCACTTGCTGAAGATTCACCACTGCTCGATTTCAAATTTTGAATTGGCAAGTCATGCTGTTTGCTCTGCGAACTTCCTACAGATACTGCGCTAGTACTTGGCTGATTCTCATCTGTAATTATCCAATTATATATTTTGAAAAAAACATTTTAAGTTAGAGAATATATTTTTAAAATAGCTACGTGACTTTGAAATCCAAAAAAAATTATTACTTTTGAAATCTTTCTTTTTCAGACAACATATTTTTGTTAACATTCACAATTGAGAATATATATATATGTTTTTTACATATCTTCGTTACAACGTTTTGAATGACACCAAAAATATAAATTATCATTATTTGTGTTGTAACGTTGTGATACCATATCGCTGTGAACCAAAAATGTGAGTTTAACGTGTCGCTGCAATGCCAAAAATATGAATTTATATTATTACAGTAATACCAAACATTCAATACTTTTTCGTACTCAACAATTGTACAATACCAGTACCAAAAATATAAGTTTCTGGTTATAACTTATAATATTTCAACATCCTTACAAATAACAAAAACTCATATTTTTTCTTGCAATACAGCATAATATTCTTCTCACACTTATAGGCCTCAAAAATGAATCCAACCTGTTTTAGATCTTTTAGATCTTTATGCCATATAAAGTGTACGTAACACAGATGTATTTATATTTTTATAAAATTTCTAGTTTTGTAAAATTACTTTGAACATAACTAGTACAATTTTAGCTTCATTACATACCTGGTAGCAACGGTGATTTATTTTCACTTTCAATTTTTTTACGAACCGCACGATGTCTTTTAACACGGGTACGTGTTGCAAAACGTTTTTTATCCTCAGGATCCATAATATTTTTTTATTGAAGTATTTCGGAACTGTGAAATACCAACTCTGTTAATATACACGTATTTGTAACCCTGTTTTCGCAACGGATGCGTCAGTATATTTGGCGCCAAAATATAGCATATCGTGTTTACTTATATATGTATCTTTGTCATATCGGGACACTACAGCGGAATTGTGCTTCGAGCCGGTTTACATTTGAAAATTTCCCGAAAATCAAGTTAAATCAAGTAAGTGGAAGAAATTTTAATAATCGTTTCAGTATTAGGAAAATCACACATGGTATTTTCGGTGAAAGATATGTATATACTGACAAAAACGTTACGAAACTTTGATAACCTATAAATCAGCAAACACGTTTTTATAAACACGAGTTTGCCTATTTGCGCAGGTATTTATGAACTTTGTGGTAATAATATTACTTGATTGTTTTCAATAACAAGTTATTGGACATTTTAATACTGTGTGATTGTATGTCTGTGGACGAAATATACGCGTAGACACTAATGAAACATATAACCTACAAATATACCGCGCACTCCTGAAAATCTAAATGTACATGTGAAAATGTGTTATTTTCTTGATTTCATAGAATTGAGAAATAACAAACCGTAGCCTATTTTAATTAAAATACATACATCATATTATAGATGGATGAAGTCAAGTACAAGCTTGTTGACTTCATAAAAGAATCACACGAGCGAAAAAAAATGATTGACATTGTTCCGTCATCATGGATTTTTTTTGATTTTGAAGAGGAAATTTTAAAGACGAAGTTCCTGCCACCACCTTACGATGAAGAGAATACTGCGCTGGTGCATTCTCTTGTTAAGTGTGTAGCACCGGCACCACACTCTTGGCCATCGTACGCAATCGCTATACGTGGTGAAGCAAGTAAGCTGATTTATTATTATATGATTTTTTGTAGAAATTTACAGATATTAATTTTTCTGGCATTTATTTTTATCCTACTAATTCAATAGAAACGTACGAAGAAGCCTCCAAAAAGTTGAAAAAGTTAAATACAAAAAAATTTGTATTTTCAACGGACGATGAAATTTCCTGTATAAAAAAAGCCGCTATTGCCAGTGATAAATATAAAAAAAAAAATCTTTGGCAAGTTCCAGACATCATCGTTGATGAAAACGAAAATTTAAGTGAGTATTCAACGATTTATATGGCATGTAATTTTCAATAACAATATTGGGAAGGTATTAACAAATGATTGAAAAAAAAGTTTGGAAAATATTTAGAAAATCTCTTTTGCTTTCATGTTAAATTAATTATTTCATTTTTTTAATACACTTGAACTTTTTTGTTATTTTCAATGTTTTCGATTTTTTTTTCATCCTTAAAATAAATATTTCAAAATTTAAATATTTCAAAAAACACCTTTTGTCAATGCTTTGTTATGACTGATCTTGCATGTAGTTTGTTTTATATATATTCAACAGACAGCCAGAAGAAAGGGAAATATATTAATCCTGCCACGCAAGGTAATGGTTAGTTATTATTTTATTTCTGAACTTGTAAGTATAATTTACATAAGTACTTTATTACTTTGTGCTAAAAATTTGTAATAGTTACAGACAAAGTAAAGTCGAATGAAATGAATGTTCCAACCGTCTTATTCAACGAAATGATTCCGGTGTTGGAGGCGAACGCATCACCAGAAGGTGAGCATTAACAGTAAAAATGGATTTTTACCTGCTGATAACTCATTGATATTCCTTTTTGCAAAGATTGAATTAATATTACATTTTTATATTTTAAATAATCAAAATAACAAAAAATTAATAATAGGAATATTGAAAAAAAATACAGATAAAAATAATACGAATTAAATAAAACATTCAATTTCGATGAACCAAGTTTTTTTAAAATCTAAATAAAAATTGAACTATTTGTACATAAGATCTGTGTATATTATAATTTTCTATAATATCTAATTTTTTAATGTGACGATCTATTTTTCAGATATTGCTGATCTTAAACGGTTCCTCACCAAACATTTTCATACGCAAAGTCTCCACCTCACGAAAATATCTACTCAATTGGAGGAAATAAAAAATATGATGAGTGGGTGCAACGTCGGCCAAATATCGAACATAAACGACTTCAGCTTTCCTGTTCGTAAACATGATCTCGTACTTCCACTGCAGAATCTCGATGATTTCAAGGCATTTGATGATAGATTGTTGTCAGATAAACCATTCCGTGACGATGTGGTAATTTTTCAAATTTTGTATTTATACAAATTTTAATTGCATTTAACAGTGTTATATATATATATAATATACACTATATATATATATATAATATACTTACTTTTTATGTACAATAAGATTTTACTTTTTTCAGGTAGCAAGTATCTGGCAAATTGCTAGTATTAAAGCTACAGTGCAGCAGACAGTAAGAGATATTTTAAAAAAATTCGTGTCGAGAGAAGTCGTGCTGCAGTGCACGGTTGTTAAAGATACGGGAAAAAAACTGGTATTAAAGACGACGCAATTTTTCTTGTGTATGCAAGGTATGTATTTTAGAACTTTTGAGCATGCGTTTGATTTAGAGATAATTTGTGGAGGCACAATGCCAATAAAAATAAGATTGAATGAGAATTTCAAGTGTTTACCATTGTTATAAAAACGTGAAAAAAACGATCCAATCCATATGTGATTGATTTTTTTCCGATTTTTATAACATTAGTAAGTACGTGTAATTCCTATTCCAACTTTTTTTACCATACTACCTCTCAAGCATCCTTAATCATAATCTATATATCGTAAATTGACAATAAAGATGGCAGCTAAAATATCTATATATTACTTCTAGATGTTGTTGTCGCGAAATGTGCAAGTAATGGACCACCAATAACCTTAAAAGATTTCGAGCAGGCTTTAAGAAGAGTCGTTAATAATGCCAAAGATTGGGAGGGGAACCGTAACATGAGAAAAAAAAATGAATCGCAGTAAAACTTAATATTTTCGTTATAATTTATTAATCATTTTGATTTTCATTTAAAAAATATTAATTTTCATTAATATATTAAAGAATGTATGAAACATAGTACCAATGCAAATATATATAAAATTAGTCATTATATGTGTGTTTATACAATCATTTATACCCCATATACGAACACCCATACATATATATATATATATATATATATATATATATATGTATATATATATATATATATATGGGTGTTCAAGTAGGTTTACTTCAGGGGAGCGCCATAGCAGCCTGATCAGGCTTACTTCAGGACAGCCCTATAGCGGCCTCATCAGGCAACCTGATAGCGGCCTCATCAGGCAACCTGATAGCGGCCTCATCAGGCAACCTGATAGCGGCCATATGTGCCAAGACGTTACATTGTGGCATCAGGCCGTTGTCGGTTTGCCCTAAAGTGCCGTAATAGGGCATTCAGGCAATCTGATCAGGCCCTGACCAGGCCCACGTTATAATTTCTACCCGGGAATATATGCGCGCGTAAGCTTTAACGCGAAACAAAATTAATCTGACGAGTTTTGCAACAGGATATATACATTCATACGCGCCATAAGCTTCTCCCTCGTCCCTCTTTGAATCCCGCGTTTTATGCACCGTCGTTTGTTTCGCGAATTAATTTTCCTCTTACATTGTTGAACGTCATTCACACGGCGAATTTTCTCGGTAGAATACTGTAAATCGAGGGATGCTGTTGAAATTTTCCTTATCCAAAAATTGATGAAAAAAAAAACGCATTTATCGAGTTTATTCTTTTTTTAATCCGATCCGGCGGATCGAATCGCGTCGAGACGGTGTCCGAGATGAATCATCGCACGGGCGATGAAAAAACGTCTACGACGATATCAGAAGCGGAGAAAGATCCGACAAATGTTTGTGTATATATGTGTGCGTTTATAAATGGTATTATTTCGCGTGAACCTTTCGGAGCACTCCCACGCCTGGGGTAACTTGATCGGGGTTAATCCGACCCTGACCCGGTGCGCCGTTTGCTATTTTCCTCACACAGCACCTGCGACTCTTCTTCGAGATAAACCCATCGATTCGTCAGCTTGCATTGCCCCTAAGAAGCTTGTTTCTCGCGAGATGTCACTTTGACACCCTTGTCACACAATTTTTTGAATGGAAAATAATTGATCAATCGATATCGTACGTGCATAAAAATTTCTCTGTTCGAAAAAAAATGGTACAGGCCTCGGAATGCCGCAATTATCCTCTATCCATCCCTGCGGTAAAAATCGAACGTTGATTCGTGGATCGATGCACGATTTTCAACAAAGGGAGAGAGAGAGTGAGAGAGAGGGAGGAAAAAAAGGGTAAAAATTGTCTCATCTCGTAAAGGGCAGCAGGTGCAGCGTCCATATAAGGTTAAAAGGCCAGCATCCAACTTGGACCTCTCTCCTGCTCTCGCTCTCGACAAACGCGAGTAAACTGCACGTGTATTCGTACGTGTATCCTCAATTTGTGTGCGTTTATGTGTGTGGATGTTCGCCTAACTTTGTTCAACTCCGAGGCACACGCTCCCTGCCTGCGGAGGGCTTGCACGAGGAGTTATTACGTACGCCTACGCCCTGCTCGTTCGCTCCAAACGCGAATGAGAATCTCGCAAACTTTCTCTCTCTCTCAGCATCTCTCAGCATCTCTCCTTTCTCTCGTGTCCAGTGCACGTGTGTATGCACGTATACACGCAAGAGGAAGAGTTTGTTTTTCGTTATCCACGGAAATTAAATGGGTATCCAGAGACCGGGAGAATGGCTATAAATTGTCAAAGAGGGAAGAGCCTGGAACGCTGCTTCTGCTGCTGTTATACTTTTGCCTCTGGAAATGCGCACACAGGCTTGCATAAATCCTACGTGGCACGCGAGAGATCTTGTTAATCACAATCTGTTGCGGTAATGTATAAGAGCTACATTGGCGAATAAATACAACCTTAATCCAACGCTTTTGACAAACGATCCACGATGTTTGCGTTCATTCTGCATTTTTGCGAAAATGAAACGTTCCTCGCTGTCGTATTTCGTTATAATGATTATGAAAGATGATTCCAATATGGCGCCTCAAATTTCACTTTGTGACACGCAGCTTCGTTGATTCGAAAAATTGATTCTCAAGAAGCAAATTAACGCGAGCCAGCGAGTTTTTGCTGATTCGAGATTCAATTTCGTTCTCGGATTTGATTTATCATTCCCACTTTGCGAGTATTTCCCATCCACGAATGAGTAATAAGGGTCGATCGAGAGCCGGAGAGTACAAATCGCTCCGCGGGATGTCCATCGAGAGATTCTCCCTCGTGAATAGCCGGGAAGAAAGCGAATCGTAATTCGCGAGCTCCTATTCGTTCCTGATTGTCCGCGTGGGAGGCTCACTTTCTTTTTTTGTTTTTTTTTTTTTTCAAATTGCAATCAGAACCGAATCGTTGATTCGCAGCTTCTCCCCCGCCCTCCTTTGATAAACTTCCTTCGATACCGGCGTGTGCTTGTTGCCCCGGTGAATTGCGTCGATTTGTATCGTCCGGAGGATCGTTATTCATCCACCCCTCACTGCAACGAGGGCATTAAAGAAATCGACCCTCTGGGGCATAAATATGTATTCATTTTTTTCAAACGCGCGTAACCCCGTGCGTATGATGACGAACGAAAAAATCCTCGATCGCTTCGTCGCGAATCGCCTCTTTGACAAATCCGACGCTCGGATTTTTTCGTTCCTCCTCGTATAATAAACCAACATCAATTGCGCCTTTGCGCGCTCGATCGCTCGTAGGAGCGATGTGCAAATTCGGCAGAGTGCGGCAGATTTTTCGCCCTCGTTTTTCATGTGTTTTCTTCGCGTGGCTGATCACGCGGGAAAGCTCGATCAAAAACTCGCGCGAGTGTGCGAGATGTATCAAATTCTGACGTTTATTTCCTTGACGTCTCGTCGAGAGGCTCTGAGAAACGACGGATGCTTCGAACGATCGATCGTTCGACCTCGTATTTATCCAGGAGATGGAAGCTAAGAGCCAAGGATTCCTCCTCAGGTGTTCACGGACGATTGGACAATATGGGTTGTGTCTCAATGACGCACGTGCGTATCAACAGCCGGAAACGGAAATGCTGCATGTGGGAATATCTCACCTGTGGAAAAAATAAAAATCATCCACGAGATGTCCATCCAAGCGCGACACGTGTGTGTTTTTGCTTATAAAACAGACCTGAAAAGCTCCTGCTTGACTCTAATGACGAGGATATAAACGCAGGATGTTTTCATATGCGTAATGCAGAGGAGATAAAAAACAAAAAATAAGAGAGACAGAGAGAGCGAGAGATAAGATCAGATGACACCTGTACATAGAAAACACATTTCGTGAATTGAATAATCAATCGAGGGAGAAAGAAAAAGGCCGACACATCGAGTACAAACGCAGAGCGAGAAGATACAATTGCGCGACGATTTCTCAGGGAAATCCTCGCGAAGATCGTCCGCGATCGGCGGACGAGCTACCGGAGAAATTTTTTGCGAGTCGATAAAAAAGAACGACGCAGCCACCGAATGGAGCTGCTTTTTCATTGACGCAAAATGCTCCGGTTCAAACATTTATTTTACAGTTATCGCGCGAGTGTGCATTACATACTCGTTGTTTTAATGGCTTTGTTGAGTCGCGCTCGAGGTATACGGTAAATGCATAACCGCGGCTCGTTATTTTAATGACACGAGTATTTTACGATAAAAACAAATGAAGGATAAACAAAAAAACCAGCGTACCATCGAACGTATGAGATAATTCTCCGTGTAATTTATGCACGTCTCTCTCAAAACGAAAGCGATTACATTTCTTTCTCCTCCCTCTTGCCATTACACAAATCCATATGGGACTGGCTCCGATACGTACGCGAGTGTACTTTTATGTACTCACGTACCCGACCGAGTACCTTATCATCGCTCGTACGTATTGGCTTTATGCTTCGAAGAGCACAAACGATCGGATAATAACTGATATCGGAGGGAGAATCGGCCCGCGAGATTCCAGCGAATGAAATTTTCAACCCCCCTCTCGTGTCTCTCGAACGCACATGATAATAAGGAGGAGGATGTACAGCCCCGAGGGTATACAAACACGATACAGTGCCTTGTTCCCGCAAATTGCAGATTGTTTCAAAGTACGTATAAATCGCCCGCGAATGTGGAGCACCTTTTTTCCATCGGGGATTCGTATCGATCTTTTGTGAGATATTCTCATCAGCCTGGTTGCGGTAAGAAAAATCTCGGAGCGTGAGAAGAAAATAAAAAGGTTTATAATACAAATCGTCGCTACGTGTCGGACGTGTAAAAACTTTTCGTCAAGACGACGGAGCGCCGCCCGTACATACAGATACCTTTTAAATCCTTTTCAGACTCGACATTCTCGTCACTCTCCTCGGCTTTTTCGTCCGAGTGCATTTTCTCATACTCATAAGACTTATGTTGCATAAATTTGCGAGTTCCAACATTTTGAGGTGAATTTAAATCACCGGAGCGGTGATAAAAGCTACCGGAATCCGTGAGCAAAAAGTACGAATCTACTTGTAATTCCGATTCGGATCAGCTGTTTTGAAAATGTATGTAGGTATTGATGAGTAAATCGATATGGTAGAAATTAATCGAGCGGGGAAAAAAAAGAATTTATCCCACATTCTTCGAGAGGATGAGACGTTAAAACGCACCTCGCATCTCTGCTCCTTTGCGAGCATCGGGAATCGCGAGCTCTCTCGATGAAACCGACATGGGAAATTTGGCATCGTGAACTTTGGTATCATCGAGAGAGGATTTTTGGCGATGGCCGGCCGTGTGTCCCTCCGCACACAGAAGCGAAAAGGTTGCATGATCCGAGGCTGTTAACTTTCTCGTATTCATAAATATTTGATGCTCGTTTCTTCGTTTCCTCCCTGCGTTTCAGCACCTTTGCACGTGTACGAGCAATGAAATCGATGTGTATATTGTATACACGCAAAGTATATGTGATCGTCGTTGATCACGAAGTGCACTTTGCGAAACTTCAGCGTTTTTATTATTATTTTCTGCAACATTCTCACGAATTTATTTCACCGTCCTCCGAGATGCGAATGGATTCGATCGATTCTCGTTTTGTTTTTCGTTCTTGCTCGCTTATACCGCGATATCGCGATGGATAACGCGCTGGTACATTTCGGTGGTGAAAATAAATTGTAGGAATAATCTCCATCGCAACGAGAGCGTCGGGAGAGGAGATCTTTGAAGATCAGAGACGTACTTTTGCGATGCGTTGCATCAAAGCAACCTGCGCTCTCAAAGATGTAGCTGGCGAGAAACGAAACGATCTTTGGGCCAAAGAGAAGAGAGACTTTTTAGCACCATCGCGGACCGCGCGAAGAAAAGAAGATGCACACGCGAACCCTCCGAGTGTAGATAATCGGCAGTCGGTTTGTAATACGCGTTGGGGGCGTGCGAGAGAGAGTGTGTTATAACGCATTGCCTGAAATATTTAACGAGAAGGTAATTTGGCGAAGGTTCCTCTTTCTCATCGCGCGCACACCGAGAGAAAAGGAGTTCTCCAAGATGGTGGGAGGGTCGCGGATGCTGGGGCATGAGGCAGGTCAATCTCCGCGTAGGTGCAAATGGTACGCGAAGCTCTCGCGAACGAGAAATATATTATCGCTCTGAGCATCTTCCAGACCCGCCCGGCGCGCGTCGGGACTAAATTGTTTCTGTTTTCCTCGCAACGGGTCGAAAACAACAAAAAAAACAGTGAAAAATCGAAAAATGGCGACGATAAATCTGTATGCGTCGTTTGGAATTTTTTGTGGTGCTCTTCGTGAGGAGATCGATGATTCATCCGCGTTCTTTTGGTATCGTCGATGTCTGGGATTTAACCCCCTCGATTAATATCGATTATTCAAAATGAAACATATCCGATTATAGACAGGAACTGCAGGATTATGTACGGGGATTAAATTTGCAAAATAATCGTCGTTTTCGTTATTATGAATTCAAAAGCGTCGACCGGGTGTCCGGCAAGTGCTATGAGCGACAGCCGAATTCCTTATATGTGTCTGCGATGTACGATATTTTCGATGACACAATGCGAATAAAGTTTCCGCTCCTTTATCGTATCATCGAGCATCTTTTAATGTGACACGCGCGCTCGTCGCCACATCCGCGCACGAACGAACCTCCAGTTCGCATATATAGGAAGTAAAATGCTGAATGGATAATTGACCCGCGTATAGCGCGGACAATGATGCGGAACCTTAAACCGGAAACACTGAACCCGTCGTGATCCGCTCTTCCGATTGGCGGACGGAGGAGTATAAATA
Source organism: Heteropelma amictum (assembly GCA_959613375.1). Classification (NCBI taxonomy): domain Eukaryota; kingdom Metazoa; phylum Arthropoda; class Insecta; order Hymenoptera; family Ichneumonidae; genus Heteropelma; species Heteropelma amictum. Next base: position 15,440,940 of record OY390727.1, read on the forward strand.
AATAAATTTGTCGCGGCGACGGAACGTGTCGCTCGACGCGTCTCGTCTTTTTCCTGCATTGCAATTCCAGGGGCTCATTTCGAAGTTGAGGCACATTATCCATGTACAGAAACAAATCGCGCAAAACAAAACTGTTTCGATTTGAATAACAATGGTTTTTTGGCGTTTTCTCATTGAAATTTCGAGATTTTGGGAGAAAGTCGGTGGGTTTCGTGATCAGCGGAAAATTTCCGATCGGATGAGATGGTGAGAGATTGAAAATTCGAAGAAAAAAAATTTCGACATTTTTGGCCGCTTTTCCAGAATCGTCGAAAAGTCGAAATTTCAAATGGTCATAACTACGTTTCTATTTGAGCTACATATATTTTTTGGGGGGGTTTGGAGACGCTCTCGGGTAGACTTAGAAAATGGTGAAAGTTAAATGCCGATAGCTCAGTTCCTTCACTCTCAAAATCGATGTTGAAAATCGGCGAAAAAAACGCAAAGGGGTGTGTATGGGAAAATTGGCGAAAATCGGTGGTCCTACTTTAAAAATGTGCCAAAAATCGAAAAATTAAGATATCTGGACAAACCAAACGGCATTTTGAAGCCTCATCAATTGCCAAGAGAATGAGCACAAGTTTGAGTATCTACCTCAAAGGGGAGAAAAATGGCAAACATTTTAGTGAACCAACTCAATCCGGCAAAAGATAGCGAAAAATGTTGGATCTCAAAAATGATTTTTAACGGTTCATATCAATGTATTTTTTACCACTGATTACGAAACACGCCGGTATTTCATCAAAAAATTATTAATTCAATAGGAAATTCAAAAAAAAATTCAATTTTCTCGTTTCCTCGAAACCAAAAACGAAATCTGAAAAGACCAACGATTTTCAATGTGGCTTTTTCCTTAAACCAACAAACTTGTCGTGATAAACGCGTCAGACGTATCAAGGGATATTGATTAATCGCAGATTTCAATGCTGTCAAATGCGTGCCGGCGTCTACATGAATTTTAAACGCCTGAACGTTCAAGACGGAGTGAAAAACGAAACAAAGTTGGCACCGTAAAAAGTTGGTTCGTTGCAGAGTGAGAGCGAATCGAAAAGGTTGACGATGTGTACATGTATTTACATACGCATGCGACTCCTCTCATTGCTGGTGCTCGTGTGACGGCTTAATTGCATCCAGCTCGCGATCGTTTTACGCACGGTACACCCTGACGCTTCGTGTGTGAATCCGCTTTTGTACGCCGCCTCATAATTACTATGATCTTGAGACTTCACGGTGCTCCAATTTTGCGAGCGACACACGGGAGCAACGCGGGAGGGAGAGGCTGCTTCTTAAAGATCCGAAAGAGAGTTTGCACACACACACACACACACACGGAGGAGATCAGGATAATATCGTGACCGGGAATACACGCTTGTCACGAGAGGGGTGCTCCGACCATTGAAGAAAACCGGCAATCTTCGTGTCAAAACCGTAGGAACTTTCACCGCATTTGCGCAAAGAGCACGTGCGCTTCTCCTCGCGCGCAGACTCGCCATATTTTTTTCCACAGTCAAACCACCGTCTGTATCTGCAAAAAAAGTTTGGATAAGCGCAATTGCGCCAGCGTCAGCAGCAACGTCGACGGTACGGAGTTTTCCTTCGAAAACATCGCGTACCAAACTCTCCGCGGATGATAATTCTCCCGAAGCTTGGATGCTGCAAAGTCACTGCTGCTGAAGTCGGTAAAGTTTAAGTAGCTGCACTGCCGCAGATAGGACGGTATGAATAGAAGCGAGAAAATGAAGACAACTGGCGCACGAGGAACATTCCAATTTGTCGAGACGACAAAACAACCGTGGAGATCCAAAAAGCTTCGCAGAGTGTACACACAAACGGAGAAAATCGCTTCGAGCGAACTTTCATCGGATTTCTTCCTCTCCTTTTGTAGCTTTGCATTCAAGGGAAAAGTGGATACCGGAGACTCGAGGCGGTGCGGAAAACTTTGTCGTAGAATGGATTTTGTGTTAGGTGTCGAGTTGGCGACTCCGGTAAATGCCACGAAGAACCCACTCAACTTTTCTCGTTCAACGTTTATTATACTGTATGGAACACGATACTGTATTTTTTGGTAAATAAAAAGTTTTGCCAAACTCTGTCCCTTTTATTCTCGATTCTTTTGTATCCGCAGAACTCTCTCGTCCTTTCCCCGTTTACTCCAGGATGGACAGGAACACGTGATTCGATTTGTGATTCTGACGAATAAATTCTCAATAAAAACGTACAAATTGTTTTTACTTTTAGAATTGTGGAATGATTTTTATAATGACTCTACGACCGTTTTAATATTGCCAATGACAGGGTAAGAAGGCTGAGGAAACACGATAATGACAAACGTTTTTGAATAATGTTTAAAAGCGAGCTGATATTATATTCTCCGTGCAATCTTCTTGGCAAAGACTGATGATCGGTCTCTGGTGAATTGACAGGCAGGAACGCTTAAAATGACTGATACGTCTTGTTCCTCAAATTGCTCGATAAGAGAGGCGTCTGCCCTTCTTATCGGATTGGAAAAAAGCGTTTCTCATCTCTCGAATGCGTGCGGGATTATTTTATTTAGCTACGAAACCCTGCAGCATCCGCCTCCGTCGTTTGACGAGATGGACCGTTTTCTATGTTTTGTGAAACGATGGTGGATAATGCGATCGACCATTTCCAATGATATTCGAGGGTGTCGAGTGAGAAATTCATCGGAGAAACCAGTTTGAGAACCTCTCACGCGTCTCCTTAGTATCGCATAACATTCGCAGCTAAGAGGCGCCGAAGAGATGTCGCCGAGCCGGAGAGCCCTGTCTTCTTGTCTTTCAGCCACTCCCATTTTTGGCTACCGAGTTACTACCGCCCTGCTGTCAAAGACCGCCAGCGAAAACGACTTCTCCCTGCTGCTGCCGCAGTTACCGCGCGTGGATTTCGCCTCGCATCCCGCTCCGAAACTGCATCCGTTGGTCCGACGTTGATTTATCTCAAGGGCGAAAAGCGAGGCGACTGGATAACGTGAAAAAAAAAAAAACGAACAAGTCGGGAAAAACGATCTGGAGAACGAAGATCGTCCACGCTGTCCCGGTTCGTTGAGTTTAATTTCAACAAGGTCGAATCTAGTGGTCCAGGAAGAGGACCAAAAAGAAATAGGAAAAAAAAATGGAAATCATCTATCGGACGAGGGTTAAAGAGGATTTTGATGTTGGCGGAGAGAGCAAGTACACGAGAGAGGTCAAATGACGGACAATTTTTTGGAAAAAGGGGGGAGGAGACCTTTTTTGCGTTCCTCAGCTTGAAGTCAAACGAACAACGCGGAATTTGAAGGTCTTTTCGAGGTACCTCATGCGAATAAGACAAATGAAGGGATTGAGCGGACAACACTCGAGGATCGTCGAGAGCTGCTGTAACGGTCCAAATCGCGAGAGGATTTCGCGAGGGGATAATAACGAGAGATGCGTGCTCAACCACCTTGCGTCGTTGAACCGTGAATCAATTGATTACAATCGTTACGACAATGTCGTTTCAGACGCAGAAACAATCGAGACTCGTACACCGGGTTTGAGGGAACTTTGAGCTCGACCGTTTAACGACCTTGCCGCAATTAATGTTCCGAGGGCATTCATTTTGCCCCGAAGAACCAATTTTAGTAAATTCGTGCACGGAATCATTGTACCTTTTTTGAGTAAAGCTTATAAACATATATTTTTCGCCATCTGTGGGAAGCTGCGCGAACTGAGAGATGTATTGAACAGCCCCGATGCGCAGAGCGGGCTGCGCTCGTCAACCCCTAGAATTCCAGACCTCCCGAGCTCTCGAGGAACCGCAGTCTGAACAAAAACGTTAGTCTGCCCAGAAAGCAATAACGGAGTGGAATTAATCGTCGTCGCGTCCCGGTGCAAACGGGTTTACCGCCGGGTGTGTATCAAAGTAGCGAAACGAAAAAAAAACACGAAGATGAAGCCCTGAAAAAGCGACGAGGGAATTGACTGGCTCCTTTTGCTCGATGGTCTCGATGGAATTTTTTAACGCGGATATAAAACTTGGTACGCGAGTATCAACCGGAACTTGGAAACGTAAAGCGCTTTGAGATAAACGTGCATACTGACCATGTGAGCTTTGTGTCGACTGGCGCGTTAAAAGGAAATCATCCGCGAGAATAAATCAGTGCGCCGAGTATCTCCGCTCAAAGACCCGCGGGCGAATAAAACAAAGAAATTGCAAACGTCGCGATTATTTTCTTATCATGAGGCCGAGTATAACGGTGTTGCTGCTGCTGGCGTACCTTTGCGGCCTGGTGCTGTCGTCGGAAGCGAAGCTTCCGCAACAGGCGGCTATCGCCGACGAGGCCGATGACGACGACGACGACGATTGGGACGAGGACGACGACGATGACAACTCTTACGGCAGACCCGAGGTCGATGACGATGGAAGAATATACAAAAATCCCCGCAATTCACCCTCGGCGATGTGCCCGAGAGAGGAGGAACAGGCTGGACTCCTCGGTCAAAAGTGCCTAAGAAAGTGCTCCACCGACGAGGACTGCAAGAGCAAGAAGAAAAAGTGCCGATGCGACGGTGCGTGCGGCATGTCATGCATAAAACCGGAACGCGAATGTCCCGAGCTGACTGAAATTGAGCACGGGACGATGACCGTCACTGGAAGATTATTCGGCGACCGTGCTCATTACATCTGCGACCCGGGTTTCTTCACCGTTGGCTTGGCAGAGAGAAACTGCCGAGCCGACGGACACTGGACGGGCACACAGCCAGCGTGCAAAAAAGAACAGACGTCCTTCTGTTCGGAGCCATTGAAAATCAAAAACGCCAAGCACAACGCACCGTTGGAGCAAAACACCTTTGACCTGGACGCTACCGTCGAGTACTTTTGCGAACCGGGCTATCAAACGATGGGAATACCGAAAGCCAAGTGTCTCATGATGGACAAAAATGCAAGCTGGTACGGACCGGACATCAAGTGCGAGCCGAGGAACTGCGGGGCTCCGATGGACATTCCGAACGGATGGCACGCCGGTGAATGTTACATATACAATTGCCGGGTCGCCTATCACTGCGTGGATGCTTACGAGCTCGTTGGAAAGACGGAAAAAATTTGCCTCGCCGACGGGACCTGGTCACCGAAGGAGCTACCGCAGTGTGTACAGGTAGGAGAATGATCGAGGAATCGTTGAGCCGCGAAAAATCGGCCCAACCGTTTCGTTATCCTCGGTCCTCTTTTTTCACTCGGCAATTTTCTCGCAAAGGTGACGGCGGTTCAATGTCCCCAACCGGAGCATCCGCGCTATGGAAAAGCTGTTTACACTTCCACCGCCTATAATTCCATAGTATCCTACGATTGCAGCTACGGTTACAGCTTAGCTGGCCAGGCGACCCGTAGATGCAGCGCGAATGGTCGCTGGTCCGGAGTGGCACCAACGTGCAAGGAAATAAACTGCGGGTCACCGGGAATTTTGTACAATGGCTGGATCGAAAACAACGAACCGGGTAAATGCCGTCGAACGACAATGACGCGTTATTCTCCCGCGGAGTAATTTTCAATCAACTTTTTTCTCCTCTCAAAGGAACCGGACTCGGAGCTAGCCTGATCTTCCGTTGCAAGGAACACATGAAGCTCAGGGGCAACACGTCGTCCGTTTGTCAGGCGGACGGAAAGTGGCGTTATCCTCTGCCCGACTGTTTGGCACCTTGCGTCGTTCCGCAGATCGAGAAAGGTCGCATAATCGTTGCCAGCCACGAGCGCGATCGCATCAACAACGTCACGGTCGTCGAGCACGGCGAGCAGCTTCTGGTCTCCTGCATAAAAAACTACGAATTCGCAGCCAACAGTACACCCGTAGTCTGCAAAAATGGCACCTGGTCGATAGTACCCTCTTGTTCACCGGCGAGGTGCAAGCAGATGCCAAGGTCACCGAGGAACGGTATGGTCATCGCTCCGAAGACCGATCACGGTATGAAGGCGGTTTTCAAGTGCAAAGACGGGTTCTCTCTGGTTGGCGGTGGTCCCGACAATTCGTCCAAACAGGTCGAGTGTCGCTACGGTAATTGGACCGGTGACATTCCGCATTGCGTCGAAGTTTATTGCCCGTTTCCCGGCTACATCGAAAACGGCAAGGTCCTGCTTGTCGGGAACATGGGTGTGTACGATTATCGTCCTTATGTGAAAAAGGTCCCCAACAACAAGCAGATAATGTACGACTGCGAGAAGGGTTACGTCCTCAGCGAGGGTCCACCTGGTGCAACTTGCATCGGTGGAAACTGGAGCCCCAAGCAACTGCCGACTTGTCTGCCGGGTCAGCATCCGAGACTGCGATGGAGCCGACGGAGAAGATCCATCGACGTCGCCTACATGGCGAACAACTTCACGACGACCTACAGGACGTTCCTCGAATTTTTCCGCAAAATCGGCAAGAAGTTATTGCACCTCGACCACGTGGGTGGGTGTCGCAAGAGTGCCAAGGACGACCCGCCAATGCCGAGTCCGGGACCGGACGCCTCTTTTCACAATTTGACCGACGGAAAATCCCACGTTTTTCGCAATGTCGTGGATGGAAAAATGGCCGAGGGAGAATCGATGAAAATCGAGAGTAACAATTCGATCGAAGCCTCGCGTCAAAAAAACGCCGGCCACAGAGGGAAATCGCGCTCGAAGGACGAGAGAATGATCGACTTTCTGCGAGTGGTTTATCGAAAATTACGTCGAATAGATTCCAGACGCGACAACAACGCCACGAACGCGAGTATGCACGAGGTACTCAACCTCATGAGTATGAATTTCTTCAACGTGAATCTCGCGGAAAATCGAAGGTCAAACTCGAGTCGACCTCGCGAGGACTTTGAGCTGCGAAATCAGCGCGAGTTCTCCAAGCTGAAACGGGAATTCGAGAGGATCATGAAGTTTTACAACAAATCGTTGCGATGGAGCGAGAAGCACGATCGAAGGGAGTCAAAAAGACGAAAGCTCGACGCTCGCGGTGATAAAAAGACCAAGGCGTCCAGGGACAAAAAGAAAAAGCGCAACAGGGCGAAGAGCTACTACAAGGGCTTCTACGAGTTCATCAACGGCTACGTCAATGAAAAACTCTCGATACTCGAGCCCCGCAATGGCACTGACGAATTAATACGAAGAATGAACATCGACAAGTTCACGGTGAGAAACGGCACGACGTTCACCGTTGGTGAGATTTACGCGTTTTTCAAACATATCATAGAGAATAAATTAAACATCGTGGACGAAGCTGACAGAGAAACAACGACGACGGCTGGTCTCACCGTCGGATCAAAGGACGAAACGACCAACGAAACGTCGAGTACGACTCGTTCGAGCGTCGCGATTTCATCATCCGGCGTGGAATCTCGTCTGGAAAATGACATACCGACGATCGAAACGAACGACGGAGAGCAGCAGGAGCAGCAGCATCAGCAGCAGCAGCACGAGGTGAAAAAACATCGTACAAAGAGAATACGAAACGCGATCGAGGAAACGACGGTCGTCTATCAAAACAGAAAATTGCTCTCGGTGAATTCACCGTTGAGCAACGTGCGTCCGAAATCCACGGTCGCGCAGTATCGCGATGTCAAAGGCAACGACGAGAGATCAAAGCAATTCACTCTGATCGGTCTCGAGGCTCAGCAGCAGAGTCGCTCGAAAAGATTTCTCGCGCCATCCGAGCTCGATAATCAAATAATCCTGAAAAATCTTTATCTGAACGCGTACGAGGACGAGTACAGGGCAAACGTCAGACGTTCGATATCCAAGAACAATCGTCCCAATCGTACTGGACTGAGACGGCGCAAAGGCAATCTCGATCATTACGACGTTAAATGATGTATTATTTATTGATAATGTAATTGTGATATTATGATGATGATGATGATGATTCATGACGACGTTGACGAGGAAGCATGAAGACGAAGATTAGGGGGTTGAATAATCATTCAAATACACACACGCGGACACAAAAAAAAAACACTCACTCGCAAAACTAATAACCGACACAAAAATAAACATTGACAAATTTATCAAGCCATCTACTAATTAACAAAACAATTTTAGGTGAGTATACACAACATTATATTATACAATAGTCGATGGTGTTAATCCTTTCACCTTGAATTAATTCTCCATACATTATTGTAACGTGTATTAAGCTTTTTGAAAAAAAGAAAACAAAAAAACAAACGACTAACAATAAATAAAAAAACATACATCTTTTTCATGCCAATACCAATCATATATGTATATGTAATGTACGTTTCTGTAATACAACGAATGAAAGTTACCAACGTTTTCTCAATGTTCATCGTTCCGACGTTAATTATGGAAATACAGAAAAAAAAATAGCGATCCGAATTCCCGACAAAGTGAAATTATTTTCAAGCGAATTTGTCTTTCGTCTTTCGGCATAAATTGCGTCGATGGAAATTCTCCGGCGAATGCCGATTGATTCCGACGATGGGAAAGGTTGTTTGTCATTGGGAATAGAGCTATTAAATAATTGTTGTTGCTTTTGCGCAACGATTGATTTCCGATTCGATCGTTGGCATTTTTTGTCTCGTCGTTCGCCAATCGCCCGCGGGATGCTTATCGCGCATGACGTGTATCGATCGTATCGACACGCCATACATTTACCTCGATGCAGGCCGGCGGAGTTGCACGTTTCATTAAACGGAGACACGCGACGTGGTATTAGCCGGCTTTTTTTCTTTTTCTCTCCTCTCTCTCTCATCTCCGGCGTTTTATCCTCAAACGACATTACGTTATGCGCCCATTTAATAACACCTTCGGTAATTGAGTGCCGAAAATAGCTGTGTGAGAGTCGGATCATCCGTGTGGAAAATTACCAAGGACGGTGAAACGAGATGAGGGACGGTATGAAACAGGGAGAGAGATGGGGAGAGGGATGCTGCGAAAGTAAACGCACAACCGCACACCACAAATTCGTGGTGGCCATCGAACGCCTGTCAAATAACCCGAGGTATCATTAATTACGTACCAATTATAATTCGCGAGTGGGCACGGCAGTTCCGCTCGCCTTCTGATTTCATCTCTCTGCATACTTTTGCTACTGGTGGTGCGCAAATGCGCCTCGTTAACCGACGGAGAAAAAGACCGGGATATAACACGTCACAGACGGCCAACACGAGAGCGTGTATATGAATCAACCCACGAAACCCCGGCCGGACAACATGAGCATTCGCGTGCAGATAAGAGCCGGCTCTGTCATTTGCATTCGGGGGCTTCGGATCGTTGACGATACAGAGACCGATTAAATCACTCTCGCTGACGTTCCTATCGTTCAATTACACTTTTTCGGTATTCCGAATTCGAGCGTTGAAAATTTTCGTGATTCGTCGGATTTGCCAAAATCCTGTTCGATCAACGATCAGCTTCGTTGACGAACAGAGCGAAATTTTCCGGACGCAATTTTTTATCGCCGGAGAGGGACTCTGCTCTGGAGCTGGAAAAAAAGGTTGATGTGAGAAAAAAGCCTCGAGCACTCTGCGAAAGAGTCGGACAACGATTGGAACAAATGTGAGCGTTATTTCGGACGATTCTCGTGTCGTTTCGATAAGCCTTAATAGATTCCGAAGCTCGTCCCATCGCTTTTCGCTATCAGGGCGCACTCTGGGAACGGAAATACCCGGCGGGGAGGCTGGTCCTGGTCCATGGAAATTAATCGATGCACCGCGAGGTTTCTGCTCGTGTGTGCATTGTGCTACGGTATAATACGGGGAACCTTGGCCACGTGAGATAAAAAGAAACGGAAAGATAGAGAGTCGCGAATCCATTAGCGCGTCTGCTTTGGCACACACGAAGGAAGGAAAAAATGAAGAAAACGCGGCCACGCAGCGCACGCAACGACCAACCACTAATTTATTTAGCCCCGCGAGTTACCCAAGCGATATCTTTTCAAGGAGAAAATGAAGAGCCGGCGAACGAGACGAAAAGGCGAAAGAGAGAGAGAAAGAGAGAGGTGAGAGCCCTTAATTTTCGCAGCAGGCGTGTGCTAATCGCGCTAAGCGGGAGGAACGTTTCCGATCGGCAGGCCGGTTGTTCCAGATTCAAAGTTTTGCACCGGCAACGTCGTCAGCACCGGCACTCCACCATTGGCAACCTGATAAATAAAGAGAATTCCTTTCCACTGATTATCCCAAGGATGCTGCGAATTGAGGATCAGAGTAACGAGTGCCCATTGGGTAATTCGATGCGAGCGCACGTTCGCGGTGAGAGCATGGAAAAATGCCACTCTCTTTGGGTCTTTAACGAAAGTATCGATCATGCATCCTTTGCGAGGTCCAGCGACTCACGGATGGGATTATTCTCGCACGCCTTGCTAGGCGCGTGCGAGACAGGTGATCTCATCACCCGAAAAAAATCGATGAATGAGTATTCGCCGTAGTCGAGTCGGAGATTCCAGAGTGGTCGGAAGCTGCAAGGAAGTCTCGGGGGCTACCGAGGAGAGCGAGAGAGCAAAGAGTTAAGGGGCGCGGACTTCCTGCCAATTCACCAGCCAAGTACGTCGTTGTGTCGGGGTGTACCTGCGACGACGATTCAATGCGGCAGACTCGATGGAAAATTGCCCCCGTGAGCGATGCAGACTGCAGAGATCTTCTCAATGAACGGGGTATTCCACTCGGGATTTGCCCATAGATAGTACAGAGCACGGATAGGCGTGTCTCCGAGTACCTTAACCCATTGTCCGCGCCAGCTTTTTCTTCCCGTTTTTCTCTCAATGGACTTCCAACGTCGAGAAGCTCCCAGTCTTCTCGAGTAGATTGAAAATGTAGGTAAGATGACTAGGAATCGGATGAATATCTCGCAGAGAGATATGTATGCTGTCCAGCGTCGACCGTATTTCCATCGAGTAGTGGAATAACAATGGACCAGTGCTGGTGAATCGTGTTTTTCTTTTTTAGCACCTAGTACACCACGCGGGGAACAGGATTTTCCGGAAGCTCTTGGAAAACCTCTCGAGCGGAGAACTAATGGCTAGGGTCTTCTTTGAAAGATGCCTGGATTTCTCGCTAGATCGATCCACAAAGATATATACAATGACATTGTTGCACCAGGTGATCGCTGAAGCATCTCCCATCGCTGCAAATTCCTCAGTGGAACCGAGTCATTCAATGTCTCAGCTTCTTTTCTAGCCCCCAATTAGGGAAGGTGTCACTTTGATCATCGACGAGTCTTGTATACTTTAACCCTTCGCATCGAATATCTCCGCTGTTAGAAATGACGACGTGATCCTCTCATTAGAAAGATTTCGACTTTTCACTTACCACCGGAGGAATTTTCCGCAGAGTTGGTTACATTCGCTCGTTTATTTGGCAGCTGCGGGTTACCTAAACCAGAGATTATGACACTTTTGCCGTGAGGCTCGGAGACGCGCGTTCCAGGGGTTGCAATTTTGCGGATAAGCCAGTGATGGACCCCAAAGGAGAGGGCGTCAAAGCGAGATAGGAAAGAGGTATGTGCTGTATAGAGTACGGAGGTCGTGCTGTGCCGCACATAACATCCCGCTGGCTTTCTTCGAACGTTGTTATTTCGCCTTGGGGAACCTCGACATTGGCCCCGAGAAAACCAGAGACCGGAGGATTTAACGGTGGGGACTCCTGTAGGTGGTCCACAGTGCCCTTCGGTCTATCATTCTTCCTCAGCTCCTCCGTATTCCCTCCGTCTCGAGGCATCCCTCTTTTTCGCCGCCCTGTAATCAACCGAGTGTTGCTCCCATTAACACCGGAGACCAGCGTGCTTTTGACGCCACGAATTTCGATAAAGACCGCGGACGACTGTTTTTTTGCGTTTTCTTACTGAAATTTCCATCTTTCGGGAAAGACACGATGAGTTTTGTAATCGGCGGAAAATTTGCGATAAAATAGGCTGGTGAAGCATCGAAAACTCGGAAAAAAAATTTTTCGTCATTTTTGACCACTTTTCCAGAATCGTCGAAAAGTCAAAATTTCAAATCACCATAACTCTCGTCCAAATTGACTTACAGAGATTTCTTGGGGGTGTTTTGAAACGCTCTCGAGTAGACTTAAAAAACGGTGAAAGTTAAATGTCGATAGCTAAATTCCTTCCCCCTCAAAATCGATGTTGAAAATCGGCGAAAAAAACGCAAAGGGGTATGTATGAGAAAATTGGCAAAAATCGAAGGTCCGTCTTTAAAATTCTGCCAAAAATCGAAAAATCGAGATATCTCCACGAATCCAACGGCATTTTGAAGCCTCACCACTTGCGAAGAGAATAAGCACAAGTTGGAGTGTCTACCTCAATTAGGAAAAAAATGGCGAGCATTTTAGTGGTTTAAACAAATTTCGCAAAAAATGGCGAAAAATTTTCGATTCTTAAAATTCTATCAAACAGTCTGAATCGATGTATTTTTTACCACTGATTACGAAAATCATCGATATTTCATCGAAAGCTTTGTATCTCACTGAGAAAACCCCAAAAAACTATTCTTTCTTGCGTTTTCCTACCGAAATTTCGAGTTTTCGGATACGATTATTCGTCAATCAAAAATAGATTGTGAATGAGGATTTTCTTCAAACCCCCGGCACCTCTGAACCGCTCTGATTTGGCCTCTGTCTCTTGCCGACTTGCTCCTCTCCTTCTGGTATCGCGTGAACTCTGAGTTCGGCGCATTCCAGAGTGTTTGAAAGAGCAGCGTTGTTTCAAAGTAGCCGGAAAGCGCTGATGACCGTTCTGACCACCAGTGATACGACCTACGGACTTTACATCATAATGACGAGTCTTGTATCATACAGAGCCTCGTATTATAACCAGGGCCTTTTAAAGGACGATGCGGTGTCCAAAGATGAATGAACCGCCTGTCTTACTTTTGGCTGGAGAGCGCGAGATCTCGCAAGACACTACACATGGCTCTCGAAAAACGCCTCTGCGGTTTGCGAATAAATTCATACAAACATCGTTAACGCTCGCGCTCAAAATTTTCGATGGAGTTTTACGACCCTGGAGATGTGCTTGGTAGTCCTGACAAAATCAACAATATTCTTGAATGCAAGTAAAAATACAAATAAAATAAACATACGAAAGTCATCGAGAACCTTGTGACGTTATTACCAAGGGACATTCATCATTTTTGACATTCCAAATTTCCGATGGAAGAAACGATGTTTTTCACCGATGTAAATCAACCGCAAGACAGATCGCCGAGTCGTGATCTCAGGCGAGGCTAGAAAAAATGTATTTTTTTTTTACGACGACACATCTTTTTCCAGTTCCATCCACGTCCACGAAAAAATGTTATCTCGGTCTTCTTCATCATAGTTTTACGGTGGTTTCATGATAATGCGAGAGAAACCACGGTCGAGTAGGAACAAAGCGAGAGGACAGCGGACACGCGAGAGCCTCATCATTATTCACGCTCGATAACGAGGAAGACGACGAGGAAAATACGCGGGGGCGGTGTTCTTACATCGACGACATATAAATCCGAAGGAAAACGAAATATACACACGGTCATAAAAATAAAAATACTCACACTCACACACGCTTGTAGATTACGATAAAAACCGTTGTACTTTCGTCGTGAATGAGAGTCAAGCGTTTATGTTACATCGTAATATGCGCCCGTGAGAGTCGAGAATATATAAATAACTCGTCACGTTGCCTATTGCGGTATCCATCGAATTTCCGTTCTTTCCTCGAATCTCGATGATTTATCAATGCCGGAGGAGGAAGAAGAAACGCTGACCTTTCGGTCGCGGAGTTTCCCCGTTAAATAATTCGAAAAAAAATGCATATTTCACGAGCAACGGGAGATAACGAAATAATCGCTACTTGATGGCGTCTTGAGGTGATTTTGAATTGTGTCTAACGACCTGGTGGCAGCGTTTACCGCGTCCGCCGTTGCGCCGGTCGTTCCAACGTCGTCGCACCGAATTGTACGAAGTCACGCTGCGCCGACGGTCATTTTTGTCGGAGGCATATACGTTTTCTATATAAGAAACGTGCGTTTATGTATACATGTATTATATATTACATTCAGTGATAGGACGAAACGCGAGTGTACAAGCTTGCCCTGTCCACCGCGGATAATGTCCTCCCACACGGTCGTCACATCGTTATATCGCTGTGATCCTTAACCTCTCGCATCGTTCACCAAAGATTCCACCTTCGTATAACGAGGATGCACTTTGAGAGCTCGAAAAACGTATTAAAAGCCTTTTTAATAACCGGAGAGTACGCCCGCGACGCAAAGTTTCGCATAAACTTGATTGAAACCGCGGTGGAGGACGAAAATCGTTGGCGAGTCGCGAAAAAAGACGAGAAACAAAAAGACAGGTATCGCCCGATTTATTCAAAGCCGAGCTCGTTTTACGCGACGTTTTACAGTTCTTCGGAGCTATCAACATGCGCGTGTTCTCACGGGGGACAAAAATGATAATGAGGACTCTACCGAGGACTTTTAACCGGCCGATAAATACCGATTTTGTTTTGCCTCGTTTGGCGACAATTCGGGAATCGAGTGCTACTTTTCGCGATGTAACGCAGGGAGAATCATGGACGGTCGGGAAGTTTGGGTGTAAAGAGCGCGGATAAAAGAGGTGGAGGACGAGACGTCGTCGAGACGAGAGGACCTCACGCTGCGAAAGAGTAACGGGCGACAGGATGGCGCGCGCGTGACGCTGGCTACGTCGATGTACCTACGTTTTATATCGACTCGGTGGTGGTCATTGTGTGTGCCGTAACATTCCGCGGACAACGAGGTACGGAACGATGTCTCGGCGAAGGCAAGAGGGCCGAGTGGAGAGCCGAGCGGAGGGCCGCCGAAGAAGGCAGCATCAGGCGCAGGGCGACACACGAGCAGGACGGAGAGAAATCCTCCGGGACATCGGAGTGTGGACGCGAGGACCTCACGCCGTGATCGAGAGCTTGTCAGGAGGGCGCAGCTTGCGCGAGAGGTCCGGAGCGTGACCGTACTCTCCAATGTCGCCTCGATCTCGCCTGTGGACTCTCGAATTCCCTCTCGAGACCAGCGCGCGGACTTCTGTTGTACAATTTACCAGGCTGAGATGGGTATTACTCGGAGACGTCGCCAGGGTGGCCGAAACTACCGCAAGTTCATGCTGTCCCTCGGCGTTTTCGTTATTTTAGGATCCCCGAAACGTGACGTTCCTCTTTACAGGGACCGTGGGCTGCTGAGCCGCGGGTCCACGGAGTTGATCGCTCTTTCATTTGCAGCATGTACCAACTCGCCGTACCGTCGAAGAATAAGATAGCACACGGCGGGTAGTCCCGCTCGAGAGTCTTTGTGCGACGTGTTTGTTGATTTTATTGAAACCCTCTTGTCGAATCCTCGTCATCCGGGGCATGCAAAGAAAACCAACATGTTCGACGAGCCAGGGAGTGAAAATAATTAAACAATCGATAATCCAAGGCGAGTCGAGAGGATCTCGGTCGTAATGCGATTTGACGAAAGTTTTCTCGTGTCCTCAACGAAGATGCTCTTGCCGAAGAGTCAAGATGCTTCTTTGCGCGAGTGATCCATTCTGTTTTCTCCTCTCTTCAACCCTGTAATTCTTCCGGTGTGCGCTCCAAAAGCTCGAAAACGAGCTATCGAGATCCGCATGTAGCATTACCGCAATTTATCAATCATCGTATTGCTCACACTAGACACGTAGAGGCACACATGTGGCTCTGGAACTATACCTGGCGATGTTTCTTCTCCAAAAACCGACAGCTTGACGTCTAGTTCGCGCCAAGTTTGTACGGGCTCGAAGCATGTGCGAACGTGTTTTCCCTCCCCTTGTGTCTGTATTTCTATTGTGGGTACAAACGAGTGTGTGAGAATGGGAGCCGCAGTTTGAGGAGAGAAAATTATGGGACAAACACACTCGGTGAGAGTCACACAATTTGTGTTTGTCGAATCGAGTTATTTCACGTGGCAAACACACGCGAAGGGGCGAGGAACGAAGAAGAGGCAGGGTCGGAGAAAAGGAACCGGGGAAACCATCGCTTTCATGGATATGGGCGCGCACTATTTGGCGTTATGCCCGTGACTGCACCAGATCCAGAAGTCCCTGTGCGGTTTGTCTCACAATGCACACACGTGACTCGTATTCCATTCGTGGCTCGACTGTATACGGTATTTTAAACTTTATGGCCAAACGTGTATACGACTTTACCGACGGTGGAAAACACGTCGAGTTCACTGTAACAGCGAAATCGATTGTCATGGCGGAGCAGAGTCCATCGGTACGGGGCGTTCCATAGAAAATCGGATACTACATGAAACGTCGATTTTTTGAATTTAAATATCGTTCGCGGAAGTTATCGACCGAAACGAGCGTCTCGACGGTGCAGTTTGAAGAAACTGCAAAGTTTTTCGAAAAAAAAACGTCAAAAAACCCGGGTGATGCCTGATTCGACACGGAATAGCCCGTACGTCGAGACTCGGCGTGTCGTCGTTCGGCGATGAATCCACGAGCTGTCCGAATGTTGGAGCAACTTTTGGACAACTGCGTGAATCTAATTGTCTCACCGGAGCTTCGGGGTCGTTTTCACGGGCGAAAAAAAATAAAATCTCTTTGTGTCCGCGTGGTCGTGTGATGTCTCTCTTGAATTTCACACGTTCGCGTGACAAAGCGGGAAAAGCTTCGATGAGAAAGACGTTCGGTGTGGTGGATCCGGGGAGAAAAAAAAGAAGAGAAAAAGGGACAACTGTGTTTCGTTCGAATTCTCTCGGGGTGAAACGAAGCTAATATAGTTTGACGATGGGCAGAAACGCCACAATGTGGGCAAAATATTCCACGTTTGCGAGGTTTTCCATGCTGGCACAACATTACCTGTGCACGCACACCATTTGCCTCCTCGACCACCCGGTAAGCTTTGGGCAACCGTGGGACTCGCGTCTGTGTGTGCACGACACGGAGAACCAACCATGAAGAAAGATATTAAAGTCTCTTGCGGAACGACGAGGCGTCCGGGCATCGGAATTCACCGTCGAACTCGTCATTTTCTCTCTCCTCCTCTCTCTCTCTCGTAGACCAGACTCTTTTCGAGTCTACGAAAGTCGAATGAAAGAGCGGTAACGAGGCTGACACAACCACCACGAGGTTACGTCGCCGCAAGCTGATGGGCACGATTCTTTCTCGTTCGATATTTTTTCTCTACCCTCCCCCAACGTTTTTCTAAAATACACGTCAATATACAAGTGTGCTCCGACACCAAACGGGTCTTTTCTGTCAAAATGTTTGTACGAGACAAAATGACTCGCACGTTTTTCCAGTCTCTTTTCCGATGACGTACATTTTCTCGAGCCGAATATCCTCCACTGTTTTCCCATCTTGAAAAAGGTGTCCAAGTTTCAGAAGGGGTGAGAAGAGTCACTGCTTCGGCGTCGAGATCCGAAGTATGCCTTTGGCGAAATTTGTAATCGCCATAACGAAAGTGGACGAATTAATGCAAAAAACGATCAACGGATGAGATTAAACGTGACAAACGATAAGGTGGAAATGTACTTGGCGTTGGTGCACGGTGAATGTTTTCAGTGTCCAAGTCGCGCGCACCCTGGACCACGGCAGAGTACGGTCGATGCGCGACCGACCACCTGTTCTCTATCCTAGGGCTAAGAATAGAGTTAAAAAGTGAAGGCTCGCGCCAGCAAGATGCTGTTGGCTCGTTTTCTCACAGACTGGATGTACATGAACATAAATACATGTACATCCAGACGCAAGGGTCATGCATATGCCGCTCGATGCTTTTTTCTCGTTTTTTTCCTCTCTCTCTTTATCGCCTCGAGATTCTCGCGTCCCTCGCGATGCTGCGGATGCTGCGGAGAGTTTTGCGCAACGTTCTTCTCGCGCTTCATCTCCGAGCCGCCGCCGCCGCCGCCGCTGAAGCTGCATGTGTACACAGATCTCGGGACGCGCCGGGTAATGAGAGAAAAAATCTTGGAATAATTGCCGCGACCTCGCTTCTGCACTCTCCGCCGTGCGAGTCTCGAGAGAGCAGTCTGCGACGGGCCTTTAACGGACTCTCCGATGTTGGCTGTAGCCGGCATCGGAGCAGGGCTGTTGCCGCTCGTTCTCCGTTGACTGCGACTTGATTGAAACCCGCGTGCCGTTCGGAAGCCTTCTTTCTCGTCTGCATATCGAGCCTGCGAATATTAGGGTGGGACAAAACGATCGGACACCATTTTGTACACTGAAAAATTCATTTTGTTTTTCATTCAAACATCGCGGAGAAAAATTCTTATCAATTCTACCTCCTCTCGTCAAATTTTCCACAAAAATATATTATCCCTCGTGAAATTACCAATAAAATGAAAATTCCCGAGTTACTTCAACGGAAAATCAAAGATTTCGAAGAGGAGATTCTTGACGCTGATGAAAAATCAATTTTTCCGTGTCCACCCTAATATGTACATGTACGTAAAATGTATTTGTATATAACGTACATCTCGCGTTTTCAGCTCACGTGTACGGATGCTGTACATAATCCTATACAGTAATGACGATAGCACGGTGAGCATCGCACGCGAGGACGTGAGGCAGAAACGAGAGAAAGAGAAAGCGCGGACGCGTTTTCCCCTTTGATTTTGCGCCAAGCGCCGGGTGAGCCCGACGAATATGCGCTCTTCGTGCATGTACGAGGTTGTGGTCCATCTTGTTAACGACAAAGGAAAAAAAAAGAATACCGCACTCGCGATTGTCCGAGCTTTTTTTTCTTCGCCAACGACGTTAACAACGTTATACGTTCCCATAAAAGGTGTCTGAAAAATATCAAGTTTTCTCGTATCGACAAGTGGCCTGGCCGAAACGTCCGAGCATCACCGAGCATCGCGGAATGGTAACGAGTGGAAAATTACGTTTTTCTCATTGCTGCGTTTTTTTTTCAATCCCAGCGTATTTTTTAACTGTTTTACATGTTCCGCTACAGCAGCCGCGCTTGTACCCGATAATTGCGTTCTCGCCATTTCGTTACGCGTTCTTGCATCCCGTCGACGTTGAAAAAACGCATGGTACATGAACGAGAATTCGTACATCGATCGGCAAAATCGCAAAAAGACAAGACAAGACGCTGTCGGCGTATTTCTTCATCCCGAGGACCGCCAGGTACACGTAACAGTACATCTTCACCAGTGTACCAATGTGCATGTGTGTGAGTGTGTGTGTGTGGGTGTGTGGGGCAAAGCGACGAGGGATGAGAGAAGAGAGAAAAAGACCGGACGTTAAAATCCACCGACCTACTTTTCTCGATCCTCGGAATTATTGCCTTTTGCTCGGTGCACCGGGAGAATTATCATTTCGGTGAAGAATAAGGAATGAAAAATAAGGACGCTCTTGGAAGCGCGCAAAAAGTATGACACTCGGGAACGCGGGATCCGTGAGCAAGAGGGTGAAAGGGTGGATTTTTTCTTTTCATTTTTCGGTCGACGGAGAAAAAGGGAGAATTTCATCGTCCCGCGTGATCATAAGACGGTCCGGGCGCGCGCGCGCGGGCGCCCGGACCGTCTTTGAGGAGGACTCTCCTGCCGAATCTTCCTGCCTCCTTTCGGTCCAGACTCTTTTGTACGTTCATTTTTTCTTCTTCATCTCCCCCACTTTTTTTTTTCGCGAACCACTCGGTCTCCGATCGCGCCCGAGTGCACCACCTGCCATGACTCACTGGCTTGGCTCCCCCGCAAAACGTGAACCAGAGATTACAAAGACTTAAATACCGGTCGTCCGCGACCGACGTGTATAGCTGGCTCGTGCTCCTCTCTTTAACCGCAAAAGAGATGCTGGCGTCACTCCTCTCTGCTCTCTCACTGCTGGCATCCTCGAGGAGGCGAAAGAGGAACCGTTCACCAGCTCCATCATGTCATATATACACATATATATGTAGGTGTGCACGTGCACAAAACGTACCACAAAAGGATCGGACCTTCGTGCCACGGAAATAAAAGACCAATGTATAATAACATATAATCGATGACGCAAAGAGAGTCGCGGTCCAGAAACGAATAAATGGATCGTCGATGGAAATAAAGGCGAATCCAGCGTTGATTCGCCGTCTCCGATCGTCCGCGAGACTCCCACTCGGCCTTCCTCAAGAAGACCCTTAACGTCTTGGCAAAATTGACTCGTTCGGTCGAGGAGGCTGCGAGGGAAATAATTAATACCGCGCGCTCACGTTTCGCACGCGATTTTCGAGCAATTTATGCGAGGGTTTCGGCAGAGCCTGATATTTCTTTTCCCGTGTCGTATACGCGTCATACGAGAAAACTGGATGCTGCCGGATCGGAATCTCTACTCTCTCGCTTCCTCGAGGGCTTTCGTGTGCCATACCCGTATGTTCGCTGTACCAAACATATTTTTCATGTCAGTTCCGCCGCACGGAATATGCATCGCGTGTCCTCGCGTGAGCACTTACTCTCGCGTATAATATCGTACCTACACTCTGGTGTATAATATCGCGCATGTAACCTCTCGAGCTTTCCGCTAACAAAACCATCTCGCGAGAGGAAGGAGGCTGCGGCGGTGAAGTTTGCACTCTGCGCGGACTTGCATAAATTACGAGGTGAGAAAATGAAAACCGCCGCGTGTGACGAGGAAAAACACTCGAGTCGTCGTTCCTCCTGGGTTTTTCACCAAGGTTTTATCAGAGTCTCGTCTCGGATATGGACCACCGCCGCCCCAGTTGGGATGTCTTCTTTAGACGCGACAGCCCCACCCAAGCTGTCACTCTGACAGCCCAGGTGGCAGCGTGAGACGCCAGGAGCACTCATCTCCGCAACTATCATCTCGCGCGACAGATCGGCGCGTATCGAATGTTTCGCGATGATGCTCTGTGATTCTCCAAATGAAAATAAAACAAAAACCCGATCGGATAATGTATCCTCTCTCCGTTTTCCGACCGCGGTTGGATGCGGAGAAACATGCACGAATCCTCTACCTCCGAGTCACGGAACAAGATGAATGTTTCATCTCCCGTGTCTACAGCAGCCTTGGTGGTCCACGTAATGAGTGAAAAAGTGTCCAGTGTTTTGGTGCTTCGAGAATTGTTTCTTTCTCGTCCGAGATCGGTCCTGGATATCGCCCTCGTTATCGCCCTCGGCATCTGGTCACTGCGTTTCCGTGACTTTTGTTTCACGCTGGGAAAAGTCCCCGGCAGTGTCATCACTGGACCGAGATGATAACATCTAGGGTGAAATGGAAAGTATGCAAATGCGAGAGGAAGGAAAGGAAACACGAGGGAAGAACGACGTCAATTGTTGCGAGAGTAATATTGCTTGAAGCATCACTGGATATTCCGCCAACAGCTGCTCCTTGACGGCGTATCCGCTAAACTTCCATATGACGCTTCTCAAGTACCGAGACATCGTGATTGTTCCGAGAAGAAGAGTCGAGGCTCTAGCTCGAGCACGAAGGAACGGGAGAGACGTGCTGGTGTATCTGTACCGTATCCAGCTCGGCAGGAGGGAATAAGAGTGCCGAGCGGAGGAGAAGAAGAAGAGGAACAAGATGAGGATGAAGCGAAAAAAGATGAAAATAAAGCGACCAAGGTAGAAAACAGAGAGAAGATCCGTGAGCGGAGGGCAATTGCAACCGTGTCGTGCTGAACCCGAAGGGTGAGGCTCGCGTTCACGAGAAGGTTCACAGCTAGAGGCTTGGCCTTGATGATGAATACAGCACTCTGGTACGAGATGATGACCAAACAATATCAAGGGAAAACCTCAACGTCATTCTGGATTGAGACGATCTGTATCTTTGAATCGGTAAACTCTTCAAATTCCGTCAGAGTGTCTTTCGAGTGGAATTCGGGGGAGTAAAACAGAGCACCAAAGGTCCACCGAGTAGGAGGAAATGTGAGGAAAATCTTTGTGCAGTGAGATGCAAAGTCTGAAAATACACTCGGGTACGATTGAGACGATCTGTATGTTTGAATCGGTAAACTCTTCAAATTCCGTCAGAGTGTCTTCCGAGTGGAATTCGGAAGACTAGGAGGCTAGGAGGAAATGTGAGGAAAATCTTTGTGCAATGAGATGCAAAGTCAATTGCAAAGTCTGAAAATACACTCGGGTACGAGATGATGCTGAATTGAGACGATCTGTATGTTTGAATCGGTAAACTCTTCAAATTCCGTCAGAGTGTCTTCCGAGCGGAATTCGGGGGAGTAAAACAGAGCACCAAAGGTCCACCGAGTAGGAGGAAATGTGAGGAAAATCTTTGTGCAATGAGATGCAAAGTCAATTGCAAAGTCTGAAAATACACTCGGGTACGAGATGATGCTGAATTGAGACGATCTGTATGTTTGAATCGGTAAACTCTTCAAATTCCGTCAGAGTGTCTTCCGAGCGGAATTCGGGGGAGTAAAACAGAGCACCAAAGGTCCACCGAGTAGGAGGAAATGTGAGGAAAATCTTTGTGCAATGAGATGCAAAGTCAATTGCAAAGTCTGAAAATACACTCGGGTACGATTGAGACAATCTGTATGTTTGAATCGGTAAACTCTTCAAATTCCGTCAGAGTGTCTTCCGAGTGGAATTCGGGGGAGTAAAACAGAGCACCAAAGGTCCACCGGCTAGCAGGAAATGTGAGGAAAATCTTTGTGCAATGAGATGCAAAGTCAATTGCAAAGTCTGAAAATATACTCGGGTACGAGATGATGCTGAATTGAGACGATCTGTATGTTTGAATCGGTAAACTCTTCAAATTCCGTCAGAGTGTCTTCCGAGCGGAATTCGGGGGAGTAAAACAGAGCACCAAAGGTCCACCGAGTAGGAGGAAATGTGAGGAAAATCTTTGTGCAATGAGATGCAAAGTCAATTGCAAAGTCTGAAAATACACTCGGGTACGATTGAGACAATCTGTATGTTTGAATCGGTAAACTCTTCAAATTCCGTCAGAGTGTCTTCAAAGTGGAATTCGGGGGAGTAAAACAGAGCTCGGAGGAAATGTGAGGAAAATCTTTGTGCAACGAGATGCAAAGTCTGATTACACTCACCGCGAGCACGTTGCATCCTCGTTACAGCGAGCGTTGAACGCCGGGCAGATCCGTGTGCCCCGAGATGATTTCACAGTTCATTCCGCGGGAAAGGCAGATCTGCCTTCACGACTCCCGTGTACGATACATCCAAGTGCGCCTCAGCCTCCGCCACGATGATGAGCAGATATTATGGTAGAGATATTTAACGAGATTTATGAGCTCATCCCTCCGCAACGCTCCTTTCTTCTCGTTCTTTCGTGCACAGATCCATTTTCTCATCCGTCGATTCTTCCTCTTTGATTCACGGTTTTTTTTCTCGATGCCATCAACGAGAACAGAGAATATTACGCAGAAAAAAACAGAGCGAAAGTTTGGAGGGGAAATAAAATCGTCGGAAATCGCTGCAATTTACTGATGATAAAAATGTATATGTGTATACCTGCGGTACATCTCGAGATCTCTCGTGCCGCGACCGACTGAATCACGCGCATGCCACCTGCCGGAGCATGACCTCTCAATACGCGCACGCGGCATGTACATAAGTATATATATGTATCTTTTACGTGCATATACTTTAATGTACCTAAAGCTTTCTCAATTGCGCCATCTCTTTTCTTCGCGTTCTTCATGGCTCTCAGCAAGGCGAGACCGAGATCTCTTCTCCTTCGTTCCATGCAACAAAAAGGATACTCCGCGGATGCAAAAATCGTAATTTCCAATTCAGCGCGCATGGAAGCACGACGCCAAATATAATGAGAAAATTCACCGGAAAAATCCAGGGTAATTAACGCGACCTGTTTCCTCCGCGATTACGCCGACAAGGTCATCGACGATAAACTACGATTACGGCAATGCAATCAGCCTTATAATTCCGATTCAAAGTGCTTTTTCTCCTTCGTCGAGGCTTATGGAGCATGGCTTTCGTGAATTTTGCCCTACAGCTAGCGTGTGTTGTCGGAATACGTAATGGCCTTGACAGCCTCCCACTATACGATCCACAGCAGGGCTATCATTCCCAGTTGGGGCTTTGAAACGTGATGCCTTCAGACTCTGCTTCGCGGATACCACTTTGGTTGCCGGGAGACGATCCATACTCTGCGAGCTCCATATACCTATCCTTTGTATATAATACACACATACATATGTGTGTGTGTGTGTGTGGTTACATGGACCACTCGAGAATGCTGACTCTCAAGAGCCATATACGCGCGTGTGGGAACATCGACTGGTTATTGACGCACGTCACTACCCTTCGACCTCAAGACAATGATTTGAGCGCCTGTGGCCAAGTCGGCACATATCAGCAGTGGTCCAGGTTATATGGTCCACCCTCCGATCGGGTGTGGCTCTTTCGTCGAGCCTGTTATTCCAGGCGCAACGTTCCTCTCACTCGGATCGGACCCAGCCGAGTCGGATCCAGCGAGAAACGCTTTAATCAGCGCGAATCCCTTCGCCAGTTCAGCATTGCCCCAGGGTCGCGTTCTCCGGTAGACCCCTGTGTAGTACAGACGTGCGTGTGCTCTCCAAGGTGGAGAGGGAATCATAAAGAGGATTATAACCACGAGAGTACGAGACCCGCTGACGAGAAGCCTCTCGCGTATACCCGCACGGATCCTAAACTCTCTTGGGTGGACTTGAAACGTTCCGCTTAAAACCCTCCATCCTTCATCGGTCGTCACTGCCGTCATCCAATCACGGACGTTGTTCGGTCCTCCCGGCAAACCCGACTCTCCTCTGGTGATCTCGAGCTTGTTGTTGCACGAATGGACCATTCTGGACCAGTTGATTAATGAATGACTGCTGGAAGAGAGCAGCGTCCTTTGGACGATCCTTTTCACATGGACGAAAATAGCTCGACATGTGGGATTCGTTCGTCAGCTAGAGAATTCCGTAAAGCGTTATTGTCACCTGTCGCGATAAGCCCGCGACTTTCCGTGATAAACGGATATTTATCTTTTTTTCCATACGCGATGTATCCTGGATGCTGCGAATGAGATTGGGAAGCATGTGGATACCAGCTCCGGGCTATGGACGAGGGTGGTCCGGTTGTCCAAATGTCGGTTTATGCTGGACAATCTCCAAGCCGATTAATCCCATGGAGTGTATTCACCTCTCATCTCCGGATGAAACAGGATTCGGCTCTTGTCTAGCTCTTTTTTGGCGTTCCTTCAAGATTTTCATCCCGTTCGAAACGGGATGACGATCTTCTTCCGACGATCGAAAGAAATGAGGAACGGAAAGTCACGCGATGCAGGAGATAATCTCTGGATTTACCGCACATTGAACGCGAGATGAAGATTTTACGTAACCGCGTAATGATCCACACGCCCAAGCGCAGCTTTCAATGTATCTTTTCACTGATCTCGCGTCGTGTGTGTAGGAGTAAAGAGGGCGCTGTGATGATGTACCAGCGACGATCCGCTGAAACTTTTCGAAGGTAAGGCGAACCGACGCTCGCACCTGCTCTCGTCAGGCCACGACCTCCCATGTACACTCGTGGAACGCGTCGAAACTCCGAGGAGATAGGAGGCGGAACTCTGCGGGGGCAAAGAGGTGAACGTCAAAACGAGTACGTACGTACGTACGGGAAGGCTGCAAGACGATTTAGCGTGTGTGGCAAGAGGAGAAGGCAAAAAAATGAGGTTCGCCGCTCCGTTCGGTCCGATCGACGAGAAAGGTGAAAAAGTGCAGTGAACTTTGTGGCGAAAGAACCGAAAGGTATCTTCGAGGCTCGGTCCAATTCGCAATGACCGCACCTGCCTGCGTTGCACCAGCGGGGTCCTCAAGGGCCGTTTGCGTCGTCGATTCGCTCTCGGACGACTTCTTTCTCGTTTTCTACTCTTTTATTACGCGGTACACAAACGCATTGGTACTCGGTGTACACGAGCCGGAGGCTGCGATGCAATATGCATGACTGCTCGCGGGAATGTCTCGTCCACGGATTTATCCCTCGGTCCCGAGTTGCCACGAGAAAAGGACACTTTCCCATTACCCTCTGGGTTCCTCCGCGAGGACTCGGAAATATTTCGTAACTGCCGGAAGGAAAATCACACCGTTTTGTGATTAAAATTTGATGAAATGAGCGTCTTCCTGACGCCGAGATGAAAGTATTTGTCGGGTGCAAACGAGCAGGATTACCGGACGTCAAACGCGCGAGCGTGAAAGTTGGAGCATGTTTATTCTTCGTTTTTTTTCTTTTCCCGAAGACACATCGCGGAGAACGCGTCGCGTCGAGCAAAAGACCGCACGTACAGCAATGAGAATTAATGCGGTTGCCATTCAACCACTCGCGGCCAAGCCGACCCTTGATGACGTACGGACAAAATAGAATAATCAAAGGAAAACGTATATACACACGGATCGCGTGTGGAAATTGAGATAAAATGTGACACACGCGTTGATGTAAATGTACATACGAATAATTATCATCGTCTCTCATGAAATTCTCTCGCCTCTCGACACCCGACCAGAAGCAGCGATTGGATGCTGCGCGGAATATTCCGCATGATGCTACAACGGTTCGGATAATCATCAAGAGAGAGAGAGAGAGAGAAACGAGATGAGATGGAAGATGAGAAAGAGATCATTGGAGCGTTTCCATGGGGATTAGTATTTCGTTAAATCATTCGATATTACCGCAGATGCAGTCTGCGAGAACCAGTCGGATTACATCTCTCTCCTCCTCCCGCCTCCCTCTCTCTCTCTCTTCGTCATTCACCGCAGCTTCTTCCTCGACAGGCAATTTCTCGTTAATCCCTGACATCGGAAATGTCACTGGCGTGTACTTTGCGTATAAATACACGTATGCATACGCGCGATTGAACAAACGAGAGGTCACGTAGCGCGGAAACCGGCGACGGCGAAGATGGGGAACATTGCGAAGCTTCCGGCTCGTTGAATCGCAGAAACTATCCTCGTGCGATGATCCTGCTTGAATTATCCGTCCAGCGGATAAAACAGAATGGGCGAACGTTGGTACAGAGTACAATGAAAAAAGATGCAACATTGCGGCGTCAAAGATGGCGCGCCGAATATTGACGGATGCTGTGACATTTATCAAACGCCTCTCGCGCTTGTTAATAGTTCGAGCCTGCCGCCGTTTATCACCCTCGAGATTCTGGATCGCGAGAGCGAGTGAGATTCTCCCGATTATACATATACACGTTGGTTCAAATTGAAATCGCGAGTCTCGTCGTTTTATCCAGCCTCCCTTACAGACACACGCGTTAGGCTCAGAGATATCGTCGTCACCGCGACCATCTTTTCAAAGCTCGCACACTTTCACGCGCGACATGTGTGGTATATGTTTATATATACATATTGTACATAAGAGATGCCTCTCATACTCCCGTAACCGAGCGATTTATATAAACTCGCTGTTAATTAACCGGATCTCATTGAAACCGGTTGGTCGTCGATGCGCGCGGAGTACGAGCATGGTTTCTCCTCATCCTCGTCATTGTACATACGCATCCGGCGTGTGGACACTCTCGAAACTTATTGCCTCTTTAACAGCGCGTATACACATACACTCCTCTCTCTCTCGAGGATCTGATCTCGCGCTTCGAAAACTATTACCCCCGGTAATTATGTAAAAATATTGTGATTAAACGAGGTGCTTTACAACGATATCGATATTATCGCGATTCAATGTGTCACGAGCTTGCGTGTACATAGAAAGTAATTACGATGTTATCGAGGATGATTAAGCTGATTTTTTCAAGATCGAAATTTCACATTCACGACGCAGCTTCCGTTGTAAATCTCGTCGTTGAATCATTCGTACCTGCTTTTGTTGTTCATCGAGGACATTCCATGTCCAAACAAACTTGAAGCAGGAGCCAAGAGTCCGCCTTCATTTGCGCTCTCGTTCTGCTCGTTTGTGCTTTTTTCTTCTTCATTTTTTCTTTTACTTTTTTTTCTCTCTTCACCCGACAGTCAGGTCCGATCGCTTCTCTCGGTTCCGAATGCCGACCACACCGTGCGCACGGATCGATTGACCAAAAAAACTGAAACACCGTAACCTCATTGAGCCTCGAATGACTTCAGTACCGCCCAGCATCCCAGCACCGAATCTCCGGGCAATCCCGATGATATCTTCAAAGGGAAGGAAAAAAGTGTATCCGAGCGGCGATTTAAATTCGTTGTGCCGTTGATTCTTTCGCGTCAAAAGCGATATATCCCGGCAACTTTGCTCTCGACGCGCGTTGTCTGGAGGAAATTACAGACGAGAGGAGAAAGGAGATGAAGGCTCGCGGATGAAAAAATCCGGAACATGAGACGCTGTGGATCGAGAAGAAAGATTTTCTGAAAAGACTCTGTGTGTGTGTATGTACACTCACACTAGTATACATGTACATGGTACAGACGCGAACACGTTGCGGAAGGTGGCTCGTTGTCCGATGCGGCACTTCGAGACGTCGGCGTAATTGGCGTAACTCCGATTTGGAGAACGTTCTTATACGTGCGGATCGAATTTACAATCGTTTCCATCGACTTCTTATGGTTCGAAGCGCGCGCGACTCGCCACTCCGCGAACGCGATATATAATATACCTTTATACATGATACTCCTCTCCGCAAAGTGCTTGACGAGGCTCCAAACATGGCGGGCGAGAGATGCGAAAAAAGAAAATAGGCTTCGCGAAAACTTGGTCAGAGCGTCCCGCGAAAAATCATCGGCACTTTTGTCGAGAGGAAGAAACGAGGACGGAATTAATCGACAAAGCGCGATACGCCCCGCTGATTATTTCAGCGAGAGAGGAATCGTTGATTGATTCGTCTCGATTGCAAAGGGGCGACGCGGGATGAGGAGCAAGTTTTGGCCAAGTGCATCGCGGGTTGCCTGGCAACAGGCGCCCTCTTCCTGTCTCTTTCTCTATTCGCTGTTACACGAGTCATCGGATGTTTCTCCGCGGAATCACTCTTCGGAATTTACTCTCGCTCCACCGTTCAGACTCCTCACGAGTACATACTCGTTTACCGGTGAACTTTCCGCTCCTCGCGCGTCTGTGTGTGTGTGTGTGCGCGTGTGGAGTTTTTCCAATACGGAACGGGAGGTGCTCGCACTCGACGCTAATGAGATTGAACAAGCCGCCGCTTCGCTCCAGCTCGCAGCATCCCGAGGAATCGCTCGGCGAAAAAAAAAACAGGAGAGAAAAACGAAACGAAGGAAAAATCTTTCATCGATATTCATGCTCGTACGCGTACCGCGACTCGTTTTACACAGGCCTTTAATCGCTGAATATTTCCAAGAAAATGTGGTCAAACGGTGATTAAAAAACCGCAACGAGAAATACCCTCCGCTCGTTTGTACCCGAGTCCGCCGCGGTTCCCACTCGCGATCGTTATTCAGAGACCACGGGAAATTGCGATCGAGGAGGAAAACGATAAAAACCATGGAAAATTATTTTCGCCCTTGCGATTCCCGTTTTGCGACATTTTTGAAGGTCACCCCGGAGGTCACCGTGTCCAGTAGCGAGGGACGCCGCGTTATCCGTCATCCTCGTGTACCCGGGCGATTCGCGCGACAAAAGGAGGCGAGAAAAAGAGGAGATGAAAGAGCGGAGCGAGAGAAGAGAGAGGTGGAGAAAAAAGCAAAAAGATCGCGTGGCGGAGGATCGATTCGCGATGGCGCGGCGCGATACCACCGACCGCGATAATTCCCCCATTAAGTTTTTTAACCACGCGCCCGACCGGATTTAATGTCCTTCCAATTTTTACCGGCGAGCATCGACCGAGACGGGAGGATCGGTGGTCGAGAATCCAACCGATTTGTCTCGGTTCTTTGGCGTCTTGAGATTATTGCGAAAGCGACCCGCGGCGGGGTATTCTCCCGCGGGGAGGGAAACGAGACACCGAGCCAAACCGCGCAGCATCCAAAAAGTGGCACTTCCGGTTCACACCCGTGAAGAAATAATGACACCTCGACGAACGACGAGAGCGATCAGAGGGGAAGGATATCGAGATCGATGCTGAATTCACAGTGCAAAAAATCTCATAGCGCAGAGACAACCCGCGTGTGTGCGTGCAATTTCTGACCCAGGAATCTGCAAACGCGTCAGGAGGAGCGAGAAACGGAGATGAGCGAATTACGCCCGCACCGGTCTTTCGACATCGCACGAGGAAATACACCTGCCGTTCCTCATCCATACAAGAGAGATCCACTCTCAACGGATCTCCGATGTCTTTTATCCTCCAAACGGTCCATACGCGCGTTTGTACCGTCCTTTCAAGATTTTTTTTCCATTTCTCTTTAATTCAAAGATTTCTCCTCACCGCTTGCAGGAATAAAGGCAGCACCGGTGCGGGTCTGTTTGTTTTTTTATGCTGATCAAAACCCACTGATCAAAATAATAATTAAAAGCTTCGAGTTCTTCGGTGTCCCTTGTTATTATCGTTATTTATAAACATCGCCGAATCGTTATTATTCCGCAAAAGGTTTATCGGGTATTCCGTATGCGCGGGGAATATCATCTTCGCGAAAAAGAGAGAAAGCGAAATTTATGCGAAGGCGGTCGAATAAATCAGACCACACGGTGGTTATAACCTCTTCCTCCTTGTATTCTCTCCCTCGCTCGCGTTGTAATATGGGAATTGTGCTTTTTACTGCCGAAAATGGATGATTTGTTTTCGCGAGCCCAGCAGGTCAGCGCGAGAGCCAAGGAAACGAGAAGACTCCACAAACACACTCGTATTATATACCCGGAGAACGTACGCGAAGGTGCGCGCACATGGTGAACGAGTTGCGTGTCGGTCAATGATTTACTCACGCCCTCGTAACGAATCTATTAATTATTTATGGGCTTTCGCGGAATTTATTTATCCCAGCGCGACGGGGAATCGCCTTGGAGGCCATCACCGGTTAAAACGCCTCAATGCTCCTCCAGCGGTCGCTCCTCCGCTCGCAAATTCGCCTCTCGTTCCTCGTACAACGACTTCGACGGGGAGCTCTTCCCCGCAGACCTGCCAAATCGCGAGAATCGCAGGTACCATCCGCCAACCAAGATAATTCGGATGCTGCGCGGATGTCAGAGACATCATCGAGATTCTACAGTCAATGGAATCGTGAAGAACTTTTCGCTGTATCGAAAAAAAAAAATCCACAGACATATGGCAGCAGATCCTGCGATTCATTCAGTCTTTTCGTGCGAGTCACTCTCACGCTGAAAGGGAGAGCAGAGTGGGCGTGCTGCCGGATGCTGCGGCCTCTCTCAACGGAGGAAAACCTTGGCCGGGATCGTTTCCTAACGCGAATACACACCGGCGATCCTTTGCGAATTCGTCATGGAAGGAAATTTCACGAATTACCGATTGTTCTTTGTCCACGCGTCAAGGTCACACCCGAAAATCGCCTCTGGTGCGAAAGATTTCTTCCTGTTTTAACGAGACTCGAGCTAATTGGAGGAAGAGAAGCAGATGGGGGAGCTGCTGGTGCTAATCGTCGGATCATTTTCGACAGAGTCAAGAGCGAGGAGCATCCCGTGCGTCTCGCGGGTCTCACAAAAGCTCGAAACTTTCGTGAAAACCGAGAGAGGGAGTTCAAAAGCGAGGCACACGCGTGTCCACGACGTTTCTCCGTCAAATTTGTAGGCGTACCTAGAAAAGGCGTAACTCGAAAGTAATTACGAGCTGAAGGTGTGCGCCGCGGATAATTACAGTCTCGTCGGTGTCTCGAGCTTCAAGGCCACTCCGATGCGATTGAGATTTACAACGAAGAGTCCCCCGCGTAAAGTCTAAATCCGCACCTTACGGCTGTGACGTCTGGTGCTGGAATCGCTGAGATTCCCGCGGAGACGCAACGAAAATGACGGAAGCTGCTGGGAGAAACAGCACCCTTGACGGAGCAACTCGGAGGGACTCGAAAGTTTCACCGTTCGTTCGTCGCAGCGGGCTTCATCTCCGCAAAAGTTTTCTCGATTGTATGCGCGTGTCTCGCGAGGAGTGCGACGACGAGGGACCTCCGCGAGTTCTCAATCTCCCTCTTTAATGTAATCTCGGAGAATCGGATGAGGGAAACTCTAGGGGTGGATTTGACTATTCGAGCGAACGAGAGTCGACGGAACGGGAAGCAGAAACGAATAACGGCTGAACGAAGCTGCTGACGAGTTGGCCGAGTTGTGTTTCAACGATAGACGAGGCTAACCAAGTGGAGACAGTCGGAGTATCATCGAGAGTGTTGTACATGTATATATATATATAAATATAAGTACATAGGGTATATAAACCTTAGTCTTATCCTATACATACTCACCAGCGGTTCTCCAGTAGTTTTCATTGTTCAGCATCCGAACAATAGTCGGTGAACTGCATTTCCTTGGACGTTTTTTTCTTTTTTTCGAGCGTTCGCGCGCCAATCGCTCCTAAATCCTTTCTTCGAATTGGCCTCTCCGTGTACGGACGTGTATCTCCGTGCGTCTGCTTGCTCCGATTGCCGCTGCTGGGTCCTCTTTGGACCAGAATTTTTACAGAGACGCGAGAGAAGAGAAAAAGAAGAAAAGAAAGATAGAAAATAGGGTGAGTCCCAAGGAGGGGGTTTGTCGGTGGCCTCGTGCTGGCCGCGAACGCGCCCAGCGGGAATCCATTCACGAGCTCAGGCGCAAAAGGAACGGGTTCGGGAATGAATTTCGAAGATGATCTCACTCTCTGTTTCTCCTCTCGTCGTCCGGCGTTAGTGGAGCATTAAAATTGTACCGCGGTCGAGCGATATTTTGTCAGAGATGACAATGGCGTCCTGTCACAATATGTACTTATTCTCTTGCTTCGACAGCGAGCTCCATATCCGATCTTGGAATTAGTGTTGTTTCTTTTCTCAGCACATTGAGAGAGTATTTTATTCTCCTTCGACGCAAAACCCCTTTGAGCATTGTTCACCCGTTTATTTTCGACTGGAAATTTTGACCAACTGCCTGTAATTGACGATTTTCTCGGAGGGATGAAAATTGTTCGGCAAATTGCGATGTCCATCAAAAAAGCTCATTTTGTACATCGAAACTCTTTGGCAATTCAACGAACATCGGGGATGAATGAAATTGTAAATCAAATATAAGATCTGGTAGCTGCTGGCTCTGATCATCCACCTTAAAATCGCTGCTCCCTGGCGCAGGACCTCGCCGAGCGGTCTCGCCAATCTTATTTTTAATCAAACTCTCGATCGTCGCTCGTTACGGAATTGCATCACTTTCCTCCTCCTCTCGCTCTTCTTTCTCTCTTTGGCCATTTCCACTCGAGCGTCCATTGTACTCTAGATTGAATTTTTATATCCACGAGGGTAATGACGTCCGAGTCGAGAGTCCAGCGGCAATTTCGTTTCGAAAACGAAGCACACGTCAAGTACAGAGAGAAGGATCCGGAAGGATGAGTCGCCGATGACCCTCGTCCGGGCACCTCGATTATTCTTCTTTACGAGAGAAAAAATTTGTAAGAAAGACGATCGTGCACGAGCAGAGGAGGATCAATGTCGTCCTGCGAGAGAAACAAAATCGTACAGAGATGAAACGTCACAAAAAAAATCTTTCAAACGAAATATTCAACGGGAGATTATTTTCTTAACAAACATCGATGTATATCGATCTTTTTCGCGAGCGATTCATCCGTAAAAAATCCCAACGAAAATAAAATTCTCCCATCGGAATACTAAACACGTGACGCGTTTTAACGAGACTCGAGAAAACGCCGAGGATGCTGTAACGAGTCCGGGAATGCATTCGCGTCTCCGGAAGTAGGCGGAACTGCAGCCTGCGCTTCTGCATTGTGAAGAATCCAGTTTTTTTAACCTTCTTCACCCTCTTCACCCTGCATCTCGTGCACGGACGTTTCTACGCAGGTACACAGGTATGAATGAGAGGAGGAGAGAAATCGAGATGCACAGAGGCCTCTCAGAGCCAAAAAGGACATCCGATATCCGTAATACCGTAATAACAAGCGCACTCCCCGACACGGAGAGGCTACACGAGATTACACACGCGAGAACGAAGAAATCTCATTTTGCTTGAGAAAATTCAACAGCGCTGGAAAGAAACGCGAAGGAAAAGCGAAAAAAAAATCGTTGGTGCATTCACGCCGAAGCGAACGGTGACGTAAGCCGGGGCAAGCAGGAAATCGAGTGGTGCTCGCGAATTCGAGTGGATACGAACACGTCGGAGGGCTCTCGGGTTTGCCGAAAATAAAAAAAAATAAATAAAGAAATCTCAGTTCCAGATTTTACGAGAAGGAAAAAATTACACTCGAGATTTCAACACGTCGGACGGGTCGTTATTGTGACTCTGGAAAAATTAAATCCACCTCGTAGGCGGTTGGAGCAGTGAATTTTTCATTCTATTTTCGAGAATAACACACCCACCGACGCCTATACAAACTCGTCTCGCTTGGAGAGGGAGAATAAGCATCGAGAGGCTGTGTATGGATTAAATCTCAACCGGGTTACATCGTCGTTGCATAAAAGGTTTCTCTATTTTCTACCGAGACGCTGCAGACGATGCTGTCTGGCACAGTGGCTCCACTGTTGGTCGGGCACACCCCGAGCACAGCCTACTTCCCATCAACGTCCAAAAGTGCCGAGAGAAGGAACGAGGATAAAACTCGTGTAATCCCGTCGGTCGGTGAGAGTGAGAAAATCTCCAAAGTCGAATGGACCAGCCTTCTCTCATTTTCTGGAAAGGATACTCGAGAGCCTCGCGATGGTCCTCGCACGTGTGTGGCGGCTGTCTAGGAAACCTCGTAAATTTAAAAATCTCGGTCTCGCGCGTGACACGCGTCGACATCGGCGTTTCGTAACAGCGGATCATTATCCATCAGTTTTATGCCGAAAAAAGAAAACGTACAAAGCAAAACTTCTCGAAGCAGGATTTGCTGTATATTTGCTATTTTCCAAAATTCGGATTTCCTTACGAGAAAATTCATCGAAAAATGTGTACCGATGTATGTTTTTTAATGATGAAAAAATGTAACAAAAAAAAACAACAGGAAACCGCATCTTGCGGGAAAGCCGCTGTGTTCGTTCGGACGTATTTAATGGACCGCCGAGCAGCAGCGTGATCTGGACAGTATCTCCCGAAGAAGAAGTGAAATTTTTCAAAGAACGCTGAACGCGCCTGAAAGGTCTGGTGCACGTTGGAAACGTCGATCGTTTCGGGCGTGTTTCGACCGTCGCGAACTTTTTGGTGTGCACAAGTGGTTCGGTAACGGGATACCGTTACAGCCAGCAGGGTCTCCACGAGGGGAAGAGGAGAAAAAAAAGCGTGTGCACTGTTGAAATTCAACGAGACAAACGCACACGCGCTGGGCATCTCGAGACAACAAACAGGAACTCGAAATGGGCGTTTAACTTATCGTATTACATCGAGTGACCCAACGTTGAGGAAGAAAAAGTAGGAAATCGTGAGCTTCCAAATCCCACTTTGAAATTTATCAGCGGAAGTCGATTAGCCCGCGATTTCTTTCTCGTAATTGCCAAAGAGGGGCTTTTTCGATGAATCGTGACGACCAGGATGCCTCTGTATTCTTTATTTTCTTATTTTCAGACCCCCCCTAGCTCTTCTCACAATTATCTTTGACTCGGCGAAGTTTCATCTCGAAAGAAGGAGGACATTGCGAAAGGAATCGTCTGAGATGAAATGACTTTGGGGAAACTTTGATGCGAGTTGAATCCGACGAGTCAACGATAGCGTACAATGGCAGAGTCGATAAAATCGACTCGTGCCGCTGATCGCAAGATGCTCGAGGGAATAAGTGACTCTTTCATGGACCAGAGATGAAATATGTTTGTCCAAGGTACTCTCGAATATCACACGTGCAAAGGGGATCAAAGTGATATACGAGACACTCGCACGGACGAGGAAATTACGACGATACGCTCCTTGGCCAGCGGGAGATTAAGCTTCATCGACTCTCGTCTCACTTTCATCGCTGAATCTCGGCAATTCCCTGCGGTAAACACGCCCTTTAATCCGCATCTCCGCTCGCCTGGAGAATTTCCACATTGGGAAAAACGTTTCGCCGGAGTGAGTCTGAATGGAGATGCTCGTCCTAAATAAACACGCGCTTATGAGGGAAAAATGGTACGCCGGCGAGGAGCTGCCACACGACTGTTATCCCCACCACGTGGTACAGAAAGCGCGATCCAAAATATGGTCCAGGATTCGGAAGAGAAATGTTGAAACGGCACATTAGTGCGCGTGTGTATTTCATGAAGAATAATTCTTCCGGAACGGCCCTTGGGCAAACAAGACGTCACGATGCTTTGTTGTGTCGTACATTTTTGCGAAAGGCTCCTTTCCGGAGAGTCCTTCCTACAGTAGAAGGTAAAATAGGGATGCTGGATGAAGAGAAGACGAGATGAATCGAGGCGAGAGAGGATCCCGCGTGTCCTCGTGGTTCGTCCTCGTGCCCTTTTGGACCTGACATTTTTTTCTTTTTTCAAAAGAGAGAAGAAGAAAGAAAAAGGCTTTGCCTCGCCCGCGAGCCGCCTCCGCGTTTTTCCCGCATTTCGCCATGCTTTTGTAGCTACACATTGTGCGCGCTCGTGGTGCTGCGCTCACATTGAGAACCGAGAGACTTTAGCTTCGCAGGCAAACTCGTGTCGCAACACACGTGAGCTTTCATAAACGGTCACTTTTCGAATTCTCGCTTTGGCGAGATGAGCGTCCGTGAAAACCGGTCGAAATGATCGATCGTCATCGGAGCAGGCTGCAACCGGGAGAGAGAAAAAAAAGTCGACGTGGAATCGGAAAAGAGACGACGAAGAAGGGAAAAAAAAGCGAAACGCCCGTAGGATTCCTCCGCGGCGAAGAGCACGCGTCCGACGT
This sequence comes from Heteropelma amictum, assembly GCA_959613375.1. Classification (NCBI taxonomy): domain Eukaryota; kingdom Metazoa; phylum Arthropoda; class Insecta; order Hymenoptera; family Ichneumonidae; genus Heteropelma; species Heteropelma amictum. Next base: position 15,477,712 of record OY390727.1, read on the forward strand.
TCATCTCCGCGCGAGAGAGCGAACGCTTTTTTGTCTCTCAACACGGCGAAATGGCAATTTGTGCGATCGAAACGATTTGTACGCGAGCGAGTAGCACGCACGACGGCGTAAAGAGTCCGCGAAGGAGAATACGCGTTTCGCCAGAGTTTATTATACGCACGTATATTTATCCCTGGGGAAAAAGTTAAGAAACGCTGAAATTTGCCCGGGAACGTCATGCTCCATCGATCGCACCGGCGATATAAAATAAATTTGAAAAGAAAAAGAGGAAAAAAACGAGCAGCGGTACACTGCAAACGTCGGAAACGCGGAGAAATACCGGCGCGATCGAGGCTCGTCGCTTATTTTCTCACGGAGAAAAGAGACTCGACGCGGAATGACGTGCGGTTGGCAGCGACAGGTCGAATCCTCCGAGATGCGCGCAGACACACACTTACACACACACAGATGAGGATCTCGCGTATAATTCGCTCTTCTCGCAACCTGGAAGCTCCATACTCTCCCCGGAGATGAAGAGAGAATGAGGGAAAAAGACGAAAAAAGAGAGATGGAATTAAAGAAAGAAGCAACGAGAGAAAAAAAAAGATGAGGGAAAGAAAAAAAGTGCAGTCACGTCGCGCGGTAAAGATTCGCCGAGGGCAATATTCAACTGTGTGTGCTCTCGTTCTTCCTTCTCCGCGCCGGAGAAGAGAACATCCCCCGGACATCTTGACATTCTCATCTCGGGAGTTTTTCATCCTCTCTCTCTTCGCTGAGAAAAGAGTGAACCACTTTTTTCCCTTTTTCTCTTGCCTTCTTTCCTCGCGGAGGCTGCGAAGCTCCTCGGGTGGATTCGTCGATGCGTGTGTTTCTCCGAGTGCGTATAATCCCATGTGATATGCCGTGTCTCTTGTGCACAAGGGAGGGAATAAAGTGGGTTAGCGATATCGCGAGAAAAAAAATCATTGTAACGGCAGAGGATCGAAATAGGCTGGACAGTCGTGGGTATTCGGCATTGCGGGGCTTCTCAAACTGGTATTTCGACGATCGCACACGGACGCGTACCATCGGATGTACAAAATGACGGAAGGGCGTGTGTTTTTTTTCTGCATTCGTCATCATTACCGTTGTCCGTTGCAAATAAAACGGCGGATCAGCGGTGTAAACCGAGCGAGGAAAACATCCAAGCTGGTGCGATATTAGCGCACGATCCGAGGGTCAAACGGGAAGTGGGTCGGCCGGATGAAGGACCCAAAATAGCCTTCCTATTCCATCTCATCATCCGCAAGAATCATTCCGGTGTAATGGTCACTATTCAAGGACCTCCCGACTGGTCCTTAATGCACCGGTTTTCCTTTATTTCTTCGGCGGCGACTCTCGAGGTACCCAGGGATGATCCGGAAACGATCTTTGCTTCTTACGATTTGCAGACTCGTCGTTCGTGGGACAAAACTTTTCGCTGGTGATGGAAATGACATCCGAACAGGATGGAAAATAAATTTTTGAAAAAAAACACTCCGATTGTTATGGATTTTTAACGCCCATCATTAAGGAACGACAAGGACCCTGCAGAGAGTAGATTCCGCAAAGTACCAGTCGAGATAATCGAATCATCTTTAAATCCATGTTTATGCAACGTGATCTTTGCATAACAAACCCACCGAGAAATCCTCAAATCCTAAATCAACGTGCTCGGTGTCCCTCTTCTTTTCTTGCGGCGGAAAGCGAGTGGATTCTCGGAGGAACACACACGGCCGTGGAAAGATGAGCTCGGGATGAAAGTGCGGAGGCTGCGAGCTAGCTTTTTCAACCCTCGCTCGCGTTTCCCTCTTTTTATCTTCATTCTTCTCGTTTTTCTGAGGCTGCGGAGGGACCCCGGTTCCAATATGGCAAAAGTCAAATATTGGACGAGCAAACACGCGAGGACGAACGGAGAGACGAGAATTTCGCCGCTTCTCGAAAAATCTCGAGTGGAGATTTTCGAATTATCAGTGAAATTCGAACGTCCGCGAATGTCTCGAGATTAATCACCGGTTTTCTCAAAATTTCCGTCATAAACTTTTGCACTCGCGCGTTCGAAGCATCGTCCGTCAAAAGGCTTCATACATCCACCGCGGATTATTTGTAAATTCCATTGGCACGGTCGTAAAGCCCGATGTATTCTCAATATTTTCATTACGCCGCGTATTCTTGTTTTTTTTTTTTCGCTTTCTTTTTTTTCCTCAGAAACGAGCCGGGGAACGAAAAACAGTGTGAATGTACGAGCGATAAGCCGCAGAGGCGCGAGCAAACGCCGATTTCGCGAGTGCCTCGCCGTCGTAAAAATGCTTTTCACGACTCTCGCTCTCGGCGCGATGATGTTCCAAGCGTTTCCTTACGACCCTGCGATATTACACGCGCGATAGCATGGAAATTGTCTTCTTATCTCCAAAGTGAGTCGCGCACACCCTGACGCCTCGCCGGTAGCACTCGGGCTCGGAGATGAAAAAGGCGCGAAATGCGGGAATAAAAATTAAGCGAGAAGACTGTCTGGAACAATGGATGCTGCGGTCAAAGAGCCGTCATACAGCGGAAACTTCAAAGGGGCCGTTGAAATTTCGCGCTCTCTCTCTCTCTCTCTCTGAGAATTTCGAATCCACGCGATAGGAAAAAGGACGAAAATCCTGGCAAGGATTCCTCCTGGAGAAAAGGCGCCCGCGCCGGAGCTGAAACAACAAATATTTAAGGTGGTCTCTCTTGCCTTTTCTCCTACCACCGTTTCGAATTTCCGCAGGGGCAAATCCTTCCTCCTGTTTGGATACGAGCTCACGAACAAGACGTAAATTAGTCGGAAACGAGGAGAAAAGCCCGGAGATTCTTATTGCCTCATGTTTTTCCAGATACGCTTGTCGAGCGACGCCAAATTTTGAAAGTCTCCTCCGGGTCTGTCGAACCATTGAATTTGTTTATCTCGAGAATCGCTCGTTATATATTAAACGTTGTTAAATTTAAAAAAAAATGTCCTCGCGTATAATATGACGTTTGTCATTTTTTAAAATACACCAACATATACGCATATATGAAGAAATTAACGAAACGAGAGAAAAACAGAGAGAGAATAGCCGCATCCTTCTTTGTTTTACTCCTTTTTCTTTCATTCGAGAAACAACCCGAGACGAAAAAGAGTGGTCGCAGCAACGCCCTTGTGCGATCTACCCATCCATCTCGACGTGCATATATTTTTGGGGCAACTAGTTTTCACCCTTCCTCCTCCCTCAAGGAGATTTATCACGAATCCCAGAGCCAAGAACGAGAGAAAAAGAGAGACTTTCGAGTCCACGATGTGTACGCTCCGATTCTCTCGCAGAAATGAAGCCTCGAGTCGTGTTCCCCTTGAGAGATCTCGTGCTCGCGTTCGCAAACGATAACCTTCGGTATGCATTCTGTGTAATATGAATATACATATCGCGGGGTTGATTATACCAACCGGCAAAAGGGGATAATTGGTACAGCGTATACGAGAATTTTTTTTCCCCTTTTGAAGAATATTCTCCCCAGCAATGTAGGAAAAACGTCAATAATAACATTTTTTTGGCCTCCTTTTCCTGAAAAAAAAATGACTTTTCGGCATTCTCGTAATTTTTTTTCCTCCCCGTTCAAACGAGGTGAAGAAATTCATAATCATTTTCAACTTTCTCAACGTCGATAGACTTTAAATACCACGTTTTTTTTCTTTACGAAATACCGTTATATCCACGTTTATAAAATTATTCATTTCGCCAAAAGTTGTCGAATTTTGAGCTCGTCTGTTTGCCCAGGGCCTGTAATTACAGGGCATCCATCAACGCTTGTCCGCACCTTTTTCGCCACCTCGAATCCCCCTCGCACTTTCGCCCTTTCTTTTTGGATTTTTATATATTTTCTTCATACAGGAAATCCGAATTGCGTCTGAGAAAAAATGGACATGAATAAACTCACGAATTTGTCCACGAATTTACGGAATAATTTTTGTTTTTTTAATTAAGATGAAATTGCCATCTGCGATGCTTCGTTCGCCTCTGCAGCCCAAACTCTTTTACCGCGAAGCAGCTTACAAAAATATTTTCGCAATGGATGAAACGCGAGCAGCTCTCCACAAAAATCCACACTTTTAATTTTCCCTTTCGGTCTTTCTCCGAGTCTCGTTGTTGCTCGTGAGAAGGACGAAGTAAATAAATGAATAAATAAATAAATAAACCACCGTTTCGGTAGTTGGCCCTCATCGAAGCTGCTAAACGGTCCTCGAAGCAAAATGGAATTAGCCGGAACAAAAGACCCGTATCTTTTGACTAAACATACATTTTCCCGCGAGGCACGCAGCCTCTCGTTTTCTAGACGGAAGCAAACACCAGGTGAAAGATTTCTTCATCTTTTGCCATTTTTCTCATCTGCAGAATTTTTGGCCAGCTTTTTTGCCAAAATAAATAGCCTCGAATTCGAATGATGCTATCGCTGATGATGTGTTTTTTTTTGCAAATTCTTCACGATCGTAAAATCGATGGCTCGTATAAAGTAACGTACCTCGTGTTAGCCCTCTGTGTTTTCTCTCATGATCTCATCTCATCCCTTTTTGTATACTGTTAGCTGCAGCGACAGCGTAACTGTGTAAGCATGCCGCGGGCTATACTCAATCATACACCGACTTTCACGGCTCGATCGCGTGTGTGCGTACATTAAGGGCTCCAAGGTCCCGCGAGCGTCGACGAGACCTCGAGGAGAGCACAAAATGCCGAACCCTTCCGGCGCAGGGACTCTTCTCTCTCTCTCTCTCTCCCTCAAGAGAGATGTGAATCTGCAGACCCCACTCGTTCGAACACCTTGCGTCCCTAAGTGCGGACGAATAACCCCCGGGATTCTGTATCCACTTTTGGTCCAGAGGAGTCAAGAGCGAAAGATGACCGGAATGAGAGAGGGAGAGAAACAAAGTCAGAGAAGGAGGAGAAAAAAAGATGGATGCGCAAAAGACTCGTTCAATCTCTTCACTCTCATTTTCTTTTTCTTTCTCCATCTCCGTCTCTTTCTCTCTCGAACTTCATTTCACATTCGCCATTGAAAATTGTTTCGGTCAGTTTGATCGTCGAACAAATTCATTCCCAAAGCCCAAAGGCTGTCGTGATAACCGTGCCCTTTGCGCGAAGACTGTGCGAACTGATCGCAGCCAGACCCACTTTTTTTACTCCAAAAATTTTGGAGTAAATATACAGATCGTCGAGGTAACGAAAACGAGTAATATTCCGGTGATAAAAAAATCCCCGATCATCATCGATCTCCGTAAAGATTTATTAAATGTATTGACGTCTTGAATTTTATCTACGATGCACAGCGTGGATTTTTATACGCTCCCTCGCGTGTGGGAGGACAGACACGATAATGGAGCAATCTAATTCGTTGGTTATATTTCTTTTTGAACCTATCGCTGTTCGAATTTTATTTATATGTAGAGAGAGAGAGAGAGAGAAAGCCAATTCTTCGAGGACGTTGGGTCCTGCGAAGCTTTGAGCATATCCATGTTGGAAAAGATCATCACCTTAACGGTCCTTTACGAAATTGCTTTCTCGATGGCTCCGCGTCTCGAGTATAATATACCTCGCTGTATACTAATCTTTTTTTTTTCTTTTTTTTCAGAAACTTCTTTCACGTACGTATATGTACTCTCGTCTCTCTGCCTATTTCGTCGATTAGTTTCCTAACCGTTAATTATGAAGCGGTTTTAGGCGGTACCTTGACACCTGTGCCCCCATCGATCATCGTGCAAAGTGATGAATACCGAGGGTCTGCGCGTATCGACCTCCATTGGCATATTAAATGTACATAAAATCATGGTATGTGTGAAAAATGAACGAGGATTCGACATTCGTATACAAACGAATAACTCTTCCAGTTGTTTCGGTGTAAAAAGGCATTAGAGAGAGTTCATTATTATTCGGGCTTGATGAAGATTTGACAGGCCATTTCAAAGAAATCTTTCAGCTGAAAGAATAATAGTATCGAGGAATAATACATTATAACAATGAAATAACGAAATGCGTGGTTGTAAATAACTCATTTTGTAACAAATTACAGTTTTTTTGAACTTTTGACGAAAAGAATCGCGATTAGTGACGCCTGATTGAGTCACGATTCACGAATGTTTCGAGACACTTTTTTCTTCCCTCTTTTCCCTCGTTCTCTCGCTCTGACTTTGAATCGCAACGAGCCCGCAATATCGTGGACGAATCAGAGGCGTTCTGCCACAGCGGGGATAAAAGAACAAACGGCAAAAACTCGAGATTCGCATTTTTCAAAAACACATACCGGATTTCGCTCGTTCTTGAAAAATGCCTTCTTTTGCGAAATAAATCATAAATAACGGAGCGCGAAGGCGCGAAGAAAACTGTTCATCTCCGAGCTCGTCCCTCGTCTCATTTGCCAAAGGAGCGCGCCGACGAGAAATCACCTCGTCCTCTCCTCCCGTTTCGGGGTTACGCTTGATTTGTCGCAGCTGCGCGCGGCACAACGATTTTTGAGGCAACGCACCTCGTCACTTTTGACGCCTCGTTAATTTGCTCGTCGGGTCCAGCAAAAAGAGAAAACGTCCGGCACCTCACGTTCCTCCGCGACGTTTCTGCCCAAAGTGCCAAAATATCGCTCGAAAAAAATCCGCGCGTGGAGCAAAAAATTGCAATTTTCGTTTTATTCTTCAAAGGGTGAAAAAAAGACGTTCAAAATGATAAAAAGAAGAGAAACCCCCTTGCCGCGTGTCTCGAAAACTACTCCGAAAAGCAAACACGCGCCGTAAATCATTCGACATCCACAATCTCATCCCCTTCCTCTTTCCGAAATTTCCTTTCGAAAATCAAGCGGATGTATGCGGTGGAATGAAATTTGAAATAAAAAAAGAACCTCCGAAACACCGAGTGCAAACAACGAATTGATTACGAGGCAAATTTGAAGTGATCGTTAAAAGTCGTTTAGAGTCACGACCACCCTGACACACTCTTGGCATCGCCTTCGCGTCCGGCCCTCGAGATTTCTTCTCCCTTTTCATTTCCATCTCTTTTATGCAAAGCATTTGTGAAAAAAAAACAATATGAAAAAAAAAAACGAAAAACATCAAGAAACGAGACTCTCGGATGAAAAAGGGCACCCTTGCTGCTGGACTGTGTGTTGATCCTCATTACCCCCTCGGGGGATAAAGGTTTCAAGAGACTTTTGCGAGAAAGAAGCGTAGCCGAGATATATCTCGGGAGATCGCCTTTGCTCCTTTTTTCTTCTTCTTCTTTTCTTTTTTGCGACTTGTATTAGTTATAGCCGCGGAAGAATATTGCCGTGTTTGCCCTGGTTTTTTTCGTATTTGTAGATCGAAAGTTGTCGGTGGCGCGAAAAAAAAAGGGAAAAGGGGGAGGGAGGAGATGATTACACGTGTCTTTTTCAACACAAAAGGTTCGAAAACCAACACCGTAATGCGATGGAGACTAACCGCCCTGTAATCTATTCCAGAGGAGCATATCCAGGTTCCACTTATCCACGAGGATCTCTCGTTATGTACATCCCGTGGATGCGTATGGTATATGCGCAAGGAGAAGCGCGCGCGTCCTCAGGCTTATATACCACATTTTCCCTTTCCCTTCGATCCTTGTTCGATGACGGGACAGCCATTTTTCGAAATTGCAATTATTGGCTGTCTGTCTGTGTGTGTGTGTGTGTGTTTGTGTGCGTTGCTCTCTTGCAGCTTCGAAATAAAGTCAAGATTGCCTCGAAGGAAAAAAAACAAAAAAATACTCACGAAACGAAAAGCAGAGGGAAACACGAAGAGCCACGAGATGTTCTCGACAAATCGCTGGAGGCTGTGAAACTTTGCTTATTCGTTCTTCGCAGCGAGATGCGAGAGTCTCCTCCTTGTTTTTGGACAGAAGGGAATCATGTTTCTTGAAACGTCAAATTGAGAAAGCTCGAAGATCAACGAGAAAACGTTGCAATTTTTTCGTCATTCGTCAGTTTTCTTTTCTTTTTTTTTCTCTTTACATGCGATGAATAATTCGATTGTACGAGTCGTTTTTGAAATCGCTGGCGAATTTCCGACTCTCGGCAAAATGAAATCTGCGAAGTATAAAAATAATCGAGTGTCTCGAAAAATCGATGATTGCTTATAATAAATTTGTTTCGCTATTTTTTTTGCAATTTCACGTTGGTAGTTTCGTGAAGATTGAACGTTCCGCTTGGCTCCCTCCTTCGTCGGACTTTTCTCCAAGCTTCGTTTGTGATTTAGCGGCGTGTAATTTACTCGCGAGATTTTTTTTTCTCGACGGCTGTGCCTTCAGAAATTCAAAATTCTTCAGCCTTGCGTTTGCCGAGCACGGGGCCGAGTTTGGGTATCGTGCTTTGCACGTGAGAGTATCTCGGATTTTTCGGCGGTCGACTTTGCGATTCATTGGCCAAACTCAACAGCGAGAGCATCGGCGATTGCACGAGGGGAGTTTTCGGTATTTTGGCGCTCGACGGTCGTAGAGTCTGATTCGGGCTTTTGTTGCTCTTTTTTTCCAACTTTAGAGCCCCTGAACTGACCGAGCGGTGGGTCGAGAGAGCGAATTTTGACGATTTTACGATCGACAAACGCGGGGAGGCGTTCGCGCCGTTTCCTACCTTCAAAGCTCCCGAACTCACCGAGCGCAAGGTCGACGGAATCGCGAGTTTCGAACCGCCGATGTTCACCACCGAAGCCGTTGACGCGCTTTTCACGCTCGTCGAATCCATTTTTCCACCGACCGGACTCATCCTAGAGGACGTCGGCGTGCCGGGAAAGGTCGTCAGCGATCGGCGCGACATTTTCGGTCGTTGAATCGTCCTTGACGCCCCGGAATTTCGGTTCGCGCTTGGGAAACATCCGATGCTCGACAGACGACGAATCGGACGTGTGTTTTCACCGGAATTCTTCTGCGATAATCAATGCAACGCGTGAGAGGAAAAAAATCGTTGATGAACGACGAAAACGAGACGTTCCACGAGAACTTGCCTCCAGATCGTCGATCATCCTCACGACCTCGGTCGCGGCTTCCCGGAGAGAATTGAGCTTTTTGCGGACTTCAGGAACCCCCACATCGGGCAGGGTGAAATCGAAATTTCCGAAAGGGTTGCTCGAAAACTGCGACAGAACGTTGTCGGTGTCGAATTTGTCCTCGTTGCTGGCTGCGTTTCCGTCCTCGTCTTCGCGCACGTACGTGTCTGATCTCACAAGCCCGTTGGCAGAAGGGCTTGCTTTCGGAGCAGCCTGTGAGACGAAAAAAAAAACGACGAATTCATATATATGTCTCTAAAAAAAAATGACGAATTAACACGAACAAAAAAATGTTTAAAATTCGTGGAATGGGTTAATTCGCAATCTCGATAAATTTTATCATTTTATTACAACCGTGTTTTCAGCCTGCTGAGCCTTCGAATCATCGATCTGCGAAGGATGGACGTTGTCGCTGGTCGACGATGGACACGATTCGAGCACAACAGCGGCCTCGTTTGACGAATCTCCCAAGTGTTCCAAATCCAGTGCGTCCGATGATTTGAATCTGTCGATTATTTCGTCAATTCCGTACAGCGAGAAAAAAATAATCACACCACGCTCGAATGTACTCGGTAATGTGTCACTCTGAGGGTTCTTTTTTTGCGAAATAATTTTGTCGAATTTATTATTTTTATTTTATTCTCGTTCCACTTTCACATGAAATTTTCAACAACCTTGCCATATCGCCATTTTCTCCATGCTCGTGAGTAATTTTCGGTATGTCCGGAGCGTCCGGTGTCGTAACGATTATCGCTGCCGCGGGTGTTTTAACCTCCGCCTCGTTTAAATTCACGACGTCGATATTAAATTTCGTATTAATAACATCCGTTACAGCCCCGAGTATCTCCCGATAGCCGAGTGGTTTGATAACGGGAGAAATAGCTTGATCCTATCGCGAAATTGAAAAAAAAAATTAAAATATCCTTCACTCGCAATTTGGAGTAATTTTTCTTCATCCGATCGCTTTGCGTGTTTTTATTCATCGACGGTACGAACGATAAAAAATAAAATATTTCTCACGTCGAACGGCGATGTAAAACAGTGCAGAAACTTTGCGAATTCTTCTCTAAAGTCTTCGACAGTCATTTTGAGACAGTGTCAGGTTTCGACGATTGCCCAAACGCGACTGAGCGAAAACTCACCGTATTTCGCGTCTATTTCTATATACATGCCTTGAGACTTTATCGATACCCACTGTATTTACATTCGTTCGACGCGGAACGCTTTAAAATGATGAACACAAGCACGAGGAAGGAAAGTTTCAACGATTTCGAAAATCAACGAGTTCTCAAATAAATTGTATTTTTTTTTCTAATTGAGAAAAATAACACGTGACGTATTGTTTTGTCTTTTTTTTTTGTTAAATAAAATTTGCAATAAAACTCGCAATTTTGGAGTAATTTTTCTTCATCCGATCGCTTTGTGTGTTTTTATTCATCGACGGTACGAACGATAAAAAATAAAATATTTCTCACGTCGAACGGCGATGCGAAACGGTGCAGAAACTTTGTAAATTCCTCTGTAAAGTCTTTGACAGTCATTTTGAGACAGTGTCAGGCTTCGACGATTGCCAAAACGCGACTGATCGAAAATCCCTCGTATTTTGCGTCTATTTCTATATACACGCCTTGGGACTTTATCGATACCCACTGTGTTTATATTCATTCGACGCTGAGAGCTCCAACATGATAAACACAGGCACGAGGAAGGAAAGTTTCAACGATTTCGAAAATCAACGTGTTCTCAAATAATTTATCTTTTTTTTTTTCTAATTGCGTGAAATTACATGTGACGTATTGTTTTGTCTTTTTTTTTCGTTAAATAAAATTTGCGATCGTAGCTCGGTAGAAAAAACATGAGAGGAGAAAAATATATTTTGCCTTGTGTTTATTCAGGAATCAGAGTGTGGTTTGCCGATTTAAGCCACGTGTATTTTGTCAGAAGGAAGAAAAAGTCAACAGCTTTTTCGTTACGGCTAATTCCCATTTGCTCCGAACGATGTACGATATTGAAGAGCCTCGATGAGGACCAACTACCGAAACGGTGGTTTATTTTCTTTTTGCATTGACTGAGAAAACAACGAGCGAATGAAAAGATTGAGGTTTTGGGAGGAAAAAAAAGAGGCAAACCACTTACGAACGTTGCCAGGGAGGCTGTGTAAAAGTGTTGTTTTTGGCGGCAAAAGGGTTGAGCTTCGAGCGGAGACTTTCCGCAAACAAACAGACTCTGTGGTCCGGAACGATGAGCTACGAGAGTGTTTTTCAAGTTCGCGAGTTGAAATGGCGCAGAAAATTTCGTAACAATTATAGCAATTCCCTGAGCGTTATATCGCTTTGCGATATGAAATATGAATGTATGTATACTTAAAAAGTATTACGACACTTTTTTAAAACGAAATATTATAGCTTAATATTATTTATTATGAATAGTGTATATGACATCATTGAATATTCAATTAACCCTCATTTTTTGCGTTTGCTGATTGGAATTTCGAGTTTTCGGGAAAAAGTCGGTGTGTTTCGTAATCAGCGGGAAATTTCCGATCGGATAGGCTCTTGAAATACTGAAAATTTGAAAAAAAAAATTTTGTCCCGTTTTTTGCCATTTTTCCAGAATCGTCGAAAAGTCGAAATTTCAAATAGTCATAACTTCGTTTCTGTTTGTGCTATATACATTTTTTGGGGGGGTTTGGAGACGCTCTCGAGTAGACTTAGAAAATGGTGGAAGTTAAATTGCGATAGCTAAATTGCTTCACCCTCAAAATCGATGTTGAAAATCGGCGAAAAAAACGCAAAGGGGGATGTATGGGAAAATTGGCGAAAATCGGTGGTCGAACTTTAAAAATCTGCCAAAAATCGAAAAATGAAGATATCTTCATAAACCAAACGGCATTTTGAAGCCTCAACAATTGCGAAGAGAATAAGCACATGTTGGAGTGTCTACCTCAAAAGGAAAAAAAATGGCGATCCTTTTAGTGAATCAGTTCAATCCGGCAAAAAATGGCCAAATATTTTGGATCTCAAAAATGATTTTTAATGGTCCATATCGATGTATTTTTTCCCGCTGATTACGAATTACACCGATATTTCATCGAAAACTCGGTACTTGCATACGTAGAACCAAAAAAAAAGAGAAAAATCGAATAATGACTGTTACTTTTCCCTTTTCTCATAGTAATTTATTATTTTACGTCAGTAAAAAGAAGTAAAAAATGTGTTCCAGTGCCTCTACAGCCGTAATCGATATCACCTGCCATGTAAATATCAGTCATCATCACCCCCGGTCCTCCACATGATGATACGGCCCAGAGCATATATGTACACGTACATAAATATATATAAACATCGCTAGATAGTTTGCAGGTATAAGAAGTGTGGAAAAAGGGAGATGAGGAGCGAATTCGCGCCAACGAAAATTACAAAATAAGGGACTACGAGATAATTGCATGTTGATTTTAGAAGACAAAGAGCGAGCCACAGGCAAATTATCATACCGAGCTATAAAACCGCTGAAGGAACGCTCAAAAACGGCACCTGATTTTATTCATCACAATTTGGACGATCTCAAAATACCCGGCCAAAAAAGCGCGTATAAAATGAAAAGTTCGATCGCGAACGTTCGATGTAATGACAAACGATTTTTCGTCATTTCAATGACGAATTCTGGGCAAAGACAAAATTTCGACTCGTTTTTTGTCTCGCATTTCCAAGTATACCGCATATGCACCGCGTGGTTAACATCGATCGTAAATCTCGAATGCTCGGGGCACTTTTTTTCCTTTCGATACATATTCCATACGGCGAGAAGGGTTTCGAGTACGATTGGCGATAAAGAAAATTGCAAGATGCAAAAACACGAGGTCCGAGGCGCACAAGAGCGAAGAATTTTCGTATCGCGTTTGCGCGCGTATATACAGGGTCTCCCAAAACTCGACGCTGATCATTGAAAACGAGATTAAAGATGAAATTCCATCGAAAACTGATGGATTTTTAATTTGTCACAATTAATAAACGAATTGACAACCCTGTGAGGATTCGTCGGGTCGAAGAGTGCTCAAATTCTTTTAAACTCTGAATTTCATCCCCGATGTAGCATTTGATCGTCAGCATCCGGTTGTGGGAGACCCTGTATATATTTATATACAGGCGTAGCGATCGAAACAACCGTTTCTTGGCTGCGAAATGTTTCACACCTCGCAATCAGCGAGGAAACTAACGATCTCGATTCAAAGTGAAAAAACAAGACGAAAAATTGAGGGAGAGAGAGAGAGAGAGAGAGAGAAAGAACCCGCAAAAAAGGCGAGAGACAACGGGAGATTTTTGTATCTCGCGATCTGCTCACTCAACACCTTTTTCTTATCGATACTACTGCCCTCTATAACACGCCCGGTAATGACACGTTTCGAGATGTTGCCCGGAGCCTCATATTGGTTTTGAAAAGCACCGGGTTTGCTTAGTAACCGGATATTCGGGATGTGGTCCATGCAGCATCCCACGACTCTCGGTGTGCGCTTTGGTTCGCCTGGACCATTTTTTTTTCTTAAATCACTCATCGGTAATTCGTTTATTTTTCAACAACAATTTTTTCTATAATCATGCTCCTGCGCCATGAATCATCGTTGCGAAGAGAGCAAGAGTTCGGACGAACGAAACGGAAATGAAAAAAAAAAACAAAAAAAAAACGACAGCAGAGAGAATCATCCGGTTCTGCGTTATCAATCTTTGTAATTCTCCGGTGTATCGGTTGCGCCTCAGCGGGTTAAAGATAAGTCGCCGGAGGAGAGCTTCTGCTTCTGCCACCAGAAACTTATCGGACGGGAATATAAAATCGCATCCAGCCACAATAATCGAGTCTCAGTTTGCCGGAGAGGAAACTAAACATTTGCCATTATATATACACGTACAACCCCATAAACATACATTTGTATAGTACCTCCAGCATTAGGGTGGTTTTCACAAGACTGACGCTCGAAAAATTCACAATATCGCTTTGGATTCGTCGATAATTTTTTCTCCCACTTTTCGCAGCGGTCAATCTCGTCCCCGAGGACAGTTTTCAAAGACAAAAATTGAAAAAGTATATTCGGGAAGCCAGTTCTTCCAACGTTCATGAAATATCTACACAAAATTTTTTTTCAACCACCCTAATACACTCGGGCGTACGTGTCACCTATATTTCCTCGTCGAATCGAGAGTTTCCATGCTGCATTTGTATCTCCGTGGTCGCGTCACGCGCCTATAAATAAGACGAGAGCGAGTTTCGAGAGAGAGGCTGCTGCGCGTTCGATCGCGAGCCGATTTCGCGGTGGCGGACGCGCGCGGGCACGCTTTTCTCGCGCTTATAACCTGTACAGGTGGTAAAATGGAGTATAATACAGCGTGTATATGGAATAAAAGCAGCGTTCTCACAATTATCGTAGAAGCCTTTTATCGCTTCGATTTCACCGGCTCTTTACAACACTCTCGTGCTCGGGACCTTTATTACCCACTCTCGTCCCTCGTTTTTCCCCTCTCACGTTTTTATACGTTTTTTCCTCAAATGTTTTATCGCAAAAGCATGAAAAAATAAGAATAAAACGTATCCTGGTACATTCAATACGGTGCTGGATTTGCGCGAGGGAGCCTGCTGCTGCTGTGCCGTGTTCTTACCAGCTTCTGCGCGGCAAAAGCCACCTTCCATACATCGCACATTTACCACAAATACACACACAATGTATCGCGGGAACATGACGTAAAAATATTCAACTCTATCCACAGGGATATCACGTACAGAACGATTGAGGATAAATCGTGAATCTTTTTCGCAAAAAATCGAAATACTCCTTTCAATTTTCAGCCAGTTTTTCTCGCGTGATGTTTCGTTAGAAAAATGAAAAAAAAAAATTCGGTACGCGATACAGTGATAAACACAGTTGGCACGGCTGAATGTGATGGGAATCGTGTAAAATGGACGTTTAGGAACGGCGGTATAAAAAAGGATCTTCGTTGTCGCGATAAATCGCGATTAATTGGGAGGGAAGATTTTTGACGATGCGGGAAAGATAATTCTGAGTCATCCTGTAGAAATGTGCATGTCGAGTCACGGCGAGGGCAAAATCGCATAACATTAGCATTTCCATGGACGAGAAGCATATATGTATACCGTGTGTACATCGTAGATATATTTATAAGTATATGTACGTGCCAGGAGAGCAGGGCTTCCCACGGTGCTGTACCTGATCTCGTCGCTGCATTGCGGACGATACATACGGCGCGTTTTTCCATGTGTTTGTGTTTAATATAAGCCCGATATACATGGAAAACAGGGTGTATGTACGAGGAGGAAAGAGGTGGGAAACGAGAGTCGGGAAGGCGAGAGATCGCGCGGTCGCCGGTTGACCAGCCTTGCGGAATAATGAGGAGGAGATGTTTGCTGCTGCTGCTGCTGCTGCTGTTCAGCTCTCCTCTCGCGATGCTCTCCGGCGTGTTTCAGCTCGGCTTCTATACGATTATATGCAAGTACTGTATACGGAGATGCAAGCGAGGATGAGGATTATTCACGAACCGCCCGACAGAGATCTCCACAGCCGGAAGATGCTCGAATAATCTCTCGAGAGCCTTTCGCCTGCGCGTCTCTCGAAAAATACACACAAAAAAAGCTCCCTTCGTTACCGTCTCTTTATTAAGATAAATGCAACAATAGCGTAATCATTCCTCTCTCTCTCTCTTGTAATAATAATAATTATTAATAATAATAATAT
Organism: Heteropelma amictum; assembly: GCA_959613375.1. Lineage (NCBI taxonomy): Eukaryota > Metazoa > Arthropoda > Insecta > Hymenoptera > Ichneumonidae > Heteropelma > Heteropelma amictum. Next base: position 15,493,482 of record OY390727.1, read on the forward strand.
ATCGATATATCTATTATGAAATAACGAATAATGGAAACATAAATTATTACACGAATGCACCAAAAATATAGATGAATGTCTCGAAGTGTGTATTTTGCGGTACATTTCCCATGGTTTATGCAAACTCCTTCGTTTCGCTCTCTTTCTAGATGCCCGGGCACGAGAGAACCACCGCCGCGACGAGTTCTCCTTTTTCCTCATCTCATCTCCCGCGGATGCTGCGCGGCGCAACTCTCACAGGCAAATGGACACACGAGTGCAGCAGCAACCGAGGGCTCCCCGAGTAGTTTCTCGATCTCACTTTGCCGGAGTTGCGGTCTTCATACGCGAGAAGGGCAGGGGACGGGAGGACACGTGACACACGCGAGTGGCACGCGCGCTTTTGCGCTTTACCCTTTTCTTCCCCTCCTCTGCGATACTTTTATATATATTTATATACTCATATGTATGTGCATATGTGTACGTACGTGTTGCACCAATCGCGAGAGAGAACCAGTTCCCTCTCGCATGTGCCATGTGGAATAGAAACAACGCTCCTTCATCGTTCTTACATCCGCGTATGCACGCGCGTGTGCGTGTTCACACAGCATCCCGCAGACGAGATTCTTCTCGCATCGGTGCATGAAAATGTATCAGAATTTTTCCGAGAGACCGTAATTGAAGTGGCGTACATATTTTCGGAGTAATAAACGTCAATATCGTTTTGTCGAGGTTCGATAATACCGAATTTGGTCCATGAATTTGGTTGGGAAAAGGAGGCAAACTTTTTTTCCTACAACACGGAAAATTTTCGGTAAAATCGCAAGGGGTCGGATTCGAGAGTCGTCGGTTTGGCGTGGAGTGCCCCATATATATTTACAGTCGGATCTTATCTCGTTCGAGGCGGGAGATCACCTTCTCCGGCACCCCGGACGTTTCTCATCTCGATTCCGGAGGGAATTGAGATCTGTCGAGCTCTCGAAAAACGATTAAACGATTGGATTAATACCATGCGCAAAAATTGACGCAGCTTGAAGAAAAAAAACAAACGATGTTTGTTTATTTAAATATTTTTCGCCAAAGTGGCTGACGACTCTGCGGATCGACGTCTTTTGCTCTATACTCTGATCCTTCCTTGGGAATCTGTAAGATCGAGGGGCAGGGGGCGCAAAAAAAAAGAAAGAAAAATCGAAACAAAAATCTCGCGTGCCCGCAGCGTGGCCACGAAAAAAAGTGAAGGAAGAAGACGAGATTTTCGTTTATGTACATAAGAATAGAGTCTATTGTTAAATCGCTTTAGTAAACCAAAAGGCTGTACAATGGATCGGTCAGATGAAATTTCAATGGAAAGATATTCCAAATATAATTCCCAGGGGATTCCAACCGAGAGTTTTTGCCTATTAACGTTTGTGTACAGTGGGTCGAAAAAGTTTCGAAGAGCGTCGTTAATTTGGATAAACAAAAATAGTACAATCAAATAGTACAAAACAATCAAAGTTTCGAAACTGAAAAAATTCGACAAGCTCGCTCCAAAATGTAAAAATTACTCCAAAAATGAAATTCATCATTTTTTTTCCTCTAAAACACAATCAATGACTAAATAAGTGGGCAATCGCATTTGAACGTCAAAATCGTACATTGTTGTTCGATTTTACCGCAAGATACAGTGAAAATGTGAATCGTCGTTTGGCCTTTTTTCTCCTCCGAGAATTTCGAGTTTTTCGCGGGGTTTTAACGCGGAATTATTGAACTTTGGAATTGTCGAGTGTCGCTGCAAACTTTTTTCACCAACTGTATGTATCAATGTGCCCAAGGCTCTGGACGAACGGTCTCGTGGCACACGCCTGTACGGTCGAATCCCTCTCTCTCCCTCGCGAATCTCTATTGTTCCCTTGGATTCTCGATCCATGCTCGGTGCACGCTCCGACCTATCCGCGAGATCTTCATAGCCCATTTTCGCTCTCGGTCCTTCGTAGAGCACGAGAGAAAAAGTCCGTGGGTGTTCTTTTTATTAAAAGTTTAGTCGAGAGAAGAACGAAGGAGAGGAAAAAAAGTACGACGAGCCACGCGAACGCTCTTCTTTTTTTCCTGCCCATCCACGCCGTCGGTCGCATCTTTGTCCCGCGGCGCGGTGAAACGCTAACGAGGAACGAAGAAAAGTTCGTTTTCAACGAGCGATGACTTTACTAAAGGAAAATCCAGCGTCTGTTCCAGCCGCGTTGTTCCTTTCGACGTTTCGCAAAAGCTGCTTCGTTAAACTCTTGATTTTCCGACAAAAGAACACGCTGTTGGATGCTGGCCTTTCCATTTTTTTTTACTCTCGAAAAATCCGTGAAAATAAAATTGGCCCGAGCTCATCGAGTCTCCATCGATCGCCTTCGCGATTTATTCCTTCACCGTTACAATCCCTGCTTGTTAAAAAAATGGCAAAATCCATGCTCGATTCTAGCAAAATATTCATCATCGTTTAAGCTCTGAGAGCAAATTTGTTCGATAATTCTCGCGACACCTTTTTCGCAATATTCAATCTGCAGAATATAAAATATACCTGTCGGTGATTCGTTACCAATGATGTATTACGCTTTTTGTAGAAAAAAAAAACAGAGAAAACAATGAACGTGTAACGATTTATGGTCCAATAATTCACGAAACGATCCACCTTGCGTATCGATGATTCGAGTCAGCGGTCGCACAATTTCTTCGTACGTGATTTTTTTTTCTTTCGCGAATGCACATGTGAGTTCCGCACCTTAATTTCCATCAACACCGTCTTCTTTTTTTTTCATCTCGCGATGGAAACAATGAAGAAACCCACGTGTATATTTAACGCATACAGATGCATGTGCATGTGCATGCTCCGGCACGATTCGAATTCATTGTTGAGGCGTCGAGCTGATCTCTTCGAGATTGAAGGTTATTATTGTTCAACGCGAGCAATAAAGGTGCCCATTACGGTACTAAAGTCCCATAATAGACGCCTCTCTGTACCAGAGATCTAGAGTTACCTCCGAGTCTCTCATCGATGTAACGCGATACCGTAATATTCTGTACACATTTTTTTTATCACAGCTCGAGTCACGAAGGAAGTCAAGACGCGTCTCGCTCTCCGCGAAAACCAGTTTATCCATCTCTCTCTTGGGATCAGTGGTCCAGGAAGGGGGTTGAAGAGAAATTGGAAAAATCAAACGATTCGCGCGAAACTTCGTCGAAAAGTTGGATCCATCTGGTCCAGATTGGGATGAGAGTGAAATTTGACGAAAAAAAAATTGAAAAATTAAAATCGTCGAGTTGGCACGCGTTTTTTCCTGTCTGTGGAAAGGATTCGATCCGTGCGTGGGGAATTGGAAAACAAATCAGGAGAGATTAGAGAGGGAATTACAAGGAGGTAGTTGCGAGATATTTATATAACTGATCGATCGCTGATAGCATATTCTTGTCCGTACGAGATGTAATAATAATCCGCGAGAACAAGACTGCTGATACGCAAAGTGTGCAAGGGGTTGAAAGGTTACAACGCAAAGGAGCATAAATCCCGAGATAAACGCGGAAATCAAGGTTGCTCCAGCTGTCTGTCGGTTAATCACGCGATTGAGTTGCATTGAGAATATACATATACTCTCTGTTATCCAATTCACGAGTTGGATATAATCGAATTGGGCGTGGTTTTTGTGCGGAGTAGCTCGCGAGAAAAGCGACAAAAGCGATCGACGATTATAATTCAAACGTCGTGGGCATACGCAAGGCGGGAGGTATTTCTGATTCACGATCTTGTAGACAAGCGAGAGTGTCAGAGAGAGAGGGAGAATAAGAGCAGAGATAAAAAAAATCATGAAAGATAATAACCCCTTAACGTCTCAACTATATCCGATCGAGTCCCGCCCGCACGTCGACTTCGATGTTTGACTTTCACACGCGAGTAAACGAGACGTACAATTTAATCTCGCGACACAGTCGTACCTGTCAGATCGATGATATATCGAAGAAAAATAATCAAATATCGAGCTCTTTGAATCACCAACCGGGATTTCGAGAGACAGCCGCGGGAATTTCCAAAAAACTTCCAAAAAGTTCGCGAATTTCTCAAAGTCGCGGTGTATATTTTTTCGACGCCTCTGCGAGGAAGATGCGAGGAAGATGCGACGAGATGCCGAGGGGAAGAAAATCACATACGCGCACGAGCGTTCCAGTTTCGCCGACGCGATTGCTGGTAACTCAAGATCGATAAAACCGTCGATCCCCGATCGACTCGCTTTCACATTATTATATATATATACATACAAATATAGGTGCATGTATACATATATATTAGCTGATATCTGGTTACGTGTACGATTACCTTAAATCGACGTTGCCCCTCGAGCGATCTCGCTCTCCCTCTCGCTCTCTCTCGGCTCTCCCGTATATACAACAACGGATTAAAATCTTGGCATTTGCGGTAATCGCCTTCGGCTTCCTCGCTCGTCCGCGTTAAGGAAAATAATACGAATCGCGGAATCCGACACTCATCGTTCTCGCGATCCTTCGCGGAGTAATATCAAATTTCCAGGATTGCCCTCGTTGTTTTCGATATTCCGGGGAGAATATAATAACAATGACGATGGAAATTTGATTGAAGGAAAAAAAGGAAGGAAAAAAACGATATTTAAAATACGAGGATTAAAGATATTTCGTTCCGCGACATTATAGGGTACGCGATATATTCCAACGGGACTTTATCTCCTCCTCTCTGCGCGTCTGGACCGCGCGGAGGAGGACTCCGAAATCCTCTTTGCGAGCTTTTTCACGGTTTCGCCTTTCGCGTAAACACGCACGCGAGCGAGGATGGGGAACTGAAAAAATGAAGATTGAGCGATCGGAGAGGGAGAAAAGATGCACACGTGCGAAAAAAACGCCGCGAGGGGATGTCTTTTTTCCTCGGAGTATTTTTTTTTCTTTTTCGCGTACTCGCGGGTAAGACGCCAATCCTTAAATCCTGTTTACAGGCAAACCTTCGACAATAGCGACGAGTATATACGAGGGTTTACCGCGACAGTCGGTTTTCCAAAATCTCGCGTTTTGCGAAAAGCTCAAGATGCTCTCTCGCTCTTTCTTTTTATTTTCTCTCGCATTTTTCCTCATCATTCTCGTCCTTTCTAAAAACTTGCTCCACGCTCGTACACTCGTTCCTCTTGAAAAGTGTAACTTACCGCGAAAGGATTTTACTCCGACGTCGGATTTGCGAAGAAAACCAAAATTGTACGCGTGTTTGCGGCAAACAACCCCTGCCCTCGTCGCGAAATCCCTTCTTTGAACACCGACGAATACACGGTACACTATTTAACTCCCGACAATCCGGTATAATGCACCCAGAAATACGAGAACAACAATCGGCGGAAAATTTTGAAATTTTTCGGCTCGAACGTGAATCCGGAGGATTCGTGTACAATCGTCTTAGGTATCCTTGGATTTTTCAAAATGAGCGAAATTCGGCTGGCTTTGACTCTTTTTATTTCCGCCGCCAATTTCGCTATCGTTACGCACGAAAAAGCTCAAAACTTTGGGTTTTTTCGAAAATATCTCGTCAGTGCGTTGTACGGTTTTATTCTCAAAGTCGAAAGAGCGACTTCGAGAGAGATTCTCGATGTTTCGTAACTCGTAAAACCAACAATAACGAAGGAAGAAGAAAAGAGAAGCTGAAACTGGTCCAGAGCGGCGAGAGTCCGCGCTGGCTGTCGGTTATCAGCTTTGGGATTGGTCGGAACGTTTTGTGCAGCAGATAAAACGAGAGAGGCTTTTGCACTCTGGCGTATATAAAATACGGAGCAGAAACGCACACACCGCCACCTCTGCCCTCGCAGCGGGATGCTGCGGGCCAGTGGAGCGTCTCCTAACAGGATTATACCTCTGTCGTGATTGTATACGCGTCAAGGAAATAGAGTGGCATTGTGCAGCTTATACACCGTATATACACGGAAATTGGATATATTTATATATATTTTTGTGTACGTGTGAGTCTGTGCGAGGGCGAGAGCCGCACGAAAAAATTAGAGACACCAATCTCGGACGCACCGCCGACACGAAACGAAAAAATAGACACCTGCCTATTCTCATTTTTGACAGAGATTTCACCGACTCAAATTTCGTGATTACTCGATACGTGCAACTGGTTCGTCCATTTACGGATTAAAAATTTATCTCTTCCTTCTACGAAGATATAAATAATATAATTATCAGTCACAGTTTATAATATTGTATTACGAAAAAGACGAAAAAAGATTTGCTCCCCTAGCCTAGGGGGCTTTGAAAAATGTTTACTCGTTCGTCTCTCCCAGTGAGCCAATTAATTTCGTAGAGGGATGCTGCGCTGCGGTGACGTCCGTCGCTCGACAAAACCTCGAGAGGCATATTCCATGTACGCCGTTGACGAAAGATTATTCCGAGGAAAATCGTTAAACGAGAGGCATTTTACGCGATAAAGCGACGACGATTTCTCAATCTCACTCCTCGCGACGACGAGATGGGGGATGTTTCCTACAGATACCAAAAAGTTGAAAAGCACACGTGTGACGTGTGTGGATATCCCGAGCGTACGCCGGTTTTACGAAACAGCTGTAAATCTCGCATGGACCGTATCGTTTACGACGACACCAGCCGCGCTTTTCGACGGATAACCAGCCTGGTTCTGTCACGAAAAAAAAACCGAAAAATCTCGAGTCATTTATAAGGGTTGAAGAGTGAGCCTCTCGAGATAAGAACAGACACGAGAGCGTCGATGCCAGCCGATCGTTTATCTCATTACACGCTTATGGTAAAATAAAAACGTAATCGCCGCCATATATTTTTCGGTTCAACGTCGAGAAGCTGGCATGTTTTTTCAGAGTTTCCCAAAAATTCGAAGCTAAAAACTCGTCGGAAAATGAAAATTCATCAGCTGGAACGCACACGTCGCGAAGACGATATTTGGCAAGCCCGTAGGATTAAAATCTCGCCCGAAAGATAGGAGCAAAAATCGCTCGCGGCGTTTTCTCGCGGGACTCGTGACTCCGCCACCCACGCGTTCAATGATTTTTTTTTTTTTCGAAAAACTGCTGCTGGATCGGTCGGCTCGCGCACGCCGCTCGCATTCGATTTTCCCGATCGTCTCTCGCATTTGCACAATACCGCTCCATGTGGTCCAAAGGTGTCCCTGCTTGCACAATAACCTGGACGATCTGTGGCAATAAATACGTGTGTATGTATATACGTTTTTACACGCAGAGAAGAAAAAAAAAACCTTTACCAATGAACAAAGCAACGGCAGCGAGAGGATTTCCATTGCATCGAAATAAATATCCCATCGATTTACGGTTCACTTAGTTCGAGCCCTCGTTCGACATTTGTCGTACGACTTACTTCGCGGATGTTGTTACATAACAATCGTCTGTTCAGCAAATTCAAAAACCAGCCGCGCTGCTCGGTCTCATTCGATCCTCTTGTCGCCACGAGAGAGAGAGAGAGAGAGGAACGAGAGAACGTATCTTCTCTTCTCGGAGGAATATAAATTTCCCCATTCACAAAACGAGCCTGCCTGCGACGTACGCACGTATTTTCTTCTCGCACTTTAGTGGCCAGAACTCGGACCTGCTTTGGGGCGGAAATTATTACACGATAATCAAGATGGACCATGTTTTTCGAGGTAGATTTCCTCCGAGACGAGGCGCTTCTCGGATGGAAAATCAGTGGGAAAAGCTCGTACCGTCTCGAAAAATCGTTGTCCAGCGAGAGGAAAACCGGTAGAACGGTAGCCGCGAAACATCTGCCGTCCATCGCGTATTTAGACCACTGCCGCTGAGATTTATCATTTGTCTAATGATTTTATTTTTTCGTTTATACTTCATCAATCTTGTATACCGCGAGGTTGAGTGTCATTTTGACAAAGGCTCGAAACAACTGGTGAATAGAGTCATTAGCTCGTCGAAAGAGCCATCCGAGATGCGTTCGCGCAGCGGGACTGACGAATTTTGGCAGCTTGTGCGTGAGATGCGCTTGACGCAGCATCCAGCGTCACAACGGGTGGGAGAGACTTTTGTACGCGTTGTACGGAGAACGTTTTTTTTTTTTTCAACGAAACGCCTAAAGAAACAACCCCCTCGTATTTACATTGCAGAGCGATTAATCAGTCTCACCGGAGAATAAGGAAAAGCAGAGCGGAGATGAAGAGAGGATGAGAGCGAGCGCAACGATGATTTAGCGGGAGAAAAAATTTTCTGTTTGTTTTAACGCTCCTTTTTTCTTCGTTTCTTCATCCTCCTTCGTTCCTTGACAAGCTCGAGGGCTTTCGGAGTCGTCGAGTTTCATCTCGCGCCGCACCGCGGAGATGAAGGAAGTACAACCGCGAGTGCAGCCTCCATTTTTGTTTTTCGTGCGCAATCGCGTGATTACTCTCCGAGGAGAGAAAAAAAACGTATAACCGCGTGTGACGAAAGATTAATTCGTCCGGATTTCAGCGACGTTGGGAGAGCAAAAAAGATGTAAAAAAAAAGGTTACAACCGCGTTCGAGAGTGCAGGGGCTGCGCGGATAGCCAGCCACGTGTGCGCTCAGCATCCTTCGCGGCAGTCGCCACTTTTCGATGTAATTAACATAAATGAAAGGAGGGAGAGGAAGAAAGAAAAAAGAATGAAAACGTTCGGGCTGATTTACGGAGGGGAAATAAAAGCGTCGAGCGTTGAAAAATGTATATCGAGGAGAAATACCGCGCGATGCTCGGCAAAGTTCAGAGGTTAAACCAAATATACTTTCATTACTCTTATTATGTACCTCGCAGCGTATCGGCTCGGCCAACACATATTTTCTGCCTCCTTTGCGAGAGAAACTTTGTGCTCGGTGTGCGCGCAGTTGCGCGCTTCGTTAATCTACGAAAAACCAGTTTGATGTCCGCGAAATCAGACGCACACACGCGCGCGCACAAATTCCCGATCGTTTTCTTTCCCCTCTCCGTACCTCGACGCGTCATTTCGTACGTCGAAATTGCAGTGGAGAAATCGCCCGTCCGTGATTTCACGGTTCTTTGCGCCATTTTTGCAAAGCTCTTCAACTCGAAAAAGTATATTTCTCGATGATAGAGACGATAAAATGGTGAATAAAATTTATCACTCAATTTTGAGAAAACGCGAGATCAAAGTCTCGAGACGTTTGGCAAGGACGATCCTCTCGCGTGCCCGCTCGCGAGGAAACTTTTCGACCGACCTTTCCACTTTTTTCCAAACGGCAATAACTTTGAAATTTGATTACAGCGCGAGAGCCGAGGATTTCGTTTGGGGCTGGTTTTCGTTTCTCGGATGAGGGGGTTTGGACCGGAGAGTCAACCCCTCGGGGGCCACTCTCCTCTCCCGGCGCACGGTAAATGGTTCCTTAACCCTTGCATCAACACCCACGCGAGCACACGAGCGTTCTCGAGATCATAAATAAAACGAAATTGTTCGAGTTCCGCTCCGCGCGCCACACTTTCAGCGTTTTTCATCTCCCTCCCGCCCCTTGTTTCTCTCGTCGCTCTCGTGGCACTCTGGGCAATGTTTAAACGTTGAACAAAAGGCTGGAGGACGTTGAAAAGAGGGCGCTTCCTCGGCTTATCTCCGATCGCTGTTTGCAAAGCCAGGCATCAGCCTGGTCCAGCGCGGCTCCTCTCGGCCAGCTCAAACGCGCATCGCATCCTCCTCGGATGATCGGGAATAATTATTCGTTAGATAAATACGATGAGGAACGAAGATAAGGGAGAAGGATTTATCGGCGTATCGACACCCCGCATGCGTGCACCGACACGGCAAAACAAAAATGACAGAGTCGCCGTGGGATTCGTGTAATCACTCGAATCGAGGGTTTACCAACAACAGCCGACCGAATGGACCAGATTACAGAGTACCGGAGCGAGGCTCTTTGCGGTACGAAACACACGTGTGATTATCTCCTCTTTCGAATACGATTTTCCAATTTATTCGAATAATCCCTCTACGCTGATCCTCGTTCTCGGATGCTGCACGCTCATACCCGTTCCAGGCCTTGCCCGCATGGTATCTACGAACGCAGCATCCTCTCCAGTCCGTTGGTTATACTTTCCAAGATCCCTGATGGCTCCAACGTTGTTTCGAAAAAAAAATATCCAAAGTCTCGCGTTGAGAATCAGCGAAAAGGAACGGATTGTTCTTGATACCTCACTGAATGCCGAGGTATGAGAAAACTGGTATGAAGAGAAAGGCCATGGACGTCGAGCAAGAAGAAGAAGAAGAAGAAGAAGAAGAAGAAGAAGAAGAAGAAGAAGTCAAAGCCTCGGAAGATGAGTCTTTCTCGCCTGGCACGCCGGGTATAACCTTTCGCCGTGTCGTACATCAAGCGTTCCTCGCACAGGTGGGCGGACGCAACGTCAGTCCCCGGACGCCCCGCAAAATTGAATCTAAAGTTCAAGTCGCTCGTGTTTTCTCATCTTCGCAGAACTTTTGTACCAGCCACGCAGACACACACATCGCACAAAGAGGGACCAAGAAAGTGTAAGAGCTGGCGGGGAACGAGCATAGGAGCGGACAGACGCAACAGGGGAGGTCGCAAATCATCACCTTGAAGATGCCTTCCAAGTCAGGAGCGTTAGATAGCCCAAGATTATACAGTCCCGGTGATTCGTTGCTGCGGAGGCAAAAGAGGATGTGAAAACGCACTGGCGGATGCTGAAACCCCGCGTCTCATCTTTTGCGGGTCGTTCCCAACGTTTCTTTCGGCTCGGAGAGCAAGAAACTGTGAAAAAGATGGGGTGGATGCTGCGAGGGAATTCTCGAACGTAGCAAAGGAGACGCGACGAGTCCCACACGCGTTGGTCTTCATCCACCTCCCGTTTCTTCCACAGACCCCTTTGCTCCTTTCCAAACAGCGGAGATCTCTCCAGCATCCCACTTATGCGGCGAAACAACGGGTCTCCTCGCATGAGGAACCCACACGAGGCAACCTGCTGTTTGTTCAACGTGGAAAAGCCCGCGTGTAGCACAGATATCCATGAACGCAACAGTAATTTATCTTTACCACGTTTAATGAGCAGGTGGCTAATACACTCTGGAATATAAATACGCGCACGGTTTTGGTCTTGGCTTTCGTCTTTTTTCCACCCTGTTTTTCTCTTCGTAATAACTACATAGAACTCTTTCTTGCTTGAGGAGGAAAAGGGCAAATAAGAACGAGCGCACGGTTCCTGAAACTTCTCTGAAACTTTGTTGCAACTCGTACCTCCTCCGTGCGCGTCGATCAACCGGCAATTACAACATTTACGAGGACGTAACGTTCCGCATGGCTCTTGACCGACGGAACATACGAAGGTTTTTTGCTCCTGAAAAATGGCTGGCTGCTTTAGGTCCGGAGTGAATACAGCAATTTGCCGACTGTGATCATAAACAATTATTCTTCCGTTGGGTTTGTAGGTTATCATCGACCGAGCAAACATTCCACCGGAAATTGGAGAGAAGATATTCGACGACTCGTTCGGCAAATAGATTCGATAAAGTCCGCAGCATCCCGGCGAGACGCGACCTCTCGTTTTTCATCTCGTGTTTTCTCTCGAGACGTCGTACGGGAGTCTCGAAAGAATTCTCGTCGTTTCCTTTTCTCTTTGCCGATATATACTTTTCAACAGCCTCGGGACACACGCAAGTTCCCTCTCGCGTTCCCGTTGCACTCGTCCGCTTCCATCTCGGCGTCTGTCGTATTTTCCCTCTCGTTTCTCGCTCTCTCAGCCTCGACGAAATTCTACCGTGCTTTTGTACCGTTTTATTACGTTCAACCGACGAAATGATGTCATTAGATATACTTAGGCGAGAGTTTATTGGCGTCTTTGTGTCGATGAAACGGGCTCCCGTGAAACGCCCCGAGCAGCTCCGAGTTGTATCGCGAGAACGCGTCGTGTGTGCGTGTATCGGTGGATGCCGCTTCGACAACTTGGACTACCGAGCATACACGCGATTTCATCGGTTATCACGAGGAAATACCCACCCGGGATTCTTTTATTGGCTTTCATCCCAAGAGCACCTTTATACCGCGGCAACGCGTTCCATTTTGTCGTCTCGCTCGCAGCTTCCAATGGACCACACTGATGACATCTCGCGCAACATCTTCGCACCCGAGGAACAACAACTTTTTATGGCAAAACGGTCTTAAAAATTCATTTTATCGGTTCATTCGAGCGAAAACATCTTGGCTCTTGAACAAACGACGGGATCAAAATGACCGTCGAAATGTCATCAATTTCAGAGTACTTCTCGGATTGCCAAATTTGCTGTTAACGAATTTCCGGTTTTCTTGTTACGAACCGAATCGAAATGCCTCTGCAACTGCCCAGTGACATGCTCAACGATTCTCTGAAGGAGATCGTTTTCCTGCGTCAGAATCAGACCGAATTCAAAAAGCTCGCGAAGCGGACGCACTTTGATCAGCGCGAGGTCGAAGCGTTGGCGCTCATTCATCGGAAAGTTCAATCGCAGCGCGGACCTGTTTCCAGAACGGTTTTTCGAGATATTTTACACTCTGGACTGGATTTTACGGAAAACATCAGACACCTGCTGGTCGATCGGCTCTTTTCCATGATCGACAAACAAAATGCCTTGCAGGTTATTTAACGCGAATAGAGTCTCGTGAAACGTGATTCAATGACCGTTTCATCGAGAGATTACATACGCAGCTGCACTTTGACCAATGGACGGAAGGATGGTCGGTGTTGCTGCGAGGAAGGACGGACGAGCGTATTAAATTCGCGTACAAAGTCTACGATCTCATGAGAACCAACAAGATAGGAAAAGAGCAGATATTTCCGATGATGAGAGGTTGCCTGATCAGGCTGCAGTCGGACGAGGATGCCGACGAGGGGGTCAAGGTAGAAAAACCCAGTTGCGAATTTATGAATTTTATAAATTGATCCGTACGTACACGCGCGAGACGCGTAACATCCTTTCCAGGACCTGATAGAGCTCATGCTGAAGAGGCTGGACGTTGATCGCGATGGCAGGGTAACCGAGGAAGATTACAAAACCGCGGTGCTGGACAGAAACGCGTTGTTTCTCGAGTGCATGGGCCCGGTATTTTCATCCTCCGAGGCGCAGAACGCCTTCCTGACGACATTTACCGATAAATCGATCTGGCATTGAAGTTGAAAAAATCGATGGAAAAATCAGTCAAAAAATCGGGGGTCAATGTCGCGATTAAAATTCTGCCGACAAGGTTTTTTTCCGAGTCTTTCGGGCAAATTCCTCTCCCATCTCTGTTTCCCGGAGCTTTGGATCGAAAAATAGATTTCGTTTACGATGAAAAGAGGATACCGAAAAAAACGACAACGGTAATCCTCGGACGTCATCCGGATGCTGTGTGAACGTTGAAATACATGTTGTGTGTGTGTATAAATGTGTATGTATGCGTGAATAAGATAGATACAAGATTTTCACACCAGTGAACTCGCGACGCCCGCGCAAACGTGCCAAACCAGACAGAAAATATCGGCCTGTGAACAGCCTGCTCTCGTCTCTTCTCCTCCGATGGCAAACTCTCGCACACAGACGCACACCTGAAAAGATTCACGTACGGTACAGCCGGTGAGTGCGATGCTCCATTAAATTTTCGAGCCCTCCGCGCTGTCACGACTCTCGTACAGTAATCTCCTCTCGGATAAAGTGCACAGACCGCCGATCGAATCCATCACGATTCATCGAGCAGTAAAGATCGACCTTCCGCGCAAACAATCGCAAATGAAGCATTATAATACCCTGACGAGGTTTCAAACGCGAACGAATATGAATGCGACCCCTTGCGGATTATCGCGTTATTCCGCAACGTGAAAATGACAAAAACGATCGATCGACGCGACGAATGAAAATTCAAAAAATGATTTTTCGAGTACAAATTGACGCGACTCGATATAAATAAAATTTCAACGATATTTTTCGTCACTTTTAGCAGCTTTGACGATGTGAACGAGGAAAATTCTGAAAATAAAACGTGGATTGAAAAAAAAAAATGGCGAGAGACAGAGAGAAACGCGAAAGCCGCAGATTCGTGCGATCGTGCGGACCACACGAACGTGTTACGAAAACATAATGAATGTTTGAGATTCTCCTTCAACGCACGAATGCACTCGGATCCTCGTTTTTTTTTCTCCAGCAGCTATAACAACAAATTAAATAACGAAATCTTCAAACTTTGCTCGGTTCGGCGCCCTCCGTATCCCACGCAGCCTCTTTATGCATCCAAACATGTGTATACGCACAATACGATCCACACACGTATACACACAAATGCCAAAGCTCTACTTTTCTGATCTTTCAGTACGTCGCATGTCGAACAATGTCGGGGGGTCGAAAATGGTTCAGTTAACCCCCAATATTGTTGTACATAGACACGCCATGTACTACACACAATCTACCTAACTTCCAGTCAGGTATTTTCAGCAGAGTATCAGCAGCAGGCTGACGATGATGACGACGACTACGAGGAGGACGAAGATGACGGGGGTGGAAACGATATATCGTGCAAAGAGTCGTATAATAAGGTTAGGGGTAGAAGGGTGGGGTGCATGAAAGGGAGACGAGGAGGACCCTTTCTCTCTCTCGTACCCTTTGTGGGTAGCCGACCGTGTCCCGAAAGGATCCTTCAGAAAAAGCATTTGCCGTAGGAAAAAAGGAAAAAAGAAGCAAAAGACCTCTCGCACAAACCTCACTCTCGCGCGAGATGAGATGAAGAGAAAGAGAGAGAGCGAGAAAGATTCAACGTTGTACATGTGGCTTTATATGCCGCGTATACTATATATGTATCTTTTATACCGATTTGGTGCAAACTGATGGTGGTGGTTTTCTCTCGCGAGAGTTAGGGCGCCAGCTGAGAAAACATGCCCGTGGCATGTCGAGGAAAGATGCCTCAACGCGTGTATAGTGGCCACACGATGAGCAGGAACATGTATATTTTATGTATGCATGTATATATGGGTATACGTGTGTCTTCTTCGAGTCTCGTTCGGGAGATGAGTTCCCTCTTCTCCACGTCCCGTCCGCGACTCTCTTTGCTGCACTCTCTCTCCTCTCTCTCCCTCTCTCTCGGTGCAATTTGTACGAGGATCGATTCACGATGAGATGAAGCATCTTTTTCCGCTCCCTCTCGTCTCTCTCTTTTGACGTATATTTTTCTTATAATAAACTCCGTTAAAGCCCGGCAGGTATATTAACAAATCGTCGGCGAGACGTTTGTGCGGAGAAACGCGACCTTTTTATCGGATAATTGGATCGTTGTGCCAATCATCGAAAATGCATTTATGCAGGACGCACGGGATGCTGCGATGCAAAAATTGCGCATCGAGATTTATACTTCGTTAGCATCGCATGCGTGTCCTTGCAATCGTTCATACCCAGATAATGCCGAGGGAATACGAGAAAGTAAAGTCTTTGTGTGTTTTTTTTCTTCATTTCGTGCTCTATACTTTTTAGTCGATGAACGAAGGAAAAATCGGTGTTTTACGATGATTTTCAGAGACACGCGGTTTTTTCATTTGTTTCCTCGCGAGGCGAATTCCTTTTTCTCCCACCGTGTCTTATATTTTTATCGCGTATCGGAGAAACCCGAGGGAATATAGAAAAAGGGGGAAAACGCACTCATCCTCTATCGCGATACATAAATTATAATCAGAGCCGCGAGATCCAACGTGGAATGCCGAAGAATCCAGCCGAAAACGTGATGAAACGCGAGGCAATTCGATTTGTGTGCCCACGCACTCTCTCATCAAAGGTGCCGGCCCTCGTATCTCCTCACACAATTTTACCCCGTGATATAAGCGCATGTACGACACACACTCGCGCGTGTACGGGCTTCCTCTCTCTCTCCCCCTCGTATTTTAACCACAACCGCAAAAGGATTACGGAAAATAAAAGTAAAAAAAAAAAACGAACGCGCTCTCCGCTTTGTCAAGCGATAATCCCGCGGCGGATCCACGTGGTAATTCGTGAATACGACGAAAAAAATGTCGATTCACGTTTGAAAACCGTCCTCGCGTGGTTCCCTGCGTTGGATGAATGAATAAAGCAATAAATGAATAAATAAATAAATAAATAATTGAGGATAGTATACAGCTTTGAGTAAAAACGTTTTTCCACCTTTTTCGCCGTTTTTTTGAGAATAAAGTTTATCGATTCAACGTTACCTAAATTATTTCTCGTTTCAGTCCATTTTTTTTACTAAAAACTTGTCGATAAACTGAAGCAGCATGCGAACAAAACCTTGCCTCGCTGCGCGCGAGTTTGTCTCGTTGAATCTGCTTTCACAGCATCCCTGGAGGATCAAAAATCCGACACCATATTTTCTACAAAGTTCTGTTTGACCAGAAGAGAAGAGACAAAAAAAGTGGCACGCAGTCTCGAGAGGATTTCTCTAAACACGTAATATATTAGCTTACGATTTGGGATGTTTGTCTAGGCTGGACCCCCCGTGGAAGAATCACGCGTGTCTCTCGTACGCTGTCTGCGAACAAAATGTGTACCAGCGGGGCAAAAAAAGAAAACGTTTGGATCGAATTACACGCATTTTTGGTTTGTAAAAAAAAATCATTTGCGTCATCAATTTTAACGAACCAAGGAGAAATTAAAGCGAATTAATCGAGCCACCGAACGCTCATTTTCCGACGAGCGAGACGCTTTGATAAATTGCAACGATAAATCTCCCGTCGTCCACGAAGACGAGAAATTATTTCCAAAGGCCGAAGAATAAACTGACAATCTTCTCCGCGTTGATACTTTTTTTCGGTAGCTTTTTCGAATTAAACAACCGCAACTCTCTCGACTGGAAACCGACGAAAATGATTTATCGAAAAAAGGGTTTTCCCACGATTTACCAAAGTAGGCGAAGGAAAATTAATTGTCATCCCCTTTCTCGATAATCCCCTCGCTATAATTATCCGTTTTTTTCGAAACCCACTGCGTCCCGCGGGTGATCGTCTTGGTCTTCTCGCTCGCAGGGATGTCAACGCGGAATACAACCTACTTGGCTGTCGTTTTTCGAGCGAGCAGAGCGAAAAACGCATCTCGAGTTGCCATTCGGTTGCGGCGGAGCACGCGAGAAGAGCACACGCGAATCCCGCACGGAAGACACGATGACGGACGGGCACGTCAAAGTTTTGCCGTCCGATGCGCGCGCGGGTGCCCGAGCGGTCCACGCTTCTGCAATTTTATCCCAGAAAGAGAGAGAGAGAGAGAGAGAGGGATGAAACGAGATGAAACGAGATGAAAAAAAGAAAAAAATCACGAGAGAACGAGGCTTCTCGGATGTTTGTCTTCTGGCTGGCTTTCAATTTAACCTGGACATGTCGTAAATCGGAGGAATATAATTAGACGCCCCGAGAAACCGAAAGGAGAATCCGCGTACATGACGTTTGACATAATACTGACGCAAAAATACAATTTTCAACTTGCGTCTACCCGCCGTTTGTACGCCCAATCGCCGAGAGAATATTTACACAAATGCGCGGATGCGCCAACTGTTATTCTCCTCGGCCAGAAATAAAGGAGAATTAATCATCAGGGAAGAGTATCTCACGGTGAAATCGTTGATTTTTTCCTCACGATTGTTTTTCTAGTTGTAGCGAATTTTTTAGATAATAATATCGTGAGATAAAAATAAGATGAAATTGGTGAATAGATGCAGCATCCTCTCGTAGAATTAATTCGAGATTTATTTGAAATATGTAAAAACCACTCTACGTCGCATCCTCTTCTTTCCTCTTTTTTCGCTGTATCATACTTCTCGAGTGGAGACAAATCTTTTCATAAATCATTTTCTTTTCTCGTGCGTGGAATAATCATTTATCAAAAGAGCTTAGAAAAAAAAAAGTATCGTCCAGCAGATAAGCAGGAGTCGCCATAAAGTATCTCAGAGGTGTCGCGTTCGTCACGGATCGAGTTTTCACAACAGGATTATCGAGACGATGCGCGTTCAGCCAAGAGAGACGAGAGGAAAGAAAACGATGCCGAGATCTCCGAGTCGCATCTCCGTCCTCGTCGCTTTTTGCCGGTCTGGACCATTTTTTCTACGTTTTCAGTCAGATTTCCTTTCTTCTTCGTCTTTTTTCACCACCATCCCCCTTACCAAAGTCTCGTTTCCGAAACGAAACTCGCCGGCTCGAGACTCTCGGATAATCCACATCCGGTCATTTCTGTGTTTAATTCTCTTTTTTTCTTCCTGTTACGCTTTTCCGTGAGTTTTTTTAGCGCGTAACACACGTAAAATGTGTTTTCCTCGAAGGATCTCTCGTCGCTCCTTGAACGGACGTCGAGTGGGGTTTATTGATCGATTGGCGAGAGTCCATTCATCCACGAGGGAATACCATCCCTCCTCTTTGTGCAAAAACTCCAAGAGCATCGACGATGGGTCGCATCTTCGATCAGATACGTTGCCTGTGATCTCCAATAGCTTCCTCCTTTTTTTTTATTTTCCTTCGGGACGTAATATCCCTCTCTTCAATTTTTTTTTCGACAATAAAAAATATACTCCCCGAGTTGAAATGTTCCGAGGAGCCTCCGTGTGGAGCATAAATGAAAAAAAAAGAAAAAGATTTCATGTCTCTCATAAAATGTGGAAAAATTGAGTCGCCCTCGTGGCAGCTCGATCCTCCTCTCTGTAATACGAATTTAAATTCGAAAAACATTTTTTTTCTCCCGACTAATCCCCGGGAGAACTCATGCACGTTCCTTCGCGGCCTCACCGGGTGAAATTCCGCGAGGTCAGAGATCATACACGTGAGAGAAAAACATTTTAATCCACGAACATCGTAAATGTCGAATTAAAAAATTTTATGATTTAATCTCTCTTGGAAGATTGGAATATTATTTTTCGAATACCCCGCTACTGCTGCTATAAATTTTTTTCAATGACAAAACATTTGCGGCAGTGCTCTGTAAACGTCAATTTTTCATATTTTCTCAACGAGTCGAAATTTGTCTGACGATGTTACTTTTTCCGACGAAGAAACTACGCGCGTTTTTTTTTTTGCAAAATTTTTGCGTCGTCGACCTTTGACTCTCAGTGGCCTCTAATTAGCGGATCTTGTCCGACCGATCTCTCCGCCACTAACGTATAATATAAGCAAGGTGAACCAGCGAAGCTAACACGAGAGGAAGAAGCAGCGTTTTAAAGCCCAACTGACAGAGAGGAGTATATAGACTCAACTGGACACGATGATTCTCGCTCGTGGACCGCGAGTGAGATGCACTTTTCTTCTCTCTCTCTCGGTCTCTCGTTCTTTTTATGGCTACTGCTCGCGATTATTATGGTTAAAAAAAGAAAGGAAACAAAGAGAGGGTGGGATGCAGAGCGCTCATGGTAATTATGGCAAGAGGGAAGCTCTCACTCAGCAGTCACGAGAATCTCATCTCGAACGGTAACGCACATAAAGTGCCAACATTATTGCTATACACAGTGTGTATACAGGCTGGCTCAGAGTTTACCATCGATTATGAGACAAATAAAATCCAAATTTCGTGCAAAATACTCAAAATCGATGAAATTCCACCCGCAAATTTCTCGCAGAATTCCCATAAAAATCGTGTCGATGAATTTTAATCGATCAAACTCGAATCACGATCGTTACCTGCTCCAAAAAGTCCCGAGACTCTCTCAGAGACTCTGGCCGCACTTATTGGATATTTCGTACGAGTTCGAGATGACGTTTTTTCGAAAATTTCCAGCAGAGATGAATTTTGACGTAATCGACATTGATTTTTTGAGGATCCTCTATAATATTTCTGTAGACATAAATTTATATGCCGCCATGTATCTCTGCCCACCTGAGCGTCTCGCCTCCGCGCGTATGTAGCGCCTCTCTCGTGCTCGCGATCGTTCTCGACCCTCTCTGTGCATAAGATATTGTACATATATATATATATGCCAACAAGACAGCCGAGCAGCCGTATTTAATTCGTCAAGTTGACAGGAAGCATCGGTCAACTTAAGCACCCCCCGAGACTTCTGTATGACAATGTAAAATAATACACTTGAATACACGAATTCAATTTAATTACGAAATTCGAATCAAGATTCAGCAACGCGCGTGTGAAGCCTTTAAAGACCTGGAAGCTCAAGAATAAACGGAGAACTTCGCTGTAAAACGACATAATCAAAGAAAAATATGCAATGTACAAAAATACAACGTCACGATGATTTTTCAATAAAAATTTGACAATTCGTGTAATTACTGTCTTTACGATATTCCGAAAATTACATTTACAGCGGTATACACCGTGTGATTAAAATGTAACACCGATTGGTCCAGGAGACGACATTCGCAATTCATAATGAACCGTCATTACGAGACAAAGTTGGTCGCAGCATCCCTCGCGAAAAACAAGATGAGATCTCGTAATTTTCGTAATTTATCTTTCGCTGTCAATTCGGTTTCGAGTGTTCTCCGAAGTTTTCTATCAAAAGCATCGGCAGCTTTCACCGTGAAACGATGATGGACGTGAGTGGGTCAGGCGTAAGATGCGCAGGTTTATTTATTATTTCTTCTCATAAAGCAGCCTCTCGTAACGAAGACGATAATACGTAATTATCGTTGGTGGGTATTCGTATGCATGTAGACATGCGCCGAGATCGTATATAATATCCATTGCACTTTTCATGGACCAACCATCAGTGGGATACGTATTACGGGACCACTTTCTCACGGGGAGTCTAATTGGGGCCTGACCCGCTCCGCTCCGCGGTAGTCAACGTACAACCGGAGCAGATTCAGCTTCGGGCAGCTGATGACCACGCAAACGAGTATCTCTCTTACGTCCGAAGACGTATGTATACATATATTCGCAAGAGCGTATCTGCGTGCAGATGGAACGTCGAATTTCAATCTGGGACATGAAAAAAAGGTATGTGCGTGAGGTATACAGGCCTACATAGTCGCTGGAACACACAAGAGAGGAAAGTGTAATTTTTCATTTTAACGAGCGATGACCATCGTTCTCGTAACGCCATCTCCTGGTTTTTTTTCTTCAAACTTTTTTCCTTCTCGAGCTCCGTTCGTCCGTCAATGAATACGACATATATACGAGCAAGGAAAAAGGCACCCTTTCAATCTTTGGACTCGCAATGGTCACACCTCCTCTCACACCCTGACACACGGGAGATCTTTTCTCGGCGCACTCTCCCGCCTCGCCACTTTGACGACTAATGGCGAAAGCAATTTGCATATCAATCAAACGATCTTCCCCTCTCGCTCTCTGGACGCAAGTGTGCGCACGAAAAAAGAAAGCTACCTTTTTTTCGGTTGCCGTATTAAACGCTTTTTTTCGTGAAAAAGGAAAACATTCTCAACCAGTGAATTTTACAGAAAAAACTTGTGTCATTCGTGCAATTCAGCGTCAAAGACGGATTTTTCTGTGTGAAATTTTGAAAAAATTATTTACTTTCAATTAGCGTCCATTCACTGTAAACAGCTGCGACGATCTCGTCGTGGGAAAATCGTGGAAAAATTAATTATCGCATTGATTAATCGTTTGTACAAAATTGCTTGACACACCGGGAGCTTCACGAGACACCGAGGAGCTTGTCATCGTTAATTATCCTCTCATATTCGTGAATAACACGTGGGTGTGTGTCTTCTTCGCGTTGCTTCGAGTCCCTTTTTACATCTCTCTCTCTCTCTCTCTCTCTCTCTCTCTCTCTGTCTTTCTCGAGATGTAACGATGTTTACTTTATATCGAAGCGGAAACACGTGCTGGTACACAAAATTGTGGAACCAACGGAAGGATGCATCCGAGCGTCATTTATCCCGAAAATTCCACTAGAGTGACAGATGCTGTGGCACAGGAACGAGAAAAAGTTATCCTCCGGTCCATTGGATCGTTAGTGAACCATTATGCCAGTGTCGTCACGGGCATCGAGCCATTTTCAAATTTTCATATTTCGCCATGAAGGAAAAAAAAATGATGCACGAAGGTCCCTCGCTGACAAAAGCGGAGGGAAAGAAGAAAATGTTACCGTGTCATCTCGCACTGTGGAATAACGAAAGATCCACAAAATATGGGTGTTTTCTCAAAATCTCCTGATCCTCGTATTTTCAAAATATTTCCGACAGATTTTTGCCATTTTTTCCGCGTCTCCAGAACCGCGACGAATCTCTCCAAGCAGAGAAAACACAAATTCGCTCTGCTGTGCGATCGATTTTTTTCTCCCACCACGAGCAGGAGCAAACGATCTTTGGCTCACAATTACCTCTCGTTATTGCATCTCAGATACTTTGTATACGATGAGGTCAATTAAATCGTTCATGAGCCTGAAATTACCCGCGTGATATCATCATTAAGACGAGAGTCAAGCATCATGGCCGGTAAACTCCAGTTTTTCATCAACACTTTGACCCGTGGTGAAAAAAAAAATCTCAAAAGTCGGCGAACAATTCAGCGCTGAAGAAACCCAAGATTTCACACAAACTGAAATGAATCAACATCCAAAAACGCTTCTGTAAAATAACGGACAACCCGGAATACAAAACCGTATTCGAATCTTGACGTAAAATGCTGTTCAAGAATCATAAAAAAACTACCTTGCCGCAAGCCGCGAGATAAAGAGTCGAGATAAATACGAAAAAAAGGCTCGCTTTTTTCATCGAAAAAAAGAAACGGGAGCGCGAAGATACGAGACGTCGTTCGAGCTCGATTGAGCGATATTACACGGTTCGACATTATTTAGCGAGAAACGATCTCTCGAGGTGAGCGTTAAAACTCACACGGATCATCTTTTATGCGCCCAGCATCCACCGTGAGTACCGCGCGCGATATGCCCGCCGTACAACGGAAGGCGCCTCTTTTAGCGATGATAAAACTGCCAAACCCCTTAAGGGTATATCTCACGAGCGGCTCAAAACGCGCATATGTTTATGGACCTCGCGCGAATTGCATGATTATAATATTTTCTTGCATCGAAACTATCAAGCTTAAGCATGATATGCCTTTTACTCTATATACGAGCTCCCCCCCCCCTTTTTCCAGCGCCCGAGTATATTACACAGATCGCGATCCTTTGAGCTTCGTGTAGATCGTTGCCTCATTACTTAACGATCATTATTGCCGCGACTTTACGCGCTCTACCAGCCTCTCGTATATCTCAATCCTGAATTACGAAATTACCAACTAATTTCCGGGAGTGCACGTACCAGCTTGTATCATATTGCACACATAAACGTGTAGATATATATATATATATATAAATATACAAATGAGTTATAAAAAGAATATTTATTGACGAGCTCCATCTTACGTCGTGTTTCTCTCGATCGGAGGCCAGCCAAGGGACGCTGTACGATGCTTTTTGGAGAGAATATAATCGCGATGTACACGAAAAAATATTACGGTTTTTTTCGCGAATTTTGAGTCGCGAAATTTTCGTTCCTTCGGTGATTATGTTGTTTTTGAAAAAAGGGGAATTATATCGCGTCTGACGTTGGAACGATCTATCCACCTCTTCGTTAAAGATACTCCCGACGATCGCAAGGCACAATCGATCGATCGAATCGATGTATTGATCGTTTCAATTACGTTATCGTTTTATAAACAAGGCCTCTCTCCTTTCGCATGATAGAGAGATACGATCTGGCGATGGTACAGGTACATCTCGGATGCGTGTAATTGCGGAACGTTGTAATCGATCGGAACGCTCAATAAGAACGAGAGAGAGAGATGGGATGATTTTCTTTCTCAGAGATCGATAAAGATCGTCTCGAGGCCCGAATCTAATCGATTTTTGTTTAAACTTTTGCTGTTTTTTTTTTCGCAAACCTCCTCTTCCTCCTCCCGTCGATTGCCGAGTCGAGTGAGAATTTACCTGCGAGTCTCATCGTCGCGCTTATTTTTCCCTCTGGTAATACACGGAAAGAGAGATGCAGGGATGCTGGGAGATGCCGAGGCGAGCGTGCAGCCGACGAGGACGAACCCTTGGCGCAATTTCCCAGCGAGGAGATTCACCGAGTTGGCAATTACTCCGCTGCTGGGGTCTTTTCTCCCCGGTAAGTTGAGGCGGGTCCGACCCCTCGACCCGCGTACCAAGAGCTGCCTCTCAACGTTCGCTGCCACGGATGCTGCGCCAGTAATCACGTGCTCTACCGTACAGGTTACACACGGGCATTTTGCTCCGTGCTGCGGTCGAGCAGAGCTCTTTTCCTCTCGATTCCGTATAAATTTATATGTATATTTATACTATATGTGAATATATATATATATATATATATATACATTTACGTATATGGTTATTTAAACAGCCATCCGAGAGATGCTCATAACGTTGATTTTCTACTCGGAGTTTTCATAAAAAATTCACGCGATGGAAACGAATCATGCAAACGATTTTATTATTCCATTGAAACACCGATTATTTTTTTATCCCTCGAGTTTATTTCCACCAGAGTCTGCTTCTGGATCAGTGGGGAAATGGACCAGATATCGAGGAATCTTTCTCGTTGTCGCAGGATCAAGATGAAACGCGTGTCATCGAGATGTACGAGATGTACGTGAAAAAAAGGAATATTCTCCATTTTTATCGACGGAAATGACGTTATTATAATAAAACATTTGTAAACACGTAATTGGCGAAAAATTGGATGGATCTGATTGGATGATTGAAAAATGAGATATCGCACGGATTTCTCACGAGTTTCCTCGTCACTGTACGTAATGTACATACTATATAATTTACCTAAGCAACACAAGTGCGCGAGAGAGTTCGGTCAACGTTTCTACACGATCAGAAATAAAATCCGTTGGCGTGGCTCGCACCGCCGACGTTATAATACATAATTCAGGTTAGTACATAGCACACCGGATGGTTAACCGCGTTCTGGCAGCCAACGCAATCAATTACATTGGGCAATAATACAACAGTGCATGAGATATGTGCAAACCTTAAAAGGTAGACAGTTCTTCGAGAACAAGCACCTCACCGCGAGCAGGCGATCGCGCAAGACACGAAACCATCTCCTCGTTTCTTTTCTTTTCTTCCACCGGTTATTACGATCGAATTGGAGCACACTGCGAGTCCGACTTCCTCGTTCTTTCAAAAATATATGTCGTTTCTCTACAAGGGGTGTCCGAGAACGCGATGTCAACAATTTAAAGCGAGATTCGGGATGAAATTCCGAGTCGAAATGTATTTTAGCATTTTTCCATACGAACGAAAACAAACGAGTTATCGATCGTCAAAGTTTGAGCCAACGGCGAGCGCGCCCTCCCTTCTTCAGCGGGCGCGGCGCGCCTCCTATTGGTCCGGCTGTATTCGTCGATAACTCGGCGGGGATTCGTCGGACGAAAAAGTGCCTCGAGACTTTTCGACCTGGATTTTCGTCCCCGATGTGGGATTAAATTATCAGGCTGTGGTTTTGGGGCACCCTGTGCACTTCTATCAGCATCAAACGGATGGCACATCGCGTTCTACTCTTGTGCGATACTCTCCTCGTGAAATCTCATACCTGTACTTACGTACATAACGTAAAAACTTTTATATACGTGTATATACAGATACATGTATATACATTAGCCGGAGCATCGCGCTTTCGTTTCACTTTTGAACTTATTTCTCTCATGATTCGACTCAACATTTTCTTCGGCGTCGTGCGCTCTCCGGTATTGGATCGCGGAGAATCAAATTTAGAGAGGCAATCGCTGCTCCATTCCAGACTCCGGAATTCACTCTCGCGAATATATATATATATATATATATTTATGTGTATATAATGCTTAATCCATGATGTACGGTACACGCTGCGGAGCAATCGATTAGCGTTCCAGCAACAAAAACGGACCTTCTCTCCTCTTCCGCGAGACCTCACGTATATAACATCTCGCGGGGAAGGTCAATCAATATATGGCTGGACGTGAATCGTGGCTGACTTGGTTTCGCGAAAGCCGACACATACATCGACGCAACATTAAGGGTATACGAAGAGTCCCAACTTACTCATCATTCGCGTCTGAAAAAATGAACAAAAAAATCAGAAATAATTCGAAAATTTGAATTTTTCTCATATAAATAACGATTATTCGATATATTCGAGAAACTAACGAATAATACGAAAACATTACGAATTTTTTCGACACTATTCGCACACCCCTGGTATACGCGAGGAGAATCGCTGATACACAAACGGACACAAGTCGCAAAGATCGAGGGAACAACGGATGGCCAGGAGAGGCTTTTTATTCGACGCAGCAAAGGATGCTGCTAAGATCGAGTTATTGAGGAAGAGCACAGCAGACGGTCATTTCGATCGTTTCGGTGATGCTGTGCCGACCCAGAAGAACTCCCTCGTGATCTCCTCGTGGCGATCCTCGTTCGCGGTCTTGGGTTAAAAGAGAAGTCGACCGGGGATATCGAAAGAGCGTATCTTCTCTCTCGCGTACGAGGTCAGACTCGCAATAACGTCCTCAGGCAACAATAAGAATCCTCTTTTATCTCATCCCTCTCCCTCTCTCGCTCGTATCATCTCGCGGCCTCATTACGCTATTATAAATCACGCCCCCGGAGTGTGCACTTTTTTTTGCCTCTTTACATTTATTTCTCCCTCGCGTGCGAGTGCTCCCAGCTCCAAGGTACACAAACCGCGTGTCTGAGCGCCTGAATACATACAACACAGTCATCGACGCACTGTATGCCGCGGGTCAGTGGGTCACGAGTGTCGAGAGGAAATCTTCGCCGCGTCCGCACACGGGAGATATACATATTAACGTCCAAACGACCATGCATTTCCGATGGATGGAATTTGCCCTTTTATTTCGTTCGATGAACGAAAAAAATAAATTTCCTCGTCGTATGAGGAGAAATGCGAAGGAATAACGACTGTTTGTGTATCGTAAAGCAATTTCGGATGTAAAAAAAAATGGGAGGTGGTCCAGCCTGAGGGTAGAATAGAAAAAGAAAAATTGTGAGATGCAAAAGCTCGTGGAGCTTCGGGAGAAAGCACTCGGAACCTTTTTTCGGCGGAAAGTTTGGCAAAAGTCCCGCGGGCAGAAAGTGTACTCCAGTGTCGGTCTGGTTGCTGTCGTCCGGCGCGCTCGTCCCCCGAAACGTCTCGTATTTTCCTGCCACGCGATTCTTCCGCGATTCTTTGAAAAAAAAATCACTCAGCACACGTGCGACAACGCGGACAAATTTCGGCGTTTTTTTTTCCTCCTATTCCGTCGGTTATTCAGACTCGATCGTAAAACAGGAATTAAGGTTGTTCGAATGGTCTCTCGTAAAATTTCAATCGCCATAAAAACTTTCAAAAATGTTCCCCTTTTCGTATATTCTTCGCGCTGGCGACGCGCGCGAGGCCGGAAAGTTTGGGAATTAATTTTAATTTTCATCGAGGTCCCATCAAAATTCGTCGTCTTTTCTTTTTTTTTTTGCGAGATCGCAAGAACGATTTATTATGTATGTAATGTGGATAAAGTGAAATCTCGACGCGACACGTTGTCAAAATTTATCGGTGAAAGGCAAGGTGTAATTTTTAAATAACACCCTGCTCTCTTCCTCTTCCTCGTGACAGCCTCAGTGTCTGTAATTACACGTTGAAACGCGTGCATCTCGCGTCAAAATTACTTTCGGCATTGCGCTTCTTGAATTATTAACAAAAAAATAGAACGAAAAAAAAAACGTGGATAACGTGGGACATAACAATAATATTTTGTGTAAAAAATGCATTACACGAGATATCATTAATATTCATGAAATTATCTGCAACGAAAATAAAGGAGCTATGATTGTTTGGAAAATTACACGCACTGCCCTTAAATCGATGAATTTAATGGCGCAGAGTTCAAACAACGAGGAACTTTCGATGTTTTTGGTGCTCGGAGAAGTCGTTTTCAACGTTGTGTAATGGTCCAGCGAGAGATGATGGTTTCAGGCTGCTGCGTTGGGAGAGAACGAGATGCTGCTGCATCTCGTGCGCTTCCAGGCATCTGGACAAGCACTCTTGCGATTGCGAAGAAAAAATGTGGGTTCAACAGGGGGTCAGGCAGGTGGTGCTCGGACTCCTCGGACTCCACACACGTGTCTCGCATTCGCGCTCGTGTACAGGCGAATTTTGCGCTTGAAAATACCAGCGATAATATTTTTCTCTTTTCACACAGAGTCAGTGCACTTTTCGTCATGATTTTCCTTCTCTCCTCTCGCGCTCCTGGTACTTTTCCAGCATCCCATCTCCGGTAGAGAGCACGGATGACGAGATTCTACACGAGCATGGCTTATTGTATTATAAACGCTGTATGTATTATATTTAGACGGTAGATAAATACGCGTACGATAATAATAAAAGTGAGAATAAAAATAAACGCCGCGATACAAGCAAGAACGACGTAGTCGATGTGTGGAATTTACCGCTGCGCCAATAATACGCCTAATCCCGTGATAAAAGAACGAATAAACAACCAATTTATTGAAATTTTCAATAATCCGATTGCCCCATCAGCTTAAAAAATCTCCGACTCCGGAGATGAAATCTCACCGGGCCCATAAAAGTCCTCTCGATGCAATTAAAATGCTGAAAAAAAAGAATCAAGCGCGTGACAGAAATGGCACTTGAAAATTTGTATACCGGATAATTTTCTCGATAATTATTGATTCGATGTAACATATTTACGTTTATTATTATTATTATTATTATTATTATCACCATTGTTGGCCGACGGAATATTTATTATTTTCATTCAGCGAATCTCAGTCCTCGGCGGAGACAAAACGGTCGTTTCAGCGAATATCTTCGCGAAAGCTTGTAATAACCGCGCGTGGTAAGGGGCTTTGTGAGGCGAGAGAGTCTCGAGCGCTTACGATATTAAAAATGTCTGATTACACAATAAAAATGTTCATCCTTCGGGGATCATCGTAAAATGATAAATAAAAATGAAAAATGTTTTTTCACGTTTATAAAACCTGATCTTGACCACGACGGATTATCCCCCCTCGCCCCTCCATCCCTTCTCTCTCACCCTCTCTCTCTTCTTACGGGTATAATAATTATAATTAGTCTTTACGCACGGATATACATATGTAGGTGAAAAAAGAGGACGGAGAGAAATCTCGAGGAACGGACAGGCGCAAACAGGTGAACAGCTGTTGAAGATTTCGTAGCCGGGAGTAACGAATTAAATTAATATTAATCTGGAGCACAGAAGGAGAGAGATTGAAGGGAAGGTGAAAAAGGCAGCGAGAGCCGAGCAAAAACGTTGACTGACTTCATATACGATGGCTACTGTAATCTGCATAATGCCAGATTTTGCGGCTTAATTTTTTTCCTTTTCTTTTTTCATCAAATATCTCGTAAAATTATGACGATGTGTCGGACGAGAGACGAAACTCTGCTCTGTGTGTTGAAAAATCACACCCTCCTGCGCGTCACAAATACGCACCTATATAATCCCGTCCAGGGATTTCCGAACGCTGAAGAAGACTTTCCGGAGACGAAAAAAAAAAACCGGCGATGAGCATAAAGAACTCGGAGGATTTTGATCCGGCGAATCCTCAAATTGCCGGACGTTTTTTTTCCTCGCCGTTCGTTCAATCGGCGCGAAATCTCCGACTATTCGGGGTAGCTATTTTTCACGTCGCTTTTTCACGAGAGAAATATTAACAATACAACGAGAATTTTTGTTGATTGTCGGGGAATTGTTTAAATAAATTGCACGATTTTTCATGAAAAATTTCATTAAAAAATGATGGTACTGACCGGATATCGATGGATTTTGTGGATGAGTCTCGTGAGAACGATCTTTGATAGAAAAAAAAAACAAATCTGCATTCAGAGTGAAATAAATCCGAATCTTCTCCACGTGAAATTTCATCTCCGCTCCGTCAAAGCGACAACAATACGAATCGAATTCGAAAGGAAGATTTCTCCCACGATCCCGACACGCGCAGCGTCCCGTGAAAAATCATTGAATAAAAATGATCGCCGGTGGTCCAGTCACGATTCCAGCCACGCTCGATCTGACACACGGGGAGATGAAACAAAAAGTGAAACGAACGAAATCTCCACTGGATCGCGTCGCGTATCCTCCACCAGTGAGAGTAACAACCGTCAATTAAAAACAAATAAAAAACGCAACCAAATTTAATTAACGAGCATCAGACGTCTTCGAGAGTGGAAGAAGAAGATCGAACGTCGAAGATCCCGCCGCGAAAAAATCGTAAAAAAAATCGAAAGCTCCGAAAAATATTTTTCAAATTCACATCGTAAAACAAAGATGTACGAAATACCAATTCATCGATCTTAATTAGCCTCGTGCGCAGAGCCAAAGTGAGAAACGTCGAAAAAGTCACGAAGGATTTTTTCCCACGCGACGAACGCGTACGAACTTTTTTTTTATTTTCATTTTTTCGCGATTACGCAGCGCGTGAGTCGCTCTTTATCTCTTTCTCCCGGCGTCGTGCGAAAGTTAGACTTATTATCCAATTACATCGGTTTCAACGGGACAAACGAGGTTGCCGACTGCCAGATGTCACACGAGTGAAGAGGACCGAGTGTCTGCGAGAGTGCTAGATATACAAGAGGTTACGTACAAGGATGGACGCGCCGACAACGAAAAGACAACGACGTGCCGAGAGTTGGCGCGAGAATGCCAACGAATCTTCGCGAAGACACGCGCGCACGCAGACACGCGAAGATCGTCCTCTCGTCGTTCTGCTCCGTTGAAAATCTCGCGCGAGATCACGCACGACGCGATATAAATAAGGGTGTCTTTCCATATCCCCAAGAGCCGGTGAAATCCATCGAGTCTCGAATCCACCTTCGTCGATAGAAAAGGACGCTCGATCAATTCCATCGTGTGCGTTATAGCTGCGAGATAAAAAAAATATACCTCGGGCGATACGTGGAACACACCTTTGCGATTCCATCCGGCTTTTTGCATAACTATAAAACACGATCTTGAGCGAAAAAGGTAGAACCATTAAGCGAGTATACCTTCGAAACGTCGGCTTCCGTCTTATTTTCTCTAGGCCCTTTTTGCAAAAATCATTCCCTGCGGTCGAATAGATTTTAAAATCTATCCCTTGTATCGATTTTTGTTCCTTTTATGACGTTGCACATGCATACATCACAGCCCGCGGCGGTGTTCGTGCAGCACACGAATTTTTTTACCACACCGCGTCAACTTTTCAGCTTTCTATGTATATTCTCCCTTCGCGTCTCTTCTTCACACACAGGTTACTTTCGCAAAGCATTATCTCCTCGTACGAGAGTCGATAAATTGTCTCAGACCCCTCACGTGATCACCGACCCAGCCTACAATCTTAATGGAGGAAATACAGGCTGTTCTCAAATTCGTCGGATCGAGGACGAAATTTCGAGTCGAAAAGTATCGGGGCACTTTTCGATCCGATGAAAACTCGGCGAGTTACGGGAGCGCAAAGTTGTGGACCAATCGGACGCGCGCGATAACGGCGCCGCTCTTTATCGCGCGCGTCTCATTGGCTCGACGTTATTCGCTCGTAACTCGGCGGGATCTGGTCGGATCGAAAAAATCTCAAAACTGCCCATGTTCTGTCTCGTTCACGCTCATTTTGAGACACCCTGTAGGCAGATACAGGCAAATTCACATGCACATGCATGCGGTAATTCAATGGCCGATATTACGAGACACGAACAGTGTTCGCGATCTATAATCGATAAAACTCGTATTTCGAAGCGATGCCACACGACCGCAGCACCAGCCACACACATCGTTACCAAATCCCGCGTCTTAATCGTGCGCCCTTCCTCGCGAATTACCGCGTTTATTTTTTCCTCTAATTTACACCGAATAACTTTGCGCCGAACAAATCGTTGACACACAAATCGCTCTTTTCTCTTACCGCTTTAATGCACTTTCGTGCATTGATACTCGGTGAAAAAAAAAAAAAACGTTCCAAACCGCAGATTATTACAAATATGCCCCTCGGGTATCGTAATGCGCGTCGACTATCTGCGGTTTTTCTCGATCTCCCTCGCTCGGTGAGCCGATTCTGTCGTGCCTCTGAATTTTATTATATCTCGCGGGGACTTCAAAAGCGATGTTAATAGAATAACCAAATTGTTCGGTAAACTGCTCTCATTTTATACACGATATAAAATATGTATATACATAACAACAAACGCAGAGACGTATATCATTTTGTGCTCACGTTCCACCGCATGTATTTCGTATTAAATCGCTCCAACACGAAATTTACATGCAAAATATATTTGCTCTCGCACGATTGCCCTTTTCTACCGCAGGAAAAAAAAACACACGCTTCTGGATGATTTTACTGAAAACCAAATTAATTTAACATTGACATTCTGCAAAATTCCGCAGAGCCTATGAAAATTTGTAATAGATGTAAAACAACGTCGGGAGTCGCTCCAGTGACGTATGTTTTCCTCTCGTCGTTGTCGTACAAACTTCGTCTAACTTTATCTCCGTTTATCCGTTACGAATATTACATCCGGTGCGTATATATCGTTGTACTCTGGTGCGATCTCGCAGACAGATGGATCACGTTGAAGAAGCACCGAAATACAAATATGAGAAAGAGAGAGGATAAAACGTAAAAGGAGATAAACACTTTTCTCGTACGATGCATAAGGTGCACTTATTGCCAGCTTCGCAAACTTCATCTCCTCCGCCTTGTAGTCGACATGGCGGGCTGAAGGAGCTACCCTTTTCTCGCGCAGCATCCCGAGTGCATAAACGAGAAGCTTCGCTTTTGCCACACGATTATATACATATTTTGCTGCACGGTTACATACCTCGTGTGTGCGTTTGCGTTTATATATATATGTAAGATCGTTTGATATACAGTCCGCGGGTGTACCGAAGAGGAGCAACAACAGCAGTGGCGCATCACGGATAATGAGCCGACGTAAAACAGAAGCGAACGATCTTCTCCGTGGCTATCTCATGTCAGTGAGATATATCGTGTATATATACTAACAATCTCTCGCACAAGTGCAAACGAGACACCCGCAATATCATCCAGCACCCGCGTGTTGTACTAAACGTCGACGTGCTCCACCGTTTCATCTCGTTCACCCTCTCTGTCTCATCCTCTCGCATTTTTTCCCCGTCAAGGCTGGTAAAGAATATAATCATCGATCGGTGTATTAAAACGCGCATGTACATACGGGGGTTTCCGAAGACGAGAAGAATGCCGATTCATATGCGGACGTAATGACGCTCGTTAATACAAAAATACAATAATAAATGTAATAATACGAATTTTATTGCTTTATTACGATTTTATCATTGAAATTTCGAGATTTCGGGATAAAGTCGGCGGGTTTCGTGTTCAGCGGGAAATTTCCGATCGGACAAGCTTCTGAAAGATTGAAAATTTGAGAAAAAAAATGTCGACCCATTTTTTGCCACTTTTCCAGAATCGTCGAAAAGGCGATATTTCAAATGGTCATAACTACGCTTCTATTTGTGCTATATATATTTCTTGGGGGGGTTTGGAGACGCTCTCGAGTAGACTTAAAAAATGGTGAAAGTTAAATGCCGATAGCTAAATTGCTTCACCCTCAAAATCGATGTTGAAAATCGGCGAAAAAAACGCAAAGGGGTATGTATGGGAAAATTGGCAAAAATCGATGGTCCAACTTTAAAAATCTGCCAAAAATCGAAAAACCAAGATATCTTGATGAACCAAACGGCATTTTGAAGCCTCAACAATTGCGAAGAGAATAAGCACATGTTGGGTTGTCTACCTCAAAGGAAAAAAAAATGGCAATCGTTTTAGTGAATTAACTCAATCTGGCAAAAAATGGCAAAAAATTTCGGATCTCAAAAATAATTTAAAACGATCCATATCGATGTATTTTTTCCCGCTGATTACGAAACACACCGGTATTTCATCGAAAACCCAATATTTCGGACCGAAAATGCAATAATACGAATTTTATTACTAAATGACTATTTTCTCGTTGAAATTTTGACATTTCAAGAAAAAGTCTGTGTGTTTCGTAATCAGCGGAAAATTTCAGATCGGATAAGCTCCTGACATGATGAAAATTTGAAAAAAAAAAAAATGTTCTAACCATTTTGAGTCACTTTTTCAGAATCCTCGAAAAGCCGAAATTTCAGAAGGTCATAACTGTGTATAATTTCTAATTAAACTCATTTTTTTATATCATGCGCGGTATTATCGATTGAGCGCGAGTGCCCATCCCTACTTTCCATGCTGGTCCCTTCGGTTATAACTCAGCAAAGGTATATTAGATTTTCGTTAGATATTTCGAGAGGAGGATAATGAAACCTCCATTTCGAACCCTTTTTTTCTGCCTCTTCTCCTTTTTGTTTGTCCGCGAATTTGTCTCAATTATACCCGAAGTTTATTCAGAAAAATTGGCCGGCTGCTGCGTTTAATCGTATATATATATACACCTGATGTACCCTTTCATCCCTCTCTCTCTCTCTCTCTCTCTCTCTTTATCGTTACCTTGAATTATTCAAGCTTAGGAGGCTTTTGCTTGGAGCATCTCATCGCATTCCTGAACTCACCGGAGCCGGAACATATTGCGTAATTGCGAGCGAGAGCCCGCACCTGTACATACATTTTGCTCAAAAGAGATAGAGAGCGAGAGAAGGAAAACTTGACTCTGCAAAAGCTTCTCTGGACCGAACGAGAGAGCATAAATTTTCCAGTTGCCCTTTCTACGACCCGTTTACTCTTTATCTCAGTTATTTCGCCTCCGGTGCAATTAGCCGGAACTGTGGAGGTTCGTTCGGTCGTGGTAAAGTATGCAGTAACGTACTGGCGATCGTTATACTTGTGCGTATATTTTTTACGAGATGAACAAGAGTTGTTACAAACATTTCTTCCTTCCCTCTCTCTCTCTCTCTCTCCTTTTACCTCACTTTCGAGCATACTCGCAAATGCTGTTTGTTGCGATTGAAAATGAATGAAACAAGCCTCTCGCACGGTTTCGTCTCTCAAAAAAAAGAAACAAATGTAATCCTCACACACAGAATTTTCAGTGGAGCAAAACATTTTCACGCTGCTTTTACGATGCCTTCTATATCGTATCAATCTTTGATGGAATTTTTTCATAGGCCGCAGGGATACGAACTCGCTGCTCGAACAGATACAAATAATAATGAAGCCGTTTGGTGAGCAAAACTTTATTTCGAACGTACAGCGATCGACTCTCGTTTTCGCGCTACTTTATTTTTTCCTCGCTCATCTCCTTTATTTTTATTGTTCGCGAAGCTCGCGCGTGTCTCGCGGCTTTCGCGGTACGTGTATGAGCACCCTGAGTGTGTGCAAAAGCACATACGTAGGCGCATATTACACGTGAAGCAAATGTAAGATGGCTCGAAAAAAAGGACTCTCCGAACGAGAATATCCCGAGAAGCTATCAACGTAAATCAATAACGGGAGCACTCGGACGTCTTATAGGCCAGCTGCTGCTGCTGCTGCTGCTGTTGCTGCTGCGTATGATGATTCTTCCTCTCGCGTTCCATTCACCTATCGCTTCTCCCCACGATCATTAATACGGACGTGCAAAACGTCCTTCATAAAATACGTACGCGGTACATCCACGAGTGTCTAAATCTAAGCTTAATCGTTGCATCTCCGATAAAGCTGAGAGAAGATGAAAAAGGCCGAAAATATCATTTTTCTGCAGCGGTTAGTTTTAAATTCCATCTAAAATATTTGTATCATGGATCGTCGATAATAGGATTGATCCGATTGGAGATAAATCCGTGGAATCGGCGAGCTGGATCTTTTTTTTTGCAAAAAAATCATGAAAAATCATTGACGGTATTAAGGGCGCACGATTACGATGAATGTGGCGCATGAAAAACACTCGGAGCGGGGATCGCGCAAAAAGGACTTCTCCTCGACGGTCATCCCGAGCAGCAGCCCGCGATAAATTGTGCATCTTCGACTTCTTGTACAGCAGCAATCATAACTCGCGATAAAATACGAGACGTTTTTATCGATTCTCTCTCGTATTTCTATATCTCTCTTATATGCACAGTATACGCGCTTTATTCTCTCTTTTCTCCATTCGTTCTCTCTTCACCGTGCCCTCCTCTCTTTTCATCCGTTTTATTCATTCCTCATGGGCTTCCGCGATGCGTTTCATGCGTTCTGGCCGCATCATATCCCGCAGCATCCCACGAATCTCTCGCGAATCTCAAAGCGCTTGCGCATCCCGAGGAAAAAACTATACATACGAGCAGCGACGTTTTTCATCGCGCCTCATATTTTCTCGTCCTCCGACCATCGTTTCGATGGAATTCCAAAAATCATTGTCGCCGATTAATCGACGGAGAGAGACGGAGAGTGTGAGAGAGAAAAAGGAAAGATGAGCGTGCAAGGGGGTATCAAAAATTTGAATAAAAAGAGAGAGGAGGAAAAGCTGAGAGACGCACGAGAGGGTGAAGCCGCAGAGTGGACAGGAGAGAAGGAAAGAAAATCAAGAGGCTTAATTAATGAGACGTAGCAGCAGCAGCTGCAGATACCGAAAGATGCATTGTAAATATACAACCTCGGAAAAACTATTGTCCTCGAACGAGATTTATACACGTTCCAATTACACTCTCGCTGCTTCGGGGACTCTGAGACTTCTCTCTCAATTCATTTTTTTCCTTCTTCTTTTCTCGATTCTCGCCCTGGCAATCTCTCTCCAACGTGACCAGGAGCAAGCAGCAGCCGCAGCATCAGCGAGTCTCTCTCCCTCCTCTTCGATTCGGGCCTGATAGGAAAGCCCAGCGGGGATATACGCGATATCGTCGTTATATTCGTTCTTCTTCCTCTCCCTCTCTCTCTCTCTCTCTCTCAATCTTTTTCGCTACAACAGATGTCCTCTCGTGGTCCAGCGGAGGCTTCGGAAACTGCGACTCTCGAAATGTTCATACATATGCACGATATACAAGGCAACATCGCCGGAAGACTCGTAAAATGCACCCACGTACAGTGCACAGTGGTTTCTCGTCCACACGCCATCCTTTACATACACGTACTATGTATATATAGTATATATCATTTCCCCTAGGGAGTTTGGCGAGAGAATGAGCTCTCTCTCTCTCGAAAAAAAAGGGTCCACGGTGGACGCACCAAAAACCCATTACTCGATGATTTATTAGCTGGACCAATGAATATCGCGCGCATGGCAATGAAGTTCCACCCTGTGTACCTTTTTTTCCAGCGCACAGATCTTTGCCAGAGCCAACATACTTCCGGAGTCGTTTCTTCAACGTTTTGTCTTGATCCAATTAAACGCGCGTACGAATATGATCGATTGGGGGATGAAAAAAGGCAACGGACATTGCTGAGAATCAGGCCTGCCTGGACTCTGTTCATTTACCGATCATCAAAGCTTACCAACGTTTTTTTGGAATCTTGTGAAACGAGATAATTTTTCTTGCAAGTTTTACGAGTCGGGGAAATTTTTGCGATCAATTTTTTTCCCTCAAAGTTCGATCTATAACGATTTTGATGATCAAAGCTGAGCAACATCGTGAGAACGAGTATATTATGTATATACATGTTTGCAGTCGACTCTGCCACTCTGTTTCTCCTTTGCCATCTCTAGTATTCCGATCTCGTCGCTGGCGCACAAAACGCACGTTGAATTTTAAGTCAAAAGGCTTCCTCGATCGTGTCAAATGCATTCCTCGTCTTTTACCCATTCAAGATTCTCGATCTTGCTCCACGCTCTCGGCCTCGCAATATCCTACAGCTTACACGTATGCTGTGTTCAGAATTCGAACGAAAATCTTTACGTAAATGGGTCCCACGTACCGTGTGCTTTCCATAATTCTGGTACAACGAAAAATAGAAGCGGCTTTGAAAAACCTACGCCGCCATCGTCAGACTTTGACAGAGATGCAGAGTTTGAAAAAAAATAAGAAGAAAAATGCTTCTTTCCTCCAGCTTTTATCTACTGATGCACAGAATGCATATTTCTGTTTGATCGATAAATTATACAATTATGTAGAATAAAATAAATATCCATAATTGTATGGTTATTTTTGATATTTCAATCTGAATAAAGGTACATTCGACGGGGCTGCAAATGTGGCAAACTGTCGTTGTAATTATGATAATTAGGAATGGACCGGATGATTAAATCGAACGAGGAAAGAGTGACGAATCTCTCGAAGAAGAAGAAAAAAAATGGTTGCAGCGCGGAAGAGCCGCCGATTCTTTATTGCCGTAATCTCTCGATTCATTGACGCGACTGCATCTCGTCAAAGATGCAGATCTCTGGATGAGATTCGAGACTGACTGATCTGCACGTTCGTCAGTCGTCAACAGCTGTCGGCATATTTCTTTCGTTTTTTTTCTACGCCATGTACAAGCTCGTATACAAATTTCATTTCAATGAAAAACTCGTTCGTCCGTTGGCGGCTCGAGGAACTCTAATGAAGCCATAACGATATATATTTCGTCTTGAGATCAATTCGCCCGAGACAGCATCGTTATTTCACACGAGTGTTTTGTCGTTGCACACAGTTGGTCCTCCCCCATTGAAAAAAAAAGATTACCGGTCATCAATCGCCTTCTCAAACTGTACTCGGGTCCATCTTTAACAAGAGCAGCATCCCCCAGCATCCAGCTATGATAATCTCTCGCGCGTATTCCGCGTCAGGCTCGCACGGTTTTGTTTTCATCGCTGCACTGCCCGAGGGATGCACGATGTCTGTACTCACAGACCTACAGGGTGTTCCATGAAAAATGGGGGGGTGAAGATGCAATAAAAATTTGAAATCTGTATCAATGACGTGAAACTGTGCGTGGGGATGAATTTGAAGCATATTCTTTCAGAAAACAATTCATCTCTTTTAAAGTATTCTCTTCACGGTTTTGCCAATCGACACAGCGGGACGTCGCATTGTGTCTTGACGTTTGTGTACAAAACAGACTTTCGTTGACACGTTGGTGGGGAAACGTCAAAGACTTTTCCATTGGCTCTTCTCATCGTCGAGGGGATGAATTTCGACACGGAGATGAAAATTCAAAAAAAAATAAGCAGATAAAATGTGCCGAGAGCGTGAAAATATGGCCAAGCACGTTCCGAGGAAATTTGTCGCGAGAGTTTTTGAAAGTCTATTCACCGTCGACGAAGGAAAACGATCCTTTTCACTTGATCACCGTACGTCGCCATTATCGCCCATGGGAATTGAAGGAGACGTCGATTTGAGCCACCTTTTGATTACGTTAAATATATTCCTCACACAAAACATCTTCTTTTCATCCTTCGATGCTTTCGTACTTTTTTAAACCGGAAACTACCCTCGAAACGAGAAATTCAAGCCAACCGGTTGGTGATACTTTCATTTTTTGAAAATTAAAGTGCATAAAAATGACGATTTCAGGCGTGACAATAAAATTGTCAGTGAAAGCATTTTGCCTTTGAGAAAATGGAAAGTTGCAGCCTTTTTTGAGTGTAAATGTCGATGTTTATTTATTTATATAGAGAAATACACGTATTTGGGATCTCCTGGAACGCGAGGAACGTGCTTGTGCACTGCGTCTCGAAGATGGAGTTTGTACGTGAGCGTAGCGATGCTGCATGCCATCTCTCTTGCTGAGAGTACTTAAATCCTCGAGAGATGCTGCTATGTAATAGAGAGAGTCTCACGAAAGCTCTCAATACACATGTACATGTATATATTTACCGTTTGAAACCGTCGAGTATTCTCCGGCCAATTACAACGAGAGCTCTCTTTAATGAATCCCTTTGGTCGAAAAATTTCGGTCATTTTAGTTACGCCGACGATGCCGCACAGCGATTTCGTCGCCCGTCAAAGGCAATTATAATTTATCGTACTTTTCGACTCGACATATAAACACTCTTACGCGTCTTCCTACGATGATTTCACTTTGTTTTTATTTTCCTCGTCGGTTTTTCGTAACCACCGTGGCCGTTTAAAAAATTCCACTGCTGCTGCATTTCAGCGTTGATAAATTTCTTTCTCGTCGCAAATTTTTCGAAATTTTACCGTGTGTCGAATTTGATCATTATCATCATTGAAAATCGATGGATCAAAAGACACGAGGATCATAGTCGATTTTTTTATGTGCAATAAAGGTGAATATTAATATTGCAAAACAGTTGAGAAAAGTCGATTAATTTCGCTGCGATGGAAGAGGGACTTTGACGTTGAGAGGCAAACGTTCGTCGGGGTATTAAATTCAGATTGAAATTGAACGTGAACGAGATTCGAATACTTCTTTGCTCACGAACTAATTTTCAGAGGGAGAGAGAGAGAGAGAGAGAGACGTCTGTGGAAACTCGATGGTACACATAAAACAAGGAATATGTAATTCGGAGTATTTCGTAATCGAAGGATTACAGCTGATATGGATGAAGAGAAAGGATGATATTGGCTGCAGTGAGATGAAAACGAAGGAGGAGGATGCTGAGGCTGCAGAGATGAGGGCGAAGAGGAGAAGATGGAGGAGGAAGAGAAAAGATCGGTGAGGGTGATCATGGGAGTACGGACGCCTCGGGGGCGTATTCGCCATCAGGCTGAAGAGCCTCCGGTACATGCGGTGATCCCGAAGCAAACCTTGCCTCGAACCTCGTAAATTTCTATTCACGAAGCTTCCTTTCTCACAAAGTACTCTGCGCAAAACTAATCCGAGAGATACCTGTATGGAGATACATCAGCGATTTATGGCTCACGAAAATCCCAAGAAATCTCGCCAATTTCATCTGTAATATGTATATACACAAAGAAGGAGCGCGCAGCATCCATCGTGACGAATCGTCAAGATCAACAGCGATCGTCGGTTCGAGCTTCCGTAAAAGCATCTTGAAAAGCGTCGGGATTTCAGGCAAGACTCATTTTTGACAAATAAAGCACGATATTTATTAATAATATTTATACTTTGTTATTCCTACATTTTTCGAATGAAAATTTGATGCATTTAACGCCTTTTATCATCGTTGAAAAGATCAATGTTTCGAAAACGAAATAGGAAATACGCGAGACCGCGTTAATACGCTCTCGGGCATTTTTTTTTTCGTTTTCGCCATGGATAATCGAGAATAAATCAATGTCACTGTTAAGTAGAGGGCGGTTTAGGCCGTTTCGTTTCTTTTTTCGCGTATGGAAGAATTCGCTCCAGTCCAGGCTCATTTTCGTGCGATACATGTGTATACGTACGATCATCGTCGTGGTGATTATAAAAACTCTGCTGTGTGTAATTGGTCCTTAATAATCTCGTCACGACTGGAATTGCTGGTTGATCGGCTCGAGTCTCGCACTGTGCACACGCGCTCTGTTATTATCCGCGACGATTTAATTACGAAATTAATGCGACCTATTAACCGTCCACCAACGTTGTAAAGCTTCGTACCTCAGCATCGAGTCCATCAAAGACCACTTTTAGACATTTATTATATACATATATATATGCATTTATAAACTTCGTACTCGTAACTCTCCTATAGTTGTTATTAAGGCCTCGGGCACGAGGCAAATTTTAAAAGGCGAATTACCGAAATTGGGCTGAGTATATGATGGTAATCGTAAATAATTTCGAAAAAAAAAAAAATCGTGTACGAATATCACGAAATTTAGATAATTGATTATGAAAATAACCGCAGAATCAATCATGATTCTTTCGTCTCGTGTATTTGGTATTAACCGTAAAATTATTTGTGTCGAATTATTCGTTTGCTCCGATTGAAAGGTTTTCATGATTTTCTTTTTTTTCTTCGTTTTAAACGAAACGTTTACCATCGCTGGATCGTGTACCCGTCCATATGCGGTGGATTTGCCGTGAATATAATTATCGGGAACATTCTGCGGTTATTTCGTGGCAAGGCGAGTGCCGTCTCTCACTCGATGTAATGCATATTTGCATCCGTACGGTGAAATTGACCGGTTCACCGCACCATTCCGTTCGTGGGGACCACGCTAACGTTCTAACGAGCTTACCAGCATTACGATCCGCTGCTCTCGATGCAAGAAGCGGTATACGCACAACCGGATCATACACGCTCCGGCAGTGATAATCCCATATACGGCTATCCACGAATCAATGTAAACGGTGATAACGAGGATACGAGACTGTACTAAACGTACGGTTGCAGAGAGTCACGTGAACGCACACACACTGGGACTTGAATTGAACGGCCGCGATGCATCTCACACCTTGTTTTTCTCATATGGACTGTGGTATTTAAATCGTCAGCTGTGGGGTGTTTCATGTGAATTTGAGAGTTATCTTGATCGATAATTTGATTATCAGTGAAAAACGTTCGATTAGACCGGTTTTTTTGCGCTTTGAGACTGAAATAGTAGGTTTTTCATTAAATACCGGTGTGTTTTGTAATCAGCGGGAAAAAATACATCGATATGGACCATAAAAAATCAATTTTGAGATTCAACATTTTTCGCCATTTTTTGCTGGATTGAGTTGGTTCACTAAAATGGTTGCCATTTTTTTTTCGTTTGAGATAGACACTCCAACTTGTGCTTATTCTCTTCGCAATTGTTGAGGCTTCAAAATGCCGTTTGGTTCATCGAGATATCTTGGTTTTTCGATTTTTGGCGGATTTTTTAAGTTGGACCATCGATTTTCGCCAATTTTCCCATACATACCCCTTTGCGTTTTTTTCGCGAATTTTCAACATCGATTTTGACGGTGAAGGAATTTAGCTGTCGGCATTTAACTTTCACCATTTTCTAAGTCTACTCGAGAGCGTCTCCAAACCCTCCCAAAAAATCTATGTGCGTCAATTTGGACGAAAGTTACGGTCGTTTGAAATTTCGACTTTTCGACGATTCTGGAAAAGTGGCGAAAAATGGGTCGAAATTTTTTTTTCCAAATTTTCAAAATTTCCCTCGCTTATCCGATCGGAAATTTTCCGCTGATTCCGAAACCCACCGACTTTTTCCCGAAAACTCGATATTTCGATTGGAAAACGAAAAAAACATGAATTAGATATTAAATATTTTCATTTGCGAGAAAAAAAATTCTAATGACAGGTTTGTTTTGAAGGATCTTTCACGTTTACCTCAATTACACACTCTTCTATATGCGTGCGTGTGTGTGTGTTGAAGAAATGTCGAACAAACAGCGTGCCTTCGCGATATATATAAGTAGACCACCCTGAAATACATTTTAGGTTAATATGCCCTGTACCAAAGTTTACATCGCGTAATGACTCTGAAGGGATAGGGGAGGAGGTAGAAAGAGGGAGAGTGTAAAGAGTAAAGGAACCTGCACGAATATAAAACCGGGACGAGCGCAGGAGTTATTACCGAACGAACGGTTTTACCGTTTGCTTCTTTCGGGAGAGTAAGATGCGAGAAGAGAGCGCAGCAGCGCGAGACTTTGGATGCTGCGGAGCAAAGACTCGCGAGATTTCGAGAGAATAAAAGAACAAACGGCGGTCGGTGCTCTCATTATCGCGAGGAACTCGCAAAGGATGGAAAGTGGAAATCGAACGTATAATTAATTTTTATAATCATTAACTAACATTAACCCCATCTTTTGAGAAAATAATAATCTCGATCGAATCTTCATTGAATTTTTATCAGCGCCGAAAATCTAATTACAATCGCGCGCAAGACGGCGTGAGAAATTTATCCGGCGGCGACATTCTTTTTTCTTCCTCCCTCTTTCATCCCGTAAAAAATCGTGTTTGTTATCGCGAGATTACGAAAGATTCGACATTTCGTGCAGCATTTATTAATCATTGCGCGAAAATTTATGCGAATTATTCCCCATGACGAGATAATTTGCGGTACATGTGTCGGCGTTCTCTCTCTCTCTCAACGTGCTTATTCTCTCCTTCATGATGGAATTTTTTCCGCGAGTATCAACGTGCACGTAGACTGTGCGCAGCATCAGCAGGTGTTTCTTCGTTGGGATGCGTTTCACGCTCGTCGCGTGGCCCTCGCGCGATCCGAGCTCGACTCTCGCCGATATATATATTCGTACATACCGTGTAAGCGAGAGAAAAGACGAGGCTCCCCGCGAGATAGCGGAAGATGAAACTGCGAGTGCAAAAGCGCGTCTCCATCTTCGCGGCTCTTTTGGAGCCGCCAAAGTCGAGAGAGAGAGAGGACGAGAGAGAGAGAGCAAGAAATAAAAAAAGGAGAAGAAAAAGTAGTAAAATAAGCGTGGGGAGGATAAAGCGTGACCAACGTGAGCGAGCGATCAGGCAGGAGCTCATCTCCAAATTTTTCTGCCCCTCAACTCTCATCACTGAAATTATTATTCCCCTCTCTCTCCATCTCTACTTCGAAGATGTTTGCCCGAAGTGAGAGATGAATCTTTGCTGATCTCTCTCCAGTCTCGACGGTAAACCTTTTCTCATCTCTCATTTCATTCTTTGCACTGTACGACGAGTATAAACACACGAAGGAAAGCACACCGACTGTGCCATCAGATGCGACCGCACTGGTCCATGCAATCCCGCGGGTGAGCCTTCCTCGTCACAGATGCGTAAATTTCGCTAGCGAAAAAATGTCCCACGAATTATCGTTTTATCGCGTCCCTCCGATGATTTATGTATCAAAAAATGAAGCTCTTAATAAGCACGTGTTTAAGTAATTACGTGTGTAATTTCAAGATTAATCAGAGTCATTCGTGGAATAATAATGACTCGTTTGGATTTGATATGAAAATGTATCGGCAGCTTGTTCGACGGTAGTTTATCATACGCAATCGCGTATGTCAGTGTACTGCAACTTCGTACATTTAGATTAATGAATATCGTTCATTGCATTAAACACTCGTGAATATGTAATGCTCACATAATTCAACTGGCTTATTAAAATACTCGCTGTATTAACGGTACATTATTATTCGAGCTCAGGGCGTTGACAGGCTTATTAACAACGTTGCGATATAAATATAAATGCC
The DNA here is from genome assembly GCA_959613375.1 of Heteropelma amictum. Lineage (NCBI taxonomy): Eukaryota > Metazoa > Arthropoda > Insecta > Hymenoptera > Ichneumonidae > Heteropelma > Heteropelma amictum. The sequence goes on from OY390727.1 coordinate 15,538,295, forward strand.
ACTCCACGTATATATACCATATAAATAATACAAATGTACATGTATAAACGCAAATTTCGATCGCAGGTGCGTTTGCCTTTTGGCCATTTTCTCCTACAAGTTTATCCAACTTCAATCCCGTAATTTCGTCTGTGTTTTATGCAGGTAAATAAACTTATCTTTGATTCTTTCAATCACGAAAAAAAAATTGAGTTTTGTCGTTAAACACGCGTGCTATTATTATTTCGATTTGTTGTGGCATTTTAATTCGACGGTGGCAATTCGTCGAGACGAAACAGAGAGCCACGTTTCGTCCGATGAATATTGCATAATTGATTTACAAATCCTGTTATGAAGGTATGTACGTATAGCACGTACGTTAATCCCTAATAATATTACTCGTTTGCATACAGACGAGAATGCCTTCGGTAGTCAGCCGCGGCTGTACAAGCTTTCAGACCGATACAACTCGAGTCTGAAAAAATGGCAATTTATGGAGTAAAATGAGGGCATTTATGCACGTGAGAATTATCATCATCATCATCATCATCATCATTATCGTTATCTCGAGAGGGACGAGGACGAATAATGGTTCGTTCTCATTTTTTGAAATTTAATTTATTCCTCTCATCAGGTTAATTCAATGTAAGAGATGAATACACGAAGATGCTGTTATATCGCACAAAACATCGCAGGAGCAAATCTGCGACACTTTAATCTTCTTTATTATTTATCTCACTCGCTCTTGGTACAATTTATCAACTCGTGGCATCTTGCAGCATCTGTCGTTCATCGCGTCGAAACTTTTGTGCAAAAAGCGTCGAAGAATCGTCGAGACCCGGTACGCGGAGAGAAATAAAATGGCGGTCCATTTAGCGAGAGAAATGGCAATTTTCTCTCGATTTTCACAGCCTCCCGGGTTCCGCGATCTTTGTACGATCGATCAAGGACGCAACTCCGCGCGAGGAAGAGATGAAATGATGGCAAAAAAAGAAGAAAAAAAAACATTTTCATTTTACATTCAATGGAAAATCATCAGCGTTCAAAATTATAGCATTTTGGCAATAATCGTCGTGGATTTTTGAAAGGTTCTGTATGTGTATACAAAATATACAGGTGTTTGTAAAAGTTCGCGTGCTCATCGCGAGAGCAAAGTTAATTCCTGGACGCGTTTACGATCGCAAAAAACTATCGAGTGGAATTGGAGAAGAGCCCTAGCAGCCAACGTTTGCGCATGTGTGCATGAAATACTAGCCGAGATTTAACAGCGATTGGGATGCGGCGAGGCGCTCAAAAGTTCATCCAAAAGGCTTGTTTATATATATGTATACGGATCATTTTTTTAATTTTCATTGCACCACGTTCATGGAGAGTTTGCTCGTTGGACGAATGAGTTTTCAGTTGAAATTGGTCTCGGTGATAATATCTCCCGACCGTGGCTACTGAATATCGACCGGGACATTTTGAGAGAGCAAGGCAGGCAGCAGATTTTATGGTAGGTCAGGGTAACAGGATATCTCGGTGATGACGATACCAGCGCTGTTCGGCACACCGAGAGTCGTAAAATCGACGTATTCTCGCTCTGGCGAACGTAAAAAAAGGTATAACCTCCCCTCATGTCGAATATATTTTATCGAAAAAATATGTAACGAAATTATACCAAATTTTACAACGAAATTCACCACGACCAGAGTACATTTTATGTGTAAACATTCAACCATTTTACATGTAATTAAAAGCACGTTTGTGCATTTGTAAATTGAATTTTAATCGAGATCAAAGCGCAGATGACGGAGATTTTGTTTATAGCCGCAGATGGTACCGCTCGCTGCAATCAACGCGATGAAAATTGTCTTTCATCGGAGAATCGAAAGTAAAAAGAAAAAACCGAAATTAGAGGTAACGCGAGCGAGCGCTTAAAATCCCTTTCTCGGTCTAAGTTACGACGGTAATATCTCTCTTCGCGTTTGTGGGCTTGACCCCCGAATTATATACGCGTCCACCGGGGCAACTCGGGGTAAAATGAAATAAACTAAAAAAAAAGCATCTAACACGCTTTCTCGCGCGGTTTTATAACGCCCCAACACAGACGCACGTGTAATTTTTTTTTTCTTTTTTTTTCGAGCGGACATAACTTACTGCACTCCGGGGCTCTCCTCTGCTCTCTCTCTCTCTGGATGTATATATATTTCTCGACTCACAAACCGAGAACTTATGATTTTGAAAGTTCCCCGCCCAGGTATGGCCGCCAGATTCGCGGAGGAAACGTCCTCGCGTGAAAGCCCCGGAATTTTCTCTCGCCTCTTTCTCTTGCGTTTCGTTTCGGTCCATCGAACAAAAGCCAACACTCTGCTCCGGATAATTACGAGTGTCACATAAAGTACCGAAAGCCGCAGTGCGCTCTCGGCGGTAGCGAGTGTGCTCGAGCGACGCTATTTCACATTTCCTTCTTTTCTTTCACAGGAAATTCGAGACAGTAAAAACAGATCGTTCGATGACAAATAATTTCTGGTTGTTATAATTTTTCTTTTCCTTTTTTCCAATTCTCTCGATGCACGAAAAGTTACGACCAATTTCGTGCCCCGGTGAGCAATCTGTTCCTTCCCTCTCCCACTCACGTAACTCGCCCTTCTCGATTCTATTCTTTTTCGATACGATTTATCGCAATAGGATTTTAAAAATTCATCAATTTATGGAGAGCGAGGAGCACTATTCTTCCCTTATTTTTATTATACTTTTCCAAAATTTTCTCGCTTTTTAAATCGGCTCGGAACATTTTTTTTTCTGACTGAACCAATGTTGAGGTCATTGAGCTTGATCTTAGCTTCAATTTGGTTTTTTTCAGACTCTGTACAGCTCGAAGAATATATAGTACATTATCATTCAAATGTGACAAAATTGTTTTAATTCGAGAATTTTTTCCTGTATGATTTATTATTGGTACATGATATGTGTTTACATGTGATTGGTATATGATACATTTTGCGTGTAAAAGGGTTGTTCATGCTCATTTTTGAGGGTGCGAGGGGTGCGAGCGAGAGAGACAGAGAGAGACGCGAAATTTTGGGCTCGCCGCTCGTCATCAAAGGGCTCGCCGGATGAGCAGCTCCCCCCTTACCTGTAATTATAGACACGAGGCGTGGCAACTGAAACAAAGAACAATAGAACCGCTCGCTTCTGCAGGATGCGAGATGCGATCTCCAAACTCTTTGCTTTCCCGATCTTTCTCCGGCACTTTCATTTTTTCTTCCTGTCCTTACTTTTTTTTTCTCCTCTCACCTCAACCCTCGTCGGCAATCGGAATCGTCGAATCTTCCGGGCCGAAAGATGGAGGAATATCGATCGAACCTATCGATCAATCGTGATAAGCGTGGCTCTTTGACGCCGAGGAGTTTCCATCCTGACTATCTAAATTGAGAAGCCTTTCCTCTCCGGTCGCATCAGCGAAGAATTAATTCGAACGAAATGAAAAAAAAAACTTTAAAAAATGTTCCCCCGCTGGGGATTTGTCATTGAAAAAATCTGCGTCTTCCGAAAATTTCGGTACACGCGTGTGGCAAATTTGGATAATTAATTAATCGATCGTTGTGAAGAATATTCCAGAGGGACGGGAAGGTAATTAATGGTCTTTTAAAAGCTTCTTCATTTTCATTTTTCATCGCACTTTGGTCCATCTCTCTTTGGAATTAATCACTGTTTTTTTCTCCCACTGCGTCTACGTAGCACGCAGCATCCGTTGTATCGTCCAACGTGACGTGTGATGATGAAAAAGGAGCAGAAAAAAGGTTGCGAGTTCCATCGCGATGCTGCGAGATTTGCTCTCGTGTACGTGTACATGCAGAGCCTTTCGCGATCGAAAATGGTTATATATCGATCGTGCCTTATTAGGATGTCCGACGAGAGCGCGAGAGCTGAGCTTCCCAGCCAGCGAGGAAGACGCTCTGAAAAGATGCAAGTAGTCAGCGCACAGTGGGATTTTAATTGAATTCATAACTCAACGAGGTGTGTTTATAATAATGCGTACAAGCACGCGATCGTCAGGCACACCTCGTAGCAATGAATTTTCAGTATTATTCCGGATGAAACATTTTTGCTCGCCGGAAAATATTTTTTATAAACAAACAAAATGATCAAATAAAAATCATACACCCTGCTGTGAGCTTTAGTAATATCTACAATTGTTTATGACCAAAAACCAATGTGTTTTCAGTCGAAAGTCCTTCTGGAGTAAAACGGCAGTCGCACGATTCGTCAATCGAAAGGGTTTTCAGAAAGGCCTGATGTCGAGCCAAATCTGCTCTCCAACGAGACACTTGTCGTCATTTCCGTGGCGTCTGCGTGAAATAAGTGGCTTTGCATCAACGATGCTTCTCGGTGCGGTGAACGATCGTTTTTCCACGGTGAAAAAAAAAGACCGAAGATGAATAAAAAGGTCAGAAAACCGGGAGATCGAGCGAGAGTACTCGGTCAATTATGCTAAATGATTGCGGGGGTGGAGACATATATCCTCGCTGGAAATTCCACCGTGGAGCGTCACGGAGGAGCCAGCGAATACGCGAGAAGCGATGTGCGAGGACGACGCTTCTTCCGATGGACCAAAAATCTCCCTAATCGCGTCATTATTTATTTTATTACATAAATATTTATACAAATTCCAGCCTCCATCAACTTTTTTTTTTCGTCAAATTCCCCTCGGATTATATTCAACAAAAAAAAAGGTATGCTTTCACTCCTATAATTAGCCACGGAATATAAAACTTTGGGAGCGGATAAAAAATCGTGCGATCCTCGAGTTGGTTTGTCCTTCATGATGATGAAATGCTCCATATATATCATAAGAGGAGGGATTCGACGTGATATTCGTGTGTACCACGTCGCGAGAGAGACACGTCACTGCCGGCGCCAAACAGCAGGGCTCGTGTCTCCTCGCAATATCTCATTGCAGCATCCTGGTCCATTCCATCTCAGAGATGCCAAAATTCTGACGTTCGGAATATCCACAGGTATATAAACGAGGGAGAGAGAGAGAGAAGAAGCTTCGATACGAATTTATGACGAATTTATCAGCCGCAACAAACGAGAACCAATCGGTCATTTCCTGCACGCAGAGCACCGAGATTTACGACGTAGGGACAATGATTTTTTGATGATCTCCTCGCGAATGAAATTCCTAGCCTTCGATGGGCACACCTGCGGCGGGAGATTTTTTTTTCCTCGATGGAAATTTAATCGTACATACGTTGGCCCTGAATCGATGATCGAATAGAATCGACCATGAGAACGAATTGCACTTTTTTTGTTTTTCGGCAGCCTTGACCTTGAAAAATCGATTCGCCAACAACGCTCAATCTCGAGCGCTTTCAATTTCCATCCGTGTATCGAAAACCGTTCGCTCGGAGGGCGCGTCCTTAATCGTAAAATTCAACGACACACCGGAATTAATGTTGTTGAACTTGTTCATCGATCCAAATTGCATGTCATTTATTCGCGGGTTATAATAAGTGCGCGAAAAAAGAAAATCATTTCACTCGGTGTTACGCACCTGCCCCACATCCTGCAGCATTCTCTGGGCTCTCTATTGTCACTCCCCACGAAAATTACACCCTCGTGCTTGATACGAAAAAAAATGTCGATCATATTGAAACGAGAGGAGCGAATGATGGCTTTTTTTCTTCTTCTGAATATATCAGGGAAATGACGGTCGCGAGAGAATCAGACCCGATCTCTCGATGCTGTTACGTCTACTGTTACCCTTGTGCTCACTTTGACGATTGAGTGCACCTGCCTCGTACTCATTATGGCGTATCGACGGTTAATAGCAGTTAAACGAGAGAATCGATAAAAGCAGGGAGGAAAAAGTATTAACAAGGCGGAGAGAGGAGACAGGAGCGAAACGTTGTGGACCGTTTGATGATTTTCATCACTAGGAGCATATCGTCAGAAACAACGCGAGCAGACGGATCACTTTGCGTCAACTTCCTGGCGCACGATGCTGAGACGAGGTCGAGACAAAAATGGTCCATTAAAAGTCGTCCATTGTCGTAAATTCAAAGGTCTTTTGCGACCCGCTGCTTTGAAGCTGCACTCATTCTGTCGGGGGAGTCTGTGAACTATCTTTCAGGTCCAAGGTAATTTAATGAATTTTTAAATCGTCACGATCTTGCTTCACACCTATTTATTTCTATCCCATTTTTTATTCCAAAATAATTATTTGCGATCATCGCAATTGTATTACAGGCCTCGAGATTTTTTTCTGCCTCATAGTTTCACGATTCTTCATCGTTTATTACACTTTATACATAATACAGCGTGTATATACATATTCAAAATTCTCTCGACCGGTCGGATGAATAAAAACAGTGGCAAGGAATGATTTAGCCACGAGGTAGCATCCTCGTAATAAAGGCTAAGTAGGATCTTTATATTCTTAGCCAGAAGGCAGAAGGCGAGTGGATGCTTTCGCTCCTCTCCTCTCCTCGATAGGATGGAGAGAAAAAAATGAATCTGAGAGAGGCAACGAACGCGGGGGTGCGCAGATTCGCCAGGGAGTAAAGTCAGTCTCGTTTTAATTAGCATCAGGTGCGCGGTGCGACGTGTACTTAACAACCGGTCGACTCTGGCTGCAGCTTCTCGGTTCCGTATGAAACGGCAGCAACGATGTTTTATTCGCAGACACCGCGGGGCCAATATTCGAGAGAGCGAAAAAAAAAACAAAGAGAGAAACGAGAGTGGAGAAAAGAAAGGCTTTTCTGCGAGAAAGGATCCGCGAGAAATCTTTTGCAGACACATTGAGCATCTTCCGGTGCATCTCGAATGAGAGCCTGATGCGGCGCCGCTCAAGTAGCAGCTCCCGTAATTTGCATACAATCCTGACTCGGCGTTGCCGGAGAAACAACAGAGAAAGAGCAAGGGGATGATAAAAAAAACACGCCGGAGGGTTAATCAAACCCGAGGTCCGAGCTACACAAATCGGAGCGGAAATTGGAAAAGTTTGATGAAATATCGATGTTTAAAATCAGTATGCAGCATCCAATTTTCGTGAATTATTTACTTCGTTTCGAAGATCACGTCTTTTCACTTGCCTTTTCACTTGCCTTTGCCGTAAACTTCTCTGCGGATTCGTGGATTTTTCGAGATCGCATCTCGAAAAGTTATTCGCGCGGAGAATCGCGAAGGCATCCGAAGAATTCGCCAGGCTGCTCGAGTTTGTATTCTCCTCTTTTTGCTCTCGATCTTTCTCTTGTGTTCTTCCCTTACGTGAGTATAAAAGATTGGGAGATAAAGGGTAAGAAAGCCATGAACGAAGGTTTTAACAGTGACGAGGAAATTACTCTGCTGCATGATCCTGTGTGTGTGTGTGTGTGTGTGTATGTCTGTCACTCTTCTTGCAATCGGACAAAGTTCCACGAGACGAGATCTCGTCATTCGGTCGCAGAGGAGGGCGCAGAATTTTTTTCCTCTCTCGAGGCAACGCAAAGTTCCCATCTCTCGACGAAGAAATTTCGTGTCCTTTAACCGACCGAGAAATACGCGAAAAAGATACACCTGTGTGACACGTCGTCAAGATTCTTTGCTTTTAGAATGCGAAATATATATGAACGGAAGTCGGCAAGAAACTAGACGAGAATCACGAGAAGATTGGGAAAATAACTTTCCCAACATTTTTCCTCCCTCAAAATGTCGGTCCATCCGAGGAAACGTCCATCATCGCAGAATCGTTCGAAACTCCCGCGATTTACCATAAAAACTTCAACCGTTGAAGGCCGGAATCAAAATGCCACACTATTTTACGACGTTGAATTCGCAGAGTCATGACTCCGTCATTGCGGTGAAAAACTATGGGCGTGAAAAACAAAACGTCCCTTGGATTATTTTCGTAAAAAGTAGGCGTGAGAGACATTTTTCGGAGCTTTCCGCACGCAAGATTTTTCGATAAAGCTAGTCAACCGCAGGAAAATCTCGGTGTAGAAAACTTTTGGGTGCAACCCTGTAATTAAGCATTGTCGATGAGAGGTTCAAGAAACTTTGAGCATTGGAAGCAACACCTTTCGCGGCAATTTTACACTTTTTTTTTAACGATAACGGAGCAGCGTCAAATCTCGTTTCCCACAGCTTTTCGTCGAAGGAAAGATCCCCGCTGCGGAGAGTCGCATCTTTGACGGTACTCTCATCCACGCACCAGGGACGAGTATGGACCAGCTCCTCGGTCCATAATTTTTCTCGCAAGGGATATTCCCTTTTTTACGGTCCGTCGTACGAACGCTCGCGCCAGTGGGTTCCTAGTGGACGAAGAAAAAGAGAATGGAAAAAATGAGAAGAAAAAGATGAAGAGAAAAGGAGAAAACACACCGCTGGTGCAATCGCGTGCCTCGGGAGCCCAAATTTTAATTGGCTCCGCGCGGCTTACGTAATGAACAGTGGCTACTCGGAGGAACCTGGCTATAAATTTAGTGTCAGAACTGTTGCACAGTGAGAGAGGAAGAGGAAGATGAAGGTGAAGAGAAAAAGAACGAGAGAGCATCTTTGTGGTACATGATATTTTTTAATAAACAAAAGGGCATCGTCCTTGTTCATCAACGGACTCTATACGACCTTGCTCTTGTAAAATCACTCGATATTTCAGTACGAATTCGTTTGTCGAACGAAAATTCACAAAGAGGAAATCAAAATCAGCTTATCATCGCCGCAGATTCTCACTGATCCCAGGATGATCAAGGAGGCTGTCGAGGAGCGACGATTGACAATTTCAGCGATCGTATTTCGTTAAAAAAAAATTCGTTCAATGTCAACATCGTTGCTACTCGGCATTTTGGAATTGCATAATTTGATCCCGTGTGTCGTTCATTGAAATTCATTAACGAAGCAATTGCACGCGCTGTACGTGCGTGCGTAGGATAACACCGGCGGGCAATTGGCGATAATGACAGTCTGGGGAGCGGCATTTTGTTTCATCGGACTCGCAAGCCAAGCGAATAAGTAGAATTCGTGTCGAAACACATTTATAAAATGGTCTTGTTGATAGAAAGAGTAATCAAGCGGTTAAAATATTTATTTTCCGCAGCATTACATCGAAATACGATTTTTTGGCACTGTACTTCCGGGCTGGTAACGATCATCGAACTTTGACCTCCGGTTTGCGCAATTTTCTCTTTCCCATCGCAGCATCCCTCCCATTCTCTTCTCTCCTCTTTCTAAATCCTGCTATTTGCAGACAAAACTGTAAATCACGAGAAAATGGTGTAGACAAACCCACGAACTTGTAATGGGAAACGCGAGGGCCGGTCGTCTACGTACGAGTCCCCCGTTCCACAAACTTTTCAACATTGAACCTCCCTGGTCTCTAATTCTCTCCGCACACGAGAGGAAAACCGCAGATATTTGCACGAAGGATCCACTCCGCGTCTCTCCCAGGGATTCCCCCGCTTCTCACTCTGGACCCGTAGTAATTACTCCGAGAACCATCGAACGAACCGAAACCATCTCTCCCTCTCTCTTTTCCCGCCAAAGTATCCCCCATATTCGTTGGATTAAACTCTCGCCATTCGAGCGAGACTCGATCTTTGGTCCAAAAGTACTTTAGAGATAATCGGACTTCGATTGGCGACGCTCCTGCGCGAGTCTATTAGTGGATTAAAGCGTTGTCTTTGCGCTTTAACGAATTGCGGCAATTCCGTTCGCTGGAAACTTTCTCTGGACCGAACGGATGATGATGATGATGACGATTAATCACAGCTCGACCTTCGTACATCGAAATTGACCCAAAAACGTATTAAACGCATTTTCATTCAATTAAAGTGCACACTCGGTGCTGGGGTCGAAAAAAAACACCGCACACACTCAGTGTGGATGTGCGATCAGCATCCCACGTGCGTCCTATGCGCGCAATCTGCGCAAAAAAGCGCATATCTACCGAGTAATTACGGTATGTACAGCCAACGTCGATTTTCGCGATCCAGGCGTTTCGGCCGCGCCTACCCGCCCGTAAATCCGCGCTTTTTTCCGCGTTGCCTCTCTGCCCTCGCTGATTGGACCCCTCGGGGTACGAGAGACCGTATTTCGCCGGGTACTCGCGCGGTATTCGGTGAGCACACGCAAACCTGCACACGTTGCCAAGCTCTTCTTCGTTTAATTAACGTCATGCTCAATTGGAAAAACTCTCGATAAAGCTTGTGTATCATTCTCAAGCCTGATATACCGGGTGTCCCGGAAATGACCGTCGATAAACGGTAAATCACGTTAGGATTGAAATTCCGAGTCGAAAAGTATTCCGCAGCTTCGATTCCTCGACGAATTACCGATTTAAAAAAACCTCCTTCCGCTCTGAAATTCCCTCTTCGTTCAGATTCGACGTTATCGTCCGTTGAATTTTTTTCGACACGGCGTGTATTTAATTTCCTCTCCCTCGCGTCGCAACTTCTCCGCCGGGACCATTTTACTCGTCGCTGCACTCCCATCTCGGCCCAGCGAGAGCTTCGTTAATTAAATAATCGAATTAAGAGCCGAAATGAAATATAATTCGAACGTGGCCAGCCAAGATCTCATCCTCGAGAGCGGACCGTGAAAATGAACGCCAAAATGGCCTCGCCGCAGCGGAATCTCCCGCGTCGCGTATTTTAACATTTCCCGTATAATCCGCGAGTACTCGGATTATATTACAGCGCTCTTTGAATTAATATCCGAGCGCATACTTCCGACGTCCTAATTCTCCAACCGGCTGACGATAAATTGAATCTCGGTATCCGCAGAGAAGCTCCGTCGAGAGATGAAAAATTTCCGAGGTGTTTTTGATTTTTTCTCCAACGTTCAAACAACAAAAAGGCCATTGTTTCAGGATCCTTTCCGTTCGATCAAGTTTTTCATCCAACGTGGCTATTATTTTAATCGCAAGTACATAAAAGTCCTCTCGACGCTTTTTCTCGTTGCATCAACGTTCGGTGCGTTATCGCGTTCGAAGCCGCGACTAAATGGTCACTTTTGGAAACTTTCTTCAACGCGCATGTGCACACTGATAGCAAAAAATCTTCAGTGCAGTCTGTATATCGCGTTATATACCACGGCGGTATATATAATGCTCGAGTTGCCCCGAAGGGCCACGGATTTATGGGTAGTACGAACATTGCGAGATTATTTTCAATTTCGCATAATTGGCGCCTTTGGACGGCAGCGAAGACACGCCCGCACGCGTTCCACCTTATTCGGGAAGAAAAATAACAAAAAAAAAAGACAATAAAAAAGAGCAACAACGCGGAGAGAAGAAGAGAGGAGCGAGCTTCGAGAGCCGATCGGGAGAGGAAAAAACAGGTGCCGCACACCGTGCAATTTATACGTATGAAGCATTCCGTGCTAAATTTACCTGGCTACCGCCTTTGCCACCTTTGTTCCTTTCTTTTTCGCTTCTTTATCACCCTTATTACGTTGCAAAGAGTCGGAGGAAATTTATTTTAGCCTTCTCTCCCGTTCAGAGTTTTCGGTCCATTTCCGGATGCTGCGATTTCATCTCTCGTATTACACATGTCCAAATATGTTGAATCTCGACACTGGCCACTGAGCTATTCATAAATGGATTTACCGCTCTCGTTCCATCCGTTAATCTTCCTTTTTTTCCCTCCTCTCGCTTTCTTTCTCCTCTCCTCTCATTTTGCGGTGAAACATCGATTGACAATGAGACAACGATGGAACGCGGAGAAATATCGAACAATGGGACGGAATCATGGATGAGAGAAACGAAATCCACGACTGACGAGAATTTAGGGTCTCCCTCCGCTCGTCTTCTGTATTTATATACATATTTTCGTGTAGTTATTATGCCGCATCGCTTGAATACGTAAAATCCGACAGTCAGGACGAATAATTTTCATAAATTTCGGCCTCGTCCAATCGTAAACAAAACGCGCATACGTGAGTTCCCTTCGAATGCGGCAGAGGCCCGCTGGGACGCTTGGATAACCAAATTTTCATTCCGCCGTGAGATTTTCGGCCGGCTTGGCGAGCGAAACATCCGAAACGAGAGCATCGCGGCGAGTTTCAGCCGATTTATTCGATTATTATTTCGGACTCGCGGTGAACGGAAGCTTTTAACGTTCCGAAAAGGCCGAGGCGAAAGTCTCTCGATAAGATACTCACAAACGTTCTTCCTGCATCGAGAAAACGATTTTTGAAAGTGTCCCAACGACGTCCATATATAATTCGACAAATTTTGAAATTCAATTCGGGTCAACCGAATGTAATTTAAGAATAAAACATGGATTAAATCGAGTCATTTTCTCGGGAATTGACTCTTCAGTGTGATTTCGATATTTCGTTCGTTTTTTTTGTCCAAATTGCTCGCCCAATGTTTCTCGCACTCGACAAAATATTTAAGCCCATCGGAGATAAATTTCACTGAAGAAAATAGGCAATGACTCCAGTCCCAGGTCCCAGCGGAGTACAGCCAAGAGTGTGGGTGTAATTTTTTATTTATGAACGTTCCAAACGGAAATACCGCAGCCAGAGAGAGAGAGAGAGAGCAAGGGTGATATCTCGATGATTGGACCCTCGAGGGAATCAGCTTCCATTCGTAAAACGTCTCGTAACTTCTGGCTGAGACTGTGTTCTTCATGAATTTATATCCAGCTGCGCATTCTGCACAGCCTCTCGAACTTCCAAGCGCGCGAGGGGACTATTTTTTTCTCAAAAGATAAGCTCAATCTTGAGATGTCACTTTCGTTATTATCTCCCAGCGGTCTATATATATTAAAACAGAAATAAAAAAAAAACTGCGTTGCATTCCCTTGATAAATCGTGCAGATATATATCAAACACCGAAGATGCACTCATTTCCAAAAGAGTGTGATACAAAATTGTTAATTGTACGTAAACAACGATGATAAAAATCCTGGAGGTAATTTCGAGTTTAAATTCGATGCGAAATACCAACGGACCCTATCGGCTGTGGACCATTGAGAAACCGCGCGAGAACGTGTTTCCTTGCCGTTTGGTTTTTTCTTTCGTCATTACTTTTTCTTTCGTTTTCGTTGTTTTCACGATAATTATGGACGTGTAAAGTGCGCCCACGTGTTTTCTCGTTGGTATATACTGCCATGCCAGTCGAAAAAGACTCGAGAGAGTAAGAGCTCGTTTCTAGCACCGTGAAGTTCAGCGATATATTTGCAAAAGACCATACAGGAACTCCACGAAAATGTGTATGTGTGTGAACATACAACTCGGTAGAAATGTTACGTGTTGAGTTAATGAATTGAACGCTATAACGATCTCCCCGAAAGTTGACTCTCCGGCTGCACATTTCTCGCGATGTTTGCCTTTTTTTTAACATTTTTTTTCTTTTTCGCCATTCGTTTTATTTTTCCTTTATCGCTCTACCGCTGGTTTATCTCTAATTGCATCGCTACTTTGTTATTATATATCTCGCTTTAAACTTCCCACTCGTATCGCATACCAACGGTCTCCATTCTTGAAATCTCACGCCTGTATTCCAATTCTTCGCGAACGGTATTTACCGGTCCATTCAGAAGAAACCGGACGTCCAACGACGGGTCCACTCGAGACACGAAGCTCGGATGTTTTTTTTTTAATACAATTTTCGTATCGTATCGTTTGTACTTCCGTTTACGGTAATTTGAAGGTTCGAATCATGTTTTTTCGTTGCAAAATGTTTCAATGTTAATCGTGGAGCTTTTTTGTGAAAAATAAAAAAAAACAGCATCTATTTTGAGGCTCTCGATCTCGATGTTTTGGGACGTTGCATTTTTCGTCGATGCAGAAACGTGATAAATGTTTGTAATTCAAATTTTGTCATTATTGTTGATCAACTTGGATTTTATTATGGTTTTTTTAAATGATGATTATTTTTTAAAGACGTACGACAGATTTTGAGTGAGCCTGTAGATCGTTGAAATTTTTACGGTAACGAAATCGCGTCGCACGTTATATTCTCCCGGGCAAAGTAGAATCTAAATCGTTTCCTTTTTCTTCATTCTTTCACGACACTCCGCGGTGTTTTTCAAGATTGCGTGTTCCACAAGAATGAATATCGCCGAATGAATATTGAATGACGCGGAATAGAGCGGTGAGGGAAAGGCGAGAGCCGCACGTTCTCGTATCACAAAGCGGCTGATTAACATTGACTTATTCATTTTTTTCCAACCACTTTCGCATCTCAAATTCCTCCCGGTTTCCGACGTATTTTTATTTCTTTGCCGCTGTATCTTATCGTCGAATGAAATTCTTGAAAAATGCTCAAAGCCCTCGGAATTTTCGACAAGTGCCATAAAATCATTCCGAAACACGTGAAAATATCGACGAATATAATTTCGCCGCAGAAACGATGAAAACAAAAAAATTTCACGAATCGTCGCTCCGAAAATCCTCGAGGACTGTATCCTCTCGTAAAACATGTACCTCGCTCGTTCTTCCGCCTCGAAGCATCGTCTATTCTCTCGATGATTAGCACAATGAGAGGCCATTAATAATTCTCCAATCTCGGAGAGGCAATTTTTCTTTCGAAATTAGTCCAAAGTAGGATCGAAGGGGAGGTTTTTTTTTCATATACCTCTCAATTTTTTTTTTTTTCATCTCGACGTGGTTCCGCAGTGGTCGACGTTAATTTTACTGGATAAGTGACGAAGGTTCGAAGCCTCGAAAGCTCTCTAGAGGTTAGAAAAAAATGAGAAAAAGTTTTTCGGCGGTGAAGGGAGCTGGAGGGGGGGTGTGGGCGTAATGAGATGGTTGCCAGAGGGCGAATTTTAATCAAGAATCGATACATAACGTCGATTCGCGGTGGATCGTTTTGCTGCTACCGCGGACAACAAACTGCATCGACGGGCGCTTAATAAGAGCGCGTCTATTCGGTCTCGTGCCTCCCGGGTGAATACGCGCTCAATTATCATACCGTATGAGCCGCCATTAGATAACGAGCTGGCAGATGCACGACTTTAAAACAGCTAAAAACGAGAGAGAGAACAGAGAAGAGCGAGTCAGACATATACCGCCCGTTCGTACACTTTTATTTATACCAAATTTCGAAATATACTGATTTTTATCAACCCCAAAGAAACCCCGATGGAATCCAAAAAGGTTGCCAAAAAGACGGTCAGCCGAGAATTTTTGGCTGTGCATTTTCAAAAGTATCGGAATCGAAATTTATAATTATTTATTGCGACGATGATAAATTGCTAAAATTATTCAATTATAAAAAGAAACTCGAGGATTTTTCGTATTTATTTTATACTTTTGCAGCCAGAGCTTGTGTTGTGTTTAATTTAATGTAATAAAGAGTGTAAAGCAAGTGCATAAAATTTTCGCCGACCATCTTAATCGCGTATTTATCGACAGGGTGCTATTAATTAATTATCAAACGATGGGAGGGCAATAACGTCTCTTTTATAAGTGCACCCAAGGAGCGTTGATTACTCCGAACGGAGATATTATAAATTATCGATACTATTGATCTCGATATAAACGACGAGATCTCGCGGAAGCCCGGCAGTTTGCCATTGAATATACTACACACGCACGCTCATATGTGCAAAGAGAAATCTCGAGAGAAAAAAATAATATAATAAAATGAAATAAATAAAACGACACCTTCGTGACTGCTGGACGTAAGCCAGGGCGATTTTGAGCCTCCTTCGTATCATCCAAACGATCGGAATCAATATATTTCATGTACTGTTAACGTCAATTAGCAATGATCGAAGTTGTAAGCCTCTCTTCCTCTCTCTCTCTCTCTCTCTCTCTCTCTCGCTTTTGCAGCCACATGGAAATGAAGCTTTAAACGCGAAAATATGTATGAACGCCTCAATATCGACGACACGTTGATATTTACGTACGCGTTCGAGCAACATTGAATAAATTTAATGCGAGTATCGACGCTCAATTAAAAAAAAAACAAACCTTTTCGACGATCGAGCGTGTAATAAAGTCATTGGAAACGTGAGCAAAGGTTTCATCCCGCGTCGGAAGATGTGTTGTACAATTATCGAGCATTCAACATGAGAAATCAACTTTTTTTCACCCTTAAGCAGCCTTTGATCCTGGCTGAAGAAACTCACGTGTGGATCTCGATTTTATTTCTTTTTTTCTTCTCGTTGAAGGATACGAAAATTCATAATAGCGGTTGCAGTGGAGACTATCAAAAATGCATCATCATCATCATCATCTGTCGTGCTTTTTTCGTGCGGGGGAGCCGCAGGGATGCAAAATATTTTCCCTCCATCGAGAAAATCATGAAAATTAAATGGATGGAAATGACGTGTGCGTTAACATCGCGAAACGTCACGGATGAATTTGTTCGGTAAATCTGTCGTCGAGTGCCCAAACATGACCGCATTGTCCACGAGTATTTATGGCTGCATCATGACGCGGCTCGATTTTCTCAAACACCTTCTTTTATTGTGAAATTTGGGAAACTTGACTTTGAAAAATTCTCCCGGCAAAATCACGCCTCGAAGAATCTCGATTTAAAGGCCGATGGCAGCTGCCAAAGAAGAAATCTACGCGTCATACAGGGCTCATGCTTCACGGTAGATTTTTCGAAAAAGAAAAAATATTTTTATAACTTTTTTAAAATCATCCAATTTTCTTCCGAAATGTGTGTTTTCCTTCTGGAAAGCCGAGAAAACTCGACGTTCCCTCAAGGAGATTGTCTTATACGAAACGGTTGAATAACAAATCGTCGCATCTTTCGATGGACCACTTGAAAATCATTGAATCGTTCAGTCATCATCGCCTCTGTGGAAAATTGATCCGAAAAAAGAAGATGCTTCCTCCAAGGTCCCACGAAATGTTGGTCTCGATTCGTGAATTCGTGGATCGTACACCAGGCAGCAGGAGAAAGAGAGAGAGAGAGGAGCAGACTTCTTTCTCTCCTCCGGGCAAATGCATTCCACCTTTGGCGAGCCAAAAGGATGGCTCCTCGAGCATTTGAGAAAAAGAGACAGAGAGAGAAAGAGGGAGCTAAGGATCTTTCAAAATTGCCGACTCGCAGTGGGGTTCGCTCCTCTTTCGCCGCATTGCCGAGATAGAAAGAGAGACGAGAGCGATAAATTAAACTCGCTCTCGAGACTCATCTCTCGATGCTTTTGCTTCTTGCATACGCGCTCGTTGGCTGCTCCCTCGTTCGTTTCTTCGTTACGAGCCATAATACTCCAAAAGATACTTCGATGTCGTTTACTCCCGTGGATATCTAGATGAGGGCAAAAAAAATCGCATTTAACAGAGACGAAGCTCGCCAATCGTAAGCGACAGATGGCTCCGTTGACGATATAATATTTGCGGATTTAAAAAAAGTCTACGCAAGACAACCCGCATATGCATGAACGATTACAATAAATTTGCGATATTTCAGAGCGCTGGACCAAACTTTCTCCCGCTCATCTTCCTCTCTGTCCCGTTTTCAGGGTGGATTTTTTTGTTTTTTAGTTCTCGATTGAATTTTTTGTTTTTCCTTCGATCGATCGAGCCTCGATGACGCCCGAAGCTTCGGCCATAATATCGTCAATCTCTCGATGATTTATCGATTTATTTATGTGGGGCACCACTTTTTTGAAATTTTTATATGCACACGAGCGCAAGACTTATTAATCACCAATGAAACACGCCGATAACAAATTGTACCGACATTCTCTCTGCTGTTGGTCCGGAATCTCTGTTCTTAATCTTCTCTCCTTTTTTTTCCACCTTTGGTCGCGGACAATTTTTTCCCGATTTAAAGATCAATCGTCCTTCGTATAATGAAGCATTTGTGGCCGATAAATTCCGGATCAATTAGGATTGAGACGACGTACGTGCCTCTTGTAACAATTATTCCTCGGTAATCGACTCGCTCAATTGATAAAAAAAAAATTCATTCTTCAAAAAACATTCTCTCGATTGCAGACAGACTCGAATTCGAAAATAAATTATTTCTATAATATCTCGTTGCAAATATAATCGAGAGTAAATTCATCTTCCCGGAGGATGCTTCTTTCTCCGTCCAGGAATTATTATTCCATTATGATTTTGGCTTTTATTACGTGGTATAGAACGTAATGGTATATCGAGCAAGTTTAGTGCGTCAAAATCGTGCAGCTTTGTCGGTTGATTAATGTGCCTTCTACCGGGCTGACACCTAGCAGGAGTTTAATTGCACCTTTATTCCCCCCCCCCCATCTCCATGAATATGGATGCTGTGCCTTCCGGGCAAGGTGTGTACGTGTATAACGCTCACATTTGTGAAACACCGCAGGCTCATCTTTGTCCAATGAGCGAGTCTTCTTCGTGCTGACTTGATGCATGCAAAGAGTATATAGAGCAGCCTGTACGTGCGATGATCTTGAGACCGACAGCTAGGGTACAGAGAAGAAAAAGAATGTAATTATGATTTTGAAAAATGATCCTTGTGCGTACGTGCAGACTCCAATCACACGGCTGTGCGGTCCAGCATTTTTATTGTATCGTGATCAACGAGATCTTTCGTCGAGAATCCTCGCCTCGGTTCGTCGTTTCTTGATCGGATTAATCAAAAGTTTTTTTGAAAATGCCAGTGTTCAATCCCTTTTGACACGTTTTGACATGATTTATCGATGAAGAATATTCAAAAATACACATTATTGCTGAAACTCCCAGAATTGGAATTTTTGAGATTGAGTCAACCTGTTTTTTTGCGTTTTTCGTTCGAAATTTCGAGATTTCGGGAAAAAGTCGATGTGTTTCGTATTCAGCGGAAAATTTCCGATGGGATTAGCTGTTGAATTTTCGAAATTGGAAAAAAAAAATTTTGACCCGTTTTCGGGCCAGTTTTCCAGAATCGTCGAAAAGTCGAAATTTCAAATGGTCATAACTTTGCTTCTATTTATGCTATATACATTTTTTGGGGGGGTTTTGAAACGCCCTCGAGTAGACTTAGAAAATGGTGAAAGTTAAATGCCGATAGCTAAATTGCTTCACCCTCAAAATCGATGTTGAAAATTGGCGAAAAAAACGCAAAGGGGTATGTATGGGAAAATTGGCGAAAATCGGTGGTCCGACTTAAAAAATCTGCCAAAAATCGAAAAATTAAGATATCTCGATGAACCAAACGGCATTTTGAAGCCTCAACAATTGCGAAGAGATCAAGCACAAGTTGGCGTGTCTATCTCAAAGGAGAAAAAAATGGCAATACTTTTAGTGAATCAACTCAGTCCGGCAAAAAATGGCGAAAAATTTTGGATCTCAAAAATGATTTTTTATGATCCATATCGATGTATATTTTCCCGCTGATTATGAAAAACACCGATATTTCATCGAAATCTCCAAAATTCGGTGCAAAAATCCCAAAAAACATGTATAATTGAATTTTATCGTACTTTTTTGTTTTTCTCATCCGATAAACCGCAACCTCAAGCCATCTAATCCTCCAAGTTTTGCAACTCGAAGCAGTTAGCACCTCGATCATCGTAAAATCCGTGGCAACCCAGTAATCTCGGGGAAGAACGATATATATACACTCGAAAGATAAATGCCTAATTGTTACTGTACAGTACACCTCTCCCCATCTCTGTTACTCTCCCCGCTCCGTTTGGGATCGCAGTACCCACCGAAATCGGGGCCTTTATAAATAATTATAGAGATCCTGGGAGACTCAATCGAAATATCGGGGTATCGTCGTCGATGCCATTTATTTCACGTTTTCCCTCGGCATAAGCACGAGAAACGGTGCAATTATCCCGAAATATTTCACTCAGCTCTGATTACGTACAATTTTCCATCCATTTTATTTCTCCATATTTTCATATCATTATCCATTTATTCCTCAGAGTCTCGCGAAAATGATGAATAGCTCGTTAATAACATCCACGAGTAATTTCTAACCAAAAAAAGGTAAATGCTCGAGATCGATATCGAGAATAATTCGACGAATATAATTCGTAAAATTATTTTTTCACTCCAGCTTCCCAAAATGCGGGATGAAATCTTCCCGAGAATACACTTTTAAAAATCACGCGTGTACTCTCTCGGCTTGATTTTCAATTAATTTCAAGCGAGAACGTTGGAAAAGATACGCGCGAACGAGGCGCGACTAATGTACCGCGCGTGTCACGATTTATCACGCGAACCGGTCGCTACATTAGCACCGGCGAGAAAATTAAAAAAAAAACCATCTCTGTACGTATGTATGAGAAAAAAACGAGAAAGACCGTGGTCCTGGGGGAGGGGGGAGAAGATCAGAGGATGTGAGCTTGGCCATTCGCCGATAGCATTGGATTAGCATTAGTGTTTCGCAAATACGTCGATGGCGCGAGTCTCTGAATCAAACAATTCGTACAAAAATAAACAATAAGCAAACAGGCTCCGGCGATATTCGTAGGGCGATTTATCGATTGAAAAAAATATAAATTCGCCTCTCGACTGGCCAGAAACGAATTGTAAAAATAACCTAAACAATAAGATCGATGAGATGCATCTGCGATTTATCACTCTGCTCTCCATCGAGAGCAAATCCTTTGAATAACGTTTTACAATTTTTTCGAGCCCATTTCTTTTTTTTCATACCTCAACACACATTGTGATACACTTTTCCGTCGCAACACACGGAGATTCACGATGTATCAGCATTTTGCGATTGCCCAAGAATTTTCATCGCCGCCGCGATGTTCGTGATTTAAATATTGTAATGAGGCGCCCGATAGGGAGGCTCTCGAGCGCTTTTTCGCTCTTACACGAAGGTACCACGGTGCAAAGGGGGATGTTTAACGTGCGAAAGCGAGAGAGAGAGAGAAAAAAAAATGGTAAACCTCTCCAAGACCGCGCAGTATGAGGTTTTACGCGCGAGATATTAAGATATTATCGCAGCATCCAGACGTTGTACTGTAACGTTACACGTTTCTCTTTATCTCGTACGACGTGTTTATAAGACGCGAGTCTACGTTGCATATAAACCACCGGAATAATTATAGTCGCACGATATATGCACTGGGGCAAAAAAAAAAAGAAAAACAACGATCATTTTTTTTTCTCGATATATACGCTGAAAAATTCGAACATTGGTACATCAACATCGAGAGAAAAGTATCTCCAACGATCTTTCAGAACGGTATAAATATACGCAACGGACCGATATTTTTCAAAGTGCCGAAAATTTTTCGAAAATTCCTTCGGGTGATCGATGACGAATGTTTTTGAAAAAAATCCCGGATTTTTGAATCTCGCGAGGTGAATAATATCCTCGTGAGGTGTGCACCACGTGTGGATATTGTCTTTATCGAAGGTTTTAAAAAAATGCAACCCTCGTGCGTGAAATGCAGATGAAGTCGTTCGAGGGCGTAGCCGAGATTGCGGACGAGTATACATCGCGATGTTAAAGAGAGTTTATCGAGGGCGATATGTGTGTACAGCTCGTGCGACCTACCTCGACGAGGCGCATCTCTGCGCCGCGCACGTAGCATCTTTCTTTATTTTATGATTATCATCATTTTTGCAACATCCGAGCATGGGAAAACGAATCTTGGACGTAATTCAGAAATTAAATTAACCCTCGGCGTTAAATATTTATAAACGTGATACACACAATACGCTATATGTATATAATATAAAATGAAGGACGATGGCGCATCGCGATATTACCGTCAGTGAAAAAGGGCCGGCCGAATCGAATCGAAAATTCGATAATGCCTTACTCAACCGCGTCGCGGATTCGCCCGGAAGCTGCGAATTATATACGCGAGCTACAGCACACCCTACGTATGCACGTAATAGCGAGGGCGAAAAGATATTTCATCCGGACGATACGCTTCGTTTCAGCATCGTTTTTTCAGCATCGTCTGTTTTTTTTCCTGCAAGAATTTTCCAACATGGAAAAACTCGCTGAATTCGGAACGATTTAATTCCATCGTTACTTTTTTTTTATACCGAAATCCAAAGTTTCCCAAAGGATTTTCCACTGGGTTTAAATTCCATCGTGGCTTTCATTTCCATCAAGCAATAAAAACGTGAAATATAATATATGTGCATGGGTATTAGCCGCAGCTATAAAGCAAAAAAAATGAAAAGCCCCGGGCACGTGCCATTATTGTTTTTTTATCTTGTTTTTTTTCACCGTCACATCCCCAACCCGCCGTCGAGGAGGAATTTTTGCCAAATTTCTTTTTAACGATCACCCTGGCGTATCACCTTGAGCACGCATATCTATCGTTCCAGCTTGGTCCAGCGCCGAAACAGAGAGGAGGAGGCTGCCAGCTGCGAAAAAAGCTCATTCGGAGGGTGCACGTGTGTGTGTGTGCATCCACTCGAATTTGTTAATGTAATTCAGAGCTCTCTCTCTCTCGCAACGTTCCATCTTTAATAACACACACACACAGACACGTGCATGCCACGGCCGCGTCCAAAATCCAACGAGGTGCTCATTAATCCACGCTGAAACATTGTCATCAAAGACCATGTAATTTTATTACCCCTTGTTGTTGCTGCTGTGTTTTTTTTTTTTTAATAAGAAACTTTCGCCAGGAAAAGATTAATAAATTCCTCAATTCCGATTTTTTTTACTTCAAAAGTATCTTTTTGCTCAAAGTGCATCAATTCCTTTCACGGTGAAGATTCAAAGACCTTTCGAGGACAGTTTTTTTCATCCTTAATTAATCTCTCTGTTCTCGAGTACAGCAAAAACAAGAGGCACTGCGAGGTCCAAAGTTGCAAAGTTCCCTTTGTTTTCATGGTTAAATCCACGGATGAATAATTCATTAAATCCTTTGTGGAGTACGAGCAATTTAACGAGAACGAGCTCCTCGAACGGGAGACCTCGGAGGCGTCGGGGCACACGTTGATTATTCAGAGATTATAAAAAAACAAAAAAAAAACAAACAAACTCGAACGTTGCATAATAATTCATTGAATTTCTTTTTAATTATAAGATAATGACGATTCTCTCGTCTTGTGTTCTCTCCCTTCGCGATATTCTCGCGATCTCGATTTAATTCGATTTAAATTTCACGATCGATCGAGAAATAACGGCCCAATTATCGCATCCGTAACCGACGACGGCAAAGCAATCTCGCCGGATCTAGGAATTTTACGATTCTCGTCTCGTCATTCGCTGCACCATTCGTTCGCATTCGAGCGGCAATAAAAGTTTCACTCGGGATTCTCCTCCTCTCCTCCTCCCCTATACCGTTAATTCAATCCCCCGAGAATCGAAGAGCGCGAGATACCAAAGGTGCAGATTTTATCTCGAGCTATTCAGATCGATTTATATCTCCGGAGATGCTTATCTCTCACCGATATTTATCTCGAGTCTCGCGCAATTTTTACCTGCTCCGGCGTGTTTCCTCCAGCCGCATTCGTCCTCTCTCTTGATCGTGCAACATCGAAACGTCCCCAACTTTATTTTTCACAAAACCAATTAGTATTTGTGTTATTTTTCAAAAATACGTCGCAGTTTCGTAATGAAATCGAAATTCCTGATGAAAACGACGAATTTTTCGTGACGTTGTTGATTTTTTTTGTAATTTCTCGACGATTCGTCAGAGCGTGCAAAATCGTTTACCGAATAACCGTCATGAGAGCCGCGCGTGCTCCTGCAACGAGAGATTACGTCGGTGTACGAGACAAGCACGTCATAACTGGACCGCGAGAGATACGCCGCGAATATCACATTTAAAACAGCCAGCGAATTCAGTGAGCGGAGATCGTGCGACGCGGTGCGCGATCGTGCAATTAGTAATTACCTCTCGTCGCGCTACCTACCGCCTGTGTATAAAAGTAACATTCTATCATTATCCGCTCTGGTGCACGCGCACGTGTAATTGAATGTCCGGTTGTCATGCCCCTTCGTCGCAACTTTGTGCCCATTTTTCCGAGCCCCTTTCCCTTCCTCATGTACGACCCCGACGACGTTGATCTCACGTGCGCCGGCGGATCATAATTATCGACGTGCCTCGCACAGAACGGACGCGGAAAATGACTTTTGTTACGCAGGAATCCGCGGGTGCCCGTCCGACGAGCATTCCTCGATGTTTTTTTTTATTCCTCATCATCCTCGCGAGCTTTTTAACGAACGCCGATGAAAGAAAAAGAAAGCGGTCCTTAATGTTGGCCGTTTTTTTTGCTCTCATCTTCATTGATATTTTCGTTCCGTTTAATTTCCCGCAATTAATCGCGGAGACACGCTGCCTCGATGTATTTTTCACACTCCTCGATAAAAATTCATCATCCTTCCATCGGGATAATTTTTTAAACGTTCGATTAATTATACAAGATCACACACTTTGTTACTTTCTCTCCGTGCTCTCCGCGATCTTTACAATCTTGCGATTCCACGCTGTATTCAGCCCTCTCCTCTTTTCGCAGCCGAACGTGTGTATATTCCGTATTAAAAAATGATTATTCGTTTGGAAAAAACGTCTCGAAGAATTATGAGCTTTAATTACTCGTTTGGCCGGGGAGAGCGCCCTTTTTTGATTAGTGGCGAATTATATCGTCGCCACCTGCGGGCCTCTCGTTCGAGGTATTAAAGTCGTGACGCGATGAAACTCTCTCCGAGATTGAACCTCCTCTGGCCGAGCTGAATCGAGCGAATACAACACGAAACAATACCGCGGTTGTACCTTTGAAAAAATGGGAACCAATTTATTCTCCTACTTTCGTAGCGCAGCCATCGAGTCGGTAACGAACTAAAGTACGAGATAAATAATCGAGAGAGAAAAAGGGAACGGTTCGGAGATGAAAGAAAAAAAAAAGCGGTGAAAGGAAAAGTTGAGGTTCTCAGCATCCTCGTCTGGACCATCGAGATTGTCCTCGACGTGGTTTGGCCAAACGAAGCGAACCGCACCCATCGGAGAGCCTTCGTACACGGTCCACTTTGGTAGAGGGTATAAAATGTCAACGCGGGTACTTTACATTCTTCGCGAATCGCGTGTGTTTCTTCGCCGCGTAATTCGCGCACTGAAAATTACCCGCTCTAATTCCGACGTAATTACTCTCTTTTGCCTGCTCGTTGCCATCGAGTTCTCTGCAAAAGTCGTCATCGCGAGTTCCAAACAGTTCCAACGAGGGAGCCGCTCGGAAGCCGACGGCTTTGCTCTTTCCGCGTTTCGAGTCTCGCGCGATGTCGTCAATCTCGCAATTCCCCACAACCGACACTCGGCCAATTAAACACAACCCCAGCGCGATCTAATTGAGACGTAGCTATTTTGCGAGAATTCGCGAGGCAACCCCTTATTACCGGTCCGATCTAAATGCATTTATAATTATTCTTCCCGCTTAATTGCAGCCTGCTTTTCTTCGTCCTTTTCTCTTTCTCGCTCATTGCGAGTTGTGCCACTTCAGCTATGAGGATGAGGGACGGATCGTTCGATGGGTGTGATCGGAGCCCACCAGAGCCATCCATCATTCTTTGGAACGACCTACTGTAGGTACACATTACGCGAGAGGAACCTACATTCGGACCTGGTTTTTTCGCGGTCGAATGAACAATGACCCAGGTACTGCCCCAGTTCGTACGAATTCAGCTACCACTCGGAGTGTGTCTGCTGCATTAAAAATGAATACAAGCGCGCTTTGAAGATCGTCGTGAGAAGATTTCTTCCAGCTCGATCCACCAGAGACTCGCCTTTGCGCATCGTGTTGAAAGGCCAACGAGTGCGAGAGTCAAATTTACACGATCCCGTGAAGATGGAAGGTGCGAAGGAGCAGTCCCGCGAGATAATTAGAAGGAAGCTGATCCGGATGCTGCGAGAGTGAAAAAAGAGTCTCGCGAGTTCCTTCTCTCTTTCGACTAGAGAACGTGTGTCGCCGGACGAATATTCCGCGACGTGGACCAGACGCACACGAAGAGAACGCTGCTGCATCTCTGGCTCTCACACCCATTTCCCATCTTTGTTTCTCGGGTGACTTTCGCATGCAAAGCGGATCATTACACCGGGATAAAAGCTGTAGGACGAAACCTCTGGCGGTTTAGGGCCCTACGCGAGGCAATAAATACTTCAATCAGTGCCCTCTAAGGCGTCAGTTAGTGCACCGACGATGGAGGAGTAGGGAAAGAGAGAGAGAGATCCACGTGGAGAGACAAGACTCTTTGGCTCTCCTCCCGGTCCATGGGACAGTCAGGCGGCAATCCCCAAAGAGTTTTCGCTCTCTCCATCGTCTCTGGATTTCGCGGTAATGTATGTTAGCCTCCGGTGACAGCCACCTGCGCAGCTCGAATCTTCGTCCAAAGTCCCGCGTATATACGGCGAGGAGCTATTCCGTCCTTGCTCGCTCATCTCGTCTCATCCTAGAGATCTGCATATCCTCCTTTTGCCGCCAGGGTGTCCGGATTCTTGCCTCTCGACGTGCCATTTTTTCCCTCGGACTCGAATGGACCAAACGGATTCTTTCTCTCTTCTGTTTTTTTCGCAAAGACTCGAAAGATAAAACGTCATACGCGTTTGCGTTACGGACTCTTCGTTTTCCACGATATCGCGTGACCAGTCGCGATAAGAGAGGTCGGAGTCTTTTAAAACGCCACCTCCACTTTTTTTCCGATACTCTCTAGCGAATCGTGTCAATTACAGATTGTTTATGATCCTCAGCTGTTATTTCAACGTTTGTACAGCGAAATATCACGGCAAAGATACGAAGAATAATCGATCTTATCCGGTGCGGCTGCTGCTGCTGCTGCGGAAGGCAAGAGTCGCAGGAGGCGAGAAAACGTTCACGCGGGGCGCACTCGGACATCGACGCTCTTCCCGGTAGCCTCGCGAGACACACACGCGGGGAAAGGTCGTTGTCAATCGCCTGATAATTGGGCGAGCAAAAGCGAGAGATCCTCGACACCTTCTCTCTCGCGTTAAACACGAGGGGAGAGAGGAAGATGGCGTAATCTCAGGCTGACGAACAATATCTCGATGTTTGGATTCTCCGCTTTGGAGTTTTGCTGCTGAAACTGCAAACGGGAGCCCCGAGAAGCTGAGGAAGCATTTTTTTTGGCCTCTCCACCGTCTTTCTCCCTTTTCTCTCTTTGGTCCTTCGACAAGCCGAAGGAAAACGATCTCTGGTGAGGTTCTCAGCCACCAAAGCAACTTCTCGTCCCTCTCAGTCAAGACCCCGTTCTCGACAATAAATCTGGTTGTTCGGTGCGCGCGGGTAATTGGGTTCACTCGCTCCGAGATCAATCCGATACTGTCTGGCCTCGTGTCCGTCTGTCCATCCGTTTCCCTCCGTCTTTTCCTTCTCTCTTTCTCTCTAAACCCTCTTCCGCGACTCTGGATTCTGCCGCAAGCGGGCACGAGCGAGAAGCCTGCGCTTTCACCTTGTTTCACCCTCTCGCGGACTCGCGGGCATTTCGCCTTTACCCTTTAATCCCTCCGCCGAATCTCAGCTGCGTTGGTCCATCTAAATCCTGATTCCATCCACAATTCCCAATGGAACAAGGAAAACCCTCGTCCCTCATCCCGTAAACACCCTTGGAACGTGGGCAGCTTCTCGCTGAGATCGTCGCGACCCCTCAACCTTGCGTTAATCCGCATCGAGCACTCTCATCCATTTAACCAATTTTTGGTCCACCTGTCGAACTCGGTATTTGGTCGTTGCGATCCTTTCTTGAAGAAAAAATAAAACGAACCAGCAAGAATCGTCTCTTTCGTACTTTGTATTTATTTCGCTGCTTGATTCAATTCCCTCGTTTATTTCGCCACTGTTTTTCGCGGTCATCTCGTGCATTGAGAATGCGAGCAAAAGTCTCCTGGCAGTTTGCTCCGCGAATGCCCAAAAAGTCGTCCAACTTCTGACGATAGCGCCTTGTTATACCGCCGCAGCGGTCGCGCGATCGCGCAGTTTTCACTCGAATCGCGGGCCAAGATCGTGTCGTATGCAAAACGTCGAATTTTGCGAAAGGAGCAATGGTCCTCTCTCTCTCTCCGCCTCTCTTTCGAAACACGTACACGTCGAATAGGGCCTTGCAAACTGACCACAGGCGAGTAAATAGCAACGGCAGTTCGATGCCTGGGATGCTGTTGCTTATATACTACAGAGTATATACATACACGTGTACATACTATATAGTCCGCAGAGATTCGAGCGCGTCGGGACATTGGCAAAGACCTGCCGATCCTGTGGGAGGCAGTTCGAGGCTGGCTATAAATCTGAATAATAAATGAGTCTCAACGGCCTCTAAGAAGTATCCGCCTCAGCGAGAAGACGCGCGCGCGCGCTTTTGCTGAGGGCTTTAAAGATGAATTTACGAGGACTCGGATCCACCCGAAGAGTCACATTGGCAGACGAATGAGAGAACGAACGGCGATGGGGAAAAAGAAACAGCAGAGCGGGTATCGCGCATGCGTGTGTAAATTCGTTTGTCCGACAATTGCGATGAGTTTCACCCCGGACTTTCAACATCGAGCCTGTCATCTTATCATGTTCAGATCTCTCGATTCGGAACAACAAAAATTCATATCTCAGCGAAAATTCCACCGTTTTCCTCCTTCTTTCTTCGCGCAATGAAGAATTTCTCAACGCTCCTGGGATTCGAACGAATTAGATCGGAAATCATCGGGAAATCCGGAATAATTCGAATTCTTCCGCGCTAGCTTTCCCCACCGGGGAATTAACTCGGGAATTCTGCGCCATTCCGCAGCATCTCGTTTATCATAGAAGGAATATATACGCCCATGTACCCCTGCGACGAAATGGATACGGTTATGGTCCAATTCGTATTTATATACCTCGGAGATACGGCTAGGATCCTCCCTAATGAATCTCCGGGTCCTGTATAATACGTATAAGACAGTGTGAAGTTTCGAGGATTTCGTAATTGGCTCGTTCGTCCTCCCTTTTTATTCCTTCGTCTTTTCTCAGGTGAATCCTGCAACTCTTCGTAGATATATATATATGTACCACACACCGCTGGAAGGTCCTTGGTGGACCAGTTTTTGAGAGCGCCCGAGGGATTATTATCCGATCGTTTCGCATCACCTCGCCATTCTTCGTCCCTTATAATTAATCTCTAATTAATCCGCCCTTCCTCTTAAAAACAAGAGAAAAAAAAGAAGCTTCATAAAAGATAGCCCGCGAGAATTCATCGCTTTCGATCCTGGACCAACTACAAAGTGATTGATGGTCGAATAATTGAGGCGCAGAGTTGCATCCGTTATTGACCTCGGTCGGATTTTTCAAATCCTCAATTGCTTTCGAAATTCCTCATCGACGGAGTCACCTTTTTCCATTTCTCATAGGAAATTGAGCGACTCTGAAAACTATCCTCCGCGGTGGCTTTTCTACGCGTGGATGCTGATACGCCGAAGGACGCCGTGGAGGCTCGCAGAAAAAAATTGCCTCCGCCGGAGGACTCGCTCAGGCGCAAATCACTCGCGAATTAGCGTTTCAACTGGTTTTTTGCATTAATCAACGCGCGGGGTGTAATTGGAAAATTCTCGGACGAGATGATGCACGAAAAAAAAAAAATGGTAAATAAAACGGGAGAGAATACAAATTTGGAGCAGAGATGAGGGATGCTGCAAAAAATTCAGCTGATATTTGTATCCGCGGAAGCAGCTACAGCCTCTTCCATCGACTCCGGGCCACCCTGCTGTTTCGCAAAGTGACATCGCGATCACGTGACAACTCGCGGACCGCCATTGTGAGTTTTCTGTTGCGAGAACGAGAAACGCGAGCGCGGTTTCTCACAAAGCTCTCGAGGATGTTTCGTCGCTCGAGGCTGCTCTCGGAGCACATTATCCCTCTCTCTCTCTCGAGGTCTCACGAGTGAAAAGACAGTGTTTTGCTCTTTAGGAATCATTAGCCGCGGCTTTCGCGTGCTAATTCAGATTGTAATTCCTCGGACTTGCGCGCTTCGTCTCATCAAAATACCGTCCATGCAACACGCGTTTGCCGGACGATATTTTTCTCTCCTCCCATCTCCGTTTTTGCTCCTCTCTCGCTCCCGTTCCCGCAAAAGACAAAACACCGCGAATTAAATCTTTGTACGTTTGAAAAAAAAAATGATGAAAAAAGTACGGGCAAGGTCGTTCTTTGCCAGATCACTCGCGAGAGCGATTCTCGCTGGCTTCTCGTTCGAGTCGCGTTTAAAGCTACTCTCGCGCTGTCATAGGTTTTATCCAAACGTTTTTATTCCCCGCTGGTATATTCCCCAATTTGCGAATTCTCCGCGTGACTCCGAGGCTCTTGTGTGCTCTCGCGAATTGCGCCTCGAGACGCTCTCGCTCGCTGCTTCTCGATAGTTGCAAGCGCGCAGACATCGATCCCAATTACCCAGCTGCATATCCGCGCCAGTGCCAAATTGTAATGAACCCTGCCGAGTTATTTATCATTCGGTAATTAAACGTATTCGTTCGGCGACCGCGGATACGCTTAATGAGATAGAATCTCGTCGTTTGAGAGACTCTCACATCGTGTGCTCTTTGCGCGAGAGATTCCTCAAGTTGCGCCACTCCGCTGATCCTCTCCTCCTCTTTTTTCTTCTCTCTTCTTTTTTTTCCACCTTACCAGACCCAACTAGCGAGCTAAAACCCTTTCTACCTCGATCTTCCTCCACCACACGATAATTTCCCTCGTACAGCCGAGAAGGTAGTCACGCGTGGCACGCTCTCTGCACGTGGACCGCGCTCGAACCTCATCGGCCGATCTCGTCCAGCCTCGCGAACCGATGCCACCCACGCGTCGACGATCACGCCGTGTTCGCCGCTTCTTTTTCACTGCTTTTTCGTACGCAACTCCGATCGGCCGCGTGTCTTCGAGGTACGCAACTTTGAGGACGGAAAACTGTCCTGGACCAAAGAAATTACATGAAAATTCCAGTGTTTGGAAAAAAAGTCGTATCCGTTTGAAGGCTGAAGGAAGTTTTTCTTTTGGATTTTTCGGAACAGCGTATTTCATCGTCGATACCGTCCAAACTCTGCTCGTTAAAAAACTAACAGGGACACATGTACACGCGAGCGTCGACGCGGAATCAATTTTCCTAGCGCTAATGATCCAAACGCTGCTGAACACGGTGACGATTCTTCGACCGATCAAACTGGTTTTCCCAATCTCTGGGAAGAGTCATCGTTGCTCGTCGATAAAACGAGGTAAAAAATAGATCGTTTCGACGCGTATCCCGCGGTCATTAATTTTGGACAACTCCCTCGTTGATCTTTCCGGGATGATCTTTCGCAGACTCTCCTGTTCTCGTTCTTGTTTCCCCGGACATCAATAATCCCCCAGCTCTGCCTCGTTGCGTCCGCAATCGGACGAGTTTCGCTTCCGGGACCATCCGAGAATGACGCCCTTCGTCAATCCTCTTTCCGTCTGTCCGCCGTTTTTTTTTTTTGCTCTTTTCTTTCGTACTTTTTTTTTATTTTCGAAAAGCAATTAAGAAACGTCGGAATTCCCATTAGCCTAACCACAGACCCTATCCCGACGCGCATCCACTTTGCTAGTCCTTATTAATTTTCCATGTTTTTGGTCCGCGTTCGACCGCAACGGGTCGTCTCCCCTAGCGCTGAATCTGATTTTCAAACTGCCCGGCTATAAATCGCTCTCCGTCCTCGCGCCATACGCGAAAGATTAACGATCCTTTCATATCGACAGTGAAAAGTGATTGTTAATTTTAATAACACGTTGTCGGAGAGCCGCGCGGGATAATAACGATTTCAATGAAGAAAAAAAAAAGTACAACGACAATGCTCGCTCGATGCTTTTTTCTCTAAACCCCGCTGGTTAATTCGAGCGATTACGATGTTTCCCCGCAAAAACCGTATATTCCACCCTTAGAGTCGAGCGAAAGGCCGGCCGCGCGGTCGTAATTCCCCCGAAAATTATGAAAAAAAATCCTGGCAGGGGGAGAATAATATCTCCCGACTTGGAACATAAAATCGAGCTAACGAGAAACTCGCGCGCGTCTCGGCAGCGATATCGCGCAGCCCGTCGTTGGAGAACATTGTGCACCTCGCGCGCCCATCGACCGCGCTATAAAAGCGGCAGCAAAAGTGCGGGTAATCACGCCCCTGCGTTCTACAAAATGTCCATTATTACACGCTCGAGTCTCGACCGCACAGGTTGCCCATCAGCCTGGGTGGTTCCCAAAAACTTTCGCCTCTTTTCTCCGCGAGCGCGAAGCACCGTAAAATATCAATAAAATCAACCACCCTCGAAGGAGCTCGGAAGCCTGATCTTCCTGACGATCCTTCGGTGCGGCGACGAAAATTTATAAATTCATCATTTCCGAGGCAACGGGATTACAAAGGGAGACGAGGGAATGGTCCATCGAATCTGGAGGACATTACGGGATCGCGGCAGCAGGTGTCCGAGCCGAAGGATGCTTCCTGCTCGACTGTTTCGTAACTGTACCATTCTTTTTTTTTTCGACCGTTCGACAAAGCTCTGTGAATCGATGCAACGCCTACAGCTCCAGCAGCATCTTCGACGGGCGATGATATCTGCATCTTGTTCTCGCCCACGTAACAAACGTTTTCGGGAAGTTCCCACGCGTGTGCGA
The DNA here is from genome assembly GCA_959613375.1 of Heteropelma amictum. NCBI lineage: Eukaryota > Metazoa > Arthropoda > Insecta > Hymenoptera > Ichneumonidae > Heteropelma > Heteropelma amictum. Next base: position 15,570,693 of record OY390727.1, read on the forward strand.
AGCAGAACCGGATGTTGGCATTATCGTGCATGGATCCGTGAATGAAAACACCCTCCTTTGTACTTTACGGCTGCCAGGGGGCGCTGCGATCGCAGACCAGCCCAGTTTGCATCAAGCATCTTCGTACAACGCGTCGTAACTGTTCTCTACCTTAAGGTTTGGTCGATGCTAAACTGTTACGAAATAACGGTAGACGGTGTGAGAACGAGGGTCGTCATTGTTAAGGTCGTCAAGTGCATCAACATCCACTTGTGTATCCCACGAGGAACCTACTTTTTTTTTATTCCGCCCATTATGCTCGATGTTACTTTGATGAATTCCCCAAAGTTCGATTCAAGAGAAACAGGATCTCCCTTACACGACGAAACCGCGCAAGTTCCGGAGATTCCTCGAAACGAATGCACGGTTGGGTCTTTTGAAAAGGGCTTCGAGGTGCGGGTAAACGCTGGAGGAAAAAAACGTTCCGAAACACCGTTCCGTCCTAATTTTCGAAATATAAAAACTGACGAATGTCGGTAGATTTTCGAGAAAAGACGTAAAAGTTTAATGAATTATGGGGCCAAATGGTGGGTTCCCGTGAAATCGTGGTTCCACAACGGAGCTCCTCCCCTTCTCACCGCCGAACGGACGATAGCGGAAGTAGAGGCGAAAAAAACGCGAGAAAATTCGCGATTCAGCATCCTTGCGGGATTCCCATTTTCGAAAATACTAATTGGTCGATACTCCAAACGGTCATACCTGCTTTTTTCGGAAAACTCGAAGCGCAATCGGTCTTTTACCCTGACGGAAGGATTGATTGATTTATCGACAGGATGGGGAATCGTCTTACCCTCGTTTCGGCAGTCGATGACGAAGAGAACGCTGTCACCCGCCGTAGGGAAAAAGAAAGTTCTTTCCCTTCGTGAGGAAATACAGGAATTCCGCTCAGACTGTTCCAGCAGACGATAACCTCGAGTGCAAACATAGCGGCCGCTGAAAATCCATAACACGAGAATCAGTAAAAATGACGAAGTTCGAAATTTCAGAGATATCCCGCAATTCAACGAAATTTCAATTATACTTCATATTAATCTTTGTATCAACTGAAAAATTAATACAAAAACGTGCTTTCCAATGGTCCATCAATCTTCCATTCGTCCTCAGAAGGAAACTCGACAAACACCCGGGCCGTAGTAGGTCCATCGAATTGAAAAGACAACATCGAGTAATATGACGATGTTGTCGGTAGCGAGTCGGTCGAGTGGTTCTTGCGTATACCACAGCGATAGGATGTAAAGTCGAGCCTGAATAGACACTGTGCGAACAGAACAATTAAGGTCGGAAGTGCAGGACGTGACGGTGGGAACTCGCGGGCGCGTAGGCGCAAGGATCAACGAGCCTTCGCTCCCTTGGAACAAATCCACTCTATATGCAAGAGCGTACACATTGTTTCGGTGTATGGATGAGGTACAAGGGAGCGGATGAATACGACAGATTGGACATGTACAACGTCTGCGATCGCAGCTTCTCCGGCGGAACGCAACGGGTATATATCTCTATCCTCCGGTCTGAAGGGGTTGAAAGAATGGCGGCGAAGAGGGGGGAGAGAGAGGACGATGGTGCACGGTTCCACAACCATGACGGACCTTGGACCTCAAAGGCAGGCGCAGCCCTGGCCACGGATTTTCCATGGACTTGCGCGATGTGCCACGGGGGTAGTTTCAACCCTCCCCGCTCTATCTTTCTCCATCTCCCTCCCCCGAGCGCTCGCATCGTCTCTGTCCCAGTCGATCGCATTTATCGCGAAGGGCAACACGACGGGACGGAGAGATCTCTCGGCGCGCGCCAACCCCTCTCGCAGACTTTTACCACCCTTATCCCCCTCTCCGTAGACGCTCATCCGTGTGTCGCTTCTTCCTCCCGACCTGGCCGCGAGCAGCACACGACCGAGTGATATACCACAAGTACACACCTACGCACAAAGACGCACGCGGAAAAAGCTCCCCGATCCTCCGCTCCCCTGCGAAGCCCTCCTCTATTTTTCTCTCTCGCCCGTCTCTCTCATCTCCACGTCCATCATTCTCTCTTCGCGCGCGTCTGGCGTTACGCGGAATCCTCGCGTTCACTTCCTCTCTAGATCGCAACTTCCTCTCCGACAGATCGCGTCGAAGACTCTGATCGGCCAGAGAGACATATCGTTGACGCGAAAAAAAAGGGACTCTAACGAAAGCCTAGCGGGAAACTCGGAACCGCGGAGAACCCTCGAAGAGCCCGAGAGAAGAAGACGAAGAAGGAGAGCAAAAAAGAGAGATCGAAAAGGGTTGAGAGACAGTTTTGAGGGTGAGAGCCGCTGGACGACCACCTGTAGTTATTCGGGTGAAACCACCCCCCGCTCGTCCCTCCCCCACTTTTCAACAGACCTACTTAAACTTGGCGGTCCGACGTATTCCGACTTGTTTGATCCTCGCGCTTCGTACAGACTCGGCAACGTTTGTTCCACCGTCTTTTTCCGTTGCGACACTCATCGAGATAAAAAAGAAAAAATCAAACGACCCGCCAATCACGATCGACGAAGCCTCTCGAGACACCAAGGACTGCCAGGATTGCCACTAAAATGAAGACATCATCGTTCTCTCTGCGCGTTATGCGAAGGGTGAGTCGTCATTCCAGTTTCATCCCCCACGTCATTTTTCGTCTTGCACCGACACTTTTTTTCAAGCTTCTCTCAAATTTCCTTTGAATTCACGCGGTGCTGGAGAGAGACACTTTTCCATAACGAGGAGTCTTTTTTCTCCTTTAAAAGCTTCGGTGGCGGGCTTTTGAAAATCGATGGTCCAGTTTTCAAAGCAAATTTCACCGAGTTATTCGTCTCTGCGCCCGAAAAGCTCTCGTCATAAGCTGATTACGTTTCCATCCCTCCTCGTTTTTTCGTTTCCTTTCCCTTCTTCGCTCGCGGCCTTGAAAGCTTGCGGGGCAAAATTTGAATAGAAATCGCGCTCCGCCTCGCTCGAGAGCCTCGCGATGTTCGATAAAAGGGCAAATGCGAAAAAAAAAAGCCGAGACCCCGCTGTAAAACCTTGCGAGTCGCTTCGCGAATTTTTGTTATTCTCAAGACATACATACGGCATTCACGCGAATTGCCAACCCTCTGGTAGGAAATACGCACTGCAGGAGGATGGAATATCGCATGTGACTCGAGAACCAAAGTTTATTTTCCAAAGCGAGTTATGCAATTGCCACTCAAGTTCCATATTGATTTTCACCTTATTTTTCTTCGAACTGACATTTCCGCGGAGCATTGGCGCGAGAAAAATCCTCGTGTCCACATGACATATCGAGAACCAACGATAAATCGACAGAAAAAAAAGATGAAGCGTTCGAACGTTTCTCCTTCCATGCCTGGATAAAAAATGTTCCATCCTTCGAGATCAGAAAAAAAAAACAGCAAACTCTTCCACCCATTTTTCCTCTCACGCAAGAATTTTGATGGCCAAAAAAAACCATCGACGATAAAATGTCTCGAGGACGTTGCGCAAGCTCGATAACTTCGGAAGGAACTTTTTTTCCTGTCGCGTGTATTTTTCGCAAAAAAAAGTACACATTCAAGTTTCACACAATCTTGCTTTCACAAAAGTAACGGAAGACTAGCGCGCTTAAAAAACTTTTTTTTGTTTCGTCCACGAGACGGTCAAGTTTGTCCCTGATCAACCAAAGGGCGTTATTTCACGAAACTTTACGGGCTGAAATCTTGGGGCTAAAACCTTCTGTTCGCGAGGCAATTGTGCAGAGATCCGTGCGTGTATCCAACCCTTTTGCTCGTTCTCCGTCGAGTCACCGCCACGAGAGCTTCTTCCCTTTTATACTCGCTCTCCAAAGTAACTTTAACGCAATTTTCCACGAGTTCTGGAATTACTCACTGGAACGGAGGAACCGCCGGCCAAGTTGCTTTTCTCGACGAGACTCGAACTTTTTTCTTCTCCCTCGTCGTGCGGTTGGAGTCTTGAAGAGAAAAGTTTTAATTAAAGAGAAAAAAAAAAGGATTACAAAAAAAATTAACATCCGTGCGCGAAAAGTTTGAATGTCGAGGCATTTTTTCAGGGCAATCTCGTTATCGCATCAAATGCCGCGGAAATCTCTTTGTAATTGCGTCTCGATGTTGAATAACTGCGGAAAAAGAAAATGGAGGGAAAATACGCGAGACTCTGTGACTTTCGGATAATTCGAGTGGTTTCGATTGTCCACCGAGTACAACGATGACGGCTTAACCGTACACAAGAATAACCGCTCCCGGGCAATATATTTGACGTTTCCTCTCCATCGCTTTTGCCGAACAATTAGCTCGAGAGTTTCCCCCGCGATTCGACTATGCACGCTCATACCCGAATGATTTTCAATTTCCCTCGAGTTTCCATCGTCGAAATTGCACCAGATTACCGATCTAACGGTGCTCTCTCACCGCGCAAAGCGATCCGAACATCCTCTCTTGCGTGTTTCCGGTAGCGAGCTCTCGCGAGATGTATTCAAGAGCCAACGATGTACATGACGTGCTGCCCATCTTGTTCAGCGGTCTCGAAAATACACGTGACGATCCTTTTTTGCCAAAGAAATGTAACGCAGCATGCATTTTGCGCAATAAACACGAGACCAGAAAAATAATAACCTTCGAATGTCCAATTATTTTTTAGTAGTCAATGTGCTCGTGAATTACGTTACTTTGAAGGGAATACACCTTGCGATATCACGTTTCCATATTATTTGCATAAATATGGAAGAGAGAGAGAGAGCGGGAGAGAATAAGAGAGAGAGAGAGAGGAAGGAAAGAAGCCCCACCCCAGCGCTGTGCAAGGGTCTCGGATATATCTCGCGGGTCTTGGGAGTTGCGAGAGGACGAAAAATCGATAAGTTATACAGTGAGAAGAAAAGAAGAAGCAGAGACTTGGAGAAATGAGACTAGATATATATGTACATATGCCGAAAGAAAAGAGAAAAAGAAAAAATCATCGTACAAATAACCACGAGTTGCTTGGATCAAGAGATATGGCACATTTCGGGAGGAAAAGTTGTATTTCAGTCGCTGAGGCACCGAACCCTCGTATTGGAAGTATTTGCAAAAATTTGATGGTAAAAAACGATAATAAAACGTACTCCTGCGATTTTTTTTTTTTTTTCTAGACTCGTTTTATTAGTCGACAATTTTACGCGGAGCTGAAAATAACGCGACAGCCAACAGCTGCGCGACTAAACGGTTAACCCAATCATCCGCAACCCCCTGAGCTCTGTCGAGCTTCAACTTCTGCCTGACAAGTCTGTTACACGAGTCCGAGGAGACTTGTTACGTGTTCATTATACGATATCCGAAAATCCCAGAGGAGGAAAAAGAGAGTTACGCCCCCGTCATTTTTATTTGGGGCAAATTGGTGGTACGCCAGTGGAAAGAGTCAGCTTAGTGTCAGACGCTTGGATTCATGTTTTTCAGATTTAATCTTGCGGAATCGCTGCGGAATCGTCGATAAATTGGCATTTTCGACGGAAGGAACAATTTCTATCCTAGTGGAAAAAATACATCTTAATTTTTGTCCTTCGATCCATTTTATTGTGTTTCATCTCGTTAGGAAATTTCTCGGCGTTAAATCCGCAAAAAATCGCACGCTTTCGTATCTCGGATTCGATTTTACCCTGCCCGCGGCAAAGTGGATTCGGAAAATACCGTAAGCCGCACGAACCGTCGTAAATTGCGTTCTTCCGGGAGAGAGCAATCTTCTTTTCTCGTATCTTTTCGTCTGGGTATTGTGCCATTTTAATATGGCGATTTCCATGTTTTATTGCCTCCCAAGAGGATAAAACCAAGAGCGAGAGCGCGATCGTTTATCTCTCGCTTCGAGATGATCAGCATTTTGAATTTCGCATTCGAAAAATCGGGAAAAAATTGTTCAACATACGTTAAATAATATCCAATGTCATTGACGTCTTTTGTAAAAATAACGCGCATGACGTCGCACATTTTCCTACAGTTTGGAACTCGATCCCGTCATCCGAGGAATCCTCCGAGCCCCTGGGGATTCGGTTTAATTGCCAATAAAAAAGAAATGCCACTTTTTTTTCATCCTCCTCGTATTGCGATCATGAAACGAGGCAGCCGAAGGAGTCTTATCGGATTTCACGATGATAATACGCGAATCCGTTCTGAAACCGGGCAAAACGTCTGTGAAATCGATTCCTCCGTCCTGACACTTTCAACGTAATATCACGATAAAAAAAAAGAGTCTCCAAATCTCCAAAAATAATTCAAAATTCGTGCCACGATTTCTTTCGTCCTCGTAAATATTCCCCAGTCAAAAAATGAGTCGATTGACAAAATTGTTTCGGACCTTGCGAAACTTTTCATAATCCATCCTTGTTTTTATCCTCGAACGTGCATTGTCTCGATAAATATTCTCATTAACCTAATTACGATTGTTTTACAATCGTGGGAGGTGATGAACTTGTGGGAAACTCGGACCTGGCACCGGAGCTCGCCCATTATTCATGCTTCGCGCGAGTTTCATTTGTATTCGCGTCCATATACAACGCCCATGACCACATTATTTAATAACAGCCATTAATCAGCGAGAGGACTTAACCCACATAACTTTATCTATCTAATTATTACGATCGCGTTCTTTCGTTCGCACGTATCGCGTAGGACGCATACGGGATCGATTGATACTCGTTGGTAAAACTCCCAGCATCCATTTTTATCACGAATTTCATCTCGAATCGTTGATCACAAAATTAATTCATGAATTTATTCGATAGAAATATAAAATTAAGTAATTGTCGTAAGAAAGTGAGAAAGCTACACTGACAGTCTTAATTTCGAATGCGGAATTAATTTTTTCATTTTTTTCCTCAACCGGCACCGCAGAGTGATCTTGGTTTTTTTCTCCTCTCGACGGGACGAAATAATCCTGGCGCGTAAAATTGGCGGTAAGCCTGCCACCTCGACTAATTAATTGGTCGACGGTGTCGAGTTCATCGTAGAAAAAAAAAAAGAAAAAAAGTCAAGCCCAAGATGAGAATTAAAATTTTCCTCCGAGAGGGTAGTTTTCGCGCGACTGGAGATAAATCTGGAATATTTTCGATGTTAAGAAAGTCTCTCCGCTTTTATTATCGACAAAGGTGTATCCTCGTCGTCGTAAAAATCCCAAGAGAGTACTTTCCGTAAATATGCAGGACTATTTATTCGTACAACGTGAAAATACAGCTATTCGAGTGGCCAGAGTTTCGCTGCTGGTAAATGCAGTCCACCTGTTGCTAGGCCTAGAATCCCCTCATTCTCGTGGTGCATTACGATAATACAAGCCACGAGAGCCGAATCTCTCTCACTTTTCTCCGATAAAACAAAAAAAAAAGACGAACCTGAGGTACATAATTATACCTCAAAGTCCACGATACCGCCGAATACAATTTCATCTTTCGTTTTCGGAAAAGCAGAGGCGGACATGTTATTTTAAAAAAAAAAAATCGTTACTGGGTCAACGAAATATCAGCCACGTCCAATCTGTTGCTGCAACACGAGCGTCGACGATTCGGCATCCAATTTCGATGATAATTCACAGCACTCCGTGCACGCTTCCGTCTCCGACGAGTCTCGTACGTGCGTCAACAAAAATTCAGCGACGAATAATATTTCAAAAAAATATCGCCATCATTCGATTTTAATTAAAATCGATCCCTTTCGCCCCTCCATGGAATTCTGCGTCCAGCCTGTACATTTGTTTTTATCGTTTAATTCCCGAGTGAATTTCGCGTTACAAATAATTTTTATGTCACGAATAAAAAGTATTTTCTTCGTCCCACCTTTTTCAACAAGAAGACTTTGGCATCCAGCTTCGTGTTTATTTTTACACGTTGTAAGCATTAATTTATTTTCCATTAAATCGTAGACCGACTCGCGAGGCTGTAATGTATCTCGTGGTTTATCGATACTTTACATCGATGAGAGAAGAAAATGAAAAAAAAAAAAAATTCCAGATGATACCAGGGCAGCAGGGCACGTACGTATTTATCCATCGAGAGCCAGGTTCGCTCGCATCTCACGTTGCCACGGTAACGATCCTCGCGTCTGTACTTTGCCATCACGTTCCCATGAGTGAGAAAACTTTTTGCTCTCTGTCGTCACGTCTCGTGTGTCGTATTTTACTCCAATATCTTCGTCCCTCTCCAGCATCTACCTCCAAGATGCTGCTGGCTCTCCTGGAGCTTTTGAGGTAGTCGAAAGGAGAGAAAGAGAGAAGGAAGCAAATGATTGAGTGTGCAGAATGCGAGGTACAGTTCGCAGGCTGAACTTTTCTCAACTCTGTCTCCGTCAAAACACCATGAAACTTTTTTGCCTATTTTTTTTTTTCCAAAAGTATCCCATTGACGAGAAAAATATGATTTGCAAAATCGAGCTTGTATCGAGCCAGCAAAACGATATATTTCCGAATCGATACGATGAATTCCATCAAATGGATTCTCGAAGAACACGAACGACACCCTTTTCTCGCGATGGGATTGGCCCCTCACCTACGCACTTTCGATCTTGGCAGAGTTTTTTGCCTTCCCTCTGGTCCATCCACTTTTTTCATCTCCCCCTCCGACGTTTGTCTCCCCCTTTCACTGTGCTTCTTCTTTAAGAACAAAGACCTGAATTATCGAGGTCACGTGCCGACGCAAGGGTCTTGTAATCCAGGGAGGGGGGGGGGGGGGGGGGAGGGTAAAAAAAATCCGCAAAAGGTCACGAAATCAATCAAGAAAACGAATAAGTTTTCTTCCTCGTGTCCTGAAAACTAATATGGACTTTTCGTACAAACGATCAATCTTGGCTTGTTCTTTCGTGGGAAAAGCCAAGATGCGGAATACATACACGCGTCGAGGTTGTTGTTGCTTCGAGGATTTTCTCCAAATACTAAATTCTAAATGATTTATTGGATGATTAATCAATTAATATTTGCAACAGGAAAGCTTGGCTCTTTGAGTCTCAAGAACGTCATCAAAGAAACAAAAGTGTATCTGACGTAAGAAAATACCTATAATCGCCACTTTGAGGAAAATTTATTTCGCCATTGAATCTCAAGAATGTCGCAAAAGGTTGGGGAATTTTTCAATTGGTATTCACGGATGAGTGTGCGAGTAAATATTACAAACGTAAAATGCCGCAAGAGGCGACCTCTGACATTAACTGCCCCACATATAACGACGCGCACTTGAATCTGGTTCACCATGGCATGGTTGCTCGTACATTTATTGGTCACGGAACCGCTCCTTTTTCCCATGACCTACCATTTTCAAACAAAACAGAGGAGGGAGGGGGGAATTGAAAAAAAAACCCGAGGATCCACTAGATCGACATCGTTTTTATTCACCCATCGAATCGAGCGTAAATAAATCCGAGAAGAAAAAGAAGACACTCGAGGCTATCGAATTCCAGAGTTTCGAAAGATTCGAAACCAAAAATCGGGTGAATTTGCGTTCAAGCGTATGTACTCCTGGCGTACTTAGCTCCAGGATGCGAGCTCTCGTCGGGGCTTGAAAATTTCATTAACGCCAAGGGCGACAACTCGGGAAAATGAATCGGATGCTGCGGGCGCTGATTCTGTAGCGCACGCGATGAGCAGCCTTCGTGGTCTGTATATTTGTGCGGCGAAACAAGCACGGAAGGGTTTTTCCTCCCGAGGGGTTGATGCTGCATCTAAGAATGCATGTATGTACACGCGTGCACGCAGGATACATAATAAGATACCGCTGGTGAGAAGGAATTGGGTTTGTGCACGAGAGAACAGAAACAAGCCCAAGTCGTCTGTCCCGAGAGCTTTCCACGGAAATGGTATTCTCAATTCGTCCATGACCAAAGTCGAGATACGAGCCTCTCCTTCGTCCTTTTATTTGCATTTCACTTTGCTACACTCGAGCAGGAGGAGCTCGGAGATTCTTAAATTTTTCACTTTCTCTCCGTCTCTCGACACGATTTTCGTCGGAGGCTAAACGAGATGACGAGACACGGGAGATTAGTCGTAACATTTTTTTCTCGAGCTGCGAATCAGCGAGTTTTTTTTTTCTCCGAGTTGCCTCGTCCTCGAGTCTGGAGAGCAGAATAGTTCGAGCTTTGCTGGTTTTCCTACGGTCAAGGGTGCCGAAAGTCTACGAGCTTTTATCGCGAGAGTGCGAGGCTGGAATTCTTATCATCCATGTATCTCTGCGATTATCCATGATGGAGCAAGTTTTCCACCACGTTAGAAATTCATTTTTCCGTTTCTCTCAGCCTTGACAGTTTACACTCGATTAATTACCATCCACCTTCTTTTTATTTCTCATCTTCATAAATAAAATACTCTGTTGATGCTGACCTGTGGCCTATACGTGCAACGTTCTTCTTCTTCCTCTTTTTTTTTTACTTTTTGACGTGTTTTTATGTACCAGATACAGAGGATCACGTGTACGAGTGCTTCTACCGTATGTTGCGATTGTGATTGAAATCGAAAACAAACGAATTTCGTTTGAGGAAATTTCACTTTTGATTCGAGGAAAAAATGAGATCGAAACGCAAATTTATTCGAATAATGGAATGCCTTCGCCTCGAGTCTCGTTGAAAATGTACACCGTGCATTTACGCGTCGTTCTGACCCTACCCTAATAAACGAGTTCAAGGCTCAACAGCAATTACTCTAAGTGCGCTGTACGCTAGAGCACTCGAATCTGCCGCAGTGAAAACTGCGAGAGAACCGAACGGACGGAAGAGCGTGTAGACGTTGGTCCTTAAGCTTTAGCGTTCATCGCAGATTTTTAATCGAGACGAAAGAAATCACTTTTCGATCAATGATTCATAATCATTTCGAAAAAAAGCTTCCCCGTGAAGGGGAGAGAATTTTTCCAAAATTTTCCAAATAGTCACACCCCATTCGTGGATGAAAGTCACCGGATCTGAGGGAGATTGATTTCTCCCTCGAATCCACGAATGGTAATGAGATTTCACTTCCTGGATAGCTTCCATTTCCTTTCGCTTGATAAATTCTCGCGTCGAATCCATCAAAGTTATTTGTACTTTCACGCCGAGCCCCGAATTTCCTCACGCGTAATCGCGAACCTCTCAACGTTTAACTTTTATCGCTCCAATTTTTTACAACGAATTTTTCTTCTCTTCTTTTTCAGGTAAGTCCTGTTGGTTCGATTAGAAATACTTCCGAGCGATTGGTGAGTAGTCAAACTTGTTCCTAAAGTCTCGAGTTTCGTGCTAATGGATACACCGAAATTCATTTCGAGCTGAGAAGATTTTGAAAGCTTCAATCAACGGATTTTTTCAGCTCGAGAAATTTATTTATCTGTCATTACTCTCGCGTGCTACCCTTTTTGCAATCTCAAGCGTGATGGAGATCAAAAAAATCTTTCCGTGTGTCGGTCAGGTAGATCGTTACCTTGTCGAAAAAACTGTATTACCGAGGGATGGAAAGAAGGTGCATGGGGAAAATTTTTTGATTATCGACGTGAATTTGCCTTACCGAGCATCGATAGTGTCGACGATTTCGAAAAAAAGTAGCGTGTCAAAACTCGCAGTTTTCTTCTTAACCATCACGCGGTCAGCTCGCAATTCACGGTCGGTAACTTACCACTCTGCACTTTGAGGAACCGTTTTTTCTCTCACGATACTGTGAAACAGGAGAAACGACATAAAATTTTTCCTTCACAACGAGGCACCCTCGGCAGGCATTCTATTGATTTCCGACACAAGTACGATTTCGGGATTAGCCTCTTCCTTCCTTTGAAACCTTTTTTATTTCACCGTCCAACCCGTGCCTCCTTTTTCGCAACGATGAATTCCGAAGTAAATGAAATTGATCAAACGACTGAAGATAAAATTGACAAATGCTTTTTCGAATCAATTTTTCACGATTGGTCTGATTTTCCAACGAGAAGAACAAAAAATACGCAGTTTCGGTTTACATCTTTCTTCGCGATACGATATTTTTCAGATGGAACGTTGAAAATATCGGAAAACTATCAAAAACTCGGTACATCGAAACATCGTTAGGGACGAGAGTGTGAAATACTGTTTCGATTTTAGAGGGGTAAACTCGTAGCTTTTTTTTTCTTTCTTTATAGCATCAAGTCTCCGCACGATTGCAACGTAAATATCACCGGCCAAAGAAAGATGCTCGTTTTTTTATTTTCTTTTCTCTGTCAATGCGAATAAGATGAATGAGTGGCACGTGTTGCCCAGCGAGAGTTATACAGAGTACCAGCGGCAGTTGTTTCCATCCCCTACACCCTCGCCCATCCAAGAGGGTTCAGTCAACAAGAAGCAAGCACCAGAATTCTTTCCTCACTTTGTCAGTTTTTATTTTCCATCCCTGTCCGTCCATTTTGCTCCATTCAGCTTCCATTTAACCGGGAGCGTGAGGAAAAAGACAAAAGGGATGTAAAACTGTTCTCCAAAGGCCCTCGGAGACTCATCTCGCCCTCCGTAGATTGCGCGTGGCTTGTGAAAACACCTCTCCAAGTCGAAATGAAGTTTCAGCATACTCAATGAGGCGAAACGAATAAAAATAATAGCGAGTAAAAAAACACAACTTTTACGAGAGGACGTCTCTCGCGAAAACTTTTTCCTCGAGTTTTTCCTCAATCGTGGGTCTTCGGCTAAGATTGCATTCATCATTGTCTCACTGTATAATTTTACGCCCGAAAGAAATAGCACGAGGTACAAAGATTCCCTGTGAACTCGTGAGAGCTTTTTGAAAAAAATCAAGGCAAAAAAAAACCATCAAATGGAGGAAGAAAAATCGATTCGGAAGCAAGTTTTTCCATCGACAAAGACTGACCGCAATAATGATATTCGCGAGAATGATGAGAGGTCCAACTTGGATGTTGCATTAAAAAAAAATCACATTGGAGCACAACCGAGAGAAAATGGAAACTGTCGTCTCTTCTCTGTGCATTATAATGTCAACCGCGTTGTACACAAAGCTCTAGCGTATATGTGCCAACTGTCACTCACTGTAACGTTCACGAGCGATCTCTCACTTTTTTTTTCCTTTTTTTTTTATTGTCTCCTCTCCCAGGGTTTCCATACGACGACGGAGGAAATATGGAACGAAAAAGAAAAAGGCAACGCACGCGAGTGAATGAGAGAGCGAGAGAGAAAATATGATCTCTGTGAGCAGCATCCCAATGGGTCTTTATGGAAAAGTCGAAACTGCGCTGTTCACGCTCGGTACGAATAAAAAAAAATGGACGAGTGAGAGGAAAAAAGCATAACGTATAATCAATGCACTCTCGGAAAAGCTCTCTTCAACTGTCGAACGATTTCTCTCTCGCGACCATCGACGTTTCGACGCGATTAAACCACCGCGTATTCAACGCCACTTGGACATTCGAGTCTATAATAAAAGAGACATCCTTTTTACTTACAAGTAAATGGACGATGCGTGTACCCACGAGTTAAATAACTTTTCATCGACTCGTCAGGGTACAACATAAAGCTATCCTGTCTTCGCGGATGACACTCCGAAACGAATCATTTTTGCTTGAAATGCATATATACTATTCTCCCTTGAATATACTGCTCGAGAATTTTCGCGATGTGCATTTGTTTGAGAATTTATTGACATGATTCATCGATGGAACAAGTTTGAGAATCGATGAACGTCAAATTATTAGAATGGAAATTTTCGTAAAAGGTCTACACTGGTTTTTTGCGTTTACCCATCGAAACCACGAGTTTTCGGGAAAAATTCGATCACTTCCGTAATCAGCAGAAAATTTCCCATCGGATAGACCGTTGAAAGATTGAAAATTGGGGAAAAAAAATTTCGACCCATTTTGAGCCACTTTTCCAGAATCGTCGAAAAGTCGAAATTTCAAATGGTCATAACTTTGTTTCTATTTGTGCTATATACATTTTTTGGGGGGTTTTCGAAACGCCCTTGAGTAGACTTAAAAGACGGTGGAAGTTAAATGACGATAGCTAGATTGCTTCACCCTCAAAATCGATGTTGAAAATTGGCGAAAAAAACGCAAAGGGGTATGTATGGGAAAATTGGCGAAAATCGATGGTCCGACTTTAAAAATCTGCCAAAAATCGAAAAATCAAGATATCTCGATGAATCAAACGGCATTTTGAAGCCTCAACAATTGCGAAGAGATCAAGCGCAAGTTGGAGTATCTATCTCAAACGGAAAAAAAATGGCAAGCATTTTCGTGAATCAACTCAATCCGGCAAAAAGTGTCGAAAATTTTTTGTCCTCAAAAATGATTTACAGAGGTCCAAGTCGATGTATTTTTTTCCGCTGATTACGAAACACATCGATTTTTCATTGAAAACTCAATATTTCAGTGCGAAAACGTGAAAAAACGAATCCAGCTGAATTCACAACTCGCGTCACAATCACGTCCCCCCTTTCCTCCATTGCAAATGATTATTCGATAATCATCGATGACGGTACGCACACATATATCGTCATCGAGAGTGAGATTCATGATATTCAGCTTGAATGAGCTTCATTACCGGTTAGACACGCGAGGACGATTCTTGATTATAGAACTCGAGGGTTACGATGGAGTATAGAGAGCACGTGTGACATCTTCACCGACGCACGAAATGTCATAATCATTTGTAACTCGACCGAGGAATCACCGATCCATGTACATGCATATATACGACTGTCTATTATAAATCAATGACAATCGCGATACACAAACAGTGCATCGCTCAGAATTCCTATATAGGCGACAAAAACCAAAAAAAAATCGTAATCCAAAAATGATCTTCACACAGGCAGCGATAAAAACAAGTACTCGTACCCCCATCAGCAGATTAAAAGCCATTAATGATTGCGAATAAAAGCGGAGATTATATAAAATCTCAAAATCCCATCGCAGGAGAGCATTGCAGTTTTTTTTGCGCTCGCAGAGATGCGCGTACCCTCCGCAATAAATAATACAATAATTATCATTATATTTTTCCGGACGATGTTTATTATCTCGGCCAATTAACTCCTGCCTAAAAACACAGCGCGAAAAATGATTTGCCATCGAGTGGCGGACGTATATCGTAACACAAACGGGGAAACACCCGTTGTATATATTTACCATCGAAAAAAAATGTATACATCCATATGTATACTCGAACGACGGAGCTTGCCAAGCTCGTAGCTGCGGGGGTGATTATATTCGCGGGAGAGCACACGAGAGCCTTTCGCCATATAGCTCTCGTCCGAGAGATGCACGGGCTTGCGCAGTTTCGCGATAAACGTACGTATACCAAGGGGGGTTGCAAGTTTTCTATATAGTACGATAAACTGTAAGCTACGAGCGAGGAGCAGGGCGCGTGGAGTTACCGGGGGTGTCAGTCACGGCCCATCTACCCACCAACGAACACGTAAGTCCGTTCTCCACAAAAAAAAAACGAATCAACGATCGAGCCATCAACAATCATCAAAAATCATCATCATCATCGTCGTCGTCGCCTCCATCCCGTTAATTTAGTCAAAATGACAAAATTTACGTTCATTTCTTTTTTCCCGATAAAACACCCCAGCCTCGACTGCACGAAATGAGATATACGTCGATGGTTTAAAAAACTTGTTTCTTTTTTTCGCGCGAATTAATCTTGGAAACATCGAGGGGTTGCGAAAAAACGAAATCACACGAAATTCCGATCGAATTCGTACGTGTACAATCATGAGTACTATATATACAATTGTGATATGTATATACGTATGCATAACGAGAGACAAGGGTGAAAAAAAAATCAAAGGCGCAAGGTGCCCTTTTTTCTTCGTCTCCCTTCTTCGGTATCGAATCTTTTACGATATTTGATCGATTCCAGAATGGGCAGGACTCCTCAGGGTGAAACCCTTTCGACCCTCTATTAACTGCTGAAAAATGGCGCTCGTCCCGCCGATTCTTTCGCGTTCCATCGTCGCGAACGTTTCTCTCTTCGACTCGCTCCTATTGTTATTCAATTCGAGAAATAACCTGGAAAGTATTGACCAAAGTATTCGATAATTGAGTTGACTCTTGTTTAATTCATTTTTTTATTTCCTTATTTATATTGATGCATCCGCCACCGTCGGAACAAGCTTTTTTTCGCGATGAAATTATCAGTGAAATTATCATTGGCTCAATTTTATTGAAATTGTTTTTTTTTCAATAACGAAAATTCTTTGCGATAACGAACAAACGATCGTCGAAATAACGATGCGTGATGAAAAATGAATAAACAATCTCCGGAAAAGATATCATGCCCCACTTTAGTCCCTCACTTACACACGTGTGTGCGAGCTTTACCAACAGTGTGTGGAAACGTTTTATCGACGCGTTTTATCGAGTACATGTATAATTCAAAGAACATAACGTGACATGTCATTCATTTCGTGTGTGCCAGTCCGCGAAACAATTGTCTCATCAACGTCAGTGATGGGAAAACGTCGCTTCGTTTGTCCCTCGTCCTAATCACCGTACGGGACACTCTGTACCAATAAAAATATTTCCAAAAATAAACAAATTCCGAATCCACGAAAGCTGCGTGAATTAAAAAAAAATGGTCAGTGATGAATGCAGTAAGTGGAAAATTACTCCAAAAATCATTGTCCACCGAATATCGGGATTAAAAATAAAACTCTAAAGAATTACACGTTTTATTCTTTATTCAATTTTAAGAATATTTTCATTCTCATTTCACGTACGTCATTTTGTTAAAACTCTGCGCAGTCTGACGAGGAATTTTATTCCGAGATTATCCGTGCTCTCGACTTTTTTTAGATTCCCGAGGCAATTATCGAAGCGAATTTGAGGATTAACGAAAAAAATTCAGTTTCCAACTCTCGTACTGTACGTTTCGCTGATAATTCTGTATGTGCTTAAGCCTGGTGCCAAGACAGCAGCAGGCAGGGTTGTAAATCCTTTTTTTTTATTCCCCTCGCCACTCAATCAGCTCCGCGGATTTTTATACGGATTCCTCGTAGTTTCGAGTGATATCATAATAAAAAAAAATATATAAAGATAGAAATATATGCATACATATATATCGCGAAAATGGATAAGCTCCATTGTGAACAGCGAGAGTAATAATGCAGAGCTTTTTTTCAAAAATTTGGCACATCCTCTTTGTCGAAACGCCATTTGAATCATCTTTTTTGCCCAAGCTTTTATCCATCGAGCTTTTGTTTGACCAGGGAACATCGTTGAAGCACTAAAAGTGCTCGCCGATCCTCCTTCTCGTTTTATTACGAGATTTGCATTGACAAATAAGCGGACGAGGACGAAGACTCTTTCTCAATTCGCCGCTGACATTTCGCAGTCACGGGTCTGTCGTGATTATTTTCAAGAATTCAAGTTCGTTTTAAATTTCTACGACAAATGAACAAAATGTCGTTAAAAATATTAATCAATAACGAGCAACGTCAAAAATGTCAATCGGCATCTTTGTACAATTGTTCATCATCATTATTTATCCGGTAATCAGCGATTTTCTCTCGCGAGGGAAAGCAATATCGATGGTTTTTTCGATAAATATTTTTCCTAGCAGTATATTTATTTTTCTCATACGGTTCGTTATTTTGGAGAATAAATACGCGTCGTCATTTTTATGTACGAAAATTTCAATGCGAATTTGTTATTCCACGCGAGTGTCCAATCGGACGACAAATGAGTAACGCACACGGAAAGGACAAACGGAATAAAGTTTATCATATCGCGTGCGATTTTCTTATCGATTAAACCGCAAACGAGAACACCCACGATCGTATCGTCGCTCTACACAGTCGTAAATATAAATATATACGTGTTTGTGTACATATATGTATATAGCATGTATGTCACTTTTGTACATTCATCTCGGTAATGCCCTGCTCAAGACAGCTATTTCGGAGCATGTGCTTTAAGGTCGTTATCGCGCGTGTCCCTTAAATACGAGGCACGATTACGAGTCTCGACTATTTTTAGCTCCGAACAATTCCATAAGGTAACGAAAAAAAACAGAGTGCCAGACTCTATTCAGCCAATGAGTATAAGTATATTTATGCGCCACGTCAAAGTACATTGACGTTTGGTTTAAAGTACAACATGACTCGAGTTCATTTACCCTCCAACGGGCTATTACGAAGCAACGCGAAGGAAAAAAATGTGCAAATTTTTCCCAGGTGTTTGATTCGTCGTTTATCGATTAAAAAATTATCTACCAAAGCCATTTTCTATACTCGAGTATATCTTTTTCATTTTCAAACGAAATACAAGCACTTCGTTAATGACCGATTTGTCGGAACCGTTTTTTCTTCATCTTTGAAAATACCGAGGGAATAGGAAAAATACGTTCGAACGAGCAGTGCCTTTGATCAAATACACAACCGTCGCTTCAATTAGTGTTTTACCGTCAAGACTCTCTAGATTTTTCGTTTCTAAGAAAACAAAAAAGAAAACGCAAAACACGAAAAGTTCAAACGACTATAGCGGTTATCAATTAACCGGAGGCATTCCCTCGACGAGAGCGATGCAGCTTCCGAGCTTGTGGAGCATCTTTCGATGCATCTGTGCCATATGAAAAATATGGAGAGCCTTTAATCTTTTTTTTCAATTGATGGATGAAAAATGAGTAAAATCGTCGTACAGATTATCATTTCTCTCGTTTCTTTTCACCGGCAAAAACATTTCTAATTTTTATAGCGCCGTTACGAGCCTCGCGGATCTACCGGAGAGATCGAGTGTACACATTTCAATGAGATCTCCATTAAGTCGAGCTACGAACGCTCCACCCAATGCACGTTTCGTGCAATTCAACTCTGGTATAACGACTTGGCGAACTCGCAATTAAAACAATCGCGAGTTTGTTCGCTTTATACGTGCAAACTATTTCATCATCGCAAATGCAAATTCGAAAATTCTCCCCAATTTCGCGACAGATTTATCTCCGATTTTTACTCCAATTTAGCAAAACAAATTTTTGTGGATATACGAACAAACAGGTCGAGATTTTCTCGAATTTTCAGGAAGAATCAGAATTTAGATCAAATTTCGTTTCTTTGTCATTAAAACTCCATCGATTTCCACAAGGATGCTGTGGCAACTGGCTCATCCTAATTCCTCTCCCAACTGTACTGTTCAATTTCGTAAAGTAGGACATGAACCCTGTACAAAGTACATGTATACTGCACGTGTATACATATAAATACATAATATAGTATATATATGCACGAAAACCTGTATAAATACATGGACGAGAATTCAACCCCCATGCGAACCTTCCACGATAAATGTACACACTCGAATTTTCAGCACACAAGCACACGTAACAATTTACGTATATAACATAAAGCAGGCAGCACATCCTTTGCCTCTCTCTGCTTTGCCTACGAACGCCCCTGGAGCAGGGAGCATCTCCCGATTTTCCACTCCAGGCAGACAGAGCTGGATCTCCCCGTCATCACAGAAATAAAGAGTGACAAAGGCAGAAATGAGAGAAGGAAAAAGTCGTACAGAGATGACGAGCCGGAAGTACTCCCCGTGTCCCTCATCCCCACGAAAATATCGTTTGACGAATTTATCGCTTTGAGAATACAAGACAAGATTGCCACAGGGAAAACACACAGCTTCCAAAGATGAATCGACGAGAGGAGAAGAAGATTGTGTAAGGAAACAATTCCATTTCAGAATTCAAAAAATCCATACGAATTTTTGACACATCAGAATTTTTGGAGGAACTCCAATCACTGGGGATGCACCTGCAGAGTTGTGTGTGAAAATGGTGATGGGGAAATGACGTTGACGTCAGTTGACGTCGCTTTTCGCTCGTGTCAACTTTGACGCGTTTGTGAATAATTATTAATTTTCGATTATATATACATACACGTATGTAAACATATATATATAATGTTAGTACGTACAATTTTACATACTCGCGGATTAACAACGTTCCTGGCACACTTCCAACCATCTTTATCGCTCTCAGCCTCCCTCATCCCTGCATATCCGTACACGTTCCACGCTGCATATCTCACGAACGTGTCCGTTTCATCCCGTTCGCTTCCATAAATTACGCGTAATATTGTGTTATCGTATCTTAAATTGTTTCATCCCCGTCGTAATATCTCCCTTTGAATCCTCCCCCGGTACGTTCGGCGATGATTACTTTGTCAATTAGCGATCAATTACTCGAGTGCATTTTTCGCTCCGACGTCTCGCGGGACGATGCTCTTTGTCGGCAGCTTTTACTGCATAATAAAATGGCACATTTCCCGATGGGAAAAGATATATTTTCAATGTACGTAATTTCGTACTTTTTTTTTTGTAAGATCGAAAAATCTGACGAAAAATGCCAATTGAACGATTCGAAAGAAGGAAATTGAGAGAGGAAAGGACTGTCTATTTTGGTGGAGAAGGAAAGGGCCCACTGTCTAGAAACAACATTTACGTGTGAAGGGAAAGAACCCTCGGAGGATCGCGAGCGGAAAGCGCCGGGCTGTTCTGGAGTAGGATAGGAGAGAGGGCGCAGACCGTGGGAGTGATCAATACTCCCCCTAAACCGACTTCCCATGAGAGTAACAAAGATGAAACTATACAGAATCGCGAGAGAGGCATTTTGGATTTTTGGGATAAAAAAAGCAACAAATAAAAAAGAAATTCAAAAAAACACCCGCGACGGTTCCCTGCTCAATCTTTAACAATATCAACAGACGTGAATTCTTTTTTTTACGCGCTTCCACCTCGTCACACATTTGCTCATTTCATTTATCTCGCGGTAATCGCCTATGAAAAAAAGAATCCGCGTAAAAATTGACGGGAAATCGATTCTTTCCCATTTTCCTCCCTTTTCGCGCACGGATTTTTCCCCTATCGAGTTTCTCCATTTCCGTTATCCCATTTTTTTTTTTTCATTTCATTCGCGCCCGTGTGACGAGAGCGAGAAACTCTCGACTCGGGAGGACGGAACGAAAATCGGTCTCGGAATTTCGTTTCCGGTCCGGCGAACGCGACTCGGTTTTGGTTTTCTCTGGTCCAGCGATACCCCTTCGCACACACGGGCGCGCTAAATACACGGATGCATACTCATACTGGTAACTAGAGAGGATGAGGGATTTAGGATGTCCGTTGGGTGCCTCGCGTCTCTTTTTCCTCTTCTCCTATTCGAGGATATCCAGTTATCTACACATATACGTAGTTTATACGTGGACGTCCGACGAATATCCGTTTTTCGTTAATTCGATACTCGTCAAAAAAAAAACGCGAGCTTTTCATCAGCAATAAAGCAATTGCGTCTAGATTTCTCGCACATGCATAAATAACGTGATGAAAATAACAAAGCACCGGCAAAATGAAAAAAAAGCAAAATATTCCACATGACGATTCGTAAACTCGGACTCGCAAGAATGTAAAATTAACCGAGCAGGTCCGATCGTACTAACGAAATAATTGCGTTTAATTATTATTTTTAACGAGGCTCGTCGAAGAATTTCGTTGTGAATGTACTTCTCGCGTGTAAACGCGAAAGGGTGAAGCAGAGAGGAAGGGGATGAGAAATCAGCCCCCTTTCCGTGAGCTCTGGTTAAATCGCCTAATTACAGAAATGGCAACGGTCTATTCTGGTTTATCTTTCCTCCGATCTCTCGTGTATATCGCGATGAAGTTCAAGACCGTCGTAACAAACAGCGATGCATTTTCTACCCTAAAAGCTTTCATTTTCAACCTTCAGCGTCACTCCTTCACTCGCGAGTTTCACGACGTTCGAGCGACGAAAACTACGACGAGGAGACAACGACAAGAACGCACTCGTTCTTTGTCCTCGGACTTCCGACTTTGAGCATTTCCGGTTGAGAAGAAAAGCTGCAAGACTGCTTCCAGACAATGTATTTCTTCACCGCTCCCTCAAGAATCGTGAATTCAAATGATTATCGTTGCCTCGAACTTTGGTCCAGAACCGAAATTATCTCACCGTCGTGCATCTTTGCTCTCTCGAATGTACACCCGCGGAAAAAGCTCGAAACTGCTGTCCTTCGTTTGTATTTCCCTCTCAATTGCCAAGATCAAAAAACTTTGGACAATACGACAGTTTCGTCGTTTCATTTGTTTAATTAATGACGTTCGTAAAATCGATACCTCGATTTTCAGCGTCGTTTCGCTTCTCTCGCCTGTGGAAATTATAATGCAATTCACGCCACGCTCGAACGAGATCGTTTGGTGTTTTATAGCGATCGTGAAAATCCCTGACGACGCACACTCGTTTATCCACTCGTGCGCGTTACCGGAAGCTGTAAACTCGCAATCTCATTGCTTTTTCCTTCGCGGTTTCTCTTTCCATCGATGCATATTTTCCTCGCCGCTCGACGAGACGTCGTTCATCCCGCTAACTCGATTCCGCGGTACACATCATTGCATCCGCTCTCCGGCAACCTCTTCTGGCATCGCGGTCCCAAATTACGGTAGTTTACTCGAATTTACACGTTTGCAACCTGCTCTCCTCCGCGTCTCGCTCTCTGCGAGTGTATTCTACTTTGTTTAATCCTGGTCCGTCCCTCGACAACGCGTATAATCTCCTCGTCTCTTCATCTCGAGCTCGAACCGTCATAAAGGTCTCGAAAGATTAGAGACCAAGTTTCGTAATCGAGTTTGGCACGCGAGTTTCGCCGACACAACGCTCGATGCATCAAAATTCCTCTCTCATTCGCGTCCAACATCGTCAGGATAAAATCATCAAAAATTCTCATCTCGACAGTGACGATTTTCAAAATTCGGTGCAATTTCGATTCGGTGAAAGATTTTCCGCGAGGTTAAACATGGTTGAAGTAATTTACAAAGCGTTTTTTTCCGATGGGTGTTTTAAGCCAGTGAGGAATCTGTACGAGCTCTCGAGAAACATCTCGAGATATACGCGATGAAACGATGAGAGACTCTCGTCCACGAGATCTCTTCCTGCTCACGTTTCTCCTCGCGGCTGTGCATCACACGTACACGTTCCACACTCGTTTCATCGAAAAAGTGTGCGACGACGAGCGAAAAGAGCTATGCAGCTTACAAGGGATGAGGGTGTAGAGGCACGTGGTGAAATTTCGTCCTCTAAACTTTACTTATTTTTTACAACCTTCCTCCTCTCTCCCTCTCCATCTTGTTTTCTTTCTCTCCATTTTCCCCTCAAGTACAGTACAGTGTCGAGCACTGTATCAACATCGAATTGGCGCTACGTAAAAAGTGCACTTTGAGCAAATATACGTGAGAAATTTGCAAGGATATTGCAGAAAATGAATTATGGCAGAGAAGAAAAACGTCGCTGAAATTCACGTCGTCGTTTCTCATACATTTATTTATCCATGATTCTTCTCCGTCTCTCGAGGCGGTATACCAGAGTCTAGCGGCTTTGGAGCAGCTTATTCCCGCCCCGAAATTGCCTTATTACAACAAAAAGACGACGAATAGCAGAAGCTACGCGAGAGGACGAAACAGGATTTGCTTTTCCCGCAAGTTTTATCTCCGCAGATCAACGGAAAAGTTGGGCCTCTTTTCCCTCTCGTGTCTCCCCTCTGTATGGATATTCCATCGGCGAGGAAACCCCGCGGTTACTTAAAGTTTCGCAATTAGTCGGCGAGGGAAACGCCCGAGAGAACTCTCGAGAGTCTTTTCCTCACTCCGTTTTCTCGATGCTTCGAAGCGGATGGAACTTGCGTTATAAGAAAGCAGATGCATCGGTCCAGACAAGAAAAAAAAAAGAGGAAATTAAATAATCAAGCTTCTCCCGGGATGAAAATCAAAATTCAATTCATTCATTTTGTATCATCGATTTCCGCGGAATATTCTTTTCTCGTGTCCACCCGGATACCTGTCCGGATGGGAGGGAAATGAGGTTTTATTTTTTTTCACACACAAGAGGGGTAAAATAAAATACTTCTCGGGCGAGCGAGCCGCGCGTCGATGATAAACTTTCTTCGATGCCGACGCACACGCGTGCTGTTCGATATTCCTCGACACTTTGCGCAATATCGTCGCGAAAGGTGTACTGTCACACGCAGTCACGTCAATGGGACGGAGGCTAAAAGGGGTTGAAAAGGAAAAATGGAAAAAAAAACGTTGCAAACGCGTATGGTTACAAACACACGTACGACTTTCTCGTAAATTATTCAAGTCTTCGAACTCGTACTCGTAGACACGAGGCGTTTCACACGAGCTTTCCCAAGAGAGCTTCTTGAAGATCGTTTGATTCAAGACGCGATACAGTTTTCCACAATGGAGAAATGCGAGGTTTTATCGTTGGCAAGTCACGCGGATATTTACGCATCTGTCGTGAAAGTTATTATACACGTTGGAGGAGCGAGCACGGAGAGCTCGGAGAGTAAATTTCCGTGCAATTTCAGACGCCGATGGAAAACGATGAGGTTTGCCAGCTCGATGAGGTCCCGCCGCACAGTTTCCCGCGGATTTCTCTCATCTCCCGTTCCTCCATCATCGGCGTGTTTGCGTGTATAGTATATACGTGGTACAATCGGTATTTCCCTTCCTCGTTTTCTCGATCGCCTCGCAGTTTGTAAAACAAGCAAAGGAGCGAGCCTCCAAAAGCAGAGCTTTTAATCGGCAAAAAACGCTACCCTCGCTAAAGAATTTCATTGCGCGAAATATAATTAAAATCCGCCCCAAAAAGAAGGATATTTTTAATCTTCTTCCAGACTGTACCGATAAAAACAGGAGCAATTAAATTTCACGAGAATAGAGCGTCCGATATTTTTTTCCCGCTCTTTGACGAGCGCGCGAGCGCTCTCGGACGTACAAATTCATCATCGGAGATCCCGGGGGCGAGTTTGTTTTTTCCATTTTTCTTCCATCGCTCGTCGAATCTCCGGTCCCATCGTTCAATTCGCCTTTTTTTTTTTCTTCGTTTTCGCTTTTTCATCATCGCCAAAATTCACCGCTCGATCGTTCGTCCAACGTTTATTGATTGAAAAGAAAAAAAGCGAGGGAGAGAAGACAAAAAAAAATCGTCATTGCTGTTTCTAGATCCATGGCCATATCTCGATAGCTGCGTCAATTAGACGGCGAAGCACCGTAAGAAGGATGCATCCGCGACTCACATAGTTACGATTCGAAAGCAACCGCTTGAACAAAATTTATTCAACAAAAATATACAAAAATATTTATATATATAAACATATAATAC
Source organism: Heteropelma amictum (assembly GCA_959613375.1). NCBI lineage: Eukaryota > Metazoa > Arthropoda > Insecta > Hymenoptera > Ichneumonidae > Heteropelma > Heteropelma amictum. Next base: position 15,595,816 of record OY390727.1, read on the forward strand.
ACATATATATATATGTATATGTATGTATATATCGATAAATAAAACGAAGATCAAACATGGTAACCAGGGAAACGAAAAATACAGGGATCGCAAAAGAAACGCACACAAGCTCGTAGATAAAAGGAAGACGGATATATCGCGAGAGAAAAAAAAAGAGAGGAGAAACCGCGCGAAGGTATATATATATTTGAAAAAAATTGAAAAAAAAAACAAAAGAAAAATAACGAGGCATCAGTGACAAATGTTCGTAGCGAACGCCGAGACGTCTGACAAGAGGAAGCCGAAGAAGCGCCAGCATCGATTTGAAAATAATAATAATAATAATTCGACAAACTTAACGACGGCCAATGACGGCTGTGCTCGCAATTGCGGCTACTCGATATCAAAATTTCATCGAAACAAGTTCATTCGTCAATTTTGACACAAAGCTCAGTTAAAAAGTACCGCGAATATTCCTAGTCAATGTGGCTGTATTACAATTATCCGACGATCGCGTATAATCGATAGTGTTCAATTAAATGATCGATTGTTTCATTCCTAATCATCAAAGTTATACAAAATATTACGCGATAATAAATAAAATAAATCATAGTGATAAATAATAATAACAACAATAATAATACTGATATTGGAATTTCGGATTAATTAGAACAGTGATACTAGAGTATATCGTATTAATAACAAAAAAAAACACACACACACACGCGCGAAAAGAAGGAGGAAAAATCAATTTCCCGCTGCGACTACCGACGACAGTTTCGTGACGAGTTTTTGGACGATCGCGACGATTCGTTTTTTCATCTAAAGTGCTACGATTTCGAAAAAAATAAAAAGCAAAAACTCGGCGATCAAAAATGGCTTTCGCGGCTGCACGAATGATCCTCAAGGACAAGAGGCGAAAGGCGAGCAAAGAAGATTTCACACCGCGAAACAGAAGCAAGGTAACAAAAAAAAAATGTCACAGCAAAATGCATCAAAATTTTCTCGACTATTTTTTTTTTTCTTCCTATAGTTCTAAGATTTTTTCGACGATGAGAACGAATGGACACAGATTTATGGATATTCGGAAATTGGAGCGTTTATGTGCTCTCGTAAAATAATTATATTCGTCTAGGAATTCTCGTTACATACCCCGTACAGACACATGTAAGTGTACATGTACATGGCACACGACCGTGTATATCGGTGCAAAGAAAACGAGGTCGCAACCTCGCTTGAAGAAAATTACTTATACACCTTGTGTATATTCTTTCGACTGCTGATGCCCGCGCATTAATAAAAAGTTAAATATATGCATGTACGACTGGCGAGCAAATCGCGATGTAAAGAAAATAATTCAATCAAAGTGTCTGCGAGTGTGTAATACTCGGTGTATTTATCCGCGAGAAAAAAAAAGTTGCTAAATACACATACGAGTATAGCACATGGGAGGTTTAATATTTTGGGTTTTATCGATTTTTCGATAAAAAATTAAGATGGACGCTGGGAAATTTCGAGCGTATTTCGGTTGTATGCTCGGTTGTATGCCGTCAAAAACCGTATGCTCGGACATTTCGTAATCGTTTACGAACCTGGGCGGGCGGGGGTGAAAGGTTCTCCGGCGATTTCTGACGTGTTCAATCACAGCGGCGAGTGGAAGCTGCCCGTAACGGTCAGACGTGACCCACGGCCAGCGCAGTGGTAAATGTGATTGCAGAGTCAGACGGTGACGCAAATACATCACAGCGAAGTACGGAACGTACATTATATGGAAATTTATTTAAATTCATTGAAATGCAATATTGTAATCCGTACCGACGGTCTATTATGGAGGGCTACAGATGCGACTGTATTCAGCCTGGAAAGAATACTATATTATTTTGTCACTGATTATAGACGAGCGAGAGGCGTTTCAAAAGTTTAAAAGGAAGACGGAAAATTACACGACGTGATATATCCCTCGAATCAACGACTCTCGCTGTGATAATTGTCAATTTGGATGAGATTATTCGATTATCGAAATAACATTCGACGAATAATGATGTATTATTAATTAACGTGACTTGATGTTATTTTATTTTTTTTTTGCTCGAGCAAAAGAGAATTGTCGAGTCTAAGCGCCATTCGCTGATGAAAAATCTCGGGCCAATTGTCTGTTTTTTGCTTATTCTTTGTACGAGACTCTGTTGAAAATTCGATAACGCGCCTTTATGATCAGCATCCGCTGTGATTCGGTACAGCGGCGAGACAATTACGTCCTGCTCTTGTCGAAAACGGACGAGGTCGTCCCTCGTTTCTCTTCCGACCATTTGCCGAAGAACGCGAAGCTCCATCTCCCCGAAGGCCTTTGCTCTTTTCCGTGTGCGGTGAATCGCGAGCCTTTGACGGAATTTTCGTGCGAAAAAGACAGCAGCGCGGACGAGGAGGGAATAACTCCTCCCGCGGACTCGTAGAGCGATCGAGAAAAAAAAAAGAAAGGAACGGAAGAAATTGCTTAACGAATAGTTGGACTTTTCCATCGATCGATTCGTCCTAGAAAGCGGGGAAAAGGAGCAGAAAAAAAAATCTCCATCCTCTCCATCCTCGACACTTTCCGGAGATTTTTGTGCTCTTCTTTCACCTTTTTCTCGCTTCCGTTTCGCCTCGTCCCTCGGGTTCTCTCTTACTCGGTAGAATAGAAATTCCCTTTCTCATGAAATTCTGATATTCCTGCAGGCAAATGCACGTTGACAGTCGATAAAAGCCCGTGGGAACCAGCATCATCCGCCATCTTGGCTGGAGCGTCGAAAGCCTCCCCGAAATCGTTACGTTTTCGCGACGTTCTCTCTTGATTGCTCCATTAGCATTGTCGTAAAAATATATCGTCAGCGTTATTATTATTATTATTATTAAACGGTTCGAAAAAACACGAGAAGCGTTTATGCGCTGGAGGAATCTTCAAAATTTCTCACTCATCCTCGTTGATAAACTGGCGCATCATTTTTTCGAATTTCTTCATTTCCGGTTTTTTTTCTTCACCAACTCTGATATACCTCCAGCATCACGTCGGTAATACGATATTCATTTCATCTCGGAGAAAATCTCGTTTCCTCGACGAACCACCCGCCGAAGGGTCCGAAGCGGTCATTTCCATTTTTTTTTTTTTTGCCATCGTTTTTTCATTTTCCTCCTTCGGAGAGTATCCATGCCGCCCTTACGGGGAACTTCTTTGACGCAATGTCGGTGTGGTCGTGCGTTATCGATGGAAAAGATGGGAAAAAAAGTGTGAAGCAAAAACGAAATTTCCGTCCGCGGAGAGAAAATCAACGCTCCCCACTTTGCGAGATAATTCGATGCTGCGACGCACCTTGGAAGCTTTTCACAACAAAAGCCGCGGAATCTCTCGGATTTTCGTTGCGTTTTTCCCCTTCTTTCGTTCCGGGCTTTATCACGATTGAAGGACGTGATGGAAAGCAAACAGAAGACGTCGAACCGCGACTTATTGGAATATATTTGGTTTTTTGAAAAGGAATATGAAATTATCCTTGAAAAAGAATATTTTTCATCGGAAAATTCCAAGGGGCTTTTTTTCACCGCCCGTACGTCAAATCAACGTCGAAATTCAAAAAACCCGGACGAAAATGACGATTAGCCCGCGAAAACGTTGACGAACACGCGACTCGACGCGGTCTCGTCTCACAGCGAAAAGCAATTAGCGAACGTTTATGCGAACGTTCGAAGCCTTAATGACCTGAACATTTCAAGAAGCCACTCCCGCTATGGAAAAGCTTCTCGACCTCGTGTTTTTCACCAGGGCGGAAACTAGCTCACGAGTCGTTGGATTTTCGTCGTAAAACGACGCGACGTCAATTTCGCGTTAATAAACAAAATTGCGTGCTTTTTTTTTCGACAATCGTTCAGCCAAACGATCTTTTTCTCGCCTCACGTCTCGCCTCGAATAACGATGAAAATGACCATTTTTTGCAAACACAAAAATTCGAAAAAACAAAATTCGAAAAACAGCCCTGACGAGAGTGCTTGCTCCAAGCACAGACGGAAGCTGCGCCCATTTCTACTTACTCCACGTACACATGCACACACACCCGGGTGTTCTCCACCGACGAGAGTTTGCACAGATGCTGCTGCCACGAAATGGCAAACATTTAACTGTCGGATGTCTTGATTGCTCAAGCGACGCTGGATATATTTTTCATCCCGTTTTCTCAGCGTGTGTACCGAGCCATTGATCGAGCGACTTGAGGGTTCTCGTTAACAAAAAAAAACAAACAAACAAACGTTTCAATTCCATTTTACTCGCCAAAGAGAAACCTTCGTTCAAATTGAAAAGTTTTTGCAAAGACAAGACTCTCGACGTTGCGACGAGAGTATCAACCAACAGAGACTCGGATGCTGCGTGATCTCGAGCAGGTAGAGAGATGAAGCATCGAACGAAATGACAGTTGGAATCGCGATCTCGACTGCCGGATGAGGGCTTTTGGTCCAGCACCGAAGGAGGCTCTCGTCCTCGGATTCATCCGGAGAACACTCGCTCATCATATTTTTTCGAAATACGTTCGATCGACCGTCCTCCTCTGCACGCGCTCATTTTCCTTCTTCAGCAAACGAACGAGTGTTTTTTTCGTAAGAAATGCCATGGAAATGAAAATGTTTTTTTTTCATAGTTTACACACGCGCACACACACGTCGTTAAATCCACTTCCCTTTTGAATTTTTCAACGCGACTCGCTTCCTCCTCGGTCGTAATTATTTCATGGCGTTTTTCGGCCTCATTTTTGCCGCACAAACGCGAACGCGGAGCGAGGCGCCGCCAATTAAAATGACAATGCGCGCTGCGCAACGAAACTGAAGAATCTTCAAGCGATACCACTCGAAAATTAAAAGCTCGGCTCGCATTTCCGGCTCTCGTAGAAAACGTAAAAGAAAAACTTTCCGTTATTCTCTTTCGAAAAACACTGCCGTTGGAATTTGCGCAAATCCTCGTGTCTTTATTGTTTTCTCACGCTCTGACCTACATAACGAACTTTCACGCTTCGCTCGTTGCGTCAATGTTCAATCGACCCGATTGCGATCCTCTTCGGTAAAAAAATTGATATAATCATACTTTTTCAACAATCAACAAAACGTTTTATCGACGAGCATCGCAAATTGTTGCGGAAAAATCTCTCCGGATTAATGATACTCTCTGCTTGAATTTTTTTCCCTCCGCCTTTCGACATTCCGGAGGGAATAAAAGCCTCGCCCTTCTCTCTTTCATCCCTCAAGAATATTTCCGCTTTTTTTCCATCGTCACTGGTCGAATAATCGTACAGCCTGATAAATACTCTCCCTTTTGCAATATTTATTCCCACGATACGATAAACAAAGCTCTCTCGTACCTTCCCATGTATTACTTATGTACAGGGTGTTCCGGAATTCGATGTGTCCGGCATTCAAAGTTGGACCCCCGATTGTTCAAGAATTTTACGAAATCCTTGCGTCAAAGTGCTTGCCGACGTTTCTCCTCAAAACTTCATCCCCTATCTTGAGGTCCAAATGTTTGACACTGAATTCTGGAACGCCCTGTACAACGGACGAGCTATCTTCACTCCTCTGGCTATGCGATATCACTGTCTATATTTATTACTCTGTACAACTTTACGTCGCTGTAACAAACCACCTCTATTTCACGTGTTTACTTATTACTTACCTGTACTCTCTGTATACTTTACTTTACAACATATATACGCGGTATATGGCGTTGGGTGATTGGTGACCCGTACTGTACTTGTGTTTGCAGGCTCGCAGCGCCAGTACAAGTAGCTTTAGAAGCCTGAGCCAGGTACATACCAACATCACATGGAATTCTTCATAGCCATAGCGCCCTCTAGAGACATTTATTCCGTATACCATCTTTTTTTCTATTTTTCGTATTTTTCTTCGCAATTTAGTAATACACTTTAGGACTTGACTAGACTAGAAAATTAGTTCACGCAGCATCCGCATTCGTCGTTTGATCCTCAATCTGAAAACCCAAATTGACTCCTTCGATTCGAAAAAATTTCGACAAGGTGCGACACAGCTTGCGTTTGATCGCCAATCTTTTTCGTGCCTCTTTCGAGCTGCTTCTATCGCGGCGTTGAAAAAAAATCATTTCAGGTCGAGGATTAATTTACACAGGAGACGAAAAGACAGAAAAAAAAAAACGTAACGTGAAAACCGAAGAAACGTTTGAGATTTTTGGTAGAATGTATCAACGTCGTGATGACGATGATGCCAGGAGAAACGCATGTCCTCCGTGTTCCGTTGGTTAATCTTGCATTTATTTGTGTGTTTGAGTATTTAGACATTTTTGCATATATTTTTGTACACGCAATTCTGGTACTCGGTTCAGGCGATACACGCGTACATTGAATGGGGCATGAGGAGGACCGCAAAGTTCGAATTGTCTGCATGAATTTCGCAAAAATCTATTTCCAATCAAATTCTCTTGAATTTTTCGAAAATCCGTGAATTTTCCTCGCTTTTCTTCTTCTCATCGGCGGAATTCATCGGAAACAATTTGCGTGAAAATCGTTTCCAATGATGTTTGTATTTTCTCTCGTTATAATTAACGACGGCGAGTGGAACACACGTTGAAGGTTTAATGGATTAACGCGTTGAGTTTCAACGATGATTGCCGAGCGAATAAAAACGTTGCCTCCGGCGGAGCAAACGCGGGAGCAGGTGAAATGAAGAAAAAAGAGAAATGACGTTAAAAATTCACCGTGCAACGCGAACTCTGCGCGATTTCTCGTTGAAAGCGCGAAACTCGCGAGAAAAAAAAAAAGGCTCTTCAAACCGTCGTGAAAGAACCACTTCCGGTACGCTACTTTTTCGCGCCGGTTCTTCGCGCGTTCACCGCGGCGGGACTTTTATCTTTCATTCGGAAATTACGACACGATGATTCCCAGGCCTGAATCCATTTTTTCTTTTTTTCAAACGTCACGTATATTCTTTTAATAATTTTTCTCAATTCAGTGCTCGAGGAATACTCGGACCGTGCACAAACGTAAAAATGAAGGTCAAAGTTGACGATGCCCGCTGCGATCCGTGATAAACACACCGGCGAAGAAACTTTAATTAACGTAATGGTGAAATTGAAAAAAAAAATTGCTCAAACTCGATGGAGCCTTGATTATAATTAATTTTCCACCCTGAAGCAATTTAATTGAAAAACGAGCCTCCGACAGGGTAAAAGAGTACTCGAAAGATACGTTCGGAATGTACGAAAGAGGACATTCGTGGATGACCATTTCACACGGGACACCCGTATGGAAACAACGTATGGGGCTCTCTGTGTGAAATGAATAAATTGATAAACCGTATGTACACGGAAAGGTCAATATCGCTCCGTATACCGCTTCGTACGAGACCTTCACCCCCCGTTGTACAACAATTTTCCCTCGATTTGTTAAACTCGGTAATTGCCAGGGGCAGCAGCTACGAGAGTCTCGACTGCTGTGCGGGTTGAAGGTCCTCAACGATTAATCGCGTGTTTCGAGCTGTGCTCGGCTATCTCCGAAAGTTTAAACGCCCGATAACACACCCGGGATTATTGGCGATACGCGTTATTGTCACGAAAACGTTACGGCGAGAATAATCGGAACAACGGCTCGAATTGCCGAAAATTCGAATAAATCAACGTTACGGCGACTGTACGCCCCAACGTTGATTCTTTTGAACCAGTCCAACTGCACGAGGATACACCACCTCGACTCTCCGAGTACGCAGAGTAAAAAGACAAATTGTACGATGAAAAAAAAACGAAAACAAACGTACAATCGTCCTGCAATTTATCGTCATTGAGTCGTTGAGGATGGATGATACTTCGAGCAGTGTTTCGCGAACTGTTGGAGAACAATTGTGTCTCGTTCGATATAAACATCGTGACGATGAGGACCAACGTCAGAAGCACGTTTGACGGAGTTTGATCGCTCGAGAGCAAACTATGCAGCCTGCTGCGACGACTGGAAGACGACTTTTCGAGCTCAACAGCCGAATAATGCGGTCAAAATGGCGAGTGGGTTTTTCCAATTATCGCGCGTTGTACGTACGGAAACGCCGATTATTTCCATTTCCACCGGAGTAAGGAGGGCAAAAAAAAAGAATCCTCGAAATCGTGACCCGCCAAAGCCACTCGCCATCGAGATGCGCGGCGTTTGAAAGGACGGAAAGGAGAGAAACTCCCCGGGGATCTTTAATAGGGTCTTGAGGGTCTCTCCAGCCTCGCTGTACCATATACACACTCGAGAAAAGGCGAGCCCCTCCCGACGAGTACAATCTCTCACGGATATAAAAGCAATACAGTCGGAGGAAAAACGAGAAAGTGGAAAAGCACGAACGCAGCTCGAGCGCTTGGGGATTTCCGTGTGGTTGTAGGTCGGGGTTGAGGGCGGTTTGAGCGAGCGTAGACCGATCGATGCCACCGCGGGGGTTGAAGAGGCAAGGGCGAAACTCGTCCGATTCGCCGTCCAACGATGACCCCGACGACAACGATTATACGAATTTTCTCACCGACTCGCCCTGCCGGTGACTCTCGATTAATTATTAATCCGCATCCATGGCTTTTGGGTCAAATTCCTAACTCGCGGGTGCACCAACTCGCTTCAAGGACGCGAGCAGGCACGTTCCGCAAAACCGCGAGTGTATCGAGAGCCTCTCGATGACGAAAAAGTGCATACTTTCCATCGTGATTGTTCCTCGACCGACAGAAGCGCGGAATCCGTGCAAGCGTGACCGCGTCGGAATCGAAGCAGCCTCGAGGTCTCGAGGGAAAAAGTTTCATCTTTTTGTTTTTTTTTCCATCCCCGGGGACCTCGAGAGGGCAACCCCCTGCGGATTATCGTCGAGTGCTGTTCTCGCGTGTGCTGGTATGAAAATGTTTGCGAGAAAAGAGCGTGGTACTCTCTCGTCGCGGTGATGCTCACGAGTGCCAAATGACCCGAAAAACCGAGAGGAGAAGCGAGAGCTTAAACTTTATTCCCTTTTTATTCCTTCGTTCGAGGCACACCGCGCTCTCCACCCTCGTAGCCGACAAATTGCGCGAGCTCTCGCGTTCTTAAATACCTGTGTATTGTCGAGCATTGTCCCGGTTACCGAGCCGAAAAAAAATCGTTTCAATGTGCACATACCCCTATGAATACTGTCGCGATACTAAGTAAATGCTCAAATTGATATACATCCAGCGGCAAGTCTGCAAGAAACGCGAGAGAGCTCGATAGTCGGGCGTTTTCATGGCGTGCGCACGTAGCGTTCGCAAATTTTTGTCTCTCCTTGTTTCACGTCGGCGGTACAACTCCGCTGGTCTTTCACGATGAAACTTGAAAATCCCTGCTTCGACAACCCGCTGCTGAGCGAACAATTTACGCGAGGAAAATATTTCGATGCGTCGGAGTGAAAGGGAAACTTGATGCGAGTGAATCCTCGAGTAACTTTTTCGCCCATCGAAACGCGAGTACGTGTACGCCAAAGCTCGTCTCCGAGAGGCACGATCCTCGACTCGTCGATTTTCGTTCATGCGCGCCCGATTTCCCAAGAGCTCGCTTCTTCAACTCGCAGAAACGACCGCGCTATCGAGATTTCGAGGCGTTTTTTTTCTCTCGGTTTCTTCTCTTTCACTTCCGCCTCCACCTTCTTGTTTATCGCGATGAATATTGGAGAAAAAAAGAAACGGTCGGAGAGATAAGCGACGATCGAAGGGAGGCTCTCGCGCGCTGCTGAGAATCGAGAGCTAAATATAAAAAATTGGCGTGCTCCACCAGCAGCAGCAGCAGCAGCAGGGAGCGGCGGAAAAGGAGTGTCCACCCGCGCGGCTATCGCGTATCGCATCTCGCGACCAATTTTCCGCGGTCCTCTCTTTCCGGTATCATTCGAGCTCTCTTATTCGTCTCTCAAAATCCTTTTTAAGGGGTGGGAGGGGTTCGGGACAGAGGGTAGAGCATAACTTTTCGACGCAGCTCCTCACTTGCACCCGGGCTTCTTATTGATCCCTTGGATGTGGCTTCAACACCGGAAAACAGAGCACATCGGGCCACAAACACATTGATGAGACTCTCGAACGGAACGGGGGAAGAAAAGAAATCCACCGGGGCGGACGAGGGGGAATAAATATATCTAAAAAAAAGGATCGAGCGAGATGTCGTTTTTGTTCGTACGAAAAATTCATCACGCTTTTTCGCGATTGGCGGAAATGACGTTTTCCTCGGAAAAAAATCGAAATCCATCTCTGAATCGACGCTCGTGGGAGAATTCTCGGGTGAAAAACAAAAGACTTGCCCGAGCGATGTAAATTGGGGAGACGTTCGTTTGAATCACGTGATTGGAGAAGGAGACTTTGCGTTGCAAACTTTTCGATGAAAAATCGAATAAATTGCGGTGCTCGAGAGGAGCGCGAGGGAAGATGATTTCGCGAGTACGCTCGCTCGATTACGCCCTTCTTCCGGCCATTGAGTCATGTCGGTACCAAAAAGGATAAAAGGAGAGTGGATCGAGTCGCGCGCGGACGTGTAGGCATCAGTATCGTTGGGCGACCGTCCAAATACGAACCCCTCGCGATTCATCCTCCTTTCCTCCCTTATGAATGAATATAGTAATACAAAAGCGCATAAAAGTACGTGTGCGAAAGTTTATGGTGAAACGCGCCGCGAGCTTTATTGCCCCACGTCGCGTCGATATAAAAGCTACACTTACCTTGACCCACATTATCAATCTTCTCCAGGATATCATCGAGAAAAACAAAGAAACAGCAAAGAAACTCTGTACTCGCGACAATTTCGAGTATTTCTTTCTCCTTTTTCCAATTGAGAAATATCAAAATTATTTTACTTTGAATCGAGGATATCATTCGAATACGATGTTTCGCGCGTTTGTCGTTGATGACACTTCCGTCGCGCGCTTCCGGCTGTTTGAGCCGCGTGAAGGCTCGCGTTTGTGCCCTCCGGCAGTGATGGTTGACGGGCCATTAGCTTTCACCCCGAAAATCCAGAGGCGACAGCCTGAGGCTCGAGAGAAGCGTGAGAAAGAATGAGAGAGGGGGAGGGAAGAGAGATGAGGAAGAGAAGACACGCGTAGCCGCTTTAAGCGGATACCACCCGGTGATGAGAACACACTGGACCGCCGTCGTACCCCTGCTGAATCCCGCCCAGAATGCACAGCGACGTCGCGCTCTCGTACGTATCTCTGCAGCATCCCCTTTTCTCTGGACCACCGCGCTCGGACTCTCCCTCCTGATTGCTCGACACAGCGAATGCTCGAGAGAGAATTTTCAATTTTCTTTCTGATTTTCCCCTCCATTTTTCCTCCGAGCGTGTCGGAGCGTGGATTTTATTTTTTTATGAATAAAAAAAATGTTCGGCCAGAGATAAATGACGTTGAAGGGATTTGGAACGGAATTTATCAGTTTGGAGGAAGAAAAAAAATGTTGCCTGAAAATAAAACACCCTAATGTCGGATACGTGTGTGTATGCATGCATTCACGTGGCTCTTTCATTCGCTTTCAATACCTTTTCAATACGGAGAGCCCTTAATCTTGGTACTTTCGGGCTGAGCTTCAGGGATTTATCTACTCGGTAAGGAGAGGCTTGATCAACCAAAGAGCTTAATTACGATTTTTTCACTCGCGCGGTTTTCATCTCCTCGCTCTTTCCTCGCCTCGTGCACTTTTATGCAATTTTCGAATAAAAGCGCCTGGGTTTCTCGTACGGAATATATTTATATATGTACATTTTTCTCTCGTTCCACTCAACGGCGGAATCGACATTTATTTTTTTTGCTTTTTTTTTTACGAAAAAGGAAAACTCGTCTACTCGTCCGAAGAAAATCTGATGGTCATTCGAATGTGCGTTTTTATAGTTTTTAGCTCGAAACCGAAGAACGAAACACCGCACTCGTGTGTTTATAATCGTTGGGATTTTTCTCTCGCGATAATTGTTTATCGTTGATTGTCTTTGCTTTTTTTTTTTGCATCTTTAATCGCCGGTCATCATCTCCATGAATTCTGAAAAGAGGAAAAAAGCAAGGGAAGAAATGACAAATTTGTCGGCGAAGAAAAAGAGACTTTTTTTTTCTTGGTTCTTTGGATGAAAAGCCCTAGTTAAATGTTCCATAGTAGGCGTTGCGGTAAACCGTTCTGTAACTCTAATTTTCAGACTCGCAACGGACTTGCGGTGTGAAATCTAATAACTTTCGAGTCCGCGGTGTGCGGCTACGCGCACGCACGTGGTTTTAGTTTCTCATAAAGTACAGACGTTTATGCTCGCCGACCTCGCTCTGTACATCTTTCTCCTCGAAAATGACTAATTGAACGAGAAATCAGCTATTCACGTGCTCCAGCGTATCATTATCTCGAAGCGGTTTGATGTGGTATTTCGAATATTCCTAATGGAAAATTCAATAAACCCGTGCAAAGAATTTAATTTTTCCACGCAAGTTTAGTGACCTTTTTTAGGTTATTTTGTTGAAATTTCAAGTTTTCGCGAAAATATCGATCAGTTTCGTAATCAGCGGAAAATTTCCGATTCAATAGGAACTTTAAATATCGAAAATTGAAAAAAACAAAATTCGACCCATTTTGGGCCACTTTTCCAGAATCGTGAAAAAGTCGAAATTTCAAATGGCCATAACTTTGTTTCTATTTGTGCTACATACATTTTTTGGGGGGGTTTGGAGACGCCCTCGAGTAGACTTAAAAGACGGTGGAAGTTAAATGTCGATAGCTGCATTGCTTCACCCTCAAAATCGATGTTGAAAATTGGCGAAAAAAACGCAAAGGGGTATGTATGGGAATATTGGCGAAAATCGATGGTCCGACTTAAAAAATCTGCCAAAAATCGAAAAATCAAGATATCTACATGAACCAAACGGCATTTTGAAGCCGTAACAATTGCGAAGAGAATAAGCACAAGTTGGGATGCCCATCTCAAATGAAAAAGAAATGGCAAGCATTTTAGTAAATCGACTCATTTGGCAAGAAATAAGGAAAAATTTTGAACCTCGAAAATTAACTTCAGTACTCTATATCGCTGTATTTTTTCCCGCTGATTACGAAACACACCGATATTACCTCAAAAATGCAATATTTCAGTTCGAAAATGTGAAAAAACGAGTCTCATCGTGCTTTAATCGAATATCCACCGATATTTCCGTTTCGTAATTCGAAATTATTCATTGACAATTCCAAATCTGGCTAAAATTCTCACTGCGAGTCGTGCAAACGAAAACTTCTGTCAATTTACCCTCTGCACATGTCGAGGACGAATGCCAAAGCACGGAGCCTCCAACCGGAGAAGCTTCCGCAAGAACCAAAGAGTATAATTAAATCTCTATGACGCGTGGTCTCTTTCATCTGTACTGCCGAGAGAGAGAGAGCGAAAAAAAAAAGGAAAAAAGAAAGGCAACCCGACCACCGTCCCAGGATATACGAGAAAAAAGAATGGGGATACAAGTCGCAAATGCGAGGCCGGCACAACGCCCGGAGCTCGTCGTTGCTCTCGCAATTAAAATCTTAGCCGACATGCAGCCTCTTTGGTCAGAGCGACCATGCAAAACGTTACGCGGCCTTGTGGGCTTGCTTGAACGCGTACATTTTATTTCCCGTGAACACCACCTTGATTACGATGAAGGCGAAAAAAAAAAAAGTTCTCCGAGCTCTTTCGGAGAGACCTCTTCCCACGTCGGTGTATACACGAATGGACCAAAATTTCGCGACTTTAATTCAATTTGTCAAAAGAAAAATGAGAGAAAAAAATTCGCAAAAGACAAGAGAGAAAACCTCACCGTCAAAGTCAACAGTGCCGGAACCATCGGTGTCGATCTCGGCGATCATGCCGTCCATCTGATCGGGCGTTATCTGATCGTCCAGCGCAGCGAGAATTTCTCGCAACGAGCTCGTGGGAATGTAACCATTGCCCTCTTTGTCGTAAAGCCGGAAGGCTTCCTTGAGCTCCTTCTGCAACGCCTCGTCGTCCTCCTCCTGAAAGTGGGTCGCCACTCGATAGAACGAGTCGAAATTCAACACACCGCTACCTGAAAAATCGAATAATCTGCTGTACACCAAAGAAAACACAATAATCATCATTTCATTATTCGACAAAAAAAGATAAGCTTTAAATCGTTGCTGATTTTTCTCCCGAAAGGCGTCACGAACAACGGCGTTTTGTATATCCGCGAGGTGGACAAGACACGGTAAAAAGTGATTTATTCGCATCGACGTCCTCGAGGCTATGTCGATCGGCCTAAAGTGGCACGAGCGTCGACGGCACACCGACGCATTTGGAATAATAATGCGAGCCCTGCGGGGGTTCGACGACGCGTCGTCCGCACTCGAATTCCGTCATACCGAGAGTGAGGCGCGCTCACAAAGCTCCCATTCAGAGACGCGATAATTCCTGATGAGAAACAACGCGGAGAATCACAGAGTAAACACGTACGATGGTGTTAAATCCCTGATAAATCCCCGATCGCTCTCGTCCGTCCTCGTGCGATTAATTAATGGTCCATGAAAAAGAAACAAATTGAAACATCGAACGGATTACGATCTCGCGCGAAACGAGCTCCGAATCGTCAATGAAAACTGTCCGACGCTTGCTGTAACTCGACTGAAAAGACTCCAATCGAGTCTGGGAGACTCTCCGACAGAGTTTTTCTCTGTCTCGGTTGAACATCGCGATGTGCATCTTTAATCGAATTTTTTCACACCTCTCACTCAACCACCTCGCAATATGCTCGACTTTGCTCTTTTTCTCTCCCTTTACGCACGAAACCTCCGGATCTTCACTAATTTAAGAGCTAGCTCACGATTTAACCGATTACAAGATAATTAAACAAGGTACATACGTATATATATGTACAACGTATATAAGCATTCAGCGAAACTGGTTACTGTGCCACGCAATCATGGTCCTACCGTATAGACGCGGATCCGACCGGTCTAAGATTATTTGAAACTCGGAACCTGAGCTTCGGGTCCACCTACGCCGTTCATTTTCATCCTATACTATATACTACATATATATAAATGTATATATGCATATATGCGTTGAAAAGCAATACACAGAGCGGTGTATCGTACCTACGGAACAAAGGGACTCTGAGCGGCGTAATTTAATGCGTAAACTCGGTGAAAGTTGCGTCTTTTTGTCTGTCAATTGTTTATCGCGTATGTACATGTAGAACATCTCGTTATATCTGCTAACGAGAATCTCCGCAGAACGCCAGGAGCTTTCTCTCTGCATGCCAGTGCAATATGTTACCCTTGGAACCTGCTTGGCGTTCCTCTCGCACCTCCCCATCCTCTCTTCTCTTTTATACACTCACATCTCGACGTACACATGTACCCCTATATATGCCCAGTGTACATGGATAATTCTCGCGTCTCTGACGATATTGGTCTCGTTACGCGCGACTTTGCTCATTCGTTCGAGCACCCTAGCGGAATTGCTCGCGGATGAGCCGCCGCGTGTCCCGACTGCTTTTGCGATTCGTGTTTTCGCTCCTGCCATACGCGATCTGTAAACGTCCACGGAAAAGTCGACGCAAAACCGAGTGTTTGTCGAGGCAGGAATTTTCCCACAGAGGTTTTGGTATCTGTTTTTTTTTACGTTTTAAGGTGTTTTTTTCTTGCGAGAACGAGATTTTTATTTGTATTTTCGTGGCTTTACACTGAAACGCGAATAATATATTAGCTCTGCGTGGTCCCGGCAGCACGACCGTCTCCGGTAAAATATCGCATTTGCGCTAACCACGCACACGTACGTGTATCGGATGTGCTCCCGTTAAACAGGAAATATTTACGCGAATGCTTGCATTCGACCGCATATATGATCGCCTGGACCACTCCTCTCCCTCTCTCTCTCTGAATCCTCCTGTGGGCTTCCACAGCCATCTTTTTAATTCACACAGGACCAAAAGCATGGACCGCATTTCGCTCAAACGATGGCTGCATGCAAAGACACACGGTGGTGGGTGACGCGGATTTAATCGATGCAGCATCCCGAATATGCATGTGCACAAAGATGAAGCAGCGTTTGAATTGATATTATCGGATGTGCCGGAATAATGATATGAAAATCCTGCCGAAATGTGGATTTTCCGCGCGACGAAAGGTTCCACGGGAGTATCATCGTTCAACACACGTTTCACGCGAAAATCGATATCGCATTAAACCGACGGTCTATTTTATCTCTAAAACAAATATATACACTGAAATCTTTATTATCCGGCCAATGATTTTTTAATCAGCGAACGGGGAGCGTGTAGAGTCCGAGCGTTTCTTGCCCGTTTCGATCGATTTTTAATATCCGCCTCGGAGGAGGCACGAACGTAAATCGTCTTGTTTTCTCGACTCGTGCCTTTTTCTTTCTTTCCTCGCAAACGGTACCATTACTTCGCAGTTATCGCGGAAACGGCAAACTCGATGAAAAAAACCGGAAAACTGTGGCGCAGACTCGCAGACGGACTCTCGTCCTTTTTTCAATTTTACAATAAGATAAAAACGACAGAGAGAATTGTATATTTTATTCACGTATGCGTTCGATCCAATTTCTCAATGCGTAACAAGCAAATCCCAAGGTCGCACGGGCAATAAGTATATTTCATGATTTATTTGGTCCACCGACCCGTGAAATCGATAAAGCATCGATCGAATTTGAGCGGACACGCAAACAGCCCCGCGGTGCGATTGTTTTAACTTTATAGCAGCAAAGACGGAAATGCATACGACTTTCCGCGACGTTACCTTGAAACGCGTAATACGCGAGTAGCGTTTGAAAAGCCGAGAAGAAATTGCAAAGAAAAAAAAGCACATCCACCGCGTTTTCAAAGTAAAATAAACGCGAATATACACTCGAATCGTGAACTTAAATTCCCGATTTGTCGTCGCACTTTCGCTCCTCTCAGAGGGCGAAAAGAAGATGAAAAAAGAAAACTCAACGTACCATCCTCGTCCTCCTTCTGGAGAAGAACCTCGAGCTCCTGATCGTCGAAAGTGTGCCCGAGGGTGTTGAGAATCGTGCGTACTTTTTCCTTCTCGATTCTACCCGCCTTGGTCGAGTCGAACATGGAGAAAGCTCTCCTGAGCACTGTGGAAAAATGTTGGTACGAAAATTCAACGGTAATGAGACCTCTGTTGTTTCACGATTGAAATAACGACGATAACGGAGCGGAGTATGATTCTCGTCCTTCTTTTCCCTCTTGTCTGTACATTTGGAATTCTGGTATTGCTTTACGAGGTGCAGCGTTGAGAGACGCGAGAGCAAACAGGAGAGAGAGACGTCTGAACAAACGTGCAATTTTTCCACTTGCAACGCACCCTCTGCGATGCCATACATATTTTTATGTGTACATACGCGTGTACATATGTATAGTATGTACACGAATGTCCACATCGATGGAGCCGGTTTTAACGTTTATATATGTGCATATATATATATATATATACACACACAGGGTGCATGCAAGTAGTCAAAGTCTCGAGTGAGTCAGACTGTGTTACGTCGATTTTTCAACGGTCGAATGGCGAGCTGATAAAAAACATATGACGCCCTTGTTTCTCCTCGGTCTTGCTCTCTGCTGTTTCTCTCTCGTTGTGCGAACAAAACGAGACGCGAATTCGGTATCAATTCGCAACTCGGGAATGCAGCCATCGTGGCGTCGACGCGAGACGCTCGTCTCCGCTCGGATAAAAATATAAAAACGCATCGCACGGTCTTGTTTTTTTTTTAACTTTTGTTTTCAAAAGACCGCGCTAATTTTCACGTAAATTATCACGAGCGAGGCAACGATTTAACTTTGAGGGATGAAGAACGAAGAGGAAAACGATCGGGGCTTCACGATTTATACTTTTTACGATATCGCGATGTTTGAAAAAAATGGCACCTTTAATCCTCGACGAATAGATCTTAAAAATCGCTACGCGGGCAAAATGTCCCCATTGACCCAGATCTGCCCGCGAGAGACGACGCTGACTTTGAAACTTTATGGTGCAGAAATAAATCGTCGGGGGTTAATGGGTGTGTGTTGAAAAAAAAATGCCGACCGAGCGACGAGCGTGAGTTTCGTCGTTTTGTAAAGTTTTATTTCGTCGGAAAAAAGTGGCAAATTACGCGCAAATTTGACGTTTGTGTGTACGAGACCTCGACGTGTTTTTTCTTTTTCAAGTTGATTGGCAGGCGCCGATCGATATTCGGCTCTAATTACGAGCGCGCGTCGAAAAACGCAACTTGCCATTTTGCGCGAGTGTCTCTTTCGGATGTTGAACGACGAGTGCGCGCAATCGGTTCATGAACATAATACAGAGTGAGAGCCGTTAAACGCGACGCACGAACGTTGGAAACGAACTCTGTATCCCGAGGATCAACCAGACGGCGAATGCACATGCGAACTCATCTCCAACGACGAATATCGAATGGCACTCGTCGTCGTTTCATCGACGTACGAAAGCTTCATTGGGAAAATCACCGATGAGTGCGAATTATGAACACGCGCGACTTTTTCATCCGATTTTGCGCGAGATTTCGTGATCGTTGATGGAAGGGAAACAACATATGTACCAGATTTTCTACTTACTCTGAACTTGTTCCTCGTCCTGAAAATAAAAAAGGAAAACACCGATGATTAATTTGGAATATGAAATTGAAAAAAAATCACTTTGCATCAAATTCTCCTTCAAGGTGCAACGAAGGGTGGCAGAGAGAGAGAGAGAGAGAGAGAGAGGCAAATCGGAGAAGAATTTCGCGACACTTTCCTCTCGCAGAGTTTGCACGTTTTTTACGGCGAGTAAATGAAAAAAATCGATTTTGGAAAGCGAGTCTCGAATGTTGGATGTTTTTATTTCTTTTTTTAAAATTCTCAAACTGACCATTCTGTTGAGGGGATGGTTTCTTAGAGCGTTGTGGAACTCTGGAGTGTCTTGCACTAACTGGCTTTTCAGCTTTGCATAACTTTTATAACCGACCCCAAAAAGCCTCCTCCACCTCGGTTCTCTCGCCTTTCCCGTGAAAATATCTCTCTGTATATTTTTTTTTCCTCCTCTCTGCCTCTCCTCTCTATCTCTCTCCCGTCTTCGTCATTTTGTCACACACTCATCGGCGAGTGTGATAACCGTGTGCGCGTTCGAGAAAACCACAGTATAACTCGCGAACGAGGAGCATCTCCAGAGCTATAATGCTGCAGGCTGGCGTGAAAACGTCAACCAATGAGAAAGTCCGCAAGCTCGGAGGCTGAAATGTCTGCGTGAAGCCGATGATACTTAACGACGTGTGTACATCGCTGCGAGGGAGAATCGCGCACGAGAGAAACGACACGAGGAGAAAAGCTCGCGGAGCGGAGAGATATCGGGAGAGAAAATACCGCACGCACACAATCCGTCTGAGCACACACGGTTGGAGCCACGTGTCACTCTCGGAAGGCAGAAAATGCGCGGCCACGCACACGCGCGACATCTCTCCGACGAGATTCGTGAAAAAAATCAGCGGGGCATTAAAAAAAGTCGCCGAGAACTTGGCGAACGATGGAAACACAAAAAGGCGCGAAGGCGATGTGGTTTTGATCGCGAAAACGTGCCGCTGGTATATCGCAGCGATCGCGATGAGAAAGATTCATCTCCGTGGAGCGGAGGAACGAGATGAAATCTTTGGACGCTTCTCGCCTGGCCGAATGAATCGAAAAAGATGTGTTTTTTTACTCCAAGTCGTAAAAGCGCGACGAGCTCCAAAACTGCGCGAGTAAAAATAATCGAACGATGTGAAATTTTTATTGCCGGAAATGGAGCTCGAATCCGAAGCGGGTACACGCGCGTATTGTGCAAAACGCGGCACCTGCTTTTCCCCAGCAGTTTGACTCGAGACTGCGGCGGTTTTTGGTTATTCCATTCATTTCCGGAGTTATTTCGCACACTCGGTCACGCGGAGATGACTCTTGTAATCTTGTAAAAATGAGGAATGAACAAAGAGCCGAAGGAAAGAACGAGTCTCGGCGGATCGTCGGTGGGAGAGCTCGCGCGGTTTGCGAGCGCGGAGGAAGCGAGAACAACCTCGGATAGCTATTTCAAAACGTTCCAGAGGCTATGATACTGCCGTTTTCCATGCTGCGCTTCGGTGTCCGCCTCGCGATGCTCGCGGGCTTGCCCGGATATTGCTCTCTTTTTTCCTTATCGGAAAGAGAGAGGCAAAGAGGGCGCGCGGGCAAAGAGGAAGCTGCGCTCTCGCAGCTTTGTCGAGCCGAGAGAAGAAGCCCGGGAGACGTTCAATATTTATGACGAAAATTCCGGAAGGTTTATCGAGAAACCACGGTCTTCAATCAGATACAGCAGCGCAGCATCCCACGTGGCAATCTCGTCCGAGATCGCCAAAAACGCGATTAAACACGTTTTTACGTCGCCGTCGCGATAGGTATTTGCAGGATTTATCCGACGGACGATTACATTTTCGTCAATAATTGGAATATTTTTGTCAAAAGTCACGTTGCGAACGATCTCGCGGCGGACGGAGATGAGAAACGCGCGAATATCGTGGAAACTGAATAATTTGGCAGGCCCGCCAAGAAAGTCGCGATCCTGACGTTCTCTCCGCTCGGCTGCCGCTGCTCCGCCGGCCATGTTCGTTCGGTCGCTAACAGGAGTCGCAGGGAGCCTGCTTTGCTCTTCGTTATACGTATATTAATAGATATATGTATATAGATAAATGTATGAATAATTTAGCAGCAGGTATCGCATGAAACAGAGCTATGAGATAGGCCTTAATGCCCTTTCGTTAAATCGCGGCGGGCGGAAATAATGCTTCAGCGAGGAGTAAAAGCCTCGCTCGCGTAGCGTTTCCTGATGCGGTGAATCCAGCCTGCTGTTTCAACCGAATTTTCGATCGTTATTTCCCCAAGGAGACCTTTCGAAAAGCATTTTCGCCCACTTTCCTGGTCGCGCATTCGTCAAAACCGCCACGTACAGACACACGCGTATTACGAGCTTTTTTCTTCCGTCACCACCGAGTTTGATATAAATATTAAAAAAAAAACAGCAGCAGTTTCACGCGTTTATTTATCTCGACGTCTCGGTTTTAAAATATTTTATACATTGTGCAGAATCAACGTTGCGCTGTTCTTTTTTTGTTTCGTTCTGCCCCTGATGAGCTTTTATTCGTTGAAATTATTTTGACAATAGAACGCGAGAGAGAGAGAGAGAGACTTTTGTCGCGAAACATACGACGACGTACGATGAATGCCTTCGTTACTGGTCCATTAACAGCCTCCGGCGGCTATATATTTATTCTCGTCGGGATAAAGGAGGGAAGAAAAACGCGCGCGAAGATGGGACAACGATAATACCTGGTGGGCACGGGCTGAATAATGGTATCCACCCTGCCGAGCTTGTTACTCGACAGCGGAGAGAGTAGAGTGCAAAAAAATCAGGAGGGAAGAAAAAAAAACTGCCACTGGAAAAATATATATTCGTCTCATTGTTCATCGGCGGAGATCTTAATTATTCCATGGGATCCCACTCGACAATGGCCTCGATCAAACAAAAACCCGAGACCAGGTCCAGGGTTTTTTTGCCACGTTGGTTGACGTTTCTCCTTTTTGTATTTTTTTATTCACCTCATCCTTTTACGCGGTAGCAATTTATACGTCGTTGGGATTACACCAGCTGGAGAATCATCGTGAAAAACTTGTTCAATAATCCCCGCGAGGCGAGAGAGTAATATTTCCGCTCCTTTCAAAGGAGGAACGTGCTGTATATTCACGCTGGGATTCCAACATGAAAAAAAATCGTGGATATGAATATTCACGATTGACGAAAGGCTCCGAGGATATCAAGTCCGGCTTGGTTGCGGAACTTTTGCGCGAGGGATATTCGAAATAGACGTGCGGCAGTGGGGGACCTCGGCGAGATGAAAAAAAAATCTGCGGATCGTGAAGGACGTAGTTTATCTTTTTTATGGTACTGTAACGTATTGCCATTTTCTTCTCAACCCTGACACGAATATCGAGGGGGGAAAAAAAAAAATGTCACGGTCCGAAAACGAAAATGAAGAGCGAATATCCGCTCAATGATCTTCCCGCGTTATTGGACGCGGATTTCTTTTTGTTCCAGTTTTGCGGATAGCAAACGAGGCCCGTGGCGATTGCGATGCGGTTTTGCGAGAGGCTTTTCGTGACAGCTCTATTTTCGTTCGAGCCTCCGCGGCGTCATTGAGGCTTTTTTTTCTTTCTCTTTCTCTCGACAAGTTCGTCATAGTCATTCAATGTCTGACTAAAGACTCGCGTTATTTCGTCACCTTAGTGCTGTTTATGCCGTATTTTTTACATTTTATTTGAGCTCGGTTTGAGGAGGAAAAGAGCGTTGAAAAAAAACGAACGAATGCACCGGAAATTCGTCACTATTTTATGTGCCGACTCGGCCGTTGTAAATTACAACGAGGCGTGTCCTTAATCTCCTGTTCATACACACACACGCGTTAACCAGCAATTGTGATGGAATTTACGTTGATGCGGCGAGATGCAGTTGCGTCGAGTTGCAGATTCTTCAAAAATCCTCGAAATTCGAGAGTGCTCTCTGGTATCAGCGTTTGTTCATTTAAGCGTGAATTCAATGAGAGACGGGGAGCGAGAGAGCCTGTCCTTGTTTTCCGCTCCAAGTTAGCTCGTGCAACGTCAGCTGAAAGGGTGATTTTATTTTCGCTCGTTTCGGCATGGGAGTATGACAAAATATTCTTGGCGCGATTCAAAAGCCGATACACGCTCGAAGGATTTCATCCCAGTAAAAAAAATCAGGATGATAATTCACTTTTTCATGAGATTAATTATGACAAAATACGCGTGAGGTATAAACTCGTATCGATATGGACCATAGGAAATCATTTTTGAGATACAAAATTTTTCGCCATTTTTTGGCGGATTGAGTTGATTCACTAAAAGCATTGCCATTTTTTTCCCCTTCGAGGTAGACGCTCCTGCTTGTGCTTATTCTCTTGGCAATTGTTGAGGCTTCAAAATGCCGTTTGGTTCATCGAGATATCTTGATTTTTCGATTTTTGGCCGAATTTTAAAGTCGGACCATCGATTTTCGCCAATTTTCCCATACATACCCCTTTGCGTTTTTTTCGCCAATTTTCAACATCGATTTTGAGAGTGAAGCAATTTAGCTATCGGCATTTAACTTTCACCGGTTTTTAAGTCTACTCGAGAGCGTCTCCAAACCCCCCCAAAAAATGTATGTAGCACAAATAGAAACAAAGTTATGGTCGTTTGAAATTTCGACTTTTCGACGATTCTGGAAAAGTGGCCAAAAATGGGTCGAAATTTTTTTGTTCAATTTTCAATCTTTCAACGGTCTATCCCATGGGAAATTTTCCGCAGATTACGAAACGCATCGGTATTTTACCGAAAAACCAATATTTTCGTTGAAAAAGACAAAAAAACAGGTGTTGAAAATTTGTAACTTCCATACCATCGACAACGTCATTGATTTATCGAAGAAGACAGAGTGAAAAACGCGACATGCACGCATCTCCTCTTCGTGTCTCAGCCGCCCATGAAAAATTGCCATTCGCGATGGCACACTTATATTCGTCGCAGCATAGAGACGTGCGGGAGAAGAAGCTGAACGTTCACAAAGTTGCGATCGTTCGTGTCCCACTTTCCAAAGCCTTTACCGATATTCGCAGGAGAAAATGCTCGCTCTCGCATTCTCTCCACCGTCGACTGATTATCATTTTGCAATCGTGAT
Organism: Heteropelma amictum; assembly: GCA_959613375.1. Taxonomy (NCBI): domain Eukaryota; kingdom Metazoa; phylum Arthropoda; class Insecta; order Hymenoptera; family Ichneumonidae; genus Heteropelma; species Heteropelma amictum. The sequence continues at coordinate 15,619,526 of OY390727.1, forward strand.
TTAAAATGAAACATTTATCGCACTTTTGCTGCAACCTTTGTGACAGCATTCGTGAAACTTTTCACGATTGTTCCACGATGTTTATTGATACAAAATAATTTTCATACAAGGATCGATAACAAATAAACCAAGACGAGATAAGACGAGACGTCATCTCCCGGATTTCGACGCAATGTGGGGCATGCATTTTTTCAAAACTCATCCAAGCACGTTATTAGGAACGTACAAGAGAAAGATCGTAAAAATATGGCTGGCGTATAGTGCACGGAAAAAAAAAAGCATAGCAAGCGATTTGAAATTTTTTTTTCAAGCGCTACCAAAAATCATTGCGTACATATTTGCCGCACAGCCTCGAAAACTTTACAGGGATTAATCACGCCTCTGTTACGCGTACGATTTTTTTCATTTTCGAGGGACGCCATAAATCCCGAATCGCAACGTTGAAATTTAGTGTACTTTGTAATGGAATATATTAATCTTCAGCAATCGCTTGTACGAGCTTGAAAAATTCGCTGATGCTTCGCTGATTTTTGAACGAACAAAATTTCTAACGTCCTTCATTTCTTTTTCCTTCCTCTCGCATCTCGACGCAGGCTCGCAACAAACCGGCGGACGGCGTTGGTCACGTGAATCAAAAGGGGGCGAGCGGTCAAAAAGCACCGGTCGGAGGTCAGAAGGGTGCACCGGGTGCCAAGGGTGCTGCGAAACCGGCTCAGAAACCGTCGGCTCAAAAGGGTCAGGTCAAGGTCACGCCAAAAGCGGCCTCCGTCAAGACCGGCAAGAACAAGAAGAAGGGACAGAGGCAGCAGTACGATCTCATCGTCACGATCAATTTGGTGAGTTTTGTCGATCGAAGCGAAGCTTCGAAACGTCGCCTCGCTTCTTTCGTTGAATTCTTTTTGGGACTGTCAAAATTGTCTAAATCAGCGACACGATCAACGACGAGTTATCGCGACACTTTCCGTGCGCGATGACACGGTGTGTTGTCGCGAAAAAGACACGCGCGCGACGCTTCTTTCGCGCACCGAAAGCATTATTGTCGCGCCGCGATTGCTGCTATTCTCCCTCGTGTAACTTGGCAATCGTCGCCACTCGGGAATTTCGTAACGCGCCCCCGAGTACGTGCGAGCGGCGGAAACATACGAGGCGTTTCGCTTCAACCGTCGCATCTCTGATTATTGAGAAAAAATAAAAATGACATTTGCTCGAAAAACGATAATTTATTATTAGTTCAAGGCCGTTGGTATCACTCTCGTATCGCTCTGCCGTGCGAAATTCGACGTAAACGCGGAAAATAGGCGCACATACACATTTTTCTCGACGTACATCCGTCGGAAGGTATCTATACATGCGCGCGGAATCTCGACGTAGAAGAGTTGTTTGAAAACGGCGACGCGGTACTTAAGCGTCGCGACGCACATCCAGAAATAGACGCCGCACGCTTTCCTGGATCGTGGGTGGCGCACGAATAATCCTCCGCTCGGCGTTTCCCACCGCGGCGAGCGACACACATATCTCTTCCCCGGGATCCGGGTTTTCGGTTCGAACCTCGCGAGCTCGGCCAAGTGTATATATATCAAAGTAACGGACGAGAAAGAATCGCGAAATCCAGAAAGAATCGTCAAAGTAAAAGAAAGGAGAAAACAACGAGCGAGGAAAATTCCCCAGTGGTGCGAGCCTGTAACGGGTCAGACGCGCGCGAGAGAGAGAGGGGAAAAGACGAGCCTTCCTACGCTTCTCGATAAATGCGAATTGAAAAACGATCATCGGCTGCATTTCACGTAAAAAAAACAAGGAGATTCGCTGGAGGCTGGGTCGATATTTATCGTCGCGTTTCAGCGTCTAGCGGAGCGCATGGAGGGGCAAAAAGAACGCAACGGTCGCGCAAAATGTGACCCACTTGGATGGACTGCGGCAATGATCAATCGATAGGTCCTTAGCGCTACCTGGCAATTTTCTCTACAATGTCAACCGCGCCGACACACCACCGCTGGTGGATTATGTCACGCAATGTTCTCCCGCAAAGATACGGGACAAAAATTGCTCCGGAATTATCTTCGGCCCCGGATGTAAAGCCCCGCGAGACGTCAGTCAGATACACGTGTGAAGACACGCCTGTTTGATCGAAAATGAGATTTATACGAGCGAGTGTACCATCACGGGTAAAACTTTCGATCAATCGTGTCGACGATCAATCGCGACTTTAGCAAGCTCACGTGCCAAAAATCCGAGCCCCTTTGGACTCTCGATGAGATAATTACTCCGATCGATCCTCGTTTTTTTTTGCTCTTTCGTTGATTCGATATCGAACGAGAGGCGAACGATCGTCGGAATTCGGACTCGTCATTCTTCACCCATCCGGATGGAGGAAATTTCGTCGTTCCAGCAAGACTCGTCGTTGCTTCTTCGCCGGAAAGAGCGAAGCGAAATCGATTGGCACGCGATGAATGAAACGCGATAAAGGAAAGAGAGCATCGCTTTTATCTCTGTACTACATCATGCGAACTCGTAATTCCGTTGGCGATGAATTCAGGGTCGGCGAAAATATACCAATGTCCATCCGTCCGAATACTCGCCGCTGGCTGCACCGGTGCACTTTTATACTCGTATAAACGATCGAGAAAAAGATACTCGATTCGTCTCGTCAGTCTCGACGACGAAAAATATATATATTGTTTTTTTCCTTCGCCAAAAAGAGCCCGACATCTTTGAAACTCGGGTATTTGACATTGAAACAAACGCCACCGCGCGCGAGATACGAATACAATTTTTTTCCTCGTCTTTCAAACGGATTCTCTCAGCGCGAGAGCCAATCGCGCATCGACTCGCTGACGAAAGTTAAAAACAGTCGAAGGTCGAGAATGACTGCCGAATTCTCGCGCGACTCAGCCTCCTCGCAGTGACAAAAGTTTCATCCTCGAATGCCGAGACGAGTGCGCTCGCCCTCCGATGTTTACGCTCGTATATCGGCGAGAAAAGTGATTTCGCACGATTCGCAGTGTGGGTTTTCGTAAACAAACGCAATTTATAAAGGAAAACTTGCATCAATCATTTTCGAACTTATTACGAAAAAAAAATAAGATGAAAATTACGTCTTTGCGACGCTGGACGTTCCACCGAGACAATTTCGAAAATATTACTGTTGAATGATACATTTTTTTCTCGTAATTAATCGACATCCCCCGGTGTGACGATGACAAACGTTAATTTTGACGAAAAAATGAGATCGGGTGACCTTTTTTCCGGGCGAGTTTCGAAAAAAGACGTTTGTCGCGTTTGGGAAAATCACTGAAAATTCACACCGCCATTGACCATGTAACGTCTTTGCATTTTCATCATTTCCGGACGGATTCGATGTTTGTTTAACATCCCGAGACGGCTGTTTGATTCCATCGAGCATAAACATCCCAATGTTTCCTTACAGCGATCCTCGCACTTCCGGTAATATTCGAGAAGACTATCGAGACGCGCGCGATTAATCATTTTTCGCTGCCTCGTTTCGCGCGCGGATATTCTCAAAAATATTTCATCCAGCCGAGATCCACTTTGCTCTACACTTTACCAAAAACAAAGCATGAAAAATCTTGTTTGTACGAATTTTGTTTCGTGTTATGCTCGATTCCACGCACAAATGTAGGTCTTGTTGCACGGGACATTTTTTGGCAGCGAGAATTTTTGGCAGCTGCCCGAAAACACGTGTGTGGTAGCGAGGAAGATCGAGCAAGCATCAAATACCCCCGGGAGCATCTTTATTCCGTCATTACGAAGAATAAAAGATAAAAACATTGTAAATTAACGAATTTTCATCAAACTCGCCACTGTCATTTTTCTCACGCCTTTTTTTTTCGAGAATCCGTTCCGGGTCCTCAAATTTCCGCGTTTGCGATCGGATCCTCGAGCAAACGAGCAAAGATCGTTTTCTCTCGTCTCGTCAAAATTGAGCAATACTTCGAAGAGGTCTTTGTTTCTGACCGATGAATATCGTACCGACTTTGACCGTCTGGGAAGCGCACTCGAGGGATTCTGGCTCGAATCTTTTAGCCGGAGATGAGAGTGTGCGGAGTCTGGGCGCGAGATGAGCCAGTATCGAATGTAGCGAGCTCAGGCAAAAACGTTTTTAACCAACAGCAGAGCGAGCGAACGAGGTGAAAGACTCGAGTGATATCGAAGGCTTCGCGTGACGGATGTGCTCGACGTTTTCAACGACAGTTTCGTCGGGTCTTTAGCGTCGTCGCACTGTTTTTGCGCGAAATTTTCGCGGATGAAAATTGGCCGAACGAGCAAACGAATAACGACGAGTGCGAGTGAAACGAATGACCAATTTTCCCATCGATCGGAACAAACTTTGTTGATGCGGAAAATAAAATAAACACGACAATTACCGCGTGAAAAGAAAACAAGAAAAAATTGGGTGACTCTTCCGGAGAATTAAAATTTCTCGTCGACAATGACCGACACGGCGAAAAAATACTCTTCCGAGTACGGAAGATTGAGGAGACTGACGAGCACGATCGATGGTCAAATCAGACAAATTAGCGTAAGTTTCATTTTTTTTTTCAATTTTTTTTTTTTTCGTCATTTTAAATGATCCATCCCGAGGAATATCCCGAACATCTTCGATGTTTCAAAATGCCGGCGAGTTACAGTCAACGCGAGAGAGAGGGAGAGGGAGAATGTAGCGTCGTCTTTTCAGCAGACACGTGGCCGCAGTAGAAACGTCACGATGTGGTCAGCCATGGCGAGTTTCTTTCGTTAAGCGAGTACAAAAATCGAAATTTCGACTAAACTCGACGATTTTTCAATGACAAAAAACCTCGTGAGAAATGGTACAAGCGAGTGATATTCATCTTCGTGGAAGGGACGATCGGAGGATCGAGGATGCGCGACGTAAAGTACGTCCGAAACACGCTGATGCTCCCGCGAGACGAGCGAGACGCGCCGCGAGAGCTTTGCTCCATCAGTGCGGCTACGGAAAATTGAACGGTTCGGTAAACGAAGCTGAAGAGGAAGCACGCGGTACGAGGCGAAGGTCGAGCACGAAGAAACACGGCTATCGGCTTGGAGAAAACGTCGTAAACCAACGGCGCGTTTCCTCAGTGACGATACAGGAACTCGCGAGCTTATGTTCGTGCAACTTTGGCGTATACGTGCGGAGGAGGAGGACGCGGCGCGGCCGAGAGGGTCGCGAGAACGGAGACGGAAATTTCGTTACAAGCGAGCAGACACGTTTTACACCCCTCGTAAATATCCATCTGTCATGATTGTATATCTCATTGCCGGAAGCGGGAGCGAGAGACCGCGAGAGCTTTTTCTCCGCAAAATACTCGGGGATATCGCTGCGCTCGCTCGCGAGGGAAGCCACCCTCGGAACTTTATCATCGAGGCTCCGATAAATTATCGACCGTATTGATCGATAAAATCGATGACTCCCGCGTCTACAGACTCGTGCACGGGAACACATTGTCACTCCGCGACGAAAAACGAAATAATTTTCACCGTTTTTCTCCATTCAAGCGTCGAATTCACCCAACGTTTTTTTCCTCCAGATTCCGAAGCAAAAAAAAGTCGCCCGAACAAAAAAAATCATCGGACACGAGGATGAATGTGAACCGCGAGTGAAATTGACTGGTTTACGTGGCTTCGCGCTTAATGAACCAATAAAGCTTTATGAGAAACGAGCACGTACTGCGCTACGATGCTGTAGGAGCATTATTAATAATACGGGGACGAGAGGGCTTTTAACGAACGATGTAAAATGCACCAGTGGCAAACAGGCTACAGGGGAATAGAGTTGCACGTCATGGGCTTTTCGTGCGTTTATAGCAGGGCAATTGGCCAAAGCTCTCTTTCCTCTCTCTCCCTCTCTCTCTCTCTCTTTAAACACAAGTCGCACTTCAATCTGCATTTGGTGCATAGTACTTAAATACTTACCGCGAGGACATAGTCGAGTCTGGAATCTCTTTAAACGACCTACACGCGGCGAGCGGTCTCTGCGTTGAAAAAAAAGCGTAAATTCGAAAAAAAAATGGCAGACGACGAAAGTTACTCCCAAGAATATCAAAAAATCCGTCGTCTGACCCTGGAGCTCGGCTCGGAACTCGGAGGATTTTGTGTCAGTCCCAAAAAGTATTTACACCCTGTTTTCACCGACTCCGCTGCGATCGAGTCGCTCCAATGATGCTTTCGAGGCTTGCGTCCGATGGACCGCAACGAGAATCGTTTGTCATTTTTTTTCAAGCACCAAAAATCATTTTACACTCCTTCGTTCGTTGCTCAACTTCCAACGTTAGTTTGGACGATTCTCGTTGCGATCCGAGGTTGGAAACTCGAGACTTTTTTTTTTCAATTACGTCGATCGAGCGATTTATGATTGTCCTCGTTTTTTTCTGTTTTTTCTTCATGTTACAGTCCGAGTATGGACTCACGGAGGATCAAGTGGCGGGTAAGTTTGCCCTCGCGAATTCCAGAGCTTTTGCAACTCGGACGATAATTCGCAAATGCGTATTTACGTATTTAATATTCCGTCCGAGTATCAAGGGTGGTTTTGTACTTGGGTCGTGCACGAGGGTGGGAATTACGAGGAGCGGGTAGGCCAGGGTGAAAAAAGGCGTATATTCGACGGTCGGACAAAGAGCGCGAGCGAAAAACATCCCAAGAGTCGAGTGGCTGCTGCTGCTGCTGGCTCTCCGGCGCTATCGTATTTGCATACGCGAATATGCTCGCCATTACGGAGCTCCTCTCGCGGAATATCATGAAAAATTTACAGCGCTTTTGTTTGTGTTTTCTCTTTTTTTTTCATCGCCATCATCGTTCCGCCGCGCTACGAGAACTCTCCAGCGGCACTCGCCTCGGACGAGTAGACAAAAATTTTCGTTGCAAAATTAAAGCCCGAAACACGCGCGAAATGCGAAAATTCATCATCGATCGTCCGTTCAGCGCGTAATCATCGTTGATTCGGGGTTTTTTTTCCCCCTCGTAATACTCTTCGCACGAGGGAAGTTGGGGGAAAAGGAGGGAATTTTTAATCGCGGCGGTGATTACAATTTCCCGTCGAAAAAGCTCGTCAAAGTTTCGTCAATAGCGCGATTTTCAATCGAGCTCCCTTCCGCTTTCCATCGGCGGGTCGTTGAGCGGGGGAGCCGGCGGAATATTCGACGAAGATTATTATTTTTCATCCCCGAAAAATCAGCCTCCGAATTTTCGTTACCCCCCGAGTTCGGCGAGTTCGGGAATCGGGCGATATATTGGATCCCCTATGACGTATCGGAGGTGAAAAAAGCAAGCAAAAGCGAGGACGAGAGAAAGAGCGGTGAAAAACGGACAAACTACGATTAATTGCCGGTGTACCGTCGCGAACGAAAGCGAGCTCGTTGTACGCGCCAACCCTCGCGATCGACCGGTTTATGAGGCAGGATTCCGAAGCGCTCACGGAAACGCGGCGTGTATCCCGCCGTGGAACGAAATAAAACAGAGCGACGGAGGGAAAAACAAATGAAAAAAAAAAAACGCGCACGAAAAAGCAAAAAAAACAACGCGATTGACCGAACGACGATTAAACGCTTTTCGGTTCATATATCCCGAGGCATCGAAGCCTCGCTAAAACATTCGAATCTCGCCCCTCTTCTCGTTGTTTCTCTTTTTTCTCACGACGCGACAAATCCCCGCGACATAAAATCACGGATATTCTTTATTTCCGCGTCAGCCCTCTCGAATATCCAAGACGATCGAGCCAAACAGCTCCCTTTTTCTCAAGAAAATCTCACCGGACCCCGCGTAAATCTCGCGTTTACGCTCATCTCGGTGCGTGTATCCGCGAGGAAAACCGCGTGCGTCCGAAAATAAATGGACACGCCGCGCGATCGCGGGTGACATGGAAAAGCCAGAGCAGCGGTGGATGCTGCTGCTGGTGATCAGACGCGCGACAAAACGAGAGTGTATGCGTGAGAGTGCGAAGGGGAGAAAAATCAAAATGGGAAAACGGAGGGTCGGAGAGGGGGGGAGGGAGAATCGGCAAAGGCGCGAATAGATCGCCGTTCTCGTTTGGACTTTTCGTGATATCACATTTCTGGAAATGTACGGATGCTGCGTCGCATCTGGCTCAATGCCCGCGGCGCTTGTGTACGGAATCTCGCGAAAATATACATTTATATATATGCACACGCACTCGTTCCACGTGTATATAAAACGAGGAGAAAAATAATAGAGAGACGGCCGACGGTCCGAGAAACAACGTCTTGGCTCGGAATTAGGGTGGTTGCTGAAAAAAAACATGGATTTTCTCGGTTTTTTTTTGTTTTCCTCGCTCTTTTGTCCTCCGAGCTTCTTTTCCCTTTGTGTCTTACAGAGTTTAAGGAGGCTTTCATGCTTTTCGACAAGGACGAGGACGGAACGATCACGATGGCGGAGCTCGGCGTCGTCATGCGCTCGTTGGGCCAGAGGCCATCTGGTGAGATCTCGGAACATTGCTTCGGTTTCCGTTTGCTTCTTCCTCTTTCTTTTTCACGAGAGTATACGAAAAAAACGAATTCGACTTTTCAATCCCCCCTCCCCTCTTTTTTTTCTTCTTTTTCCTCGATACACGGATGATGTACCGATTTTTCGAACGACAAAAAGCGAATGTGAAATTTGTTTTCCGGAAACAGAGACGGAGCTGCGAGATATGGTGAACGAGGTCGATCAGGACGGCAACGGGACGATCGAATTCAACGAGTTTTTGCAAATGATGTCGAAAAAGATGAAAGGCGCCGACGGGGAGGACGAGTTGCGCGAAGCTTTCAGGTATTTTCGCGTCAATATCGTTTTTGTCTCCGTTCGAAGCGATCTCGATGAAGAGCACTGCCGAAACTCGCTTTTTTCCATTTTCGTAAAATTGCAAACCGCGTGGGGAAAACAATTGAGGTAGTCCTATCGTTTTATCGTTTTCTTAAGATTTCGTTGAAAATTTGGATACATATTCTTTGATGTCATATGTACGTGTGTAATAAATTTTGGAACGTTTTACCACGTGGAAGTTGAGATATTTATTGGTAAAAATCACAATTTTCGGTAGTCTCTCGTAAGAGCGCGTGTTAAAAGTTGCATTTTCATCGATAAATATCTTGGTTTCAACGTGGAGAAGCCTTCTAGAACTTGGCATACATTTTTATGCAACATCGAAGAAGCTTTCTTCAGTTTGTCAAATAAATCTTGAGAAAATTTTGTTCGCTCTTTTTGTAATTATACAGCAAGCACATGTTACCTTGGATGACCTTGAATTTGGAGTACGCTGTTCTTCAGTCGATTAGCAACAACTTTTCTTATTTGCCTTAAGCCCGAAAACCATTTTGTACGTGAGAAAAACTGAAAAACAATTTTTCGATTTGAATGAAACGATAGAACTACGTTAAGGTAGTTCTATCGTTAGATTCAAATCGAGAAATTGTTTTGCAGTTTTTCTCACATACAAAATGGTTCGCGGGCTTCAGTTAAATAAGAAAAGTTGTTGCAAATCGACTAAAGAACAGCGTACTCCAAATTCACGGTCATCCCAGGTGACATGTGCTTGCTCTATAATTACAAAAATTGCGAAAAAAATTTTCTCAAGATTTTTTTGGAAAACTCAAGAAATCTTCTTTGATGTTGCATAAAAATGTATGCAAAGTTTTAGAAGGCTTCACCACGTAGAAGCCAAGATATTCATTGATGAAAATGCAACTTTTAACACGCGCTCTTACGAGCGACTACCGAAAATTGTGATTTTTACCAATAAATATCTCAACTTCCACGTGGTAAAACCTTCCAAAATTTATTACACACGTATATATGACATCAAAGAATACGTATTCAAATTTTCAACAAAATCTTAAGAAAACGATAAAACGATAGAACTACCTTAAGAGTCTTTTTTCTTCTGTTTTTTCTTTTTTTTTTTCATCGATTCCAGAGTGTTCGATAAAAACAACGACGGGCTGATATCGTCGATGGAATTGCGACACGTCATGACGAACCTCGGTGAGAAACTGTCGGAGGAGGAAGTCGACGACATGATCAAAGAGGCCGACTTGGATGGCGACGGGATGGTCAACTACGAAGGTACGGAGGCGCCACTTCCGGACCGCGGCGACTTTTCTCTCGGAATCAACCGGCGCGATTTTGACCTCTGATTTTCGTCTCCTTCTTCCTCGTTTCAGAATTCGTGACGATTCTCACGTCAAAAAATTAGTTCGGACGCGATGCACGAAGGAAAATCTGCGATGTCGGGACGGGAGCAGAGGGGAAGGAAAAAAAGTTGCGCGAAAGAAGAATCGCCCCGGGGCGTTGAAGAGGAAAGAAAAATCACGCGAACGGTACGATCGCGAAGATCGAAAGAGAGAGAAGCGAGGGGAGAGAGGGGTAACCCTGATTTCGAGTGAAAAAAGCTCGAGCGGCCCAAAAAAAAACGTAATTTCGACGTTCTGACGAATCGTTTGACGAAGTAGAGGTACGTAATCGCGTTGTCATTTTCGAGACCGAAGGGGAGAACGAACAAAACGGAGCAAACAGCCCCTCCTCGCGACGAATCGAAGAGGAAATATCAAAAGAAAGCCCGCATTAATTATATGACGTTTCACGGAATGGAGGAAAAAAAAAAAAAAAAGTTTCCGCGCGGTGAGATTGACGGAGAAACGCCAACGTTGCCCCGAAACGACGAAATTTTCATGAAAACATTCACGAGCGGGAGAATCATTGGTCGCAATTAAAAAAAAAAAAATTTCAAAGTTTCAACGACCGAGAATGAGTTTTCGATCGACGATTTTGACGTTTTTTCGTCTCTCGCTCCCTGCAGGCAGAAATTGGAAAAAAAAAAAAAAAAAGAAACGCACGTTTCGAAGCTCGATGACAAAATCATTCGTAGGATCATCATCGAATGATTATTCGTACGAATTAAGCTAGCGTATCCTAAGAGAACAAGATTGCTCCCGAAACAATCAACTGAGCTTCGTCTATAGCGTACGGAATACTCGTGCTATCTCGTTTACAATCACACACCGACGGACGAACGGCCGAGGGGGAAAAACGAAAGAGAAAAAAAAAAAAAAAAAAAGAACTTAAATCATCTCGTCACGAGGGGGGGAAAAAATAAAAATCATTATTCGTAATAACAAACAAGTTGAAAGACAATTTGAAAAAAAAAAGAAACAAACAAACGTATTTGATATTGGATCGACCCACCGTCGAGTGGATCTTTGTCGTCCGTTTAAAATTAACGAAAAAAGAAGAAAAAAACGAGGAAAAAAAGGCAGAGAAAACGAAAAAAAAGTGAATAAAAGCTGTTCAGGAGCGGCTGTCCGGCGAATCTTAGATTCCGCTCCGAATTTTTACGCAGAAGAGGAAAATAGTAATAATAATAATAATAATAATCATCGTAATTCGCGATATCGAGAATCCAACAGTGTCGAGGAGGTCTTTGAAGAATAAAATCCGACGATTTCGACGTTTGACTTTGTTCGATCCGTTCGAAAATCATGAAATTTCGTTCAGAAAAAAAAAAAAGCAAAAAAGACACCGTCGTCCTACGATGGATCTTCGTCGAACGACGATTTTTTTTTTTCAATTTTTCTTGGCACTAATTACGAATACGACACTCCCGATGCACTATTTTTCCGATAAAAAGAGGAGAAAAGAAAAAAAAAATGTCCTCTCCGCGATGAAAATTTTGCGACCGTGTTTTCGTCGAGCTTCTCCGCCCTTTTTTTCGATCCGTTCGAAAATCATGAAATTTCGTTCAGGAAAACAAAAAAGCAAAAACGATTTTTTTTTCTTTTCAATTTTTCTTGGCACTAATTACGAATACGACACTCCCGATGCACTATTTTTTCGATCAAAAGAGGAGGAAAGAAAAAAAAATGTCCTCTCCGCAATGAAAATTTTGCGACCGTGTGTTTTCGTCGAGCTTCTCCGCCCTTTTTTTCGATCCGTTCGAAAATCATGAAATTTCGTTCAGAAAAAAAAAAAGCAAAAAAGACACCGTCGTCCTACGATGGATCTTCGTCGAACGACGATTTCTTTTTTCTTTTCAATTTTTCTTGGCACTAATTACTAATACGACACTCCCGATGCACTATTTTTTCGATAAAAAAGATGAAGAAAGAAAAAAAAATGTCCTCTCCGCAATGAAAATTTTGCGACCGTGTGTTTTCGTCGAGCTTCTCCGCCCTTTTTTTCGATCCGTTCGAAAATCATGAAATTTCGTTCAGGAAAACAAAAAAGCAAAAACGATTTTTTTTTCTTTTCAATTTTTCTTGGCACTAATTACGAATACGACACTCCCGATGCACTATTTTTTCGATCAAAAGAGGAGGAAAGAAAAAAAAATGTCCTCTCCGCAATGAAAATTTTGCGACCGTGTTTTCGTCGAGCTTCTCCGCCCTTTTTTTCGATCCGTTCGAAAATCATGAAATTTCGTTCAGGAAAACAAAAAAGCAAAAAAGACACCGTCGTCCTACGATGGATCTTCGTCGAACGACGATTTTTTTTCTTTTCAATTTTTCTTGGCACTAATTACGAATACGACACTCCCGATGCACTATTTTTCCGATAAAAAGAGGAGGAAAGAAAAAAAAAATGTTCTCACCACAATGAAAATTTTGCGACACTCCCGATGCACTATTTTTTCGATAAAAAGAGGAGAAAAGAAAAAAAAAATGTCCTCTCCGCAATGAAAATTTTGCGACCGTGTGTTTTCGTCGAGTTTTTCCGCCCTTTTTTTCCGTCGCAAACTCTCGTCCCCCTGCACCGGGACGCGAGCGACGCAAAGTCGGCTACGTACACGCTCGTGTACGGGATCTCTCGCACGTGGATATAATTATATTCGTTACAAGTTGATCGTTAGCGGAGCCTAGGCAACGACAGTAGCATAAAAAAAAAAATTGTACGCATAGTCATACGCTCGATTAAAACGTTCGCGCATCGCGAGGGCAAATTTGAAGAAAACAAAAAAAGAAAGAAAAAAAAATGGCACTCGTCGATAAAAAAATGATGGAAAAATCAAATAATAACGCCAAGCACTAATGAGAATACTTCGTGTAGTTACGTAGAGTGTCGTTGGAATAGCCCTGTGGCACACAACGTGGCGTCGATATTTTCGCGATGAAAAAAGGCGAAGAAGCGGCGGAGGAAGAGGGAAAAGCGAGGAGAGAGAAAAACGAGAGGAAATCTCGCGTTTTCGCGCCGGCCCTCGAGAGAAAATTGCAAAAGAGGGTCAAAATCAGAGGCGAGAGAGGAGCGGGGGGGATGAAGGGAAAAAGACGAAACCATCGTTGTTATCATCGGTAGATTCGATGGCCCGATGATTCCGCATAGAGCTTAGACAATAATGTGTTACGTTTTTCGTTTCCAGCCGTTGAAATTAAAAAAAAAAAAACAAGAAAAAAAAAAGAACTCTTAATCAATAGATATTGTATATGATGTTGATATTATATATAATTATATATCGTTTGCTCGTAATATATACACTTATATCGCGAGCAAACTTTGAGAAGAGATAGGGCGAAGAGGGCGCTTCGAGTCGTGGAGCATTCGCGAGGCGAGTCGTTTTCGAGTTGCCGCCGGAAGATCCGTCGTGTCTTTCTTTCGTCGACCGATCGATTCGTCGGAGTGAATTTTCGCGAAAAATCCCGCGAGAATCGAAATTTGCGTGCATCTCGATCGTCCGACAATTTTTTTTTCCCCCAACGACGAATAACGCTTTTTTTTTCCTCTCGGATGACTCTCCGAGGAAAAAAAAACGAGCGTCGCCGTTGCGCGGGCGATTCGACGAGTGGGGTTGCAAAGTTTGAGGAGAGAAGAGAGAGAGGAAGAGGGAAGAAAGATGCCCGTAACGAATCATCGATGCTCCGATCGATCAGGAGGAGAACAAATTAACGAGAGTTTCTTTCAAAATTCGATGTAACACGAGCCAATTCAAACGGTAATTTATAACGTCCCAAAGACAATATCTGTGAAGATTTAACCGAGTAGCGTTCGCGATTTATTTTCAAGGAAGCCTGGACGGCCTATGTTGCGAAAAAAAAAAAAAAAGCACGGAGAGATGATTTATTTTCAAAGGAAAAATGTCCAAACATCCGAAGCCTCCGATTTTTCGCATGAATCGACAAAGATCGCTGCTCCGATTGCGAGAAGAAAAAAGAAAAACATAAACGAGCGGGGATGGCTTATTCTCAATGTAAAAATGCCGAAATTTCTCGCGCCTATTTTTCTCAAAACGATCTTCGCAGCCTCCTTCGCGTCTGATTTTCTTTTTCGTTGGGAAAAAACGGAGGAAACGAGCAAAACGATTTTATTCCCGCGTGAAAGAGAGAGCACACCGTCCCCGGGCACAGAGCACAGAGAGATGATTTATTTTCAAAGGAAAAATGTCCAAACATCCGAAGCCTCCGATTTTTCGCATGAATCGACAAAGATCGCTGCTCCGATTGCGAGAAGAAAAAAGAAAAACATAAACGAGCGGGGATGGCTTATTCTCAATGTAAAAATGCCAAAATTTCTCGCGCCTATTTTTCTCAAAACGATCTTCGCAGCCTCTTTCGCGTCTGATTTTCTTTTTCGTTGGGGAAAAACGGAGGAAACGAGCAAAACGATTTTATTCCCGCGTGAAAGAGAGAGCACACCGTCCCCGGGCACAGAGCACAGAGAGATGATTTATTTTCAAAGGAAAAATGTCCAAACATCCGAAGCCTCCGATTTTTCGCATGAATCGACAAAGATCGCTGCTCCGATTGCGAGAAGAAAAAAGAAAAACATAAACGAGCGGGGATGGCTTATTCTCAATGTAAAAATGCCAAAATTTCTCGCGCCTATTTTTCTCAAAACGATCTTCGCAGCCTCTTTCGCGTCTGATTTTCTTTTTCGTTGGGGAAAAACGGAGGAAACGAGCAAAACGATTTTATTCCCGCGTGAAAGAGAGAGCACACCGTCCCCGGGCACAGAGCACAGAGAGATGATTTATTTTCAAAGGAAAAATGTCCAAACATCCGAAGCCTCCGATTTTTTGCATGAATCGACAAAGATCGCTGCTCCGATTGCGAGAAGAAAAAAGAAAAACATAAACGAGCGGAGATGGCTTATTCTCAATGGAAAAATGCCGAAATTTCTCGCGCCTATTTTTCTCAAAACGATCTTCGCAGCCTCCTTCGCGTCTGATTTTCTTTTTCGTTGGGAAAAAACGGAGGAAACGAGCAAAACGATTTTATTCCCGCGTGAAAGAGAGAGCACACCGTCCCCGGGCACAGAGCACAGAGAGATGATTTATTTTCAAAGGAAAAATGTCCAAACATCCGAAGCCTCCGATTTTTTGCATGAATCGACAAAGATCGCTGCTCCGATTGCGAGAAGAAAAAAGAAAAACATAAACGAGCGGAGATGGCTTATTCTCAATGTAAAAATGCCGAAATTTCTCGCGCCTATTTTTCTCAAAACGATCTTCGCAGCCTCCTTCGCGTCTGATTTTCTTTTTCGTTGGGAAAAAACGGAGGAAACGAGCAAAACGATTTTATTCCCGCGTGAAAGAGAGAGCACACCGTCCCCGGGCACAGAGCACAGAGAGATGATTTATTTTCAAAGGAAAAATGTCCAAACATCCGAAGCCTCCGATTTTTCGCATGAATCGACAAAGATCGCTGCTCCGATTGCGAGAAGAAAAAAGAAAAACATAAACGAGCGGGGATGGCTTATTCTCAATGTAAAAATGCCGAAATTTCTCGCGCCTATTTTTCTCAAAACGATCTTCGCAGCCTCCTTCGCGTCTGATTTTCTTTTTCGTTGGGAAAAAACGGAGGAAACGAGCAAAACGATTTTATTCCCGCGTGAAAGAGAGAGCACACCGTCCCCGGGCACAGAGCACAGAGAGATGATTTATTTTCAAAGGAAAAATGTCCAAACATCCGAAGCCTCCGATTTTTTGCATGAATCGACAAAGATCGCTGCTCCGATTGCGAGAAGAAAAAAGAAAAACAGAAACGAGCGGGGATGGTTTATTCTCAATGGAAAAATGCCGAAATTTCTCGCGCCTATTTTTCTCAAAACGATCTTCGCAGCCTCTTTCGCGTCTGATTTTCTTTTTCGTTGGGAAAAAACGGAGGAAACGAGCAAAACGATTATTCCCGCGTGAAAGAGAGAGCACACCGTCCCCGGGACCGACCGCCTTGTTTCGCTCATAATTTGCGCACCGATTCGTAACGAATTTATCTCACCGAGATTGCCACACGAATTTTCTTCGCATATATATATATATACACACGTTAAAATAACGATATTTAATTAACTAAGTTTCCGTCTTCGTGTTCACATTTTTCGATCATTCGCGATGTTTTTCAATAAACGTACGACGTCGCCGGTAGTCGGAAAATCTGGCGTCGCGTTTTTTTTCCCTTTTTTTCTTGGTTTTTTTTTTTCAATAACGATAATTATCCGAAAATGGACGTACGACTCTCTCGGTTAACGTACCTCGAACATCGTTATGCCGATTCGATACGCTAAACAGAATTGCGGTCTAATGAAAAATGATAAATATATACTCTATATACATATATATATTTTTTTATAGCTCAAAAGTTCCACACGCACGCCGAGACGCCGAAAAAGGGGGGGTTGAAACTTTAAACGTCGTGTATATGATTTTTCTCAGCTTTGTTTGGCGATCGATCGTTCACGATTTGGAGCGAAAGGGTCGTAAAAATATGTCGTGTAACGGGAGAAGCGTCACGCCGGAAATGTAGCTCTTGATCGAGTACGAGTTGGAAAGAAAAAAAAGAAAAATACGACGGAAGGAAGCGACGAGAGAAAAAGCGAGAGGAAGGTCTTCCCTCTGCTGCGGAGAAATCTTGCTTTTTTCTCGTCATTTTTCTTCTGCAAATTTTCGATCGAACAAAGCGAGAGTCGATCGTCTTTTTCGCGACGATCGTCCGGACGTGAGATTCCGGACGAGAGACAAAAAAAAAGAGGGCAGATTATCGCGAATCCACGCTCGACCAGCGATTGAAAAAAAAAAACAAGAATTGCGGTCACGGTTCGACCTCGAATTCGCGATAATCGGAGACGCAAATCGAGGAGATTGATCGTCAAAACGGCACGTTCTCGAGTTTTTTCTTTTTGCTTCGAAAGCCCCGATAATATTTCGCGCAATTCGTCAAGGAAAAAAGACAAAAAAAGAAAAGATTGTCGATCGGAGAGACGGAACGATCGAGTGGAGACGGAAAAATGGTCATTCCCGCGAGGGGATTTGACGAGTCTCGCGGAAATGGGAAAAAGTCAGCTTGCATCAAACGCGTTGGCATCGCGGAGGGAGAGGAAAAAAGGCAATCGAAGAAAGATGCGCGCGAAAATTGAGAGAAAATTGTCAGACTGGACGCGAGGATTATCTTTGATGCTAAATGACGTAATGACGTAATAGCTAATGTTAAATAAGTGTGTAAAGCTTAACCGCCCGTGAACACGCGCGAAGAAGGCGTTCTCGTGCGTCAAAGTCCCGCCGGATCGTCATTGGCGCTCTTTTCCACTGACGTTGAGTGAAAAATCCGTTTTTTTTTTCGATTTTGGGGAAATTGCACCGTTCGCCGCCGATAATTAGGGTCAAAAATTGTCTCGCGGCTTGACGCGGACGACGCGATTGAACGCGATTAAAAGTGTGGAGGAAAAAAGTAACGTTGGAAAAAAGAAAAACTGCCGGGCGGTTTTAATGATCGACATTTAAGGCGACGTGTTACATTCGTAAATCGAAGCTTAAAAAAATTCTCCGGCAAAATCTATAAATCGGATCGGTTTGAAATTTGTCGTGAGTATTTAGTGATATAGCCCGGAGGAACTGACGATTTTAGAATTTCGAAATTTTGAAAATTTTTTCACTCTACAAAAAACTTTTTTTGCAAAATTTCGAAATTGCGAGATCGTCAGTCCCTCCGTGTTGTTTCACTAGATACTCACAAAAAATTTCAAATCGATCCGATTTATAGATTTTGCCTGAGAATTTTTCTAAATTTCGATGGGGGAGGGGTTATCCCCCATGGCCTTAAATCGACATTCGCCGGAAAGCTTGATCTTCGATCGATTTTCTCGTCGAGAAACACCGATCGATGCTCAACGGAAGAACGAGAAAAAAAGACGACGGACGAGCAAACGAGAATAAAATTATCGACGAAACTGACGTTTTTTTTTCATTATTTACGACGGAATTATTGCAGAAAAACGAAAACAGCAATTAATGAACCAAAAAACACGTCTTTCACTACCGACGAGGTCAAAATTTTGGCCGCAAGTGGCTTTACGAGGTTTCCAAAGCCGAGTTACTCGGAGCTCCCCCAGAGGTCGGTATGGACAGATATAATCGAATATTCGAGTGTATTTTCGAAAAAAAGTCTGTTGGAAACAAAAAAAAATATGCCCAAAGTGTTTGGAAAAAACGAGAGCGAATGTCGACTTGGGGGGGAGAAGGTTGCGAACGCAGCCTCCGCGAGCGACGTGTCAGCGTGATGGAAAATTTATTTTTCTAGGATCAAAGAATTCTCCTCATTTTTCGATTTTACAATTATGATTATTCATCGATTATCAATTTTTCGAAATCGTATCGAAAAAAAGGAATAATTTTGCCGTTCGACCGTTCGACCTTTGCTCACTTTTGTTTCGACGACGAAGGAAAAAATGAAGGATCGAAAAGTCCGAGTTCCTGATGCGAAAAAAAAAAAGAAACCCGGCGCATTTCGCACCCGACGAAATTCTCAGAGGCAAAGGGCGAGGAGCGAAAAATCGACGATAAGAATGATCACGCACGGGAAAAATGATAGCTTCCTTCGCGTAAGACGTAACTCTGCGAAACTCTAGGGGAAAAAAAGTAGGAAAAAATGCCGAGCTGACGAACGATCACGAGAGTGTATGTGTGGGTGTTACGTGTATGTGTAAGTCGTGTTACGTGTAATGTCGTGTGTCGTACGATTAGAATTCGATGGAAGAGAAACAAAAAACGGAAAAACAAGAAGAAGAAGAAAAATAATTGCGAAACGATGGCATGTTTTCTTTGACTTTTTTTTTTTATCGAATGTAATACATGTATCGAGTTATTCCTTAAAATACAGCCATTTTATAATGGATATATCGACCAAATTGGATTCCCCGGACCCATCTACTCAGACCCCTGTTCCCTGGCACATTTTCCATTTTTTTCATTCCCTCAAAATCCCTTCTTTTCGTCATTTCTTTAGCTTCACATTTCTCTTTCGTTCCACAAGTTTCCGTACGATGGAGAGCGTACCGCGTGAAAATGTGCGCGATTCCAGCTGAGCTAACGTTACAGACAGGGGAGGGGGGATTACGTACGTGCTTACGAAATTAATACAAATCCGTTATCGCAGGTGTTTCCATTTTTATTTGCTCTCAGGTGGAAGATAAAGAAAGGCGAACGACAAATCATCGACGACGCTCCTATGTGTGTCCTACGATAATGTACACAATGTATTTCAGCCGAGGTGACATTACGAACGTTCTGGGCTCCCCGAGAATCGGAGGACCATTGTACGAATTGATAAACGTCAATAAAATCAACCGTCCTTACACACCGAATAGATTTTATTTCACCGCTCGTCTGTTTCCTTTTATTCCGCCTCGTCATTTTTTCATCACTTTTCCAATACAAAAGAGACTTTTGCGTCAATCGCGAGGAAATCGAGACGAATCGTCGAGTCGCGGGGAAAAAAGCGGGTCAACCTCGCGTTCCATCCTTCTCTCGAAAAAAAACGCCTCACTCGCTCGATTAATACGCGTTGTTGCTTTTTTTTAATTCTCCTCGCTACCGCGGTGGAGCCACAGTGGGAATATACATGTTTTTTCACGTCGCGAACGATCCGATCGTGCGCGAGAGTGACGCTAAACGATAATCCAACTCGCAGTTGCGCGACGATGAAGAAACACCTGAATTATCTTACAATCGTGCCTCGGTGCGGAAGTCGTCGACGATATCATCAAAACCGGAAGTAACAAAGCTATCGTACAAAACGTCGAACGCGATCTCGTTGACGATGTTTTTGTGCAAAGGAAGAAATACGGACGAAACTTTGCGTCTATTCTTTTCCCTTTTTTTTCCATCGGGAATAACGAATCTCGAGCTGCGAATCGTGCTCGGATAATCGTCGTTGGACGTTTCTCGACGGAGGAAAAAGCGAGAGGAAAAATTGGCCTGCAACTGCGTAAACGTGACGACAAAAAGCTTCGTTTTCTTCTTTCTAAATGAATCCAACGAAAATTGGTATTGAAAAATTCGTCCCGTGCCTGTGTAATCCTCATTAAAGATATCACTGCTCTACATGGTATATATGTATATATGTATAACTGTTTTTGACACTACGCTTTAGCGAAACCGGATGTACGGAAAAAACCAAGTGTTCGTTTCTACGACAATGAAAGTCCACTTTCGAGGGTCAAGAAACGCGTTTATTCTCTAGCCAACGAGGTAACATCGACGGTGAAACATCTCACTAACCTCAAAGTACAGGGGGTGGAAAAATAGACGCCCTCGTTCTCGGATCGCCGAAACGATCGTTTATTCATCCCCGAACGAAGTATCGAAGAGTAGCAGCGTTAAAAAAAAAAAAGGAGAAAGTTTCGACAGTCACAGTTCGTCTCTGAGAAGCGTGTACCTGTTTTTACTCGGGGCGAGCTTCTTGAACGTCGATTCAGGTGGCGTTGTCGGCGTTTTAACGTCACCGTTTATCTCGAGCTCGATCCTATTGGGATCCGGACCGTAGTGAAATTCACGATGAAGCTGGCCGCTGTACAAATCCTCCAAGAAGGACTTTAACTTTCCCGGAACGTGAATGTCCGCGAATCGCGGGAAGAGATACATGTGGCGGAAACTGTCGATCGCTATCAGCGGCAGATCCGACGGTTTTTTCTTGAGATGCTGAAGGGGATGAGCGAACCTGTGGCCGTCGGCCGTGAGGAAATTAACGTTCTCTGTGGAACGAGAGCGCGCGATCGATCGACGGTTTTCGGTGGAAAAAACAATATATACGAAATATCGAGATATTACCGATAGTCGGTAAAGAAGGAATATGATAAATCGGGGCGAAACTCACGTTTCTCGCTGATGAGCGTGTTGGCGACGACGTCCTTGTACATCTTGACGCTCTCGAGGTCGTCGGGCGCGTGGAACAGGATGAGAAACGGCAAGCCCTCCTCCGTCAGTTCCTCGGCATTTTCGAACGTTATCTCTCTCACGAGAGGGACGCACTTTTCCTGCGCCCAGATGTTCAACTCGTCGTAATTCCTCAAGCTCCCCGTGTAAGTCTCGTGCACGTCGTTGGACAGCGCTCTGTCCGATTGGAACACGACGATCTGCTCCCCCGGAGGATGCATCGGTCGACTCACGTTCCTGTCGAAGTTTCCCCTTTCTCAGACGGAGAGAATAACCTCGAGAGAGCCTCGATACACTCGTGGATATCGCGGACGTGATATTTGCCGGGAAAAACAATAAACCGCAATGGCGAACGAACGTGCGATGACGCTTGGATGATTCGACCGAAGCCAACGATTATTCAGTTACTTACAGCAATTTCATGTACCGCCCGATATCGCAATACGCATCAGTGCAAGTACTTGCGAAAACGAAATCAACAGTAATTATCACGAATCGTCGCGTATGGCGTTGTTGCGAACGAGTGAAAATCTTCTAACGCGGGCGCGGACGACAAACGCGCGAGAGGGGAGGGAGGGGAGGTTGAGAAAGACGTACCCAAAGCCGGCGTAGAAGCGACAGTCGTCCTTGAGATTGGACGCGACGCGTCGGAATACGTCGTACTCGGGAACGTCCTTCTTTTCGAAGTAACCGACGACGACGCGCTTGTTGTCGTCGAGTTCCTTCAGTTCTTGCAAGTTGGCGAATTCTTTCACGGGATCGGTCAACTGTTTTTTGACAAAATCGACGAAAGCTTCGATGGAACGCTGCTCCCTGTACTCCCTCTTGGCCGGTTGGCCGTTTCTTATGATCTTCAACGTCGGATACTTGGTTATGTGATATCTGGCCGCGATGGACGCTGCAAGGTCAACGATACTCTCAAGGTCAACGCGCAAACGGTCAAAGAGGAAAAAATGTGTTTGACGTACGCTCCGTGTCGCAGTCCACTTTGCCCATAACGACTTTGGACGATTCGGGATACAACTCCCTGACCTTGTCCGCGGCCTTGTCAAACACCGGAGCCAGCGATGCGCTAAATTTGCACCATTCCGCGTAGAAATTAATAAATACTAATTCGTTCGACGCTGAAAATGCAACGCAAGGATACGGATTGAGAAGGGTTTGATCATTTTTGTACTTTCCTTCGCTCGTTCGAGGTCTTTGCGAGCTTCGCCGTAATCTTCTTACCTAACGTCTGGTCGATATTTTTTTGAGTGAGCGGAGTCGCGCCGCCGTCTGCGCGATTCGGCGCTAGTAAAGACTGCGTTGGAAAAAATGGTGACATTAATAATGATAATAATGGCGTTATCTCCGAGAGATTTTCCACGTATTTGATTTTGCTCTCTCGAAATAATCGGCTCGAGAGAAAGTTGCGGAGCGAAATTTTCAAGAGCCGATCGTGGAAATACGCGGTACGCGATGCTCCGCGGGAATACTCGAAGGATCATTGCGTTTGAGAGAAATACGAGGAAAAACGGTTGTCGGTTTCTTTGCAACGAGGATACTGGAGAAATGTCAGTTTTTAAGGTTAAAAAGTTACGAATTTCGAGGTTATGACGATCATTGCCGTTCGAAATGGCGATTTACGATGGGTAAAAGATTGCGCGATTGAGAAAATAATCGGGGAAACGAGAGAAATCGGGCTGGAATCGATTAAACCAGGGAAACTTCGCATATGGAATTTGGCGTCGTGCCGCAACGGATGACACACGACGTTGAGCGCACAAAAACCGGGACAAGTGTTTTTTCGACGTGAAAAATGATAATGAACGTTGACTTTACTTACCAGAATACAGAGTACGATCGTAAATCTGGATCGAAGGATATCACAGAGGCACAACATGTTGTGTACATTAATGAAATTACACAAGTATCGGAACGGGCATCAGACTGCTGCGAGAGCGAAAGTTTGCGCTGCTGCGTGCGTCGCCGCGGCAAGACGAATTGAAAGTAGAAAATAATCGAACTGTTCAGCAGCAGCAGCATGAAAACACTGTCGGTACATCGAGACTCCGGAGGTGTCGTTGGCTCGATGCGATTCGTCGAGAATGAAGTGAAAATAATAATAATATGTATGACGCACCGCGATAAGGAGAAATGGTATTCATTTTATATTCACCGGGCCATAATATGCACGGAATATCCGAAAAAAGTCACCAGAGAACACAAACCTCTCGTAGTTCCTGTCTCTGCCGTTGGGCACGCGTGTGTCGCGTCTGTCGGCAAGAGGCGCGCCACCCAGCAGTAACGGCGTCACTGCGAAACAGGCCTCTACGACGAAAATAAGCTTTTCGTCCGGCGAATGAATCTTTATAAAAATTGAGAAAAAGAAAAGAATTTCGACTGGAATACAAAAAATTGCGAGTTATCATTTACCGAAAAATTTATTGTACTATTTCGCTTTCGTTTTCACAATCGACAACAAAGTCCTTCAGTCATGCCTGCTTCGAAGATTCATTCAGTTATTTTTCTCATCCTCGACGTTCATCCTTGCGCTATCAATTTCTCGCGAGTATTTATGTGAGAAATGGTGAAATCCCGAGACGTCACGTACTTACGACGATCAAAGAATGGACAATGATAGTATAATAATTAATTAATTAATAATAATAATGGAGAATGGTCGATCGAAATGTACTCGATGAGTATCTAGCTTTACAAAGATACACGGAGATTTCCCGCTCACGGGACGGCAACACGAACGTCTTCTCTTTCGCATCTCCGTTTCGTCGCGTTTCATTGTGAATATAAAAGCTGCGCTAGTCACAGAGGGAGAGAGATAATGATGCAACTGATTACTTTTATAATGACGGTGTAGAAAGAATAATGTACGATTCCCTCGCGTTGAGAGTTTTTGTGGGGAAGGGGAGGGGGGGGAGGGGAGAAAAAAGGTATCGGTACACTCGGTACGCGAGCACGAAAAATCGTATTACGATAAACACGTATCGTTAAATTCGCCATGGGCTCGTGTATCTCGGATTAATACGGTCTTTGACGATCTCTGTCGCGATCGCCTCGTCTGGAAATTCCAAAGAAAAACGAATATAATAACATTTCGAGAGTTCGATCGAGGAAAAATTATGCGAACAATAATCGGACAAGATAAGAAATCGACAGCAGTATTACTGACCCTCCACCCCCTCTCATCGGTCCGCCCCTTCCTCCGCGACCGCCGCCGCCTCTGTCGCCGCCGCGGAAACCGCCGCCGCCGCCGCCTCCACCGCGTCCGCCCCTATCTCCACCGCCGCCGCCGCCGCCGCGTCCTCCTCTATCACCGCGGAATCCACCTCCGCGGCCGCCACCGCCACGACCGCCGCCTCCTCGTCCTCCGCCGCCGCCGCCGCCACCGCCTCCACCCGCACCCTCGGGCTTTGAGCTTTTGCACAGATTGCATTCGTCTCGCCACGCGAAATTCGTATTGCCGCAATCGGGATTCGGACATCTGTCGGACGACAGTCATCGTTATTACGGAAAAGTCAGTTCAACGTTCGTGATTGCATACCGACAGTCGAGAGGAGGAAAAGCGAGTACCTCCAGTCGCCACCGCGACCGCCACCATCGCGACGATCGTCACCACCGCGATCCTCGCGATCGCCGCCACCTCCGCGGCCGCCGAAACCACCGCCTCCTCTGCCACGACCGCCACCTCCCCCTCCGCCGCCTCCACCGCCGCCGCCGCCTCTGCCACCTCCGCCACCTCGACTGCCCTGCCAATTGCTCTTGTGCTGAGCTATTTGGACCTTTATCGTGTAGCCCTTAAAGTCTTTGCCATCGAACCAATCGATCGCGGAACGCGCCGCGTTCTGATCGTCGTACGTTACTGTCGCTTCGCCCTTTGGCTTTCCGCTGTTCTTATCCTTGTACATCCACACCTTGGGTTTACCGGTTCGTTTGTCATTCTGCGCAAGCGACACACGCGGGATTCGTTAAATGGTTTTTTCATGCAATATAAAATGTGTGATTAAAAAAAAAAGGTCCGTGAAACGATAAACCGTTCTTTTTTCTGACAGTGAAAAGAAGGATCAAGATATTTGTACGCACTTTGATGATACCGATAGCGCCAAAATGCTGGCAAATTTCCTCCTCGGATACCGACGGATCCATACCGGAAACGAAAATCGTGTCCTCTTGAACGACCATTCCGTCATTGCCACCTCCATTCCGGTCACCGTAGCCCCCTGCAACACAACTGCAATGAGCGCCATGTTTCCCACGAGGCTGAGCCCTAACTCAAAATTCAAAATCATCTCGTCTAATCCTTTCTCTTGGTATTTATTCATTTATTCATTTTCGTTGCCTAAATCTACCGTCTCGGGGGTGAAATAGAAAAAAACCTCGATGAACCACGAGGCGCGGATGATTCGTGGAAAAACAAAATCTGTCCAACTCGTGGAAGTTTCCGTCCGGAAGTTGGGTCTTTTTTAATCTCATCAACGTAAAAAAAATATCAACGTTAAACGTCCCGCTTCTAAGCTCGATCTCAATGAAAAAAAAAAACAACAAAACTCTCGTATTCCTCGCTTCGAACCTTTTTTTCATTATTTCACCATCGTGCGTTTTTCTCACAACGAAACGTTGATTAATCTTTGGATCAAATGCTATTCAACGATATTTCGAAAGACCATTTTTCTCTTGACTCTTTTTCGTTTTCGTTACTTTCACGTAGTAAATCCAATTGACGGTCGTAGCGTGTTTCCACACCATTATCGGAAGAGGCAATATTTCTCACGTACTCTATTTTCCTCTCGCTTATCCTCTAAATATTTGCATTTCACATTCGAGCGTGCTCGTATCTCGTGGCAGGCTGATGAACACTTTTTTACCCTTAGCTCGTAATCCCTCGTAAACCATTTATCGTACAAATTGTGTGTACAATATACTATATTATATGATATATATGTATGCACAGCGTAATGTATTACAAAGTATGATGTACTCGACGTACACGATTGATTCATCATCGAATAATTATTCAGACGCGCGTTTCCTCGTGCGCTCTCGTAAAACCTTTTTATTCCTCATTTTATCTCGTTGCTAAACACTCTGTACCAACTTGTATACTACCTAGCGATACACAAAGAGGCAATCTTTTCGACTTTAAATACAAAAGGGCTGATCATTTTTTCAGACGGTTTTCAAACGGCTGACTCTCGTTGACTCTCGTTTGCCCCGCAGACTCGTGCGTCCTCGGGATTCACAATCGTCGTTAACGATATCGACTTTACCAACAACAACAACAACAACAACAACAACAAAATAGCCAGTGTCTCGAATCAACGGAAAATCTTGTATATACAATTTTCGAATTTTCTACCGTTTTTCGGAACGTTACTCGTCATTTTTTCATTTTCTTTTTTTTTTCTTATTTTTTTTTTGCTTACTCGTCTCATCGTAGCCCTTTCGCAACAACCTCGAAATAAAAAAAAAAGAATGTACCAAATGCGTCGCAGCCCTTTCATATAATAGTATAATAATCGAGTAGTTTAGAAAAGTTTGTAAAAATTAGATTGAATGCGTGAATAGCACCAGACCAGTACAGACAGTCTGGTGCATTTACCTTTGTTATAACCACCTCGGCCACCGCCACTGCTAAAACACAGAAGCAGAGATATACCAATGAGACGACTCATGGACAGAGCGTGTCGATCGATCGATCGTTGCGTGGCGATTCAAACGATGTTCTTGCCACCCCATTTTTTTCTTCTTGATGCCACCTACTGTCTAAACGTCTTTTTTTTTTGTTTTCACTGTTTTCGTGGTTTTTGGTATTTACATTCGTCTTGTTGATACTCGGGATTTCGTCATTTCAAGGATTGTGTCACAGTCGGTCGTACGATTTTTCTTTTTTCTCACTTTCATGCAGGAAACACATTAATTTCTCATCGCGTTGCGTCGGTCGACGATAGAGAGATATAAAGAGAGAGAGAGAGAGAGAGAGAGTGAACAAAAAACAACGAAAAGCACGATATCGCGTTTGTTTCGGAAAGTTTTCAATGGGAATTGAGGTAGCGCGTTGAGAAAGTGGATCTGTTCGATTGAATCCAGTCACACACCGTAGATACCAGACCTCGCCTCGAATCAAACATACTCGACGTCCGGTTTACGTGTATCATTCAATGAACGTTTTTCGGAGTTGAGAGAAAATGAAAAAGGAATTTTTGATTGAAAATTTAGCACATCAACCGCGACAAATGGTGAAAAGCCTCGTACACGGGCCGTCGCCTCGGGCCTTGAACGCGATGGAAAGATCGCTGTGGATTAATCAAAAAAAATTGATGCTTCGCGCGACAAGGATCGCGAAAATATCAAATTGACGGCGAGTTAATCGATCATGCAATTTCTCGACAAAGTCCTCGTCACTTTGCTCTCGGGTTTGATTCATTGACGGGTGAAATATCGGATGGACGAGACGGATAGAGAGAGAGAGATAAACAGACAGGGGCAGGGATGATGCGAGAGCTTTTTTTTCTTTCGTTCGTTTGTAAAAGCCCAAACTTTGTCGCGGAGAGAATGAAAAAAAATGGAAACGATTGAACAACGTGAGGTCGCTTTCTCGGGAAAACCAAGTCCTGGCTAGGCGTATTTTCGTGACGATTGTTACCTCGTGAAGGGCAGACGAACGATCGCATCTGCCTTTTACCATTTTAAGCGATCGAGTGTAATCATCGATCGAGTTATTATCTTTTCTTTTCTCCTTCCTGGATGGACAATACGACAATCGCACGATTGCACAGGCTCGAATAACGTGCCAAGTACTCTAAATAAAACCATTTTCACGTAATTTGTCACATACAACCCGTTTTTTACCTCCGTTTTCTTTGCGCTCTAGTATTTTTTTACCTTTGTTTCTTTTTCTTTTGTTTTTTGTTCTAAAAACCAGTAATACCTGTGCGTTAAACCTGTAGGCACACTTGAAACACATTAACGCGCCCATAGGGCATATGATGAACCATTTGCAGGTAAAAACAATGCTCGTTTTGTTATTATCATTATCATTTTACTTGCACTACTTTTGTACCTTTAATTATGTCGATTGTTTTTTCTTTGCGGATCGGTTTGTTTTTACCTTGTTGTTTTTGTGTTTGTGTGTGCGCGCGCGCGCGTGCATGTGTGCGTGTGTGTGTGTGTGTGTGTGTGTGTGTGTGTGTGTGTGTGTGCTTGTGTGCTTGTTCGGTTATCAGGGTAGTTTTTCTTGTGCGGTTTGAAGCGAATGTGCGCGTGTCTCTATTTTGTCCTCAATTTCTATCTTTTCACGAGAGTGACGCTATGAAAAACGGAAACTTACTTATAGCCGCCGCCACCACCGCCGCTTCCTCCGCCGCTCGAACGGTCGTTGTATCCGCCTCGATCGCCGCCGTATCTATTGCCTCCACCTCCTCCGGCGCCGCCGCCTCCTCCTTGATCTGAGTAGTAACAACGCGCGATGCAAATTACTCAATTTTTCAATAACACGACTGGCTTTTCATTTTCGTTTCATTTTCATCATCAATCCCAAAGAGTCCAATTGCCGAAATTCCCGCGACACCCGTGTTTTAATTTCTTGTTTACTTCATGTTTTTCCTCGACCAAAGAGTAACTGAGAATGATAATTGAGCAAGTTTCAATGGGGAAAAAAACTTTACGCACTTCCTCCGTATCCACCGCCGGAACTTCCTCTATTGTAACCACCACCGCCGCCTCCTCCTCCACCTCCTCCTCCTCCTCCGTGACTAGAACCTCCGCCAGAATTTCCACCTCCGTAACCACCGCCGCCGCCGTAGTTACTGTTGCTAGTGCTATTACTACCGGAATTACCGACGCCGCCCGCGTTATAATTTCCCTGATTGTAGCTAGGCTGGCCGGACTGTGTCTGGCCGTAATCCTGTCCACCGCCGGTGTTGTATCCGGACGCGTTATAATTTCCATAACCTCCGCCGCCCGCGTTTGGCGGCGGTTGACTGTACTGATTGTAATTGGCGGCGCCGGACGACGGAGGCGGATAAGACGTATCCTGGCCCCCGCTCGTCGGAGGCGGAGGTTGACTATACTGATTGTATCCCTGCTGTTGATAACTCGAGTACTCTGCCGAACAAGTTTTCCGAAAAATTTCAATCGCAATCGTCGGAGTCATCGACCATCTTTATCCCCCAATTGTACAAAGATTTCTGGCCAAATCGATACACGCTTCGATCTCCCTTTTCAATTTTCGCACAAATATCAATTGTCCATTTCGTCATGTCGCGACAAGGAATTCGCGATAATTCCCAATGAAAGATTTTTTCGAACGGAGGGCAAAAATATTTGTTTTTTTCATTTCCGGAAAAATATACGCGAATAATGCCACAGAGAGAGAGAGCGAGAGAGAAAGAGAGAGAGAGACGGAGCGAATTATCGATCGAATTTCGACGAGTGTTTTGTTGCCGCGAGGACGCCAAAGCTCCCTACGCTGCGTGGCGTCGACTCTCTTCGAACGATAATGCAAAGCAAAACAGTGTTGCGA
Organism: Heteropelma amictum; assembly: GCA_959613375.1. Classification (NCBI taxonomy): domain Eukaryota; kingdom Metazoa; phylum Arthropoda; class Insecta; order Hymenoptera; family Ichneumonidae; genus Heteropelma; species Heteropelma amictum. The sequence continues at coordinate 15,649,180 of OY390727.1, forward strand.
TTTGTGCTCTTTCCTTTTCATTGATATGTACAACGCGAGAACGAGAAAGTCATAATGACGGAGTGGCGATCTCCTTTGTGAGCATTGTTGGAATAATTTTCCGTGGCGTTTGTTACCCTCCGCACCCCGCACACGGTATTTCATGTATAACGAAAAGCATCGTGCTTCTCTCGTTGCGCACGGCCGCGCGGCAATTTGCCGACAAGTACGTGCGGATTGTGAATAAAAAACACCAAGTATATGTATATCGAGACGTCGAGAATTTGCATTACTCACGATTATCTGCCATTGCGATGCCGTGCATTAAATATCAGATCGACTTTGACGAAAAAAAGACCCGCGTAATGGCGGGAACTTCGTGTATCGGCGCGTTCCTTCCGATACACGCTCGCGTTTACACTCTGCAACCTTTTTTTTTTCCTTCTTCCCAAGCTACACTAAACGCCCGCGCAAGCACACACACACACACGCGCACACGCGCGGTCGAAAATCCCAACCGGAAATGATGCTCGTAGTCACGAACCGGATGTCGACCGGCGCACTCTTTCGGAACTTTACTACACTACAATTTGAAACGTACGGTGCTGCCGTTCGGCGAGTCAATCGAGAACTATATTTGAATCGAGATTCACTCGTCTCTCGCAGTTATTTTTCCAAGTTGACTTTTTAATTCCTGATTTTAATTACGAATAATTACAAAAGTTGTTGGTGGAAAAAGGGCGGGGCGCATTCGAATGAAATACATGGAAAGGCTCCTCTATTAAAGTATCTTTTTTTTATGCATGTTTTCGTTATAAATACTAATCATTGTTTACGTATTACTTATAAACTCGTACCGCTCGATTATTACACTTGTCGATTCCATTCTCGTATCACCACAAATAATTTGCCTTTACAGTTTCCTTTTTATCAATCATTGCCGCTCTCTGCCTCACTCTCTCTCTCTCTCTCTTTACCGTTTCACGCTATGCACGATCTCATTGATATTTACACGAGCGGAATCTTTGGAACGGAGAAGATTCGCACGATGAACGTCCCATAATTTGCGGAGGAAAAAAGTCATGCACCCACACACATACACATACATACAATAAAAGAGGCAACGACACGCATGTGTGTTACGCAGACGAACAATTATTCTATATCTTACACAGTTTGTATCTTACAATCTCAGAAATTCGAATAAAGTTCGAATCCGCTGGACAGAGGAATCCCACCTTTCGCAATGTCCTCAGTTTCGAATCGATCGTTGCTTCACCCATCTTTTTCACAAGACGTTCTCGAGCGTTCGAGTGATAAAGAAAAACACTTTGAATCGTCGAAATACAGTAAAAGATCAACGCACTTCACCGTCGTGATTTTCCATTCCTCTCCCTTTCGATTTCGAGGCTCTCTGCGTTAAAAGCGATGAAAAGTCAATCGCACGTTCAAACGCCTCGCAATTTTATCGGATAACGAATGTTCAATGGTCAATTTGACGATTCCGACATTATTATGGATCACGAATTGGAATGCTGCGACGGCGTCAATCCTCCCGTATGCTCCGGGCTGTGCTTCTGTTTTTTTCTCTTCTTCTCCTTCTTCCTCTTCTTCCTCGCTTCCTTCTCTTCGTCATGGCGCTTTTGCTTCTTGTGCTTCTTCTCGTGAGTATCCTGTCCACCTATGTCCGTCGTCGCAATTTCCTGTCCCGGCGGAACATCGCCGGGTTTATGCTTGTGCTTCTTGTGTTTATTCTTGTGTTTCCTCTGCGGCGCTTGATTGACGTAGCGATACTGCTCCGGAAGCTAAAATTCGTTTGTTTTTTGGTTTCCGTACATTCGACTATGTTGAAAAAGGCTCAACGACGCTCGAACAAACATGTCATTTTGTTTCGCACTTACCGGACCGGGATGCAGACGAAATCCGGCTAATTGGACGCTGGTCAGCGGAAGAAGTTCTTTCCCCCCGATGGGCGGTTTTTCTATCACAGATCTCAAAGAGCTGAAACGAAAATAAGTCGGTAAAAGCGTTCGAGTATCGAAAAAAAAATTTCGGCAAGATTATGCCGTTTTTTTTCATTCCCAAATACCTGTTGTCCTGCTGACCCGGCGTGTCGATAATTCCTGGCAAATTTGGTAAAAACGAGGACAATTGTTCTTTCAATTTTTTCCCGCTGAACTTGCTGTAGGAATGTTCAAGGCCATAATAGGCCATCAAATTTGTAGCCCCTGTCAATTCACTTTCCCCTGGAATAACAAAATCGTTGGAGAAACGAGAAAAGATAACCTCCCGTCTGAACTTTGTATTATTATCGTTGTACGCGAAACGACGGATGAAATCGGAGAAATGAAAAAATTGAGGGGACAGACGGATCGCGACGGTGTGTGTACATCGAGATTGCAAATTTGTTTTTTGAAGTAAAAGAAAAGCGAGTTCGAAACTTACCAGGGGGCTCCTTCATCAAGTAGAAGGGCCCACTGTGGACGATGGAGGGGTTTTTGCCGAGGGAAATCGTCGTTTTGAGTGTCCCGGTCGAGTCCTGGCGCGATACTACGGGGGAACGAGCTCCCCTCGGTGATGACTTTGGTGAATATTGTTCCACTTTACTACGAAACTGATCGCCCATCATCATCCTCCAGGCTTTACTTCATCGCACCCTTTGCCACACACACACACCGCGCCGAACAACACGATTTTTCTCACCGATATTTTGAATTATATTGATGGACAACGAAAAAAAAAAAAAAAAAGACCAAATTTCGTTCAATACACGTTATGCACAGCTGCGACAAAAAAAACAAACACGAAAACAAAGGAGAGAGCGAGAGATAGAGAGAAAGTGTATAGTAAAAAAGGAAGCTAAGGAGAAAAAGCAGGGAACGACGAACAGACGTGTGCACAGCGCGATAACGCTGTCTCGTCTCTTCTCTATCTCTCAACGCTCGTGTCGACTTCACCGATGATGAATATTTTTTCCGCCGTGTCCACTGAGGGTACAATTTTTTCGAGAAAAACGGGACCCGACCAATCTCTGAATCAGCGGCAAGCGTTGGCCAATCATGAGCCAAAATTCAAGAGAAACATTTTAGCAGGAATCAGTCTCAGACGCTTCGATTGGCTGTTGGCGGTGCACTCGAGATTTTTTATGCCGCGGCGGGAATTTTGATGCAGCGCCACCAGCGACAATCGTGCGCATTAACTGGAATATAATTGTATATTTCGAAGATAACGTAAGAAACTACTTTATCGACTATACAGCGCCGCCTCGCGTTTAAAATACATAACACGTACCAGCCACCGGCGTTTGCCGCCTATTATCGTCGTAATCATTTTTCATAATGGTCATAAGCATATCGAAATCGTATATCGCGCGCAATTCACGAGATCGCAATGAGATATTGAGCCATTTATAACTATACGTGTAGAATATACGATTCAAATGTAGTATGTATATTTATTACAATACATATCCGTATTATGTGTATATATATATGTATTATATATAAGTAGTCGAACGTGTTTTTCATGACGCTATAATGTGCGTTTTTTTTCACCGTTTTTCACGCGCGTGTTCACGTGTTTTGTGTGTGAATTATTTATCACCGGAGCGAGTATGCTCTCATCGTTACAATTTTATACATATTTACACAGGGGGGACGATCGCGGTCAGTCCGAGTTTTGTTTATCTTTTTCCGTTTCGAAAACACGCGCGAGTGCGTATACGCAGTGTGCGTGTGTGTGCACGCGGTCGCACCGCGCAATTATATGTCGCGACAAGACGCGAGAGAATAAGTTTGATGATGAATATTTGGTACAAATGGCTATATATATATATATATATATATATACATATATATACATATATATATATGTACGTATATATACCAGGATATCCGCTACTTCCCAAGTTCATTTAGTTTATACCAGAAAAATGTTGCAGAAAATTTTTGTAAATGCCATTAACCACTGCCTAAACGCGGTCCTTTTTCATATATTTTCAATTTTCTTCCCGATCATTGCGATGATCCTTTAACATTAACAAATTGTTACACTTTACAGACAGAATTTTTTTATTTTTCAACAGATTTAACAAAGATTCTCGTCGCCAATGCGGACATTTTTCCGTCCAAAAGGACCCAACTCGAAGCGTAATCAACAGATTTTAAAAATGAACACAATAGGCGAGAGAAAAAATTGAAATGTAAAAAGTGCAAGAGTCCCTTGTTAATTAAGTATTGTCATTCAGGGAGGGTTTATTGGCGTTGAAACTTCTTTTTCCCCGGATTATTCTTAGGCAATGATCCAATGACTTGTAGCATGCCCAAATAGAAAAAGTGGAAAAACTTGGCAAATAATGAACACCCTAATATGCATATGTATATATGTGTGTGTTATGTGTGTGTGTGTGTGTGTGTATCCGGTGAATCAACTATTTTTTTTTAATCGGCGGGTGATACGCAGTCATATAGTCCAGACCTGAACTTTTTCCGCAACGATACACCAGCTCGCGTGATCGTAATAGGACGATATTATGTGTAAGTTTTCGACATATTTTTCGATAAGCTGATCGAGTTCTCCTTCTCTGAATACATGGTAGTACTGATGATAAGTAATCGCGCCACCTCCGGCGCTGCTATCGCCATCGCCGATCCTGCTTCTGCTGCCTCCGCTGCTGTCGCCACAGTTGTACGCAACTGTGGTGGCGCCACCGTCGACGAGAGCGGTAGCACCGGAACTCTCGGCCGTTTCCTCGGAAGCCGAGCGCTCTGGATGCGACAATTCTCTCACCCTGTCGTACTCAAAATTGCCGAGCGAACCGAGAGAACAAACGCTACCGCTTCCACCCGTTGGAGCACTCGGCGCTTCCGGTGGATCTCCCTCCAATTCCGTCTCCGACGTCCCGACCAGTTCCCCGTTGCTCGATACGACGACGAAATCATCCAAGGCCTCTTCGGAGATGCTACGCGGCGGCAAAGTCGACGTGGCATCGGCCTCTGCTGCTGTTGCTGTACGTATGAAAAGTAACGTATGGAAAATGAGAAAATTATTCGCGATAAAAGTGACCGGTATTGTCCCGCGTATCGTACGCGGCCCGAGATCGTTGACTCACCTACGCCATTTTGGCTTCGATTGGAAAAACGCTGATCGGATATGACACTGATTACCGAACCGACAGACTCGGGAGACGAGAGGCCGCTCGATTCGCTGTCCGAATCGTCGGTTTCCGGGTTGAAGAGCTCGAGCGACAGTAGTCGCGGCAGACTTCTCGCCTCGATGACACCCGATGCACCCTCCGTCGACCGTCCTGCCGCGGCGGAGGCTCGTCTCACCAGAGGAAATGGCGTTTTCACGCTCCTCGTAGCAAAACCTGGCTTCTGTCTGAGCAACTCTTTTATCCGATCGAGCCTGATGTCTCTTTCGTTGATGGATTCGTTGCTCGTCGAATTTGCTTCTTCCTCATCCTCCTCCCTCTTCTCCTCCTCTTTGGCCTTCTCAATTACTTTCGCTGTCTCTTTCTCCTCCTCCTCCTCCTCCCTCTTCTCCGTTGGCTCCTCCGAAGTCGGCGATACTCGCTTCGGTGGCGAAAACGTGTACACCTCCGTGGCTGTGTTGCGAGGCGAGACGAGTACCGGCGGACTCGGCGGAGGCAGAGATTTGCTCGTAGCTGGAAACTGTTTGAGGAGAGGCGACACCGGTGCGAGTTGATCTTGGAACAGAGTTCCGTTGTTGCAGCGACGCCGAGGATCCGGAGAATGTTTGCCCCGAGGGGAGGGAGGCGCGGACGCCGTTCTCGGTCGGTTGCCGTCGAGATCAGGCGCCGACGGTAGGATCATCCTGGCGGCGATACTTGTCTCCGACGGATGTGGATCGTCTCGCGCGCCACAGCTTCCTCTACGATCGAACGGATTCCACGGCTGACGCTGCTGATCCTTTGGCACGTAAATAACCGAAGCAAAACTGTCCTCCGAGTCGACGCTGGTGTCGCTCTGCAGACTGCTGTCCTTGGAGGAATCCGAACCGTCCTCCTTCGAGAGTCGCCTCTCGAGCGAATTTTCATCCCCGACGACTTCCGCCGCCGCCACCGGCGCCGCCACCGTCGTCGTCGTCGTCGTCGTCGTCGTTTTTGTGGGAGCCGCGGACGACGCGTTACACTTGACACGCTCGACTTCGACGAGCGTACTCTCCCCGAGACGTTGACGACGTTTCCGCTCTTCGGCGGACGATTGCTTCCAGCTCTCGAGTATCTTTGCAAAACCGTTCTTTATCGCGATGCCCGCCGACACTCTGTTCTCCATGCTCGTCGTTGATTGCCTTATACGATCGGTGATTCCGCTTTTCATCAGGTAAAAACGCTGCATGGTCGTCGCGTTTCCCGAATACAGATAGTCCCGAGAAAAACGCGAACGCAGCGTCTCGCCGTCGCCCCCGTCACCGCTGCTGGGTTTGCACATCATCTCCTCGTTGAGCGAAGCTTGCTTCATGATGTTTTTCCTCACGCGATCTCGCTCGACGAGTCTCTCCATCGACATGAGCTCCTCGTTCATGGAACTCTGCTTCCGTACGTTACCTCGTCGTCGACGCTTCGCCGCAGCAGCCGTCTCCATCTTTCGCGTTGTCTCCTGCTGCTGCTGCTGCTGCTGCGCAAGATAATTTCGAGAAAGAAAAAACGTTTGTTAAATTCAACAGCGTACAACGAACTTTTACCCTGTATCGTCAATGGTACCGCCACAAACATGCCAGTTACCTCGACGGGATCCCCGCTGTTCAACGCTGCCACCCCTGGTATCTCCGAGGATGGTTCGTCCGATGGATGTGCGGCTTTTTGCTTGACGAGCTTGCGCTTGTCGGTGAATGAGGAGGAGGAGGAGGAGAAGGACGTTGACGAGACGACGACGGATGCAACCGGCGCGACGGTGGCGGTGATCGCGGAAAGTCGAGCTCCGGAAGAACCACCGGAACTCGCGTTGATTGCGCACTCCGATGATTCGTTGGTCCCGTTGCAGGGTTCCTCGTCGAGGAGGGTGAATCGAGAGTCGAGAACGCCCGGGGAGGACGTTCCGGGAATGCCCGATCTCGAGCGAACGAGATCGCGTCGCTGGATCTCCGGAATGTCACCGAGGCTCTTGGATTTGAGGCCAGCCAGAGTCTCGTCGCTGATTCCTCGGGAAGGATGAAACGTTTCTCGAATCAACGTTGCGTTGTCCTCCTCGAGACGACGCAGCTCTATCGGTATGTCGTCGACGTTGCAGATGTCGTCTCCGTACTCGTTATTGTCATGATCGTTGTCGTCGTCGTCGTCGTCGTCTTCTTCATCGTCGTCATCGTCGTCTTCGTCGTCGAGCGTATGAAACCTGCGTCCTCGGCGACGATGACAGTGGCGAGCACCGCTGTGTCGACCTTCGAGGAACCACGCGCGATCACCGGTGGATCCTCGCTTGCCGCCGGCCAATTTCTGTCACGCGACACTCTCTCAGTCGAAAGTACGGTAAAACTGATATACACAGAGGCGGGGGAGGCAAATACCTGCAGTGCCCGGCGGAAAAAACTGTAGCACGATTCGTTGGGACTCGAGAGGCTGCTGCTCGAGGGTGATGGAGTGAAAATCTGGTCGTTCCTGTAGCCACCGCGGTATCCTCCTTGTCCTCTGTGGAAGAACGAAAAGAGCAAACCGGATGAGCACCAGAGTTATTCATCTTTAGGTAACGATTACAGACTCATTAGAAAATTCTAAAAGTGTCGAAAGCGTTGACAAATTGTTGATAGTTTATTTTTGAACGAAAAAATGCTGCGTAAAAATAAAATAACTGCGGATAATCGCTCCGGCGAGCGTACCTTTTGCCGGACAGGACGGAGCGTCTGTTCGCGGCTGCTCGGCCCATCTCTTTATCGTCGTCGGGGTATTCTCCGAGGTAATGTTCCAACGAGTCCAGGGTGTCGCGCCTACCTTCGCAGCGGGGATCAGGACGGTAGGCTCTCGGCCACGGCACGAGAACATCCTGGGACTCGAACTGCGGCAGGCGTATAAGAGTGCATCACATCCGCGGCGGGATGGAGAGAAAAAGACAGAAATTTGACGAACCTTTCTGTGTCTCTGTTCCATGGCCCAGACGGAGATGACGAGACGTCCACCGATTCGCAGTACACGGGCAAGCTCCTTGAGGGCGTTGACGCGTCTCTCGGTCGTCGCGAAATGATGAACGACGGCGATCGAGAGCACGGCGTCGAAGCTCTCGTCCCGGAAGGGCAGGGCAAGGTTGTCGCATCTCGTTACCTCGTTGTTGGTACGTCGCGCGACGTTCGTCAGCCTCTCGCAGCGGTCAGCACCGACGGTGAACGCGTTCTCGTTCACTCCGAGATATTTGCCGTTTCCGCAGCCTGCGGGCGCAAAACGAGCGAGGTACAACGAGAGTGAGAGGGAGAGAGAGGAAGAAAAGACTCGTCCGACTCACCGATGTCGCACACGAGAGCTCCGGGCTCGAGTTCCTCCAGGAATTTGCAGACTCGGGGCCAGTGTTTGCTCCGCGCTGTCCTCTCGGCGCATTCCTCGTACACCTCGTGAACGTAGGCGCGTTCCAGGGCAACGGACCTAGCTGCGCGCTCGCCGTCGCTCTCCGACATGACGACGATGCTGAGAACGAGGACGAGTCTCGCGTTGACGGCGACGACGACGGCGACGACGACGAGCACCAACGATAACGGCGATTTCCGATCTCATCACCGACCGCGCGGACCGGTCCCTGCTGTGGAAACAACGAGCGAGGACGATAACGCGATCAACTCGTCATCGTTCGACGAGAGAGAGAGCGCGCGCGCGCGCGCACGCGGTGCATCGAGAGCGATGCGAGAAGCATCTCGCACTTTGGTGCACTTTGATGCACGCCTCCACACGCCTGCACACGCCGTCGCGATTCCACAACGCTTTCGTGGCTTTTTGTCGCGCGTACGACAAAAAGCGATCGATCGTCAACGTGTGCCGTGCGAAAAAAAGCCCGTGGCGTACGCCCTCGAGGCGCGATGTTTCGTCCCCGATCGGGGGCGCGCGCGCGCGCGCTCTCCCCGTTCACGCTGACGGATTTTCCTTCACGCGTCTGACACGTACCGCGCTCTTCTACTCGATGATTCTTCCTTGGCCAGAGCTACAGCGGCAGCGGGTCCCTCATGTCCCGCTCGCGCGATAGAACGGAGGGTGCGAGAGGAAACGTCGTCGCAACCCCGTGGGATATATAACGTCGCGGTCGCCCACACACGACACTCGTGAGTCACGACGCGATGACGATAACGATGCGCGCGGGCGTATGAGAGACTCCGGGTAAGGCTGGGGAGGAGGGCACGACAGCCATGAATGAGATTGCCAACGGTGTGGCGCGTATCGATCTACCCGCCTCGCGACGCGGCACCCACGTTGCTGCCGCAGGGACGCACGCGCGCACGCGTCATCATCGCCCCCCACGATTTTTACGTCGTGTGAGTGCGCACGTATCGTCGTAAAGAGGATGATACCGACGCGGCGTCCGACAATCCGCATTGCCGACACCGTCGACGCGGCGTCGTACACACACGAGGGGCGCGACGTCGACGGAATAACTTTGTTGAGAATATGAGAGTCAGGATGCGAGTGGAAATACGGTGCTTACCTCCGTCATGACGTTGACGAGGATAACGGAACCGCTTGTCCCGTCATCGTTTTTCGGTCGACCGCGGTGCGGCGCGGTCTCCAGCAGTCACCGATGATCGCGAATGTACGAGAAACCCTCGAGCGGCCAACGACGATATCGACATCGCGCTCTCTCCTCGCCCCCCCCTCCCGCGCGAGCCTCCTTTACGGTCATATTTTTACTCCCCTTTGCACGCCTACCCGACTTTTCCCCGCTTTGTCGTTTACATTTGTTGCGGGCGCGTGCGCTACCGATTGATCGCCCGGCGGAACACGCGCGGTTGCGGCCACGTGCGCGCGCATCTTCGCGCTAGTACGGAAAATAGCGTCGTCGCGGTGCCGGCCTGATGTTCATCCGACCGACGACGCTTCGGAGTATCGTGCGTATATGGACAGCGCGAATCAGCCCCGCGTCATCGTCGCTCCTAACCGCACTTTGCTCGCAATTTTTCACCTCGATAATCGCCGTCGTGTCCTCGCCTTCTGTATCGTTCGTCATATTTCATAATTCCATATACGTGCGCTTCGCAAAAAGGGCAACAACGCTGTAAATCAGCGAAAAATCAGCGGTTCTTTTCAACATTTTTTTTGTGATGCGAGACGAGATTCTGGGATTTTCATGTTCGAGAAAACGATGAAACTTGTAATTGAGTATTAAAGGAAAAATTGTCATCCTTAAAAATAATCAGCCAATTGGTTGACTCATCGCGCTTCGTTACTTTCTCGAATATTCGAAAAAATCCCAAGGAAAACGGGTATTTTTCGTCCCTCGGAGTAGCGTTACCCCTTAACGCTGTAATCGCAGGATACACGAATATGGTGATCATACGTGTTTACCTACGCGACCGCAGAAAACTAATCGTGAAATGTATCTCGATTTTGTCTCGCCTTGTCTGCGAAGATGGAACAAAAAAAACATACCCCGCTTTTATTTCTGTTGTATAACAAAGGTGATTCATCTCGTTTCTTCGGTAAGGTCGATAAACTGGATTTTCCTTTATTTGTTTGTTTACGTAGAGAGCCAATCTGCCTGTACTCTACATTTTTACCGCGCTCGTATCTCACGATCTCGCATTGTCTATCGCCGTGTGCATTTGCTCGGATCAACGAGAGAGAGAGAGATGGAAGAATTATTCGCATTGTCCGCAGAATGCTGCTCGCACGTTCGATTTAGAAAAAAAAATGAAGAAATTACAAGGCGTATAACGCGCGCGGCGGCGCCAAATGAGCGGGCTGAGATAACAAACGCAGTCGCGCCCGCAACAACAAATATAAACAAGACTCGAACGATTCTCGCCTTTCGACATATATATCATCAGCGATATAATGCAGCTGTATATATATAGAGCTATGATACAACGCTGATATCCCTATATCTCTCTCGCTATTATTATTATTTCATCACGGGATACATGTATACGCACACGCTGCGGAGGAAAAAAAAAATAATGGAAAGGAGCATTCGACGTATGTACGCGATGTATGTGCCTCGTGTGTGCAGCAGCGAGGCCGCGAGCCGATCCAAGCCGATCCCTCGGATGAATCTCGCACACACGCAAACACGCGCGTCAGTTACAGATCGCGGCGGCAGCAGCGAGCAGCGATGATCGAGATTACACACACACACACTCGCGCCCAACGGAGCTCGGGCACGTTTGTATCGACTCTCTCCTCGTCATACCGATAAAGAGAGGGAGAGCGCGCGATGGAGGGTGGCGATCGCACGGCGATGCAGCGCGTCGTTGAACGCCTGGTGTGGTATAAAAATGAAATGGGGCATTGGGTGAAAGTACTCTTGGCTCGAAACCGAGTCTCTCGTGTATCGAATCGGTTTCTGTGAAAACCAACGGTGGCGGTGGCAAACGCGGTGCTTATTCTTCGAAATACGCGAGGATGTCGATCGTCGAGATACGCTCGTTCGTGCTCTCGTAAAAATCGTGCGCGTCTCCTCAGAGGGCGACAGATTTTTTAAAATCTCCCGCGTTCATCGACGATCGCGCGCTTTTTCGCGAATTTTCATAACGTCGCAAAAAGTCGCGGACTCTTTGTCGCGTTGGAAACGCCCGAGAGCGAGAAGGTGGCCGAAAGATTCGCGTAAACTCGTACTACGGGAATCACGCGTGTATCATGCGGGACGGACGCGTGGCTCAGGGACGTTGGCGGACGGCGACGATGACGCCGATTCTGCTCTCGATGATGATGGCGCTCTCGAGGACGCCGAGTACCCTCGGACTCGACAACGGTCTGGCCCTCACGCCTCCCATGGGCTGGCTGTCCTGGGAGAGATTCAGATGCAACACGGACTGCGACAACGATCCGGAAAACTGCATCAGGTGAGACTGCGTTTCGTTCGATTTTATTCGCGCCCCGAAGCACGTCTAAATATCGCACAAAACAGACTTTTCCGAATGACAACGCGTAGATAAAATACAGATTAAATTGTGAAAATTCTCATGTCCGCAGCGATCGACTGTTTCGCACCATGGCGGATATCGTCGTTGCGGAAGGCTACGCCGACGTCGGTTACAGCTACATAAACATCGACGACTGCTGGCTGGAAAAGGAGAGAGACGGAAACGGGCAGCTCGTCCCGGACGCCTCTCGCTTTCCCTATGGAATAAAGAGCCTCTCCGATTACGTAAAGACACGGAAATCTTCCTTCGCTCTCGATCGTCGCCTGCGTGGCGTAACCAAAAATGACGCGACTGCCTTTCCCTTTAGGTTCACTCAAAGGGCCTCAAAATGGGAATATACGAGGATTTTGGGAACTACACGTGCGCTGGATATCCCGGAGTCCTGGGCTACCTGGAGAAGGACGCGACGCTCTTCGGCTCCTGGGACATAGATTACGTGAAACTCGACGGGTGTTACGCGCATCCCTCCGAGATGGACAGCGGTGAGTCTCGGCGAGAGGATCGAAATTGTCCCCCGACCTGCGTGACCCGAACAGTGACCTTTTTTTCCCTCAAGGATACCCGGAGTTTGGATTTTACTTGAATCAAACCGGACGCCCCATGGTGTACTCCTGCAGCTGGCCGGTTTATCAGATTTACGCGGGGATGCGGGTGAGAGTGGAGAAATGGAGAAAGTCAAACGCGGATGCTGCGTGTTATCGAAAATCTACTTGGATTTCTTGCGTTTTTAGCCAAATTTCACCTCGATAATCGAGCACTGCAACGTCTGGCGGAACTTTGACGACATTCAGGACTCGTGGTCCAGCCTCGAGAGCATAATCGACTACTTTGGCAACAACCAGGACGCCATCGTGCCGAACGCCGGTCCCGGCCACTGGAACGACCCGGACATGCTGATCGTCGGGAACTTTGGACTCAGCTACGAGCAGAGCAAAACGCAGATGGCGCTCTGGGCCATCTTGGCCGCACCGCTTCTCATGTCCGTCGATCTTCGCACGATCCGACCGGAGTACAAGGCCATTTTGCAAAACAGAAAGATCATCTCCGTGGATCAGGATCCACTGGGGATACAGGGTCGTCGGATTTACAAGGTAGCGTGTGCACGAAGCAAACACCTGTATCCGGTACACTTTCTCTCGGGACGGTGTGACGATTCTCGCTAAATTCTTGCAGCACAAGGGAATCGAGATCTGGGCGAGGCCTGTGACTCCGATCCACCGAGATCCCCGGGTGTACTATTCGTACGCGATCGCCTTTCTCAACCGACGAACGGACGGCACACCCTCCGACGTCTCTGTGAACCTCGAGGAGCTCGGACTCACTTACGCCAACGGCTACAGAGTCGAGGTAACCCGGGGGAGGGGGGGGGGGGGTGGACTCGCGCTCTCGAAGTCGTACTTTTGATAACGCGAGATTTTCCCACGCAGGATCTCTACGAGGACGTGGATTACGGAGTGCTGACACCGCGCACCAAGATCAAGGTCAAAGTGAATCCGTCGGGCGTGGTGATTCTACGCTGCCATCTTCAGGTACCGAGCGGTCGCGACGCTTTTTCGACGCCGAGCGTCGATCGATTCTTCGATATTCGCCAAAATTCGTTCGAGTGACGTCGAAGACTCGGCGACCGCCGTGTAAATTCCGAGGACGGCTCGAGCTAGCGCGGACGACGCATCGCCGCGAATCGTCCACCTTTTTTGTCCTACCATATATTTTTTTACCCCAAAGTCGCTTGGTCGAAGGCGCGGGCTGTCGTTCCCCGGCCGCGACACCACGCAGTGCGAATGACATGATTTTCAACACGCTTGTCCGGAGAACAGCGTGTCCGCCGTTTGAGATTGATTGATATTTTAATAAAAACCGATGAAAAATTCGTCTGTGCGATATCGCGAAAATTACTCGTCCACCCGCCGGCTTTCCATCCTCTTCTCTTTTCCGGCGATGGGCCGAAGATTTCACACGAATAAACGCTCATTTATTTTTGTCAATAAACAGCAAGATCCAGATCTCGTTGTACAGAATACTTTTGGAACATGTGATAATATGTATGCGTCTACATAAACTTTGCTCCACGTTTTATCGAAAACACACGCGGAATATTCTCAACGTTCAGAGATAAAAGTAATCGGATGCTGATTTTCTTTCGGTGCAGCACCGTAGTCTCGTTTCGTAATAAACAAAATAAACTTAAAACTCGTCTCGTCGAATACAACGACAGAAAAATTGCCGACGTCGTTTTCCCTCAACGACGATACAAACAGCCTGTACGATTCAGTAAAAAAAAGAAAGAGAAAAGGTCACGTTAAATCCCGTTCGTCTTTTGTGAATCTAGAAAGTGATTTTTTCGGCCTTGTGAAAAAAAATATCGCGGATAAGTATAAAAAAACATCTCTAAATGGCTAATTCAGTCGTACGGCTGCTCCTTGTCGTTTTTATGGCTCAGCCAGACCCTCGGCGACGAGTTTTCGACGCAGAACCGGCAGCTCGATCTCGTAATCGCCCGTGACTTGATTGTCCGGTGAGGATTTTCTCACGATCTTGACGTCGAAGAGATCGCTCAGCGGCATGAGCTCCTCTATTCGCTTCAGCACGTTTTCCGGCACCGCGCCGTTCACCAATTTAACGCCAAGGGCTGAAAGTAAACGTCAGTGGCAAAGATTGCGGGAGGAAAAGGAGAGCGACGGTGTCGCGCGGTGGATTTTCGGCTGATAATTACTCTTGACGACGCACGACAAGCCCAGTGCGGGCGGCGACATGAAATCCTTCGTCATTTGCCGTATGTCGGTGTGATTGACGATCGCCTTATTGCCGAAATCGACAAAGTGAATCTCCGCTTGCGTCGGCGTGGCGTTTCGGTTCGCGCAATAACCGCGATACCAGGCGTTCTCCCACAGAGCCAGACAGAGCTCGAACCTCCGCGGGATGTAATGTTTCGCCGATTCGCAATATTTCTGCGCCTGTTTAGCGCGAATGCACGAAGAATCCAGGGAAATGCGTTTTAAAAGAATTATTTTTAATTTTCATCGAAAAAAAAAAATGTTTTCGCGAAAGCGCAGATCAAACAGACTCACCAATTTCGGCATTAGACTCGTGACGTGAGACAGGTGTTCGCGATCGACGGGCGTCAGGATGTACTTGAAGGGGGCCTCGACGACGCAGAGGGGAATGGCTTTCACCGTGGCGCCGACCTCCCCGAGACTCGCCAGTTCCAGATCCTCCAGCATGAAACAATCGAGATCTGACGAGACCGAGAGAAAAGCAACAAACGTATTATCGGAAACACGCGACGCCTCCGCGTCCATCCGACCTCCATCTCGACTCACTCTTGGAGGGATCCTCGCGCTGCCATCCGGGAGTCAAAAACGTATTGATCGCGTCATTGACGGTCTCGCCGGTGGTCGTCGTCAAGGTCACCCCGTCGACCGTGGGGTTTCCCACAAACGTGCAAACGAACGGTTGCTCTTTGCCCACCAGAAGATCCAGATACTGATGGACCTCCTTGGTAGGTGGCGCATCGACGGTAATGCCTTTCAACACCACTTTCGATATGCAGGATTGTTCCTACGAGGCGGCCCGTGGATCAGACCGAAATTAAGACTTTTCCGAAAAAGTACGTAAAAAGGAAGGCGAAATGAACGAAAAGAAATCGTCGTCACCTCTTTCAGCTCGTCCGAGAGCAATCTGAGATTGTCGATCGTCGTAAACTCGATGTTACCGTAATCGACGTAAGCAACGCTGATTTCGGTGTCGATGATTTTTGTCACGACAGCGCGATACCAATTTGTATCCACGAATTTGGCGATCACCAACTGGCCGATTACCGGCATTTTCTTCAATTGCGGAGCTGCGACGTATGATTTTTGGTTTTCTTTCATTCACGCATATCGCAGAGAGAGAGAGAGAGAGAGAGAGAGAGAGAGAGAGAGAGAGAGAGAGAGAGAGAGAGAGAAACGTGATAAAAAGCGCGGCCAACTCACCCTTCAGAGCCCATTTCGCAACGTTCTGAATGATACGCTGGAAACGCTCCTGAGACGCGGCACCGAGATCCCGAACGTACATCAGACGCTCGCTTCTGTACGCCGAGATGCATACCTTTGTCCCGATTGACAAAAAAAAAACAACGTTTTGACACAAATTTTCCATCTTGGCACGATCGAGATGCGACGATAAGAACGAGCAACGGTAGTAGCTGAGAACAAAAGTAATTTTTCGGGAGATTGAAAATATCCCATACCTCGCTGTTGTTGACGAGTCGAGCGTAATCGATTCCCTTTTGATTGGCAACGGGAATCCAGTTTTCGAGCGCGAACCCAACGCCTTTGAGGTTGTCCGGTGACAGGAGATGTCCTTTGAGAGTCCGGTGACCGCCGGCTTTCCCGTCGACGATTCCGTCGATTTCGAATTCCCCGGTCTCGTCGACGGCGAATACGCTCGTCGGGGCATCGTCGAGGCTGATGACGGAGCCGAAGGACGAGATGTCGTTGAACGCCTCGGGCATCGGCATGGCTTCCTCGACCGAGGACACCCTCGCTTCGTCGACGAGATCCAGGCGCATAGGTGGCCCGAGAGTTCGGACGTAACCTCGTACCCAAACGTCCCCGCGTTTGCCGCAGATGAAATCACCGATCTCGGGCTTCCAGTTTTTCGGTTTCTCGGCCGCGTTGCACACGTCGGTGAGCGTTTCGAATATCATCTGATAAGGCTCGATGCAGTCGCTGTTCAAAACGCAGACCGCGTAAGAATCGGCGCCGAGGGCGGCGTAAACCTGAATGAAGCCCTTGCCGCCGACGCTGAAGCTGTCGATGACGTTTGGCAAATTCGCTGACTCTCGGATCGCCTCCCCGCCGACGTTGCTCTTCTCCTCGGACTTTTCGGCCGCGACGCTCGAGATTTTCGGCTCAACCTCGGGAGATTTCATTGACGTCTCGACGACCTTCCTCGAGGACAAAAGATCCTCGCGTTCCTCGCCGTCCAGTTCCACCAGGGTGACTCCATCCTCGTCGAGCCCGAGGATCCTCACCGACAATTCGTCGTCCGACGACAGAAGCTTGGGACGCCTCGAGGACGACGAGAAGCGCGATTGGAACGCGAAAGCCGGCAGGCTCCTGAAAGCCCCGAGGCAGCGAAGGTCGGAGGGGCTCGTTTGATGAATCTCAACGTTGCCGAAATCCACGTACAAAAGTCTCGTTGGATTCTTCGACAAAACACGCGCTCTGTGCCAAACAGTCTCGTAACGAGCCGCGTACATTTCGCCGACGATGACGTTATCGAACGCGGAATAATTATCGATTTTCGATTGCAGGTCGAGCATCATGTCGGCGAGTTTCGGGAGATCCTCGATCCTGGATATCCAAAAGGTGTCGTCGGGCATGACGATCACGACGGTGACTCTTGCCGATTCGCCTCCGACTGCGCGCAAACTCTTCTCCTCCGACCTGGGCGGCGTTTCGACGCTCGCCGTGCGACCTCGGGTTTCCGGCGTTCGGAACGCCAGCTCGCGCTCGAGCTTCAGATAATCCGTCTTCGCGGCGGTCAAGGAGACGTTCGTCGTCTCGATTTTCGACGAGACCGTCCGACCGGCGTTTCCCTTTTCCGGCGTCTCGACGTTCGCCGTCGCGGTTTGCGGCGCTTGCGATATTTTTGCGCTTTTTGGTGCTTCGCCGTCCGCCGCCGGAACATCCGGAGATTTCGTCGTCGCACCGCTCGGCGACGCTTCAGCCAAATTCCGAACCGATTCCTCGGCGACGACGTTCGTTCCGTCGGACCCGTTTGCCACTTTTTTCGGACGCCGCAGCGCAGTGAGCGAAAAGTGCTCGACGATACCACGAGGTCTTCTCGGCGCGACGTTCGCCTCCTCGATCATCAAGTCGCAATCTGCCACGAGATTCCTGCAATAGTCGGGAAGTCGTCGAACCGCCGATCGTGCAAACAAAATCAACTCGATGAAAATTTCCAATGTTTCATTTCACTCACGGAATGACGTTGCATTGCATCTGGTGACGAGGCCAGTCGACGACTTGGCACTCCCGGGAGCAATAGTACCCGTTGCACTTTGCGCATTTGAGCTTCGCCATGTTCCCGCAATACTGGCATTTGCCGATGTCGCGTCGCAATCTGTCTTCCCCGTAATGATAAAAGCCCTGCGCTCGTTTGCCAGATCCGAAAAAAAAAGAAACAAATTTTCGTCGTAAATACTTCGCGTCGTTATTCACGAGATTTTTTCTTCTTTTTGCTTTTCTTCTTACCGCTCTGCGTTCCTCGTGCGCTTGTCCGAGTTGATGCTCGATCTGCGAATATCGTGGTTCCGGAATGTGATACCTTGTGTATCCGCGACCCATGGAGACGTATCTTTTGCCGGCTTCGTCGATGCTCATGGTTCCCCTTGAAAATGGAAGAGTTTACAAACGATACAGCAGGCACGACCGTTAACGTCAAATCCTCCCGCGATTACCTGGACCACAGATGATTGGTATCGGCGTATCGTCCGACGCTCTCAAACGGATTGTATATGTCGCAGTCCGGATCGTTGGGATAGACGAAATTCACGTTTGAATCTGGGGGAATCTCGCGAAATCGAGCCACGTTCGTGGCCAGTGCGGCGGGTAAAGTCGCTCTGCGAGGATCCAAATTTTCGCATCTGAAGAAACGAGATAAAAAAGGAGGACCAAAATGGAGCCGATTCTGCGCTGATGTTAGTGTTTAGAAGAAATTGTTGGACAAATTCGAAACTCACGTCCCGTTGCTGGGATATCTTTCGTTGTTGAGCACATTGGACGTTTTGGTCTCTACAGGCTCTGGACACGTTTTGTTCTTTGATTCCGCCTTTTTTTTGCGAAAAGCTACGCTCAGGTACAACGGACTACGCTCGTTGAGAGCGCGTATCGCGTGCTCAGCTTCTTTGTAATTTTTGTAACTGACGTAAGCCCAATTGGCCTTGGGCGGCGCAAAGAGACTGCATATTTCCCCGTAACTTTTGAAAATTTGTTCGATTCCCTCCTGAACAGAGCACGATTGTACATTTTTTACCGACAGAGCCACGATTTTTTAAACGACCTACTCAGTTATTTGCTTTTGAAATTTCTTAGAAATCATACGTTCGTCGATAATTTGGAAAATTTGGAAAAAATGTTAAAAATTCGGAACAGAGCGAATAATCGCGTTTACGTTTCGATGTTTTTTGTCCTCTTTGACCTTGACTTCATAAATACACGTGGCTGAAGAAAAAGAGTAAACAAAGAAGCGAGCTCGTCGCAGGGGGCATGTGAGGAATGTTTTTCCGTTCTTTATTCGACTATTTTTCGACAAAGAGACTGCCTATGTACTCGCTGCGCGGTGCGTATATTTCGTAAAAAGCAACGCAAGATGAACGCGCTCGCGCCATCACTTACCTCGTTTAATTCGTCGGGCAAGTTGTTGACGTAAATCGTATAGCCTTCACCGTCTCTGCGGAATCATATTTTTCGCGTATTTTGAGAAGCAGCATTTTGAGAAATTGGAAAAAAAACGAATAATCACGATAACGCGCGTTTTCAGTCTCGTACAACGTGCGAAATTCAAGACGAGATAACAAACGCCGGGTCGTATTACGCTATTGTTGCAGATAGCGCAAAAATGTTTGTCCTATCTCGTCCGAACGCCACAAACATTTTCAGGAATTCTATTCGTTCGGGCAACGTAAATGAGCGATGAGAAACAAATGAACCTTACCTGCGATCTCCCAACGCGTGTTCTCGCGGTTGATCCATTTTTTTCCGAACGCGCGATTTTTTATACGAAATGAACGCGAAACTGGATTTTTATTCACAAGAGCCAACAAAGTTCAAAGGATGTGATGGCGTGTCGATTATTACGGCGTAAAGATTATTTACCATTAAACGCGAACCGATGTGCGGTTGATCGATTTATGGATAATCTATCGTTATTCGTGACGAAATTTCATCGACGATCGACGAACAATGGAGCGATGAAGAACAAAGCCGGTCAGTGTGGAACATTAGAGTGGTCTTACCGCGACCGCGATTGCCTCATGCGCATGAAATTATGCGCCACATTCGATTCATACACCGCGAATACAACAAGCGCCAATCGCATTGTTCGAATAAGGGGAGCATGCGCGCAATGTCGGAAAACCGGCAAGAGAGACAAGTTCCCGCAGCTTCCGGGTGCAACACGGAGCTTCTCGATTTTGCCGCAAGGAAAAAGCGCACGTGGTCGAGTCACGAAAAATCCCCGTTTTTTGTACTAAATAAATCTCGATAAAATCTCAATTCATCGCGATCTAGTGTTTTTTTAGGCATGACGAGCAATGAATATATCGTTCCAGACAACGATTGCCGCATGTGTAACAATGAAAATATTTACAATCCTTTTGTATCGTTGAAATCTTTAGTGTCGATGTCGTAGACTCAACGAATGTTCAAACACGCGCGCGCAAAAAAGACCTTGAATGGAAACACGCACCTCCGTGAAGTTAGCCACATCGACGTGTTTTTTCCGGCGCCATTTTTTATTTTTTACGCACAGGGCACATTCATTTGTCGCGGTTCGCGAGTCGGTGCAATTTTCCGTTTTTTTCAATGTTTTTGTTCGTTCGACAAGTAATTTCGCTCTTTGCGGTGTACGACGGGATAAGAAAAGGATATTCTAAATATCACGAGGATGTCTGACGATACAGGTGACAACGATGATAAAGTATGTTTTACCATTTTATCATTTATCATGTTTCGCCGATCCGGCTTTGTTTTTTTTTCGCAAATTCGTGCTTATCACATTCGTGCGCGCATTTGAGAGAGGAAAACAAATGCCTTTTGTCGCTTTCGACAATCGCCAGCGCGTATATCGTTACCTCTGCGTCTATTATTTACGATTTGAAGAATCTTCTCGAACTTTTCCGCATCTTCGTTCCTGTTGATTTTTCCTTCGATATTCCGTCCAAATCACTGTCACTCTCTCCGCGTTTCATCATGTTCATCATTAACCGATCGAGACTGTAATTCGATGAAAAAAATGTCGTTTTTTCAATTATTTTTTTATCGTTGGTCGTCTCTACAGACGATACCGACGGCATCGACCGCGCGATCCGATTCGTCGTTGAAGCGAGTGAAATCAACGGCGGTGGTGAAATACTCGGCGGTGCCGACTCCGGCTACTTTCGCCCAGTTGAGATGCAACACCGATTTAAATCTGCCGCCGAGCAATTGGCTCAGCAGCACCGCGGAGAGTTACGGCCTGCAGAGCGTGTGGTCCCGAAGCACCGGCTTCTCCAGCTTTCGCATGGCTCACATGTTCCCGGATTGCGTGGGCGAAGTGGACGTTGTTTCCGACGCGGAGAACATCAAGAGGCTGCTGAAAATGCCGTACAACGACGGGGCTATATCGATGATCGTGCATCGTATAGAGAATACCCTTTTGCTGGACGACTTTGACGTGCAAAAGTACCTGCTGCGTCAGGCGGAGAGCGACTGGGAGTGGCTGAGGAAATTCATGTACGAGCATATTTTTCAAAACGCCAGCGACAAGGACAAGAGACTGTTTTACAAGTCCAACAGCAGGAACGCGTTGCAGCAGAAAAATTTGATCTCCAAGTTTTTGTATCACTCTCTGGTGCTGGCGGACAACGCGGAAAAGATCGAGAGGCCGCCGTTGCCGCTGAGCACCCTGGAGCCCGTGCTTCCCGAGCCCACCCTCGAGGAGAAGCTCCCCGATCCGAGTCACAGTCACAATTTCGCGAGAAACGTCGTTTGGACCTTTGAGAACATTCAGATGCTCATCGGCACGGACATGCCCATCTTCGGTGGACAAACGCATCCGTGCATAAGCTTGAAACTGCGAGACATGAGCAAACCGATAAACGTCCTGACGGGTATCGATTATTGGCTCGATAACTTGATGTGCAACGTGCCGGAGGTCGTCATGTGCTACCATCTCGACGGTATCGTGCAAAAGTACGAGTTGATCAAGACCGAGGACTTGCCCAACTTGGACGACGCGAAATTCAGCCCGAAAGTTATCAGGGACGTTGCTCAAAATATTCTCAGCTTTCTCAAGAACAACGCGACCAAAGCCGGTCACACCTATTGGCTCTTCAAAGGTCGGTTCTCACACGACGACTCGTACTACCCAATTTGAAGCTTCCTACGTCTGACTCGATCGTACACCCTCCTACGCTCCTCTTTCCCCTCGCTTTTCTTTTGCAGGCAAGGACGACGACGTTGTGAAGCTGTACGATTTAACATCGCTGTGCAGCGAATCGTCCGACGACAAGGAACAAAATCCCTTTACCGTTCCCGTTGCGATGCTTCTCTACAGAGTCGCGCGCAACATGAAATACTCGCCCGACTGCCGAAAGCAGGAGGGAACGATAAGAATGCTGCTGAAGAATTGCGTGCAACTTCTCGCAAAGGAGAATCATCCGCAGATCGTCACGTCGGCTCATTACATGTTGTCGGATTTGTACGTGCCTGCCGACACGGATCCAGCGAAACCGAGTCTGGCGGAGGAGAACGACGAGGAGGACGAGGCAGCGAGCGAGTGCGACGTCAATCGAGAAGAGACTTCCGCCGACGCGAATACGACGGAAGGAAGCGTCGACGTGAAACTACTGATGCTCGCTCACAGTAAGTCCAACGAAAAAAAAAAAACAAAAGACAACTCGGCAAACTAAAAAAAAGACGAACGTTGAACGAACGAATACGCGAGGGTTGAAATTTTCGGCGATTTTCTCAGTACGCGAACAAGCGAACGACCAAGAGCCCAAGTACAAACCACCGCCGATAGGTGGAGGCGTCGCCGAGCGTTGCCTCACGGCGCTCGAGCACGTTTACGGGGGCCTCGAGTGCCTCGCGTATTTCCCATCGGCGAATGCGTCGGGGACGGATCGCGATGACGACGCGACGCGAGCGGAGGAGACGGAGGAGGAGCAAACGCAGAACGAGGCAAAGCCGTTTCAGGCGATTCCGATGCCGTACGGATCGTTGAGGGAATCGTCGAGCGGCAAGAAGGAAGATTCGACGAGGGAGAGCGAGGTGGACGATGCTCCGCCGAGTCATCGAAGGAAAAGAGGAAAATCGCGGTCGAGCGACAAAGCCGAACGGGGAAATCGTTCGGAGGATCGCAGATGGGGATGGCGGCAGCAGCAGGGTGGTCTCGCGCTCTCGGACGGATCGTCGAAGGCTCTGCTGTGCAAAGCCAAGGGCGAAACTCTGCCGACGTGGCAGGCGCCGAAAAAGAGCGACAACCTCAGTTGGAAAGCTCATCTCAAGACGCTCCTCTACGAGAAGGCGTCCCTGGTGTACGCCGTACTGGCCGAGTACGAGTACTCGAGGAGCAGCTACGGGGCTTCCTTGAGGTACATACGCGCCGTTTTGCGCTGTCAGAAAGTGCTCCGCGTGTCCTGCGGCGTCAGCAACGACAAACTCATCAGCTATCTTCTCGGGCGAGCCGGTGATTGTTGCTTCATGACCGTGCAGGATTGGCGGAACGTCGAGCATCATCGGCGCGCTTACGAGCGTAGAACCGAGAACGAGGAGAAGATCCTCGAGGATGTCCTCGACGCCGAGGACACCGACAGCGGTGCGTAGCTCCGTTGGATCTCGGACGATCGAACGAGACCGTCCATGTTTTCTCGTTCGCTTTTCAGACGGAGCTGAATTGCTGCCGCAGCGCCTCGACAGTCTGGAATCGACGATGGGGGCGTCGCTCAAGTGCTACGAGAGGGCCTTGAGTCTCGAACCCTCGCAGCACGACAGGATCAACCTCGTCAGGCGTTTGGGCAACATCGAGAACGAGTTGGGCGTGCTCTGCATGAATCAAGCCGGCGGTGAGTGAGAAACGCGTTATTACCGCCGCCGACTGTACGATTGTACTCTATCGAAATTTCGCGCAGCCCGGTATCAGCGCGCGACGGCGAGCAGCGACGACGCGAGCTCCACCGAGGAGGACATCCGCGACGTCGACAATCTCCTCCAGCGTTCTCAGAATCACCTGGAATCCGGCCTGCGAGCCTTCGAGGAGGTACGCGACGAGGCGAATCTCGCGCTTTTGCACTCCAACACCGGTCGCTTGATGCGACTGCGCGCCCACATGAGCTCGAAAGTCCCATCGCGGGAGCGTCATTTGTACGACCGAGCACTGTCGAGCTATCAAAAAGCGCTGCAGGTCCTCGGCTCGCGAAAGGCGAATCCGGCGATATGGGACACGGTCACGTGGGACCTCTCGACGACGCTCTACACAGTCGCCACGCTCCTTCAGGATTATCCCGCCGTCGGCAATAGAGTAAACGCGAAGCGTTTCCGTCTCCCGCGTCGACGACAAAATGTCGGATGACTCTTTGTTTCTCTCTCTCTCTCTCTTCCAGCAGACGGAGGAACAAATGGAACGCGAGGTCGTGGAGACTCTGCAAAAGGCCATCAAGTACTGCGACACCGAGACACCGGGCCCGCGCCAGCCGGTGTACCAATTTCGCGCGGCAACCATCAATCACAGACTCGGATCGTTGTATCACCGAGTTTATCGAGAATGCAAATCCGAGATGGACGGTCAAAAGCGAAAAACGACGCTGCAGCTGAGCAACATTTATTACGGCAGAGCGGCAAAGTTGTTTTCGTCGCTGGAGCAGCCCGTCGAGTACCTGACGGTGCAGCTGGAGAGGGTCGCGCTCGCCGAGCACCAGGCGGAAAGTGAGTCCATCTCCGTGAAATTTCCCCCCCCTCCACGACGAGAATAACATCGTTTTTTCCTTCATTGAAACCCCTCGCAGCGTCCTCTGCTTTCAACAACAAATTGAAGCATCACGAGAACGCGTTGGAGCTGATTCTGCAGTGTCGGCCGATGCTCGCCGTCCTCGGTGGAGATAAAACCGCTCGGGCCGACGAGATGGCGGCGGAAGCGTCACGCGCCGCGACGGACAATTCCATCGAGCGGGAAGACTCGAGTCCGGAGGATCGAAAACAGGAGGAGGAGGAGGAGAAACTCGTCGTGCTGCTCGAGCAGAGACTGCAGTATTCTCTGCGATCGCTCGCGAAATTGTGCAGCGTTAAAACATCGGAGAACCCTGCGAGCAAGTTCGAGCATCTCGCTGTGCTCTACAAAAAGTGTTACAGCCTGGCGTTGAAACGCCGGGCTCTCACCGGCGCCGCTCTGCTCGAGCACGTCTCTCGCGTTTTGCGTCTCATCCAGCAAAACGTTCAACACGTCTCGGAATCTCGCTAGACTTTCGTGAGATTGCCGATGAGCCGTGTAAATAGAATCTCGCGATGGGCGGCGGCGCTCTTCAAAGAAGCGCGCGATTAATACGAGAGAAATTTCGCAACGTCGCTGGCGCAAACTCGAAATTTCGTCTTCCCGACTCTCGCCCTCACGGTGTCGTCTAGCTGCTCTCGTCCTTGAGGGACGAGGCAAACGTCGTCGCGTTTCTTAATGAGCAAAGCGAGGAAGCGAGAATTATCCGTCGCTTCGTAAATTTAACGCAAACTTATTTGCCCGATAGAGTTTATCCGGCAAACTGAAAATTCCTCGGATGCAATCAGCGCCGACTGGACCGGCAAAGATGAGAGAATGTTTCAACGTTGTTGTATACTTAAAGAGCGAAAGAGAGAGAGAGAGAGAGAGAGATGGAGGCGAGTTTAAACCTCGCGCCTCTTTGAATCCCCACTCCGGAGAGGATCGTCGTCTTTCAAAGACGGAGAATTCCAGCCGGGTGAAACTTGATCTCTCGTCGTTATTGACATTGTTTTCATAATTCTCAACAAGTGTACGCGGTGTTCGACAAAGAAGGACGAATAAAGTCCCGAGAGAAGTCTGTCGCAATCGCAGTTATTGCAAATCTCGCGAAGAGTGTCATTATCGCGTGGCGTTACTCGTATCTTTCCGGAGGGATGTTCAAGGGCGATAAACAAGCCGGTAGTACGGGGTAATAACCGTGGAAAATCGTAGACGCGAGATTCATAAACCGCGGATTCGCTCACACGTGTAGAGGCTCCGGTTATATCCGTTATTCCACGAGGTAATGTCGCGTGATAACGATCTCAACGTCATTTCGTATAACTGTAATCAGCCAGCCTCGTTTTAACCCCCATCTCCCCTGCGCTCTCACTCTCGCTCTCTCTCTCTCTCTCTCAGATTCTCTTTGCAGCTTTGTGCAAACCCTCATCTCGTTTCGCGATTAATGCAACGAGCTTCGTCTTCTCAATAGCGCCCTCTGGTGGCGTTGCAGAGTGCGGCAAAGACCGATGATTCTCGCTCTCTCGCTCCCTCTCGCGTCGTTCGAACGCACATTGCCATTTCATTTGCATTGCCGAGTGCCCCCTCGAGCGCAAACACACTTTCCATTACTCCGGTATATACACGGTAAACACACGAAGCTTGTATATAACAAAGCGTTTCTATACAGGCTTCGGCAAAACTGGATGCTGATGATTAAACGCTACATCGCTGATGAAATTCAAAGTCGAAGAGTCTTTGAACGATCCGACGAATCCCCGCCGAGGGGATTCGCATGCGTCGTTGACGCATTTCCTCGAGTTTTGCTCTGAAAAAAAAAAAAGAAACACCAAAAAACCGACTCGGAATTTCATCATCAACGTAACTTGTAATCATGAACATCGAGTTTCGGGACACCCTGTACGTACACCTCCGTTTGGTGTTATTCCATCGGAATTCATACGTACAACATTCGCGTGCACGGGGATGGGGGTTGTTACGGTTAACGAGACCCCCGCCGAGGATTCGTCGCAAGCTCGTTAGCGTTTGGCTACGATTAAAGAGAAAAAAAAAAACAAAACGATACGAGAGGGAGCATTCTCCGCGAGAAATCTTTCGTTCGTCCCTTTTCGAGATAAGAAGTTTTCGCGTCAATTTTGTTGTACCGCGGCAACTTTGTTCTCGTAATGCGGGCGAGAGTCGTACGGAGATTTCCTTTTTCTTTTTTTTTTTCATACTTTCGAGATGCAACTCGTCGTACGAAGGGCGATAAACCGCGCGACGGTAAATAACTCTGCGCGAATATACCGGAAAGAGAGTGCGACGATGGCGGAGGGGCGGGGGGGTGAGAAACGCCGGAGGGTGAACATTTCGTTGGGAAAAAGAGACGAAAATTCGCGTTGCGAGGGCGAATGAGATACGGTCGTGTCCGTACTTGTGATAACAGCTCTGCTGTGTACATTTATATATTTATTCACGTGCCTCTCTCGCGTTCATCCTCGGGAATGCGAACGCGGCGAGAGATCACAGCGCGACCGAGTTGCCCGAGGCGATTCAAAAGCTCGTCGTGACGTTCTCTGCTTCTGTTTTATTTTTCTTCATTCTTCATCTTTTTACGAGAAATTCCCGCGTCGAGGAAACAAATTTCGAGGACCGAGCACATCTCGCTTGTTCCCATAGCGTCCTATCATAGTCACGTGCGTCGAGAATCGTTTGGATCTCCTTTTTTCTTCATTTTTTTTTCCTCCAAACGTTGAAAACTCGATAAACTCGCGGCGGGACACGATGTGCCGCGACGTTGAGCATTGAGACTCGATAAAGTTCGAGAGGAGATTACATCCGCAACAGGTCCGCGACAGGGAAATAATCGTCCGTGACGTTGCCTTTGTTTTGTTTCTTTTTTTCATTTTTTTATTTTCACGAGAGTGCTCGTTTGCGCGTAGGAAAAAAGCGACATCGCGGAGAAGGAAAAGTTGGAAAAGTTTAAACGCGATAAGCTTCAAACTTCATTAATTTCTCCGCAGCGTTCCTCGCTTTATCTGAAAAGAGGAAAAAACTGTTTTTCTTTTTTTTTTTCGACAAATTTTATTATGTAATATAAACTTGTGTGTGTTTGTGTTTGTGTGCGTTATACATCGCTACAGATTTGTTTTCTTCTCCCTTACTCCTACGTTTTGTAGGTTGTCTCGCTGTCCTGCTATGAGCTGCTATTGTATACCTTCGAAGGTTCGAATCGACGAGTGGAACGCAACGTTTGCTTTTTTTCGAATCGCGCCGGCCGAATGATTCATTCCTCTCTCGTTTCGGTCGCCTTCCTTTGCCTTTGCCCTCGCGTCCAGCTTCGAACGTGGCAGAATTTCGCGAACGAAAAGAAAAACTGTAAAGAGGGATCTGCCGCTCGATTCGAATTTAGAAAAAAAATTGCGGCGGCAGGGGGGGACAGGCGTTTATCATCTAATTTGTTGAACATTGAGAATTAATTTCCATTTAGTCCAACGAGCGACGCGTTTCCCAATGTTTTTTTTTTTTTTTTTTTTGCGGACAATGATGATGATAATAATAATATGCCACCTACGAATTGGGATTTTACAATTGAAACGTTAGTTGATAATTATTATCGTTAAAGATTTTACGTCCTAGGGTATATGATACATCCACCTAACACACGACAACGTATCGCCAATCTTCGTTTATTCCGTCGCTCCGCTCTTCCGGTTTTTGGTTTTGCTTCGTTTTGTTCGATTCTCCCGATGTAAAAACGCCATCTTCCGTCGGGGGGAAGAGAAAAATCGAATGTGCCAAACGCCGCGATAACTCCCCGTATTTGGATTGTCTGTGAGAATCGTGAGCATCGATCGAGATGAAAAACACGAATTGATGCGTTATTTAGCGAAATAAAGACAGAGAGAGATATCGTTTCGTAAATGGCGTCTCTTTTCGTCTCAATTCCGTCCGAATTCTCGACGAGAAAGGAAAAAAAACACTAAAAGAATCAAACTCGACGCGTTGTTCCGTTCTTTTTTGTCTCCCCCGCCGTGCGCGATTCACCACTGGAACAGATCGATATCCGGTTTGCCCGAGTATGGATTTGTCGCCGCCGCTGCCTGCGGCGGACACGGACTGGCGCTGCCGCACCATTTGGTTTCGGTGAGCGGTGGACAGGTGGCGCCGCCTCTCCGCGCGCTCTGCCTTATCCCTCGAGTTCTTCGCGTCTCGCCGATCCCGCAGCTTCGACTGCACGCGCTCCACGGGCCCCAATCGCCGACTTTGCAGTCTCTCGCTGGACCTGCGTCGAGGAACAACAGCGTACAAGCGGAAATAGAAATAACGAACTCGGCAAACTCGCGTTTTGCCAATTGAAGCGGCGCCTTCGTCTCTGCCACGCCGCGATATTTATGCCCGCGCGCACAACCCGCCCTATACGCGTACTTGATATCAAAGCGTCACGCGTCACGACTCTCAAAGTACTCCCGTGCCATTTTTCGGTCTGTTGGGATTCTCTGCTGTAGCTGTAGAGCGAGAGGGAGAGGGAGTGAGAGAGCGGAAGTGGAACGACGAGAAGAAAGGCGCACACGAGCCTTTGACCAGTCACGTGAAAAATATGGCTATTGAACCAGCTTTCCCATTAACTCTCGTAAATTTAAAAAAAGCTCTCCGTCTCTCTCTCTCTCTCTAGTCCTCGGAGGAACGTTGATAACTTTGTCGCTCGTTTACGCGCGCAAGGGGGACGATGAAAAGTCTCTCACTCGATCGCCCGCCGTGTGACTGGCCGCCTCATCGCGTTGCTACTGGAACGGTTAATTGAAACTTTGTCCGTAGGGTGGCGTCGTTGAGAGACCCAAAGTACGTGGCCTCTCGCTCGCAAAAAGCCACCGAATGAAGCTTTTTTCATACTCTTTTTCTTTTTTTTTCGTCCGCTCTTTTTCACGAGCTCAAGTACCACGGAGAATGTAGTTTAATGAAGGAGATTTTTGCATGTAGAAAAAGATATATGCCGGGAGGGCGAAAATATGGTAAAATGCGCTCGGACAAACGCTCGTTAAACGGACGCAGGGGGGGTCTTGCAGTTTTTATAATTATTCGAGCGACCGTCAGGGAGAGGCAAAGTGGACGCGCGATAAAAGCCATGTCTGGAACATTGGAGGAAGAAAAAAAAGCCGAGAGAGAGAGTCAAAACCAACTGCGGTAATCATGCGTCGGCGCGAAAAAAAAATTCTTCCGAGATGACGAAAAGTACGATCCATTCTCTCTGCAGAAATTTTCCGAATGAAAAAAAAAAAAAAACCAAGCGCACTCACGCGATCTCGGATGGTTTCCCTTAGACTGCGATCTCCGCTGGTGTTTCATCCTCAGTTTATGCTGGTGTTTTTTCGTCACCGGAGTCTCGGAATTCCACGTGCCCCGACGACGATGATGATCGCGTACTCCCGTTGAATTCCCCTCTCTTATTCTCGCACCTTCGTCCAGCACCCTCTCGCTGTCCAATTTTTCGCCGGAGCTCGTTCCCGCCTCCTCGGCCGTGTCTTTCCGGACCTCCCGGTGGATTTCATTTTCCGATCGTCTCGATTCGCTCCTCGGCATCGAGTAAGGAGACGCCGCGCCGTTCAGCATCGAAGCAGCCTCCTTCTCGTCGTCGCGAGGCTCCCGCGTCACTCCCTGCTCCTCCTCGTGGCCGCTCGCGGTTGTCCAATACCTGATGAAGAACCCCATCGCGATGTATGCGAGAAAAATAATAACAACAACGTGGACTTTCCCTCGCCCTTGATTTCACCCTCGGATGAAAAACGCGAGCGAAAAGCAAGCCGATCTTTTTTGGTTTCGAGCCGCGGCGTTCCGGGATTTCCGTCACACCCAGAGAAAAGATCTATTATGATCGAATAGATTCGTCTATTCAATCTTCATTTATTACAATTAAATAGATTTTTTGTTGGATCAAATAAATTTTTATTTGATTTGATTCGCCTATGTATTCGCTTCTAACATATATATTTATTTAACATTGAGATATACTTAATCACTAAATTACACGAATATAAATGATACTACACCCAGAGAAAAGATCTATTATGATTGAATAGTTTCGTCTATTCAATCTTCATTTATTACAATTGAATAGATTTTTTGTTGGATCAAATAAATTTTTATTTGATTTGATTTGCCTATGTATTCGCTTCTAACATATATATTTATTTAACATTGAGATATACTTAAGGTAGTTCTATCGTTTTATCGTTTTCTTAAGATTTTGTTGAAAATTTGAATACGTATTCTTTGATGTCATATACACGTGTGTAATAAATTTTGGAAGGTTTTACCACGTGGAAGTTGAGATATTTATTGGTAAAAATCACAATTTTCGGTAGTCTCTCGTAAGAGCGAGTGTTAAAAGTTGCATTTTCATCAATGAATATCTTGGCTTCTGCGTGGTGAAGCCTTCTAAAACTTTGCATACATTTTTATGCAACATCAAAGAAGATTTCTCGAGTTTTCCAAAAAAATCTTGAGAAAATTTTTTTCGCAATTTTTGTAATTATAGAGCAAGCACATATCACCTGGGATGACCGTGAATTTGGAGTATGCTGTTCTTTAGTCGATTTGCAACAACTTTTCTTATTTAACTGAAGCCCGCGAACCATTTTGTACGTGAGAAAAACTGCAAAACAATTTCTCGATTTGAATCTAACGATAGAACTACCTTAATCACTAAATTACACGAATATAAATGATACTATAAGAAATATTTTTCGTATAGTGCATGAATGCTGATATCAAGCATCGTTATTAATAACCGAAAGGCTATGGCGGTGGTATAGTTACGATGGTGGCTACAATTCCTTGTGACGGTCCAGCATTACTGAGGTATAGACGATTCGAGTGAAAAAAATCATAAGTAGCCGTAGCGCAGTGGTTAGCGCTCATCGCTCTCATCGGGAGGGCCGGGGTTCGGACCATCCAGCGGCGGGGCCACCATTCCGTTCACTCATCGTCACTGGACCGTCCCCACCACTGCAAGACCCTTCGGGTCATCACGTCCTATACAACTACTTCCAATACTAACTCCAGGCTCGTTCCAATACTTTTTAAATAACACTAATAACACTGGTTGAATCAAATAAATTTATATGTTGAATTTGAATAAAAGTCTATTCCGCCAGGAGCCGAGCAAAAAATCTATTCAAATTAAATAGGTTTTATTTGAAGATAATAGATTTTTTTCTGGGTGTGCACGTGCTGGAAACGCGTAATTTCGTACGAGAGCCCCGCCGACGACGTTGCGTTATCGTTCGGGGGGCAGAATAAGATCCCGGCTCGTATTGATTTTTCTCCATACACACCTGTGCACGGTGTGTATTTCCAGAATAGAATCTCCGTACGCACCCCGGATATTACGAGCCCTTTGCGCTCCTTCGATGCACGAAACGCTCCTTCTCGAAGCTTTCAGACGCGAATCGCGAGTCTGACGCAAAAACGTCTCGGGCAATCGATATCCGCGAGTAGTCCGTGTCGTTCTTTGAACAGCGAGCGCGCGTAGATTCGCAATATATTCTCTATTACGATTCTCCATTCCGGCAACGAAGAAAAAGAGACTTGGCGCGGCACGCGTTCACGTCATCTTTATTCCACCGGAAGAGAGACGTATTTGGCTCTGTTTTTTTTTTTTTAATCTTTATTTCCTCCACTCTGAGAATTTTCGCGTGGTGTATTTTTGAAAAAAAGCTCGCCCTAGAAATCTCAAAAGCTCTCAGAGTCGCGTCGCGCGTGTGGATTCCGCGGCGCGAGAGTGGCTCTCTCCTATCGCGAGAGCAGGCGAGAGCGGGCGAGAGTACCCTCGAGTTTCGGTACGCGGAGCGAGACGGAGCGCCCTCGTATCCTCTCGTCCTCGATCTCTCAACGGTCGCCTACCTTATTAGCGCGAGTTCCAATTTCGAGCCGAGAAAGCCGGCGAGACAAACTTTACACCCGTTTTTCGTAATGCCGCCGGTGTACTCTATTTTATTCCTAATTACTCGTTAATTAGATCGACGATAGGGTGATTGAGATACGAACGAGATGGAGTATAGTGTGTAAAACGACAGTCGGCGGTGAATCAACAGGCGGAAAGAGTCGATCGATGAAAGGCGCATCGTCGGAACTTTCGAGAGTACATACATCGCGCGGAAACGCGCAAAACGAGGCTGCTGCTGCTGCTGGTATATATTTACCTGTACATTCGAGTGTCCATCTCCCTTCGTTCTTCGGCGATGGCCTCGTTGAGTTCGCGATTCGGATCGATTCCTCGCGGCGTCGCCGGCGAGCCGTCCCGTTGGCTCGCGTTGCTGACAAACTCCACGCCGAGCTCGTTCTCGTGATACGTCTCCGTCAGGCTGTATTCTTTGAGCTGCGGGCGCGAAAAACGCAAAACATGAGTATCCAAAAAACACTCGCTCATTCTCAGATCCTCGTCGCTGTCGCAGAAATCTCTCTCGACTCGCGTCTGACCGGATGCTGCATTTTCTACTACTTTCTCGTACTCTCCGCGTGTACCGTACGCGTATATGCGTGTGTAGTACGCGAATTCAGGACGGGATCGGGTCCGATTGGATTTCACGCGAGCTCAGATCATCGTCGCTCTCGCAGAAATCTCTCTCGACTCGCGTCTGACCGGATGCTGCATTTTCTACTACTTTCGCGTACTCTCCGCGTGTACCGTACGCGTATATGCGTGTGTAGTACCCGAATTCAGGACGCGATCGGTCCGGTTGGATTTCACGCAAACTCGATACCGATGAAATGTGTATCCAAAAAACACCCACTCATTCTCAGATCCTCGTCGCTCTCGCAGAAATCTCTCTCGACTCGCGTCTGACCGGATGCTGCATTTTCTACTACTTTCGTGTACTCTTCGCGTGTACCGTACGCGTACACGCGGGTCCGATTGGATTTCACGCGAACTCAGATCCTCGTCGCTCTCGCAGAAATCTCTCTCGACTCGCGTCTGACCGGATGCTGCATTTTCTACTACTTTCGTGTACTCTCCGCGTGTACCGTACGCGTATATGCGCGTGTAGTACGCGAATTCAGGACGGGATCGGGTCCGATTGGATTTCACGCGAACTCGATACCAAGAGAGAGAGAGAGATATATATATATATATGTATGATTACGTCGCGCGATGATGATGCTTAATTGACGGTAATCTCCAATTAACACTCGAACGCCGCAAGCCGTCCCTCTCGCGTATACGCGCGCATCCCGAGATTCCATCGGCCTTTAATTACGTCGACGTGCTTCAGTTTCGCGCAGACACACGCGCAAACATCGTACGCACGTACGGGCACACCGATGGAGCTGGAGGATTCGCCCGAGGCACCCTCTGCCTCGGTGTTATCTCCCGCGTCGCCCGCCCGCCCGCCGGGCGTATATACCCCGGAATGTCTTATCCGCCGGACGATATCGCTCGCGGCATCCCGCCGCCGTCTCTCGCACCGCCGACGAAAATTCGTAATCGCCCCTGCTACTCGCGACTTTTCGTCTCTCTCGCGCGCGGTTATTATTATTGTTATTATCGTATTCCCCGGTGCAAGCCAGCGCGAATCTCGAGGTTTTTGCGATTCTCTCCGCAGCATCGTCACGTGTGCGTTTCACGCCGAAATCGTACGTGAAAAAATAAAATGCATTCCGCCTTTCGTATATTACACACGTGTGCGACACGGGTACGTGCGGGACTCTGCACGGCTACGTGCGAGATGATAAAAGCGCCGCCCCCGCGCTCAGACTGTGAAAAAAAGCGAGGAGACCGGAAGTGCACGCGCGGAAGAGCGTGTCTTTGCTGTTTATTTTTTGACCTCGTCCTGCCTCGCTCCCGCGTGTACGTCCCGCGCGATGCCTGCGATTGTCATAAACGGGGGCTGGAGGGAAAAATATACCACGCTCCGTGTGGAAAAAAAAGGACGCACGTAGCGAGAGCAACCCTGCTTTTGCCGAGAAAAAAGGGACGAAAAAAATAAACGAACCCGAGCGTGTTTTCTCGTTTCATTAACGGAGGGAAGCTCCGGTTCGTGCCTCGATTACGGGACACGCGTTGCTCCGACTTTTTCGTCACTGTACGGCGAGGCTTTCCGCCGCAATCTTTCTCATTTTTCTCCTTTATTCTCTCGATAAATCACGCGTTTCTTCCCGTCCATTTTCTCGCGAACGTGATGGCGTCTCTGGCTAATTGTCAATACGATTTGTACACAATTGCCGAATGCCGAGGAGCGAGGGAATACTTTTGCGAACGTCCAAACTCGGATAGAACGTATTTTTCGAAACGCAATTTTATCTTCAGAGAGAGAGAGAGAGAGGGAGAGAGAGAGCGTGGGATACATCTGTTTCAAATACGATTTGTTTTATCCGACGAAAGCGATATATTACGAGGCTTTTTCCCGGGGACTGGGAATTCATCGGTAAAAGCCTCTCTCCCGCACAGCCGGACAAAAAGTGCTCCCGGTGTATTCCGAGCTCGAAAAAAACGCTCCAGCGAAAAGAGAATTGCTCGCATTCTGTGCAAATCACGTGGACAGGTGCGTGCGTACTCCAGCGGTAAATTGATCGCATACACACACGCGGATACTATAAACTCGTTTCATACGCCACGAATTTTTCGCATTTTTCGCAAAAATAATCGTCGATAATGGTCCCAAAATTGCGGTGGAAGAGAAACATTCGACTCGTGCATCTTTTTTCCCCTTGCTGTACCATTTTGTGAAAAAAATCGCGGATATTCGGTCAGGCTCGAAACAAACGCTGAAAATCTCGTGAATTTTTGTCTCCCTCGATCTCTTTGTGCGGAGCAGAGAGCAGCGGGGTAGGAGAAAAAAGCACGATTGCGACACAGAGCGGCCGGCAACTCGAAACTCCGCGTGTGTCAACGACACACTGCTGTCGTTCATCAGCGGTCCACATGTCGGAGGAACGACGGAGCATCAGCACGTGCATTTCCGCGCGTGTCTCCGCTCGTATTCATCAGCTTTGTGATATACGCGCGTTTCGACCTGCCGTCCTTTTTTTTTCTACATAAACTCCCTCTTTGACGAGAAAACAAATTGTACGGCGATGAAAATTGCGCTTTATATTCGTGCAACGCGTAAAGAGAAGAAGATGCTTGGTCCATTGTGAAAAATTCGGTCATCAGCGTGCTGGAGACGAGCGAGAGAGCAGGCGACCGACAACAACTTCGATTTTGTATCATACATTCTCTCGCACCGTTACTCCGTCTCATCTCCCGCTTTTCAGCCTCTCCTGCTGCTGTTATATATTTTATTTCACCGAGACCGCGGCGGATGGACACGAGGGACGACCGAGAACGCTCGTAAATTTTCGACGAGGGCGGAGATAAGGGTACGGACGCGTAAAGGTCGGCAAGAGACACGGAAACGCGGAATGGTGCGGGAAAGTTTTTTTTCGTGTACGTATATTACACACGTGGACACATGGACGGGGGGCAAAGGTCGTAAAGGCGGTGCGACACGGTGCGGTTTCGATATACACCGCGGAGCCTCTGTGTGTGTGTGTTCTTCTGCTCCTCTCGTGTGCGTAGGTACATGCACGAGGCGATAGCGTCGAGCACGCCGAAATTGCGGAATAAGAGACGGCGGACGTATCATCCCCTTCGGCCAGAGGGCAAATTGCCGGTTTTTCGCATGTGCGAGTACATACACCGGAAGTCTGGATATCTCGGAGGCGCGCGGAAATACCTCGAGCCTTCCCGCAGTCGATGAAGAATTAATCTCTTTCGCGTTCAAAGAGGGCCAAGGGCCGCGAGATGAGAGATGGATAAAGCTCGTGCTGCCCCCCGCCCCCGCCTGTCCGCGACTTTCCGACCTTCGACCGCAACGCGAGGGGCTCCATTTCGCACGACCTCGCTGCTCTTTCGCAAAAAATCTTGGAATATCGCAACTTTCCTTGCGCAGCATCCCGCACCGACACGACGAGAGGAAAGCTCTCCGGCTCGCGAGCGGCGGATTGTTTTTAAATTCGTTGACGTGATGAAGTATTCACGTTCGGAGGAAGAGCATGGAGGAAGAGTTTAATAATAATAATAATAATAATACCGTTGATGACGATGAGAGACGCGAGGTTCCGACGGAAAGGGGGGGACAAAAGTTTCGTAATTGAGTGCAGCTCCACCGACTTTCCACGGCGGTATGCGGTCGCGAAGGTTCCCCGACAGTTTTGGTCCGCGTGTGTCTCGGTTAAATATATTCTCCCAGGGTGAATAAATCGCAGGATAAAACACGCGCGTGAAACACTCGAGATACATATCGATCCCCGCTCGCGAGAACATACAAATGGAAACGTACTGCACGCGGTAATGGGAAATCCTCTGTGGGATTTAAATGGAAGGTGGAAAACGTGCGCGCGGATGAGGACAAGCAGCCGAACCGAAAAAGAAGGGTCGCGGGTAATTCGACGCGGAAACTGGATTGCGAGACGTTTCGGGAAGACGCGTCTCTCTTATTTCCCTTTGCCTCGTAAATATAAACACGCTGGATAAAACGCACACACACACACACACACACACACAGTGTATATCGCGTGCTTCTGTATCGCAATAAGCCGCACGAGAAAACTCTGTCGGGCTCTGGCTGAGTGAAAAGATATTCCCGGAAGCTTCTGTGCAAAACGAGATTTTCCTCGCGAGAAGCATATATATTTGTGGATATATATATATGTGTATTACTACCTGTGTGTATGACATAACTGCGTGTGTTTGTGTGAGAGCAAAGTCGAAATAACCGAGAGAAGAAATCTCGGAGCTTTTACGAACGTAGAAGCGTGTACGTTGCTGTTATTATTGTTATTATTATTACGAGGTGGACATAAAATATTCAAACGGAGTGGGTCTCGCCCCGCGTAAATCATTATTTCAGAGTAAATAGTAGTAGAAGAGATGCGATCAACGAACCTTGGTAAATGTGAGAGTAGCGATCGGAGGAAGTCGCGGAAGAATCGGATAATAGAAGCTTCCTGCCGGATGAGCCGGATACCGCGATGTTATTCTGTAGGCGATTCCCTGAGGTCGAGTTGGCCAATTGGCTGCGGTGAAGGTGAACCCGTTGTCGGTTCCACCATCGAGTGGATCCAGCTGTCGAATGGACCAAGGCAGCATCATCGGATTAACCAAAACCAAAGGTTAATCGTGAAATTTTTGAGTTTTCGGAAAAAAGTCGGCGAGTTTCGTAATCGCCGGAAAATTTCCGATCGGATAGGCTCTTGAAATTTTGGAAATTGGAAAAAAAAAATTTCACCCGTTTTTGGCCACTTTTCCAGAATCGTGAAAAAGTCGAAATTTCAAACGGCCATAACTTTGTTTCTATTTGTGGTACAGACATTTTTTGGGGGGGTTTGGAGACGCCCTCGAGTAGACTTAAAAGATGGTGAAAGTTAAATGTTGATAGCTAAATTGCTTCACCCTCAAAATCGATGTTGAAAATCGGCAAAAAAAACGCAAAGGGGTATGTATGGCAAAATTGGCGAAAATCGATGGTCCGACTTAAAAAATCTGCCAAAAATCGAAAAATCAAGATATCTCGATGAACCAAACGGCATTTTGAAGCCTCAGGAATTGCAAAGAGAATAAGCACAAGTTGGAGTATCTACATCAAAGGGGAAAAAAATGGCAGTCCTTTTAGCGAATCAACTCGATCCGCCAAAAAATGGCGAAAAATGTTGTATCTCAAAAAGAGTTTTTCTAGTTTTTCCCGCTGATTACGAATAACACCGATATTGTACCGAAAAGACGAAAATTCAATGTCGCAACCTCAAAAAACGAATATAATTTTCAAAATTTTCAAAATTTTCAAAATTTTCATACATACCTCAACGGTGACCGTGTCGACCCAATTGCCCTCGGCGCAAAGTTGGAACGAGTCAACCCCGATGAACCAATCGGGGCTCGGATTGATCCGCACCATAATGCTGACGAGAGTGCGATTGCCGTCGAGGAAGGCTCTCGCGACGCTGCTGCCTTCGCCCTGCGGTATCGGCGGACCCGTGAATGCATTTAAAACGTTCCAAGAATCACCACCGGTGTCGAGACCGTCCGTTTTCCCCGTCTCGACGTAGAGCGTTCCACCGGGTGTTAATCTCTCTCCGAGGCGATAGAGGGTGTACGTTGCATCGTGAGTTCGACCTGCGACGCGTAAAAAACCGACAACGTCGATGTGAGAACGACGCGCGTCAAACAGAACGGACAGATGAATCTCGGGATGATCGTCGTCGGGATTATATACACGGACATATACGCAGAGGCGCCGGGGCGGCGGGGGGCGCTCTCTCGAGTCCAAAACCGAGTCCAAGACCGAGGGATGCGAACGATCATTATTATATCGAGTGCCGGAACGTCTCGTGCAGCAGCAGAGAAGCTCGAGGGGATCATTAGCGATTCACCCCTTTCGCTTTGCCGAAACCGGCGTGGTTCTCCCCCATCCGGTGGTAGGCAGCACCAGCAGCACACGGAAGCTGCTCGAGATGGTCGAATTATAATGCGGATGGAAGGATTTATAGCCAATTAATGCACACCACTCGCGAGTCCCTCGCCCGCCGCGCTCTGCTCGTCGTTGAAATGATTTATCGGTCTGGAGGCTTTTTCGTCGTCGTCGTCGTCGTCGTCGGTGCTGGAACAAAGCGGAGAGAGGACGCGAAGGGTGTATGCGGTGAGAGGAGCGCGGCGGCGGCGGTGGAGAAGAAGAAAAATCCAGAGGGATCGGAGCAGAGGAGAGACTCGCTCTCCGTTGGACGGAGTGCGCTTGAAAAATCGCATCGCCGCTCTTTGTCGCGCCTCCCGAAGCTCATCCCGTTGCTCACTCTCTCTCTATCTATCCAAACGGCTCATCTTCACAGGCGATTTCATCGCTGACGTCGCACCCGGCGGGGGTGAGAACAGGGAGAAAAAAAAGGAACTCTCGGAGCGTTTTTCTCGGTGGAACGAACGAGCTACCCCCGCGCGACTCGCTCTCCCGCTCCGTCCTGTGTACGCGCGTGTGTGCGAATCGATCGGTCGCGACAAAGGGCACATCTCTCGCGAATTTACGTGCCAAACCTTTGAGGGTCGGGCCCCTTTATTTGCTCATGAATATATACATCCATATACCCTCGGAGCGCTCGTATACCACACGCGGGGGTGTGGTTTATACACTCGCTA
Source organism: Heteropelma amictum (assembly GCA_959613375.1). NCBI lineage: Eukaryota > Metazoa > Arthropoda > Insecta > Hymenoptera > Ichneumonidae > Heteropelma > Heteropelma amictum. The sequence goes on from OY390727.1 coordinate 15,689,087, forward strand.
CTTTCCTTTCTACCCTCCATCTTCCTCTCGCAGCCCCTCACCCTTCGTATACGGACAAAATAGACTAACAATCCAGCGACATGGCACGAGCAGGGTGCTCCACCGTCAATGAAACGAAGCTCAACCAACGATAAATCTTCATCCCTTTCTCTTGTTTTCTTCTTTTTTTTATTGCGGTCTAATCATCTCGAATCGCGACGCGTGGGTTTTCGCAGAGAGGGGGCGGAGGAGACGTTTCGTCGATGAAATAAATCGACAAAAATCGGCATTGCCGAGCATTTACTCGCAGCGGAGTGTATAAATATCGAGAAAGTCGCGCTCGGATATTCCGTGTACCATCGAGGCTCTACGGTTTGCTCGCGGATTTTCTCGTCCACGCTGCGGATGGTTCAAGAGGGTAAAGCATATCCGCGCACAGAGGGCGAGGGAGAAAACCCCGGCGCGGTCGCTCATCGCCCTGGAAAGAGGTTTAATTAGTCGCGAAATTAGCGCGGACCGCATCTCGGAGTGTCGAATCGCGAAATGAAAAGAGAGGCTCCGGGGCTCTTGCCGACGAGATTCGGATCAGTGCGTGTACTAATCAAATCCATTCCGAGCCCTTCTCCACCTCATCGTTACGACCCCTGTATATCACTTCACCGCTGCTGCTCAGCACAAATACCCACATGTTTCTTTTCATCCTCCGCGCACTTGGCGTCTCTATATCGTCTCCGGGTGAAATATATTCCAACAATTTGCATAAACTCCCCTTCGGAGGCTTTGCCCGACGATTTCGCGATGCGAAAACAATCAATCGTTTTTTTTTTTTTTTCTTCTCATTCTTCGTCATTCCACGATGGGCATTTCGTTCAATGCACGCACGGCGGAGAAACTTTCGAATCCGCGTGGAGCATATCCGGCAGGGAATTGGATCGCGCGGAAAAGTCACGGTGAAAATGAAAGAGAGACGAAAAACGAGTGTGCGATGAGAGAAAAAACAGGAATAAAACGGTGGTCTCTCTGGAGAATCGAGGAGGAGCACACACGTGCGTGAGAGTCGTCGATGTGTCAGAGTTTATGCAGCAGGACTCTCCGTTTCTCCGGCGTGTGCTCGCTGCTGTGGAAAAGTCTCGCAAAATGCAATTACGAGACCGGCGTGGAGCTCGTCAGGGCAGGGCGCCTTTAAATTACCTTCCCTAATTAGATTGATTAATAACCTTTCTCGACGCGCATTCACACACGTGGCACACACCATGTACATCAAATATACCCATATATATATATGCCCGTGTCGTTTTTTTAACGTGGGGAGCTGGCACGTTGACGTCATCCCAGTGTCAGATCCTCATCCACCCCTGCAATATCCTCCGTCGCAAATCCAGGGGATGCGAGGGAAAAAAATCATTCCTTTTGCTTTCGGAAGCAGAAAAGTCGATGAAAAAATGAAGAGTTTTGCTCTGTACCTCTGTAACCGCTGGGTCGCGTCATTGTAATTATGTTATACCGCGACTCTCCCTTTCCATTTCTTGGATAAATATCATATATACAACGAGATGAGAGGCGGTGAGAGCGGAGGAGGTCCTTGTTCGGTCGAAATGCTCGTTTGAGCGGCAGACGCCGATTCGCGAGTGGAAAAACTGCGAGCCACTCTGCGTGTGCCTCTGCCATTTGTATTCATGCACGTATATGCATATATACGTGTATTATATACATATATAGCATATAATACGACATTAAACCACCGAGTGAAATTCCCTCGAATCGCGCGAGCGGCAAGAGGCAACAAAGGAGACTCTGGAACAATATTGCTCGACTGTAATTGGCAAAGGACCTCGCAGACGACTTCTTGGCCCAGACACATTCTCCGCGCAGAGTATAGACGCGCGTTGCTCAAGGTCTGAGCAGGAAAACGGAGCCTGGAGCGAAACTAAGAACGCAAACATCCCTCCGCCGTGCGCGCTTTGGGGGTGAGAGGATCGCGTAGGTGTATCTCGCTTCCTATTTCGAACCCTCTCTCTCTCTCCGTCTCTCCTTCAAATTTTTTTTTTCCTCGACGTTTGCGCCCTCCTCCGCCGTGGCGCTTGCTCGCACAAATATACCTTGACAAATCGGTGGAGCGCGTTAAAGCCCGCGGGTGAGCGAGTACAAGATCGTTTCTCGAGCTGCTGTTCTCCTGGTATTTATATATATATTATATATATACACGTACACTCGCGATATTTATCTTCCATCGGAAATGGTACACGTACAAATGCAGGTATAGAATGTAGGTGCAGAGAGAAGGTGGCTGCGCTTTGAGCGCGTCGAGTCTTTGGGAAATTGATAAATCCTCTGAAACTCGGAGAGGGGCGGTGCGGGTCCGTTATTTCGTAGAACGCGCACGAGAGTCGATCGATCGGAACATGTATATCGGTAATCGATTTATTCCCGATCATTGCTCGAATTTCTCATCTCGCGAAGGAGCTCGCTTCATTCTTCCCTTGACGTCTTTTTTGATACCGTTTCAGGCTGCTGAATGTCGAAGGTAAGAGGAGGACCGACGGAATTTAATCCCATCTGGACCAGATAGGTCCAACGAGTGTGGGACGGTACGTACGCGCCGGGCTTTGCCCGCGAACAAACGAATGAGCCTCTAACGAACTGCCGGTACGTGCTGGGAACGCGTATTACATACAGAGCAAAACCCCGATGGCAATTTCGTTGGCTGTCGCCAACGCCCTCTGCTCTCCTATACCCTTATTTATCCCCGCAGTTGCCCCATGGTCATTCCTGATGGTTCCGCGTATGGATGCCGGGGATGGAACAGCGTTAATATCGTATGCGCGAGCTCCGGACAACGCTCTCGCGTACCGCGTGTGTTTCGATGCCCAGGGTTGCTCGCTCTGTGCAAATTGGAACGCAGAGTCTCTCAAAATCTCTTTTGCTCTAAACCCCTTAACGTAGCTCGCGTAAAACCATATTTCGTACCTTTTCTCCACTCGACTATATATGCGTGCGATCTTGAACGACCTGGGAGCACCGCGCGAGGGGGCGTCGAAGTGCGGGAGGAGGAGACGCGGAGACAAGCTGTGCAAAAAAAAAGGATCGAGAGGAGTTAAGAGGGCGAAGAGGGAGGGAGGGAAATTACGGGGTTAGTCTCAACGGTGAGCGCGCTCTCTCGACGATGTTAACCAATTATGCACGGCACATTTAACTCCATTCTCCAACTGCAATTGCAGACGTATATTTCCTCTCGTTTCTCCCTGCGCGTTTTTCTTCCATTCTCTCATTCGGCTGACGGACGCGGTACCGATTACGACCTCTACCCTCTTGGTACTTTAGCCACATTTGGAACACTCGGCGCAAGACGAAAGACGATTTTTTTTCGAAATTACTCATGCTTGTGAAAAATACCGTCAATTCCGACGTTAAAACGCGTTCAACGGACGAACGTACAATCAAGACGAGTGTATATGACGCGTGCTTCTCAGGCGTCGTAAACTCATCTCGGTCTCATCTCGGCAAACATTGAAATTGCGTTTAGAGCGTGTGTTCGCAAGTTCAAACTTGTTATCGTCGGTCCATGTTTGTCCAACGCGATAAGGACAAAACGCGAGATCCGTTTGTTCCGAAATTCTGTTCTCGTCGGGACTGTACCTCGGGAACATCCTTAAACGCGGTAAGCTGGCATTTACTTGTCGCGCACACGATTGAAAGCACCGCCGCTGGGCACCCGCGCAATTAATCGTCGTTGGGCGAGTTCCCGTCATTGCCTTTGGCGTTTAATGCCAGTGGAAACGGTCCGTGAGTAGTCAGACACGTCGTAATACCGGCGATATTCCACAGGATCCCTGTGCGCGTTACGACGCACGTCCTTCTCGTCGTCGCGAGATGCGAGATTCGCACAAATTCGTTGGTTCCAGGGCTGCGTATATTCAAAAAACAGGGGCACACTCTCTCGCATAGCGCGGAAAATCAAAGCGCAGGACACACGTCGGTGCACAAAGTACACGCACGATTGGCGCGTGGACGCTTCTCTCTCTCTCTCTCGATTGGTCATTTTTAACGAGTACAGCGGAGCTGCCGAGCCGAGCTCTTTCGATCGACGTTTATGTACTCTGCCATATGCCTTGTGGCAGAGTACATACGACCGAGCCGCACATATACGTGTATACCATCGGAAAAGCCGTTGTTACGCGAAATATCGCGCGTGCGAGAGAGTCGAGAGCATTCGACGATACATGTTTTTCCATTCCCAGCCACTGTGGAACCCACCGTCGGTTTGTCGTGTTTATATCGTGCGGCAGGACGATATAAAGGGACGGCGTCGTAAATATCGATTAATCGCGGTACGAGCATAATTCGAACGTCGTTACAGACACACGACGCGCACACACACAGAGGGACGCGAGACAAACTGCCGCTCGATGTATATTTCGCGGTCTCTCCCGCCCGCGGGCGAGCCGGCGCGTATAAACTCTACAAACTGTATTCATCATTTTCCGCTTCCACCAACTCGAAATATTCGATATGCTCGCTGCGGCTCGCTGTGACGGATACCAAAGATGCGCTAGAGTGCACCGAAATGCACTTCCGTTTGATTACCGTCCGTCTTTATCGACGAGCCGCGACTTTTGCGATCGAGTACATCTTCATTGCGGTGTAAATCACAAAGGACACTGCGTATGTCCGTGAAAGTGGAACGAGCATTTCCGGTGTACTCGCGAATGTCGCAAAATGTCGCGTCTTTCTTTTTGTGTACGAAATCAATGATCAATCAAGGAAACGACGAGTTGGCGGTATAAAGACGAGACGAGAGCAGACACGCGTGTTTTCCCGGGTGTATATCGCGGTATAGCAAAATGTGAGATGGGTACAGTCGGTGGACTTTAGCCTCGCCAGGTATCCCTGCTGTAGTTGGGTATTCCTTTGCCGGCAAAGCTGCGCAAAGTGCGCTTTCGACATTCCCCCGTTTGACTTTTCAATACAGTGATGCGTATACAAACACACAAAGCTGGACCGCGTATAGGAGGCTGACGACCGCGCCGAGAGTACGCGAGCAACGCAAAGAGGGCGAAGAGGGCTGCGGGATTTTCGCTTTAACGCGCTGGTCGGCACGCGCCTATACGCGTGTATCATACGCGCAAATACGTGTACACCGAATTGAACACGGGGCGAGAGGAAACCATTCGGTCCGCGGATTCTGGAAGGCACTCCGCATGGACCCGCGACAGAGCGCACGGAGGTTTTGCGGAGCGGCGGCTTGTCGTCGCGTCTCCTAAATCTGGATGGTCCTCCATCTATAAACCTCCCGACCGCTTTCCATTCCCATTTGCCTTTATAGAGTTCGTAACTGTATCCGACCGTGCGTCTCTTGTACATCCACGAGTCAAAAGATGAGCCTCTCTTTCTGCCCCTCTCTCTCTCTCTTGGGGTACGCTTCGATGGGAACCGAATGAAAGGTCAAAAGCATCGACCAATCCGCGAGCCATTTGCCAAATGATTTTACGCTCGACGGCTGACGAAGGATGCTGGCCCGCCGCGAACGAGCAACGCACACGCTGTATATAGGCTGTATAACAGCAAGTTCCCTTGTCCCGGAGCCCTTGTCGAGATCGGAGGTATTTCCCGTCATATCGAATGGAGGGTGGCTCGCGAAAGGAGCGAGGGTTGCTTTCTCTCTCGTCTGGAATTCACCATTCAATCTCTCATTCAATTTTCGCTAATTTTGACGAGGGGACGCGCGCAGATAGCCCTCCGCGACTAAACTCGGATATCAAGGTCCATTTCGCGGAGGCTCGTATATGCTATTTCATATTTGACACACGCGTATCCGCCTACGTGTGGGATTCGTTGCGTGACTCTGCTCAAAGCTTCGTAGAGCTTCTTCTCATTAGCGTCGTACGCGGGTAACGAGATATAACGCGTCGGGTATAGGCCGACGGTGTCGTTATACGTGTGCCGTTACGGAGTCAAAGATAAAAGGAGTCGTCGCGATAGCGTGCACCGGGAGAATCCTTCTCCCCGGGGTAGAGGAGAGAGAGAGAGAGAGAGAGCGAGCGAGGTTCGGCCATATTCCATCGAGCTTTCCTGACCTCCGCGACCGTGCCACCACTCATCGGTGAAGCTTTGACCCTCTCGAGTCCGGGCGCCCACGGGGGATGAAGAAAATTGAGTTTGCTCCGGCCAGGACGAGCAAGACGCAAAGGACAAACGAACCGACCGAGAAGGTAAAAAACGAGAGAAAAAAAACGTATCGAAAGACGAAACGAAAGAATACAAAAAGAAGCAGCGGAGGATATACAGCGGCCCTTCATCTTCTCTCTCTCCTCCAGTCTCGAGTATACTATATATGCAAGTCAGAGTCTCCGCGCTGGAATAAAAACGCAAGTCCGCGTGTCAAGCGGAGGGTGAAAAAGACCAAGTGGAGTGTACGGAAAAGAAAGGAGATGCTGTGAGAGCTGTAGGAGGGGGGTGTGTCACGGTCGACTTTGTTTTCTCCAAAGCTCATCAAGCGTTTCACGTCTTTTTATCCCCGTTTCTTCCGGCTGACTATTCATGTTTTTTCTCCCATTTTTTTTCACCGTCTCTCGCGTCCGAGCGACGAAAGCTCTCGGTGCCCGCCGCCCTCGCCCTCTCCGTTCTTCCTCGTTCCTCCTCGCTCTGCTCCACTTTTATTTCTTCTTTTTTTCCTACCGAGTGTACGAGTGAATACGTCGACCCGGTTTTGCGATTCACCGAGCCCCCCCCCCCCCTCCCGACCCGCAGGCCTCTCGGACAACCCGGACACCCTGGCTTTTTCGCGAGGCCTTGATGTATTATTCAGAGCTCGGGATGAGAGTAGAAGCAGGCGGTGTATAGCAGACCGGACTCGCTCTGAATACTCTCGCACGCGCGATACGCGCGAGCATGTGGGATCAGCTTGGAACTTTGCCGGACGCTCTGCCGCGTTACAAAAAAGTCGTTATATTCGTGTTTCGCAGCAATGTTTTTTCGCCCCCTCCCCCTCGTCGACGTCCAAGTGGGACGACGTTTCTCCCCAATGTGGAATACGATCGTGATGACATAAATCATGTGGGTATCGTTGTGATATATTCCCGGATTATTCCTATGACCTATATTTTATTGCAAAATCGTCGAAACATTTATCATCCGTACGGGTGACTAATACCGCGCACTCGTGAATATCACACGCAGACGCAGCAGAGCCTCGTGAATGATGATTAAACGCGCCGCGTCATCGTAGCCGAACGCTCGCTATGCCGCGGGAAATTTTCGATACAATTTCGACATTTATGACGCACGAATCCGACGAATGTAAATCGTAAAATTGCCCGTGTGCGATACGAAACGGCAACCGGAAATGCGCGAGAGAGAACGCACGGAAATGGTGCATGCGTTAATTACGAGGGTCTGTCCACACGCGTTGGATCGTATCGTACAGCGCATTGACGTTCTCAAGGGATAATTAAAAGGGAGCGAGTGCTGGCAAATGAGCCTAGGATGATTCGCGGATGAGCAGAGAAAAGAGACGAGAGGGACGGAGCCGCGCAACGAGCTCGAGATGAGAATGGCGAGAGAGCGTACACGCGGGGAAAGACGCAGAAGCGCCTTGAATCGCGGTGGCCGCGCGATACGCAACTGGGGTAATCGGGCTTTTGTTTCGCGCGCGCGTTAACGAGATGCGGAGCGAGGATCATTGATAATACACCCCGGCACACATCAGAAATGTTCTCGCATTGTGCCAGCAGCGTGACAATCGTAAACACGAACGCACTCTCATCTCGCGATGATGATATGCTTACAGCCTCTCTCGTTTCCTCCCTCGGTCCACATTTATGCGTATATATATATATATATATACACATGTTTACAGGAGGGATTATATGCCATGTATACCTCTGAAATACGAGCTACGGACGTTCACGAGAACTCTGTGCGAACTCTGTTCCGGTTCCGAATTAATCATCGATGCAGCGCGAAACGACGTTGCGGCTGAAAGCGATCGGAAAAATTCAGTGTCCGAAGGCGAGGGACGAGAGAAAATGAATGAAAAAACGGCGTTAACGAGCTCCGCGTCGTCTCCCTGTGCGAAAATCTTCTCCTTCGGAGGTAAATCTGAAGGCCGTTGGTCGCGTGTGTACGACAAAGCAGCGATGGACGTACACGTGTTACATAACCGCGTGCGGTTGCGTTTACGCGGACGTCGCCGCGCCGATGTGCTATAACTCATCATCATCTCGTCGACCAGCACACAGCGAGAGGAGATGACAGGGGCGGTACGCGCCCAGGAGCAAAGTTCGCGTTCCGCTGCTCCGGAGATGAAAAACCGAAAATACACGGTTTTTTTTGTCCTTCTCCATCGAGGAGAAATTCGCGATAAAACGTGTAGAAAAATAAATCTCCCCGACAAAGTTACACACACCCGAGCTGATAATTAGGGCGAACAAAGTTCCACCTTTGGGGAAAAAAGTTTCTTCCGCGCTTCTTCCCTTCGATGTATACTACATGTATATAGTTGCCGCCGTCACTCGGGGAAACGGCCATGTCCGTCCCCGCCCCGAGGAAAAACTAGGAGCGTCGAAAATGCCGAGAGGATCGTTAATGTGTCGAGACGAGGACTCGGCGAGGAGAGTTTCAAACTCTGCCAGAGTCTCAATTTTCCAAGTGCCCACTTGTCATTCGCGAACGAGGGGAAGAGATGAAAATTCCCAAAGGCGGATTAAAAAGAAAAGCATATTCCGCCTCATTGAAACGCGGTTCCCTTCGTCCCCGGCGAGGCTCTCGCGGAGGAGCTTTGGCGAGGTTGACGGCTAATGCGTTGACGTCCGCGCGAAAACAAACATCAAGACAGGCTGGAGGGAATTTCGTTGATGATGCAGTGGTCTCGCGCGAATTACTCGAATGAATTTAAATATAGATGCGATACTCGTTTTGCGCGGGGATCCCACGCTCGAATAATTCAGGATAATCCCGAGAGGCCGCGCGCAGTTACCGTCGTCTCTCGCGTGTAGAGCCTCTGCTTTCGTCGCTCATGGATAATTTATTCATCGAAAGATCAACGGAATCAGCCTCTCCCTCCTCTCGCCTTCCGTACACCATATCAGCGGCACGCGGTTTCAAGATACGATACGCGCGAGTGATGGCGGCGGTACAAGCTCATCTCCCCGTGAACGTCGCTGTATATTCGCGTGCGAATGTCTGCCGGCGGGTCATTTGCGGCTACACGCTCGTCACACGGAGATGGGGACTTTGGATAAACCTATACTTGCGCGTTACGGTTGCTTTTGTATGCAAGAACAAGAGGATTTTCGGCGGACGGAGGCGAAATAAATTCGTTGATAAATTTAGCGGGGATGCTCTGAAGGAGAAGGAATAATCGATAAGAGGATACCGCGCACGAGAGGCGTTGGAGAAAATAATCGCGGCCGTGTACGGCGGAAGCTTTGAGATTCGTGCGTCTCGAAAGATGCCGCGGGATGCTGCGGAGATGAAAGTATCCGCAAGGCCGTGGGATCTCATCGCGCTCCGTCGTTGAATTTTTGCGAACCTAAGGGGGTGCGAGGGTGGATAGCGAGGAGGTTAGGTCGACGGAAAACGGGAGAATCACCAGAGCCACGGAGAGCAAACGGTGTGTAGGAAAACCGCCGCCGGATTTTCCAGCACGAGTTGCGGCGAACGCAAGAACACGCAAGAACGAGCACGAGAACGCGATGAGTCATCTTGACTTTGGAAAGAAAAAACGAGAGAGGAACGCTCTTCGAACCTCGTCGGCGAATAATAAGATTCCAATAAGATACAACGGAGCAGGGTGGACCGCAGCATCCGTCGGCAAAAAATCTCTCTCGTGCGTGCTTCGAAAAGCCAGCAAATGTAGAATTAACAATGTTCCTTCCCTCGTGCCGGTCGATCAAACGAAAAAAACCCAGCACAGAGCACACAAAACGCGGCGTGTCTTATCGTCCGCACTTTGGCAAAGATTCCCCCTGCTACGCGCGCCGCCTCTCATCCCCGTTTGCCTCTGCGCGTCACGTTTTTCCCCTGGCAATTTTTCCTCATTTTTCGCTCCATCCGTCGGTTTTTTCAATTCTTCTTTCGGCAAAGCGACACGCACACACACACACACACACACACACACACACACACACACACACACACACACACACACACACACACACACACACACACACACACACACACACACACACACACACACACACACACACACACACACACACACACACACACACACACACAGAGAGAGAAGCGATGGCAAACTTGCGCGCGCTCGAAGCGTGCCTCGCATAAGCTATTTCAATTTTTCCGCGCGAGGGTCTCGATTGAAAAGAGAGGAAAAGCGGGAATACGAATTCCGTCGCTCGTCGAGACGAATCAAGTCGCACGGCGGAAGCCTCGATTAGTCATTTTGCGCGAAAGCAGCAGGGTTGTCGAGTTTCGAATACCACCCGGTTATAAACACGAAAACATGTGCGCATCACGAGAGTTTCCCCGTAGTTGGGGAGCGCCTTGTGCGCCAAGTTTCCATCGCCGGGTAATCCTATTTGCGAGAAGGCTCCCAGAATTCGCGCGGCAACTTTGTTACCGCAAGAGCGTAGGGAGATTCCGCTCTCATCGCGCCTCCTCGAGACAAGCCCGACGAGTGGCAGCCGCGAGTCTCCGCGGCTCGGTGAATTATGTATATTTAACCCAAATGTATCGTCACATTACCCCGCTGGAAACGTACGAAAACTAGATTATACGCATTTATTAGTCATTTCAATTTAGTCGCACGTATCTTTTCGACCAGGTAAACGTGGATACGAGAGTGCTCGGCGGGAGATTTGCGTACCAAAACCAGCGAGAGTAACAACAGCAGAGGAAGAAAACGACGAGACGGGAGATGCGATCGGAGGAGTAATGCCCGAGGCTTTCCCGCTCTGGGAGCTCGGATATCATCCCCATCCCCTGTGTAACATACTCGCAGTTTCCTCCCGTCATCCTTCCGTCGAAATATCCTCGCGCAAAACGCTTCAATTAATTGCGGATCTCGAGATACATCGCGCCGAGGATTACTCGTCGTTTTTTCCCGCAAACTCTCGTCAATGACGTTTGTCGTCTCCTCGTAATTTCCACGAGCATGCATCAACGGCGAATTTCGCAGACTAGCGCGCAAAATGGCCGCGATCCGTATTATCCCATACAGCTCTTTGTGACGACGGAGCAAACTTGGTACTGCCGGCTCAAACGCACTCTGCGGAGCCTTGGTCGGAGCTGTGTATCGTGGTCCATTGATTGTCGCTCAAAGGAGCGAGTCGAGGGTTCAATGGGGCTGAAGTTCCGCGTGTGAAGGTTGTCAAAGTCCCCAGCGGAGCAGAAATTTGAGACCGCGCGGTTGTTTGCACATCGACTCTTGCGGTGGCGTGACGAAAAAACGTTTTGCGACGGTACGTCGTCGTGCAGGCTCGCCGATTCGTATAGAAAATCGTCCGAGAATTTTTTTCCAATTTTTCCATGTCGCCCCACCGTTCGAAAGCCCCAACACCGTTGAGGCGATAACGATGGCGCGCAGGGCGACACGAGTGTGGAATGATCAAAAATTCTTCACGCAAACTCCCGCAGGGGTGCCATCGAACATGGCCGGCCGAACATTTACCTTCTCCTCGTCTAACGTCTCCTTCGTACGCGAAGCATACTTGAGATTATGAGGCACGCGTTGGGAGCAAAACAACCCTGCTGCTCGCACCCCCGCTACCACCAACGCCAATCCACCGACGTACACATCTTCTCGTCTCGTGGAATGACGGAAAAACGGGAGAAAAATCGAAGGAAGATCCGAAATTTTCTTCGGTCGTGCGCGACGCAAACTTTGACTCGGCGATGCTGGACCGCGAAAGGCGGAGAGCTCAAATTCTGCGGTTTCGCGCGTGGTCGGCGCACACGTCTCGCCGCCTCATGAATCATTCATTCGAAGCGCGAGCTGCTCTTCCGCTCGCTCCACCCATCGTACACATCCGCATCCGAGCGTACTTTCCGAGCGAAACGGCAGAGGCTGGTCGCTGAATTTAGACTCTGTATCAGTGTCAATGTTCCAAAACGATGCAGCAGAGTTATCTCTCGGTTTTCGGCATTACCGCAGCAGGATGAGAGAACAGCGCGGATCTTGGCGTTTCCGCCCTTCCGTTTTCCAGCATCGACCTCTCGCCGAATCCCTCGAACGATTTACGATTCGCGTTACGTGACCTTTCCGAGCCATTGACTCGCGAATAAACGTTCATCTCACACCCGCTCGAGAAGAGCGCGTGGAACGATGAGAGACGAGGCTGTGCTGGTGTACACGCAAAACGCCGCGATAATTTCACGAATAATTCAAACTCATCGGAAGGTCGTTCGCGTTCGGTTTTCGGTCAGTCGGTCGACGCTAGGAGTGCACATCCTCCGCGGTCCACTGGAAATGCGATAATCTATAGCAGGAGGACATACCGGAAGCGATGGACCGAAAGAGCCGTTCCATCCATCTCGTCCGGATCCTCTCTTATCGATACCGCGTGTCCCGTTTGATCCGTTCGTTTCTCTTTCGCCGAGATACTCCGTCAACGGTTTTATCTCCTCGCACCGATCATCGCTTTGACCCTCCGGCGCCGAGTGTGTGTCACGTAAACCGCGGATTCCTCGTGCCCGTTCGCACGAGCCAGCATCGGCCTACATACCCAGCGATGCGGAAACGATCAACGGGGTGGATGCTCGCGCGGTTCTACGCGCATGTTCGGAGATGAAATCCGCAAAATCTATCGTTGATTCTTCCATCAACGTTTGCGACAAACTTTTCCCGATAAATCCACTCGCGTACGGCACTCGCGTTCGTGATTCCACGACGAAAGATTCTCTTTACCAGTGACGCGAATCAACGTTGCGTCAGACGCAGACCCTGCACAGGAGACCCGAGATGTGCAGGCACACTCGCGTAATTTCTAAACAGGTGCGCACTATCGGAACGGGCATTGAGGTAAACTGCTGTACAGTAGCGAGTATACGCGGTGTACGTTGCTGCAATTTACATGACAATTCGCGGTACGTACGTGTGCGTATATACGGAGGATCAAGAGTGGTCCGACGGAGGAATGGAGATGAATCGAGCTGAGCAGCGGGATGGGGAAGACGTCGAGTCAATGTCGACGCGGGGGATGAGGAGCTTTGAAACGCGAAATGTTGATAGATCGATACGCGGATTGACAGCCCCCTTATAGTATACCGACGGAATACCGCATCATATCCAACATGGCGATGTGCTAATATGCATGCAAATCTGTCATCGATGAGCTCTCGATCGCCGTGTACACTGAATAAACGTGCTCTAAATTATTGCTCCGTTTTCGTGTACACTCGAGAGTTTAACGAATTACTATTTCGTTATTTATTCATCAAGTCGACGGATTTCCTCCCTCGCGCGAGCTGGATGCGGAAACGAGGGACACTGCGATCGTCCATCTTTTTACATCGAGGGAGCGGCGAGCAGAGGGGCTTGCGAATAAATGTGACAATACAGGGGAGGAGAATAATCGCGGTCCAACTTTGATATTAATGACGGGTGAGTCAAACTTTTTCGAGGCGGAGAGAGGAAAGCGAAAAAATAAAGAAACACACGGGGGTTGCAGCGTATAAAGAGCATCTTTGGCAGCAATTTATAGACTCTGCTGCTGGGACGGTGCCGCCGCGAGGAAGCCAGCGCCGCGCGAGGAGCGACTTTGAAAAAGTGTCGTGTGTCTCGGCGCGACGAGCGAGTGTCTCTGATGACGCTGCAGCTGCTGCTGTTGCGGAAGGATAACGGAAAAGAGACGAGAAAAAAAGACGAACAAACACAGCGCTGTGCGATCTTCTTCCGGAGGATCGCACAGCGACAGCAAGGACGCGCGCAAGAAGAAAGTGGCGTCTTCATTTTGCCGGCGCATAAACTTTTAGACTTTGAATCCGGAAGCTTCCTTGACAAACACACGGCGCGACTAAAATAAATACGGAGAAGCGAAGCGGCGGGGCTTTTTTTCCTTCTCTCCGCCTCGGAGGAATGATCCGAGTTGAGCAAAGTCATATTACCGTCGAGAGGAACGAGAAAAAAAAAAGGAACGCGCGTCTTCTCCTCGGCATTCTCATCTCGCGTTTTTTTTTCAACAAAATCCGTCTCCGAGCGAGCTTCTTTTTCTCGGAGAATCAAAGCGCGTCTCCCGCGGACCAGCTTCGCGAAACAAATTTGTACGAAACGCGACGAGGTGATTTCGTCGTTTTGCCAATTGCAATTACCTGCTCCCATGCGTGTTTTCTCCTTCTGTATGCTCTCCGAGCTTTTTTCGTTATTTTTGTCTCGTTGAATTTCGACGAGAGAGACGGAACAAGAGTACGCCGGAGACGCGGAATTGTGTACACGTGTACAGGCGGAAAATACGCGCAAACTTTACGGACGAATCACTTTGAGGGTACACGATCATACGCAGGGGTAATGATATCCGGGCGCGCTTCGAAATTGCCGAAATTCAACGTTTAATGAATAATGATGCGAGGGGTGGTACAACAATATGGCGACGGCAAACAGACCGCCGCGGGACATATTCGCCATTGTTTGTTATCGCGCGCATCATGTATATTCTATATCGCGCGCGCGATTGTTGCGGTCTCACCGCGGTCCGACCTCTCCTCCGCACCGTGTACGCGGCCGCCAGCGCGCTTTTTCATCCCCAATTTCCGCGATTATTTATGCAATTTCGACCAAAGCTCTTCAGGAGCCTCGTTTTTGCGTTTGTGCCGGGAGTTTGAAAATTCATTAAAAAAAAAAGGCAACGATGACTTTCCGAGGCAATCGAGTCTGCCGCGTCTACGTTTTTTTTTCCGCAAAACACACGCCCCTCTCCCGATTATTCGGCGAAATGATATAATTTAGGCCAAAAAAAAGGCGTTCTTTTTATAACGCGTGTCCCCCAATTTTCGTCCGACGTTGTATAACGAAATACAGCCTCCGTTCGTCGCGTGTGTTTGAACATGAAAATAAAGTTGGGAAACAAGGCGAAAACAACGAGTATCGTTAGTGCGTACGCGCGGAGGGAGCATGGAAATCCGCAACAATGGGATTTAGCCAGGATTTTAGCCCGAGGCGGGGTCAGCAACGCGGGGTCTCATCCCCGCTGTATGCAGCTTATTGGGGTAGAATTTTCTCGACGCACACCGGATACGCGATCGTTCCGTCCGCCGATGGCGATCGCCATTCCGCCTACAATTAGTTCGTTACGCCTGCGATACGACGAGTGTTGCTCGATAATTGAGTACATTTTTTCGTTCCAGCCCTCGATCGCGTCTGCCACAAGCTTTCGAATTAATCCCCCACCGCTCGAGAATCTACGATCCACCATCCCGGGGGCAAAGTTCCATCGTGTCTGAAAAATGTTCGCGACTCATTCTCAGCACGGTTAATCGGGCGACATACGGTAGAGTCCAAGCCTCTCCTGTACAAAGAATTTTTTATTATTTTCCCCGGTCCCCGTGACAATTTCCATTCCGGGGAAGCGAAATTACGGTTTCAACGACGATGGAATTTCGATAAAAAGCGCAACTTTCTCGGCTAAACAAATCGCGTTTTCCCCCAGGCGACAAAAGCTCGGAGACACGCGCTGCTCTCATTTTCTCTCGTTTTTTCTTTCCCATCGGCAGGAGAAGGGTGCGCGTCTCTCTTGTTGATTAAAATCGATGTACCTTCGCATCGTGTCTCGTCTTTCGCGAGGAAAGCCGCGATCGAATTTCGCCGTTTCGAGCGTGCGTCAGTGTCCCCGGTCGTCAAGCGCCACACCGCGGGGAGCATCGGACTCGAGCGAGTTGAGAAAATGACGGTTGGATGAATAAGAGAAGAGGGAGGGGGAGGAAAAAAAAAAGAAAAAAAACGGAAAGACGAGCGACGAAGAAAGCATCGTCTCGGGTTTTGAAGGTGCTGGGTGCGCCGAGTGTAATTGGCTGCTTCCTGCGCGATGATGAAAGGCATCCCCGAGAGTAAAGAGAGAGGACTTTTTTCCCTCACGGACGCGCGATACTCGTCTCGTATTTATCGACAAACACGAGCGTCGCATTTTACATCGAGTGGAACGGGCGAAATTTCAACTACGAGTGGTAATCGAGGGGGGTTTCGCCCCAAAAAGGGGGTAAACGCGAGACAATTAATCGGGTATCCGATATTGAAAGAGGTCGACGAGTGATACGATTATCGTCGCATGTTTATTAGCCATACTTTTCTTTTCAATCCAGCCCAGCCCACAGGGGATGAATGTCTTTCTCACCCTCTCGCCCGTTGAACGGAGGAAAAAGACGGCGAGATGGCTCGTTAACTCCGCTGCTTCCTCATTCCGGTCCATTTATCTTCAACGACAAGAGCCCGCGCGCGGGTGCAGCATCGCGCGCGCTTTCATCTTTTTTGACGTTACACTCCTC
This sequence comes from Heteropelma amictum, assembly GCA_959613375.1. Classification (NCBI taxonomy): domain Eukaryota; kingdom Metazoa; phylum Arthropoda; class Insecta; order Hymenoptera; family Ichneumonidae; genus Heteropelma; species Heteropelma amictum. The sequence continues at coordinate 15,705,503 of OY390727.1, forward strand.
GCCCCGGTCTTAACGAGCTTTCGACTCGCAATTCGTTGATGGCAACGTAGAAACTCTCTCGCCCTTTGGAAGGCTGCTGCTGCTGCTGCTGCTGCTGCTGCTGGGTGGCGAGAGAAAAAGGAGCGGAGGAGGTGAACTCGGGGAGAGAAGCTGGCAAGATTGAGAAAACGAGAGGCCAAGTACGAGAGCCGAGGAGGAAAAAGGAAAAGGAAGGGAACGTGAAGTTGCGCACACTCGCGTAGTCGCGAAGAAAAGAGTTGAGAAGAAAAGCGTGCTGTACACTGCGCCAAAGTGGAAAAGGTCGATTGGCCGGAGTCTGCTCTCACGCAGCTATTCAAGATGACCTTTTTGTACCTTTGTACGTCGAGTCGCTCCTCTGAAAGTACCAACCAACGCGGCGTACTCGTCCGATCTTCCCGCCTGTTGCAGCAGCAGCAGCAGCAGCACACGCTCCGCACGATTGTTCGAGCGGCGATTCTTCTCGCGTGACTGTCTTCTCGGCTATCGTTTCTCGGATTCGCGAAACCAAGGGACTAAAAACGAAGCGCGACTAATGGTGCGATACTCAACGTTGAATATATACCCGCAGTGAGACTCGAGTGTGCAACATCCGTAGTTTCATCTCTCTCTCTCTCTCTGCTTTTCCACCGCCGTGTGGTGAATCTGGAAACGCTTCAACGCGGATGGACCCTTTGCGCACGACATGTACAAACCCTCCTGCACACTCGGATGATTATCCTCTCTCGCTGGTCCATACACACACGGACGATTCACGCTCGAATAATCGTGTCCCGGAAAGGATAACACACACACACACACACGACGATGGAGTCAACCCTGACCACCGTCTCCGCAGAGTGTGGATTACGCGGGATTCGAGGCGTAAAAGCGGAACAAACAACCGCGAGTTCAAGGACGAAGGAGGAGGGAACCAGAGCGGGGTCGTTGAAAAGTCAGTCACGGGCGAATCGATGCGTTTGCGCGTATATACGCGTGCTAAACTTTTGCGGTACAGAACACGGAGCGTCGCGCAGTGGCCGCAATCAGCCCCACCAATTTCCAGCAGTGGCTAAATCCCATGTCGTCGGTGCGAATCTCGTTGAATTCATGACAAAACGTGGGGGAGAACACGACACACGGCGAGAGTCAGACGAGAGTCATGCACCGAGAGTGCACCCCCGGTGATATAAATTACCAGAATGCTTTAACGAGATGTTGAGCCGGCTCGAGTATATCCCTCTCGAAATCCCCCATTTCTCTACATACCCCAACGCGTGTGCAGCAGCAGCAGCAGGGAGGTACGTGCGAGACGGCGTCGACGAGCTCGCGATAAGATTCACGCCCTTGGGCGAGTTTCCATGCTTCCCTCTGTGTGATACCAGACGTAGTATCAACTCGCTCTTCCGAACGGGGAGGCTAAATTCAACCGCGAGCAGTTTATCCGACCAACGTCGCACAGTGCCGCGGACTTTTGCGAGAGTTTGCGCTCGGCTATCGCGCAATACGAAAGCGCGCGATCTGTACGACACGGGTATACCGTGGAAAATCTCACGGGAAGCCAATAAGCGGCCAATATACATCTCGGTCCAGACGTACCTCGCGGGCTTTTGGAATCTCGTTGTCCAGCGAGAGCGGCAGCCGGAATGGATGGGTAACGCGCGTCGGGGATAGGATCACGGTGTATAATTTAAGCTCGTGTATCAATCGCCCAGGGGCACACACGGCAGCGGAGCTTTCGGAGGAGCCACTCTCGCAGCTGCCTGGTTTTGGAGAGACCCAACACCGCGAAGCGAGCACCGTAATTCCGGTTTGCGCAAGGCCTAGGGGATGATTTCCCGATGGATCCGCCGCGACGAGACCGTGTATTAACCGGTGAAATAAACAACCCCGTGCGCGCGAGTCCATCCGGGATCACGCCTGTCAAAAAGGGCGCGTTGTGCGGCCGCTAATCGATGCCGCAACGTCGACGTATCCATCGGGCTCGGCGTCACGACGGTATGGAGAAAAATCGAGACGAGTCATCCGTGAAAATCGTTCCTTGGCAATTTTCTCAGCGGAAAAGAAATAACGCGGTTACAGAGCGGCGAGGATGATGGACGAGGCGCCATTCTCCCCCCTGTAATCTCCCTCTCTCGCGTATCGAAGCTTTCCCTTCATCCGCCGATCCAAAAGCTACATCTTGGACAGATTCTCGCAGACTCCCGGAACAAAACTTGCCGCGGACGATGAAGCATCAGAGCCATCGATCCGTGTACACGTCCATCTCGAAGGAGTTCCCTCGATCCGTTTATCCCTGACGGGAAGACGCGCGGATTCCTCTCTGCCTTGCTCCCACGTTTTTTCTCATGCTTTATCCCTTCGCTTCCTCGCGAGATAATAATCGAATGGAACGAGAGAAAACACCGAAAGGACCAATGATGCTGGGAGCAGCTATTCGCTCGCCGAGCTGACGACGACGACGACGGCAAGCGGGAACTTTCCAAGAGTCATCCCCGTCGTATCGGGGGATAGCGAAATTTAATAAAGCTGATTGGTAAATTGCCAGCGAGAGCCCATGCGGAATTAAAGAGTGGGAGATGCCGAGGCAAAGTTGGAGGACAGGAAAGATGGGTCAGAGATGAGAGAACAGCAGACGGTGATGAAGAGGGATGCGATAGGGGTATGCAACGAACGGCTCTCGGGATATGATGGAAAGTAGCGATCGGTTGAGCGGACTTGTAGCCAACACACACACACACACACGGAGAGTGAGAAAGTTTGCCTATCGCGCGATACCCTCGAGCGGAAACTTGACTCTGAAGGATATACTCTCGGTTGCTCCTCTCTCCCACGAGATAAAAGTTACCTCGTTGCCTCGCACGAATTGACATCAAGGGCAAGATTTTTCTCGACAAAGATTGACGATTTTCAAAAAAAAAAACAAAACGTCAACAGCCGAGCATAAACGACTGTGTCAGTCTGGCCTGGACGACGGACTAGACGTGTAAATGTGAGGTCCTGGCGAGTTGGCCGAGCGGGGAACTCTGCGCGGATGCAAGGGCGCGAAAAGAGCAGTGAACGCGAGAAAAAATGCACCGCCCGGTCGTTCCGCCGCTTTGAGACTATAATGTGCACTTTTTGCTTCCGCCTGACGACCCCGTCATGCTTTTTTTCCTCCACGATTCGAACCGCGCGATCGTTGTGCACCTGCCACTGGCACGACGACGCGGTGACGCTCGTGCAGCCTTGACGAGCAACTCGATCAGTTTTCAGTTTGCCTCTCGTTTTTCCTCCCCCTCTCTCTCTCTCTTTCGCTCGTCGGCCGTCTCTCCGTCAATGGCCGTTGGCTTTTTGTTTCCTTTTTGTCAATAGACTCTTTCGTCCCGTCGAGTCGCCCACGAGCGAAGGGAAAAAAGCCTACGAAGGGATCGGAAGAGGGACGCGCCCGCCGAGAGCCGCAAAGTTCCGAGGGAGAAAGTGTACATTTCAGCAGTGTGTCTATGTAGACACACGGAAACCGGAGGGTATAAGCGAGAGAGAGAGAGAGAGAGATAAAGCACACGTCAAATCCACGTATCCGCGCTGATACTCGCCCTCTCGTCATCCCTTATCGGCTTCGTGTTACTTTACCCCGTCTATGCAGGGTATACAAGAGCGATTTCTGCACATAAATACACGTTCTATGGAGATCAGTTCCTTTCTTCCTCACTGCTGTCATGTACGGTCGTTATCTCTCTCCAGTTCCCCCAGCAGCAGAGCTTTTTGCGATTCACCCCGCTCGTGCTGTACCGCGCACGAGGCAAGTGAATCTCTCGTTTCACGCGGGTGCCACGTCTAGATTCGTTCTGTTCCGTCAACTTTTCGTGCTTTTTCCCGTAATTGGCTTCCCAAGGCCACGCCCCCAAATTTTCCATGTACCCCTATACTCGGCGGAATGCAGCTCGAATTTTGGCAGAGAAGATGGGCCTCGCGCGCGATTCGGCAATTTCCTCTCATCCAATCGTCATCGATGACTGGTCCGCGAGTTTGCCAAGAGAATCATCCACATCCCTCTCCGTTGTTTGTTCATCCCGACAAATTTTCCAATCGAGATTATATCGTCCGTGTAGATTGAAAAAATCATATATACGAAAATAAGCGGCTCTGCTGCGGGTCGCGAGTGGAGGAAAAATGCTGCTCGATGATCGCTTCCGTTAACGAACAAAGGAAGCCCCGGAGTGTCGACCGTCGAGGGGAGACCGAGTGTATCTTTGGAGGATTGGAAAATACGAGGAAAAGATCGAGAGGGTATTTTTTTCGAGAGCTCGGATTTCCAAGCATCGACGAGACACTCGCTTGAAGAATCATTTGCTCGTCGTATCACGCGAGGTTGACCGTGTGTTTTGCGATACACATATACATGTGGGCAATCGGTTTTCCTTTTTCTTACGGCTGGCCTCGGGTAACGGAAAAAAAGAAAGCGTTTCGCGGTCGTGGGGATGAAACGAGAGCGGGCTTTTCGAGTATAGAAGAAAATATTAGGGTCGTTTTAGTCCGAACCTTTTTGAAGAACCCTCGGTTCTCCATTCTCCGGAGTATCCTGAAGAATATTTACACCCTTATACCCGTCTGCATGGCACGGGGGTGGCACGAGAGATCTCGAGTGCGTCTCGTGGGCGTATTTTCGCGTCAAAAGAGCCTCTGCCCCGGCGGTGTGTCCATTGTGACGAGGTTTGTGTACACCTTGGGGGAAATAATAAATATTGATCCACGCCGAGCGGTACAAAGCTTCCAACGAAAGAAGAATTTATCCTCAACCGGAATAATAAATCCCTCTTCCGAGCCATTTTCGATGGCTTCCGTATTCTCCTCGTGTCGGCGATAAAATCATTTGTAAACCAACTCGTTGACGATCAACCGTTTTGTATTCATTCGAGCGCAAAAGCTCGAAAAAAACGAAACCACCGGCATCGTCGCGTGTTCCGCGTCTTTCCTCCCGAACCGCAAAGCACCTCGAACTTCCTCGAGTCTCCTGAAAGCTCCGAGACACCTCGGCATGTGTATATCCTACATAATGACCCTCGAGGCTCTCCTCCAAGGACGAGCGCATCTTTCGGTCGGTGCTTACGCTCGGTGCACACCACCACGGGGCAGAAACATGGAGGAGATCCGGGAGATCCGCAGGAAGGAGCGTTCTCGCAGTTTTCGAACTGGGTCGTGGCTTTCGCCTCTCTCTCGCCCTCTCCTCATCAAGCATCCTCTTCTTCTCTTTTGTACCGTTGCACACTCGGTGTTGGAGTACTACACCGAGGATAATTGTTATACTTCCGTCCCACCCTCTCTATCCCCCTTTTTGTCTACACGGACACGAGAAATCAGAGGATTTCGGATTACGAGATGCCGCCGCTCCGTTACAAACGAGGAAGAAAGACACCGCGCGCAGTCCGGGAATAGAAACTGCCGCGGGATGAGCGGACTCTGCTCCTCCGCCGCCGCTCGGGTCTTGAAAGTTTCACGAGCAAAGCTCGTTTCCCTCTGGTCTGAGCGAATAACGACCCTCACCACTGGCGAAACTCGCGGGCTCTCTCTCCAACGGAGAATTTACCAACGCGGACGGTGGATTATCGGAGATGGCGATGAATTCGTTCTCGGTTAATTCCATCGGATAAAAAATATCCTCCTCCTGAACTGTACATGACTGAATTAAATCCATATATCCGGCGGTTCTGTACATGCGCCGCTCGAGGGCCACGCGAATGCGGAGTTTGCCTCCACCTTTTTTCTTTCATCTCGCAATTCGTTTCAATGAGACGCACCTCGTGGATTCTCCGTGAGAAATGCCGAGCACATGCGGGGGTTAAAAAATGTATCAAACAAACTTTTCGAGCAACCCCGCCGGGCTGCTTCTTCGCACGCGTATATACATCATTTTTGCAATATTCTTACCGTGCGGTGCGGGGTTGCGTTGATATTCACGATGCGATAAAACATTCGAGAAGAAACGGAGGCTGAGACGCTTTATGGCCGCGGGTACAGGCGCAGTTTCCCCGGGGTTTTCTCGGACCATGACGCGCGCTCGGCGGTGATAAACTTTCCTGCGCGAGGTGCGCATTGGTTACATCGTCGGAGCATGAAAAACGCAAAACACCGTCGTTTCCCATGCTGGACCCGGAGGCTGCCTCATTCTCGATCGTCGAATATTCCTCGCACGTGTCAATTAAGGCACACGTAGTGCGATGATACACAAACGCACATTTTTGTTTCAAAGACAACCGGAGAAGCCTCCGCTTCTCCGGTTTTATTCTCGCACGTGTACAACGGAACAAGTTCGCGAACTCGCGAACACGAGAAGAGAGAGGAGCGGGCCTGGAAAGACAAATATGCCACGCACGTTTGCCCTGCGATATAAAAGTCGAATAAAGGTGTCCTCTTACGCGTCGCACCGGCGGTGAGAATTGGCGATACACGCGATCGGAATATATACATCGCGTAAATAACAAAAAAGATGAAGGCGCTTTGTCGCTGCGTGTTTATCGGTGCTTTTGCGATTTGTCCGGAGTTTGCGCGCGGCTTTTTCCTCGCTCTTGCGGCGGGGGGGAGTTTAACGCTTCCCGGGGATGAATTATTCATTTAATTTTCCCGGGGAACGAAAAACGGGCGGACAAACATGCGGAAAAAGAGAGACGCGTGCGGATTTCGTCGTTTGGCTCGCAACCATGAATTTACCACCCGAAAAGCAACGTCACCGCGGCCCTCTGGCGTTGCGACGAGAAAGTCTACCGACGAATAAGGATGATCGAACCGCTAATGCGCCAATAAGCACCGTCGGCCGTTCCGCCCCCCTCGTTCTCCTCGAGCGTTTGAATCGAACGCGTTTGAAACGTAAAAATGCCAAGTGTTTCATGGGACTGAGGATTTATCAATTTTTCATCATTTTTTTCAAATATTCGAGACGAAATTTCAATCTCCGGTCCAACCCCCCGCCCCCCTGTGCAATTTTATACTCGATGATGTAATCCTTTTTGTTCCATCGTCAATTTCATGCGAAACGTTCGAGTCGCCCTGGCCGTGAAATTTCCAATGTCATTAATCATCGAGAGCTTCGTGTTTGACAGTGGATAAGCCGGGTGTGCGCCGCGTGTATCGCGTATTCGCCAATTTTCAACAGAGCCGAGCGTTGACGGATGAGTAGCGAGAAAAAAAAAACAGCGACAGCGAAACGAGAGCAACAGTCGATATGCATCGAGGCGAGTGCACATTTTTCCTCAAATGTCTACTTTTTATTTGGTATTTTGTACCCTCCGGGCTTTCCCCGCTCGACCTCGATGTGTTTTATCGTTTCCACGTTCGTGCGCGCACATGTATACACGTTTGCGCTCGTCGCGGGACGTTTTTTGCTTCACGAATCATTTGGCAGTCGAACGACGCTGCCTATTATTTTCCAATAAACTCCGGCTCGCCAAAGCCAAAAAAAAAAAAAAAGCAAAAAAATATCCAAACGATGACGCTGGGCGCCGCGTGTATTCACCGTCGCACGCGCGTCCGAATTGACGGATGCGGACGCGCGAGCGACATTTGCTCGCGTAAAACCAGCATATTCTCTCAACCACGCTATATATACCGTAAAATACATCGTATATATGTATCGTGTATGTTTTTTCCCTCTTTATTTCCTCTCTGAGCGATCGGCGCGATGGTCCTTCGTCCCTGGTCGCTCGCCCTCGTATATATCCACATATACACGGTTGTTCGTACATGCACAAGAGCCGCGGGCATTATTATTGCCTCTATACAGCACGCGATGATAAGAGGTCGCGCGCGTATCACTGCGCTCTCGTTATTGGCCCTATGAATACACATTATCCGCCGCAGCGAACGTCGGAGGGTGCAAAGACACCGACATCCCTCCGGTATATCTTTGCCGCTCGCGGGTCATCGATCGTACGAATCCCTCGGATATTTCTTCCATTCCCTCCCCCTCTGCGCGAGGCATTCGCCGCTTTCCCTCTGCCTCTCTGCGACCCTCCTCCCCATCCATTCGCTCGCTGTTCTACACTACAGTACGATTCTAAAATTGGACCTCAAGGAAAATTTGCCCAACGGCGTTGGATTCCGCACGCCGCGCGCTTGACACGGAGCTCCGCGGGCTCCATCTTGAAATTCCCATCGTGCTTGCTGCTGCTGCACGCGGTTGATCGGGCAGGGGCCAACTGCTTCTACACTGCGGTCTGTTTCAAATTCGTTATTGCAATTTTGCATTAAATTTGATGTAATGTAAAAAATCGAGAGACCATTCAGAGTCTGCTCGCCGCCAGGCCCCCTTCCGAGAGAGCAAATAACTTTATCGGTGCTGAGCAGCATCGAAATGAAATTTCTTCGACGCCAATCACTCTCGAGGGGGCGAAAAATGCTCTCTCGGTATAAAATCAATTTTCAGACGTATTACGCGAGGACGGAGGAGAGCGAGAGTCGAGTCCCCCTCTGGCAGTTTCAATCCAATCGACTAAATGACACAACGACGTCAGCAGAGGGCGATATCTTCAAAGTGGAGGAGGATAAAGCCACTCTGCGAGGAGCTATTCGCCCCTCGGCCATTTTCCATGCTCGATTTTTCCTTATTCCATATGGGCGTAATTGCATCAAGATCGAAATCCGAATCGTACGAAATTACGTATACGGATTATCGGAGAAGCAGTTTGCATTATCTTCGAGAGGGCCAAGGCTGATTTCGAGTGCTGATCAAAGATATTCCCTCTTATCGTGATAAATGCACTTGTCACTGTACACAGAGAGAGAGAGAGAGAGAGAGAGAGCATTGAAAGGCGATAAATATCGGCCTCGCACCGGAAACAGAAACGGACATGACGTCAGCGCAATTTGCCTCGCTCGATTCCTCAATATTTGTATATCCGTGTACGTCATCGACTATACACGTTGCAGATCGAACGAGCAACCGCGCTGTCGTGCATTTTTTACGTTTTTTTTTCGAGCGAAAACGGTGGTCCGGAAAGATTCAAAGTTGCGTTCTTCAAAAGCGGCTTTTACCCGTATTATACCTCCCAGAGCCACGGGAATGTTTCACTTCGCTCTTCGGTTCAATAACATAATGCAGATCCATTTTGAAAATTGAAGCTCACCTCCACAGCCTCCGTGCCCGCGGACTTTTCGACTCTGCCGGTCCAGCGGAGCCGCGCGAAACACGCGCTCGTTTCGCCATTATTATTATTACGATCGCACGCACCGTTTCATCCCCATCGAATTTCACGATCCTCGATGCTTTTTTTTTTCTTTTTTTTTTCATTCATTTATTCCCCCGACACCTCGTACGTCGCACACGTGCATCACTGCGTTTTCGTTTTATTTTTCCCCGTGGCTCTGGACCTTTTTTTCTTTCGTCTCTCGCGCCGGCGGCGGAGATGAGGATGCTGGGGAGGAGGAGGAGGAGGAGCGACAGAGGACCGCGTGCGTGTTTGCAAATGGAGCAGCGTTAAACCGCCAAGCTGAAAAAGTTTTCCATATTCAAGACCGATACCGGGCGATATATTTCACCGTGGTAAAAGTTGAACAATTTCATCTCGGCGCCCGGCAAGATTTCTCTCCGATATATATTCTTGATAAGCTCGGACGTGAAATATACGCAAAGTCCGTCCCGGGAATTTTAATCTTTTCGCGCGGGTGTACATGTGCACCAGGAATTTTCCAGCGGAGGAGCCCAAGCCCGAGGAATAATGCAAACCGGGCAGACGGGAATATTTTGTTTGAAACATCGATTGAAAAGAATTTTCAATGCAGGGGCTCTCGGCGCGTTCTTATTTCCCCGCTCGCTGCTGCTGCTGCTGCTGCACGTCGCGTAATAATAATAATATCCGCGCACCCCTCAACCCCCTTGAAGGGATGAGCCGCGCGACGGAAGCGCTGCAAACAAACGCATCATCCGGCGTGACCGTCTCTCACCGAATCGATGCGTTTGCATTCGAAAAATTTCGTATCGAACGCGCGGAATTCACGCGAATATATTTCCGATATTATTCGAGAATCGTATCGATGGAGAGTTTGAAAAAAAATCACGGCAAACATCCTCAAGGAGCAACGTTTTTCGACCATACGCGAGAGTGAAAACTTTTTGCGAAATAAACGTTTTTTTTTTCTCGTTTATCGTAAACGCCGAGTAAAAAGTGTCTGTTCGGAGAAGAGGAAAACGCGGTGAGAGTCGCTTTTGAAAATGGCGAGGGGGGCCAAAAAACGGTTAATCCGGCAAAGATGCGGAAGGTGAAGCGCGGCGCGAGATTATCCTCCAGAGTGTATGCCGAAACAGCAGCAGCAGCAGATGCTGTATCCACTCGCTCTCCGGCGTGCGTACAGCCAAAGCGGATAAACGCGAGAGGGTAAAGGGAGAATTTCGGAGGAAGAAAGACGCGAAGGGAATTTGGGAAAAGTTTGCCGGCGAATATCCGACGAATGGCTGGGAGAACAACGTTTTTATGTATTTTCTTTACGACGAGGAGGATTATCGTGAGCGAAAAAATGCCGAGGGCCGCGCGGGACGGGGAAAATTCCCGAGGATGCCGGGAGAAATTCCTCGCTCGAAATATTTCCTCAATGAGGATTAATCAAGAAAATCTGCATACCCACACACACACACACACAAATCGTCGATTGCTCGTGAAATCAGAATGGAAATCTCGTGAAATCCGCGTGAAGAAAATGTCGTTGAAATCGATATCGTACACGGCAAAAAATGAAGAAATCCGTCATGTGTCATTGCGCGCAGCTATAAAGTGTGCAACGATTTGTGTGTCTCACGGAAACAGCCACCCTTTGACAAACGCGAATTTGTCTCGCGATTTTCAGCGAAATTTCGGCCTTTTTTTCCTCGCGAAAGTTCAACGAAAGTTGAACAAGGTGAGGCGCGGTTAACGCCAGGGGGGAGGCTGGCTCGGATAAGGAAAATTCGAGATAGCGCGCCGAGGAACGAGGTCCGAAAGTGGCAACTCTCCTGGGCGATGTATATACATGTACTATGGATATACATATATACCGCAGTTGTACATGGACATTTTCTCCGATTCTCGTTCTCCAGCTGCGCGAATTCTGCAATACTCGCAAACGGAAATTCCGCCGCGTGTGTATACGCGGGATTGCCCGAGAGCAGCAGGGCACGAGAAAGGAGTACTTTTTTGCAGCTATGTGGAAAAAAGAAAAAAAAACAGAAAAAAAAAGGAAGAGGGCGATGGCCGAGAGACGAGACGAGAAGGAAAGCAAGCTCGCTCGCGCTTTCTTCCGAGCCAATCGGCACTTGGCACGGCGAAGCTCATCCTCTGGCAGCGGCGTTATTCTCCGGACTTTTAGCTCGAAAAATCCCGGGATAAAAGTAAAAGCACGCTGTACGTGTGTGTATGATTTGATTTCACACCGTATTTCCGCTCGTCGAATCATCTTTTTCTTTTTCAAAAAAACTCGACATTCGCGAGAGCATCCTCGATGAGTATCCGAGCGTATCCGATATGTGTACGTCATTCGTCTCTCGGACATGATTTTTCTCGGGGTTTTGAGAAACACGCGGAGATTCTCTCCGCGAGGGGGAGCGAGGGCATCAGGAGGAGAGGAATTATCCTCACCTGAGCGCGACCGACTCCTCGTAATCGAGTGATATTCAAATTCAAGCACCGCGACCGCTCGCGATATAAAGCGTTTAAGCGACTTTTAAACTTTATTTGACTCTCAAAGTGTCGTCGTGCTTTTTTCTCTTCTCTTCTCATCTCGCTCCGCGTGTCCGACGTGCGTCGCTCGTACCGCCGACGGAAAAATAGGTAAAACACACTCATCGACGAAGAGAAATAAGCTCTCGAGATTGTAATTACCGAAACACGCGTGTGGCTCGCGACAATCTTCAAGTTGCGAGCCGGCATCGCGGATACTCGCGGATATTCGCGGCATTCGATAAATGAAAATACACCCGCCCATTTATTGTTCAGAGCCGCGAATATGCGATGTATGAATACGAGAAACAAGAGGGAACACGGTTTAAGGGGAAAAACAGCACGTGTGTTGAACGAGGCTTTGTTTCCGGTGTCTGGAAAAATCCGTGCATTCCAGCACGTGCACGTTTGATATCGTACATGCGGCAGTGGCGAAATAAACGGCGTAGTGCGAGGTGCGGAGAATATAAGGTCAAAAATAGCGCAAACGACGTTGGCGACGGATGAGAATAGAAATGGCGCGTCTGCGGCGGCGAGGAAACCTCCTGGCTGGGCTGGTCGTGCGATAAACCGCGAGAGAAAAAACGTAAATAGCCGCTGGCGTATACGTTTATATATAAGCGTCTCTTTCCTCTGGATTTTCACAATTTTCCTTATTCCGGGGATACTCGAAAGCTCCGACATGACTCCAACTTTTGCTCCTCTCTCGTTGCTCGCACCTGATTCGGGCTTATTCTTTTTCTTCCTCCGTTTCGTTTCTCCTCTCTCTCTCTCTGCGGTGAATTCTCTCGCGCACCGAGAGTGGGCTATGAAGCCTCCGGAGCGGGTAATGCAGTCCTCGGATAATAACCAGGGCGAATAAAAACGAAAGGTGAGTGCCCCGCAGGGAAAAAACGAATGCTGGATATAGCCCATTTTCCCCACGCTCTCTCTCTCTCTCCCGGTGCGGTGCAGTGTCTATAGTCGCGCAATTTCTCTGCAGAATCCGGGGAAAATTCAAACAAGCCTGTATTGCCCTCAACTGACTTTTCATACTTGCTTTTGTGCTTGATTAAGCAGAAATAATGCATCATTTCATTCTCTCTCTCTCTCGCTCTTTTTCTCTCGTTCTCTGATGCATATATACAGGCGCTTTCCATCTCCGAGCTCGTACATCCACGAGGAGAGTATTAATGAAAAAAAAAAAACACAGCAAATTCCATATACGCCGTTGAGAATTCTCCAATCTGTTGATCCTCCGAAGCGCGGGGGAAAAGTGCACAAAGACGCGTGCCTGAAATGGAAATGCCGCAGGGAGCATCAACAGAGCTCGTAAAAGATGTCATCTCAGCCTCTTTTCTTTCCTCTTTCCCCCGCCTCGCTCTGAAGCTTTCTGATTTCATCAAAGACGATAACGCATAATTGGAGAAGGCGAAACGTCGAAAGAAGGGGATGAAAAAAAAAAGAAATAATAATTCCGGCATTTGCCCGCGATGATTCGTTGCATCAACGAGGGTATGTGCGGTAAGGGTCCAGCGGACGACCTTTCGGGTTCGATAAACCCGTTCGGTTCGGTCAACAGACCGGAAAGCGTGTATACGTGCGGACCCCTCCATGTACGTACATACAGCAGTGTGTAAATATACATGTATAATAAAAAATCGAGAGTGATATGCACGAGGTATACGTCCATCGTCGCGAATCGAGAGCGAAAAAGACCTCATCGTCGGGATTCTGTATTTCCATCTGCGCCTGAGTGGCCAGCGTCCGTGTCTCATTACCTACATAACGCGCATATATAATACTCGAGTCTCGAGTCGATGGTCCAAAGTCCAATGTGTTTTCTCAATTTTATTCCCGATCGGCTTTTCCTATACGTCATTTCATCCAGCAGCACCGCGACGTATTCTCCGCTGTGTGCATTCATCCAAAGTGGAAGCGAGTGTTTTTCCACAATTTATTCCTCGGTCCATCGTGTTTTTTCGTCGACATTTCGACCGCCGCGGGTCAACTATATATTTAATATATATCTCGAACGGAGGCTGTGTTTGCTCGCCCTCGTCCGATCTTTGCCGACTCTTGTCACTTGATTCGAGCTCTCGTTATTCGCGAAACAACGCGGGGAGAGGCTCAGCATCCGGCAAAATCCACGATCAATGAGCAGACTCGACGATTTGCCGAGAGTTTTTTTTCACCCCCCCTCCAAAGGCGATATGAACTCGGACTGGAATTCGTTCAATCATCGCGACCCCTCAGAGTTCACTCTTCTCGATAACCTTTTCATCGCCCACATGTATATACATACACTTTTTTGGCTCGACCTCATCCCCCTGTCCTCCCAAAAGCAGCAGTAGCAGCATCCCCGGGGCGAGGTATCTCCAGTCTCATCGGCCGCGGGAGGGTTCGAAGGAGCGAGAGGAAAAAAAAGAGCGATGCGATCGCGGAAAGACGCTCTCTCTCTCTCTCGTCTCTCTGTCGTCGTGGTCGCTCTCTGGTGGCACAGATTCACGGTAAACTGACTCTCGTCCGTCAGTACCAGGGCGCGCACGCGATGCAGCACACACGGCGAGGGACGAGGCGCGCAACTAGACCGTGTATAAAGGAATTTTCCACTGGGACGTGCAGCAGCGCAACGTCGACGTGGAATATCCAGCATCCGGGAGGAAAAGGGAGAGATGCCCGGCGAGGAGCACGCGGAGATTGACTCGAGCGATATATTTCTGGACGACGTGTGTGTGTGTGTGTGTGTGTGCGTGTACGTTGACCCACGGAGAGACAAATGGCCGAGGGACCAAGCGGAATTCGAGAGAGAGAGGGAGAGAGAGAGTAATCTCGGAAACTCGGCGAATCGAACGCTCTTCGAAACATTTATTATTATTCCTGCGCCTATATCGTACGGGGTGAAATTCACCCCTATCGAGAAGAGCCCTAAAAGACTCGGGAATCGGCCCACATTTCCCGTACGAAAAAATACCCGATTCATCGACGCGCAGCAGCAGGCTGCGGGACGAAGAATATATTTCTTTGCCTGCTCCACATTGATATTTTTTTCGAGCTGACGGGATCCGTATTTGATTTCGACATAATTGATTATGATAAATCGAGGGAAAAGAGAGGCTCGCCCGATTAGTCAGAGTCATTGAATACCTGCTGGAAACCATGACACACACTAGTGTGTCTTCATCTCGAGTGACAGCTACGCAGCGAGATAAGCAGGCCGCGCGGATTAAAAAGCCGTACACGGCGCCGCTACCTCGCCGTACGAGAATAAAAAACACGAGTCATTATTAAACCGCGACGTTTCTTTTTCTTCGCACACCTGGACAAACAAGGGGGGCGTGTACTCGTCATCGTGACATCGTTTGCGTAGTATTGACGACGAAAAGAATAAAAATGTTGCGCCACAGTGACAAGCGAAGAAAAAATGCGTATATTATTGAAAAAAGAAAGAAAAAAAAAAACCGCGCCGAGCCTCCTGTCCATTGTACTCCTCTTATCATTTTTTCGCTTCTCAAACGCTGTGTACACGAGCGGAATAGAGCAAACGGCGATCGACGCACGGTGGCATGTGTAAAAAAACGAGGGTCTGTCGCTCCGCTAACAGCAGAGACGAGCTCGTCGTATCTCGAGAATTATCATCGTCGAATATTTCATTAGACGGATCACGCCGCGCGTATTTCTCATCGTGACATGTGTATGTAATACGCCTATCGCGTACGATTGAAATTTATCATTCCCCCGCATCGATGCGTAAAAAACGCACGCGAGAACGCGTACACACGCGCGTATTTGCTCGGACTTTGATCCTTTCGCGCGAGCTCGCGAAGAATCCTTCAATCTTCCGCGTCCCACGATGAGAGGACCCTCTGTCGTGTCCTCTCCTTCGCGCCGTCCCTTACACGGCATTTATCGTATACGTCGGCGCGTGTCGTCGCGACGCCATCGTCGGTCTATCCGGTAAGCCGATTCGTGTATACCGACGTAAATCACCCGCAGAGCCTTCCAAACAAACCCGCAGCAGAGAGGCTGTACGACACGGTGCCGGGATACATCGAGCGTGAGATATATCCGCCTCGCGCAGCATCTTCCTCAAAGGGAACAAGACGGAGCGCGCGCGGGTATCATCTTGCCCACCGCGGCGAGATATATATATGGTACACAGGCTTGCTCCGAATCTGAACCTTTCCCGCTTTTCCTTCTCGTTTCTCGCGGCTGATACAAAACACACACTCGTCGGATTTTCCCACGAGACGAAACGTAACAAAAGTAATTCGGAAAAGAATGATATATTTCGGATATTGCTCGGGGTGGATCGATTTCATAATTGCCGGCGATGAGTATATATTCGCACGGGGTAAGGATCACCCTGGTTTATAAACGGAAAGCGTATACAGTTATCACCAGGGCGATAGCCGACGACTGTGCGCGCGTATACCGGCGCGGGGGGGGGGGGGGGGGTGGATTATCACCCCCGCGTTTGCGGCGCATGCCGGGCGAGAGATTCTACCGCGTTGGGCGATACGCACCGCGATAATTATTATATACGAACGGAAGTACAGCGAAGATTAGCGAAACACGAGAAATACCGCGAGGGTGTGTTTATAGTACGCGTTACGAGAATGTAAATCATGATCGAGTATCCTCGCGGTGCGCCCCCGCGCTTGTTATGTTTTCATCGATAAACACCCGCTCATCTCGAAAATACCTCTGTTATATATCGCGCGAGTTTGTCAGCAGTCGGAAAAGAGTGTACGCGCAGTTTGGATAGATCAGACACCGGTGGACCTCCTCGCGGCTATATAGTTGCGGAAAACAGCAGCGGAGAGAGCGCGAGAGAGGGTTTCGGTCGTTGCCCGACCACTGGGACCCGCGCGGTACCCTCTAATCTGCATCCCCAACTACTCTCGCAGTTTATCTCTGTGCAACGAGAGCCGAGAGGCAACGGGGGTGTGCTTTTCGTTACGGTGGCACTGACGGCACTGTGTGACGCCGAGAGCGCAAACATTTTCACCCGTATGCTTATATACATACGTGTACACATGTAGTAGTCGAGGTCCGCGTGGAATCCTCGGAGAACAGGAGCGTCGAGCATTTAAAAGCCTCCCCCGCGTCGCCGCGCACACACACGCACATACACATATGTGTGTATATAATGTTCGCAGAGAGACTTCAATTATGGCGTTGCAGAGTGCCCTTTGCACCCCGCGCACGCTCCCTCCCTCGCTCCTCGTTTTGCTTCGATCATACCCTCTCCGTCGTCGTCGTCGTCGTCGTCGTCGTCGTTAAGGGATTTCCCTATCCGACTGCGTACGTACGCGAGCTTGCCAAACGCCGGATCTCACCGAATTAGCCGTGCAGCGAGAGCTTACCTCTATCTGCCTGTGCTTTAATCGGAATGTTATCATCGGGCTGCTGGATCATGCGGAACCGCGATCTCTCGCGAGCCAACACCGCGATATCGCCAGGACGGATTAAACGCTGCGGGACGAAGCCTATCGCCGAGGCTGCTATACGCGCATTTCGAAGTACCTACGCGTTTCCGAGAGCACCGAGACTGCACCGAGACTGCACCGAGAGTGCAGTTTAGAGGCAATGCCGCTTTTACTGTTTTTTCTCGCGAGATTATCGAAGCCTCGGCTCTACAATTGGCATTTCCACTCTGCGTCCTTATCATCTTGTGGCGAATTTCATTACTCATCTCGTTTGATTAATCGTCAGAGGCGGTGAAATAATCGACGACACGCTGAAACTTTCGGAATGAAATCTTTCCAAAAGAAGCTCCAATGAAACGAGGAAAGAAAAACGTCTTTGCAACGTCATACATCGATCGTCACGGTGCGCGACTCGCTTGGATAATGATTTATCGTTAATTAGTATGCCGGCTGGCGAGTGCGGCTCCGCGAGAGTGCAAAAACCGAGTCTCGTCGCTCCGCCGTTACTTTTTAATTGTTCCTCGCGAGTCAAACGAGAGATCAAGATACGCCGCAGCGGGGGAGTTTAATGAAAAGCTGTTTGAACAGGACGAGTCTATCCGCCGGTTGTGTCTTCCACCGCGAGAGGGCTTTTACGTATATAGTATAAACGCGTCCTACCGCGGTAGGACGAGGAGAGAGCCTTCCCACGTTTCATTTATCCCGCTATAATCCGGAAAACCGCCGAGAGCACGCGCCGTCTCTCCGTCCCTCTCATCTCATCCGCTGTTTTCTTTTCATCGCGCTACAACCGCGATCACGACGGGCGCAGCTATATTTTCCTCGAGGTGCATTCCAGCGCTCTTGGATTATACGCTCATCGGGACATTTATCTCCCTTTGTTCGCAATGTCGGACGCCCGAGCGCGCCCCCAAAACGAAATTCGGCCTGAGCCTTCCCTTGACAAACGGTACACATCGTTTCTTTCCGTTTCAACGAAAAAAATTGATTTTCCTCCGGGTTGAAAAAGAAAATTCAGAGACCGACGCGGAAGGAATCAATTCAGAAACACGTTGTTTTCAGCCCAGCCCCTCGATATTGAGAAATTATCGTATTTCCATATATTCCAAACGGTGTATATTTACTCGCTCGATAATCGCTATGGAAGTGGAGCATATCGAGAGAGAGAGATAAAAGAAAAAAAAAAGACGCGACAAAAGTCGCTGGAATTTCGTTAAGGTAGTTCTATCGTTAGATTCAAATCGAGAAATTGTTTTGCAGTTTTTCTCACGTACAAAATGGTTCGCGGGCTTCAGTTAAATAAGAAAAGTTGTTGCAAATCGACTAAAGAACAGCATACTCCAAATTCACGGTCATCCCAGGTGATATGTGCTTGCTCTATAATTACAAAAATTGCGAAAAAAATTTTCTTAAGATTTTTTTGGAAAACTCGAGAAATCTTCTTTGATGTTGCATAAAAATGTATGCAAAGTTTTAGAAGGCTTCACCACGTAGAAGCCAAGATATTCATTGATGAAAATGCAACTTTTAACACGCGCTCTTACGAGAGACTACCGAAAATTGTGATTTTTACCAATAAATATCTCAACTTCCACGTGGTAAAACCTTCCAAAATTTATTACACACGTATATATGACATCAAAGAATACGTATTCAAATTTTCAACAAAATCTTAAGAAAACGATAAAACGATAGAACTACCTTAAACTCCCGGCGGCTGTCGCGGACCACTCGTGGCTTCTTGTGCAAACGTTTTTATCGCTTGCGCGCTTTGTTACCCACGAAATCATGTGTCACGAGAAAAATAAGTATATTCTCGCACGAAACGCGTGCCGTCCCGAGCGGATCGCGGGAGAAAAACATGTGTCGCATAATCGCGCCGGTTTCGAAGCGATCGGGCGGATCTCAAAGTTCTATGCACCGTTTGGCCGAAGCGATAAATTACGCGAGGACGAATGGTGAGGCCCGCGGGTGATAAACGAGAACAAAAACGTCATCGATCAGCTCGCGGCTCCAATTACCATATCCATTGGAGGAATTCGGCGATTCGTGCGACGATGAGAGACAGAAAAGTGGGTATAAAAGCCGCCCGTTTCCCATCTCGGGACAAACACGGTCCTCCGCTGTCGCCTGACGACGAGCTTCGACGAATCATCACCGCGCCCGCTCGAGGGAATTCGAAAATGAATCTGATACGTGAGTAAAAATTTAATCGCGACGATGCGGAGAGCCCTCAGCGGGGAGTCTGTGAAACAAAAGGACATTTTCTTTAGTAGTTTTGCTTCTCGCGGTATCGACGGCGCATCTCGCTTCGGCGGGCAAGGACGGCACGTCTTTCGAGTTGGAACCGCTTTTTAGAGAACGCCCGACGACGACGAAGACGACCCGCGACTCCAACGACCACTTGGCCAAAAGCTTGATGCGCTTCGGCATCGAATTGTTCAAGGTCATTATCCTCAGCAGACTCGCTCGATCTCGTTTCTTTTTGGCGCTTCGGTAACGACATTTTTTCATTCTCGCCGTCACTACAGGCTCATTGCACGATCGAGCCGGGATTCTTTGCTCTACCGACCCTCGGTATATCCCTGATTTTACAACTGTTGCGTCACGGAGCGGAAAAACCGGCTCTACAGCGATTGAACAAGGCCCTCGGTTATGCCACCACGGATGAGCCTGCCGCCGGCACAGACCAGCTTCGGAAACTCGTAGACTGGACCAAGGTGAGAGGTTCGACCGCGCGACGTCTTCCTCATCGATGCGATGAGAATATTCTTCAGCGATGAAATTAACACGGCACTGTCGAATCGAATTTGATTCCACAGCAATTGG
Source organism: Heteropelma amictum (assembly GCA_959613375.1). Classification (NCBI taxonomy): domain Eukaryota; kingdom Metazoa; phylum Arthropoda; class Insecta; order Hymenoptera; family Ichneumonidae; genus Heteropelma; species Heteropelma amictum. The sequence goes on from OY390727.1 coordinate 15,725,400, forward strand.
CGTACTACGGGGCGCGAGTAAATTACACGATTCTGCACGCGTACGGATCGGACCTCGAGGATTCCTTCATGGAGGAGATTGACGGACTTTTCGGTTCGACGCCGCGACGACTCGAGTCGTGGGACGACGTAACGAGCGGCAAGGCCATGTGCGAATGGTCCGAGGACGCGGGGCTGTCTCTTTCGTACAATCGTGAGTGAAAAATTCGTCTCGCGTCTGTACGCGTTTCTCGCACTCGGATGTTTCACGCTGAAATCGTCAAATTTCCATTCACGACGCAGACAGCTTCGCGGGCGAGGAATCTCTCGTTCTCGCCAGCTTCGCGACGTTCGCCTGGAATTTCCACGTTGGCGAAAACTCGATACGCCCCCTTGAAGATGACTTTTATTACAACAACAAGAGAGTACTGAGGAACTTCGAGTACGTGGAGGTAACAGGTAGAATGCCGTACATGGAGTTGTATTTCGTTCGAAGGTCGAAAGGCCCTCGCGTGATTTCCGTGGCGCAGTGCCTCGAGCTTCGGTCGACGGTAAATAAAATCATTCTCGGAGCGTGTGCATAAAATCGACTTTGAATCGAGACGCGCCTGTTCACTCCTGCTGATATTTCATACCGTAGAATTTGCACCTGAGCACGGTCCTCGTGGTGCCGAAAAAAAGGAGCCACATCGTCGATCTCGAGCAGAGTCTCGACGAGCCCACCGTGAGTCACGTGCTTTCAAGCCTGAAGATGCACCCGCTGATCGCGACACTGCCGAGGCGGCTGTACCTCGAGAGCGCCGGCGATCTCGTCGAAACCCTCGAGCTCAATGTGAGTCCAAAGATCCTTGAACCAAACGCGAAACGACGCGTTTTTTTCAAACCGAAATACACATGTGTATTCGTCGATATTTCAACAGGAGGATCTGGCCCATGTGTTGAACGGAAATACGAGGGACTTTAAGAAAATCGTGCGGTCACGTCCGATAAAGGTGGGCCCTGCACCGTATCAGGCTAGCTACTCTCACGATTGGATCACCGGTGAGTTCTCGTCGATGCTCCGTTTCGCTCTTCGCCTGGCTGGTGACGCTCGAATTTCCCTAAAATCGGCGCGATTTTTGTCTTTCAGGGTCTCGGATCGAAGCGTCGTCCGGCCCGAGTGACGATATATACACGGAATTGCTCGCGAATCGCGTCTTCGTCATAATGCAAATCGACAGAAGTGACCCGCATCGACCCCTCCTTCTCTCCATGGGACGCAATGGCTGGGTGCCGGACGTAACCGATTGAGAATCAACGGATGGACCCTGCGGGGATGAATCTCGTACAGAGATTCATTCATCGTGGACGAAGAAACACGACGACGGTATAGGCAGCGTCTGTTGAAAATCCCACGGGATGACGGTCGTTGCTGAAGACGTTGAAACGAAAAATTTCGAAATTTTTCATGTTCTTTAAAGTAAATTAACCGAAATTACTTTTTCCCCAACCCAATATTCATATTTGTGCGTTTATCGTCATTTTTATTCGCAATGTCGAACGAGCAAGAAAATGACGTAATCCACCGTCGCACGACACGCGAGAAACGTTGTGAAAAAAGATGCTCATTTTTCGTCCGGGGGAAAAAAAATCAATGTACATATCGATTATTTATAAGGATCACGAGTTGTTTTATACCGCGCGGTTTGATGCCGATGTAATTGGAAAAATAAGGCGAAATAAAAAAAGAAAACGTTCCACCCGACGTTCCTCGGATCTTTATCGTTACGAGAGCGAGTTCTTCGCCGTTCCTTTCGACTCCATTCGACATTTTCTCTCCCGGATTCGACCCCTTTTTGCACACACACACACACACACACACACACACACACACACACACACACACACACACACACACACACACACACTCACTTATGGAGCTCAGAAAAAGCTCTCTCGGTCCATCCAGAGTGCTTTGCTCTTTGCCGCAGCGGAATGCCGGCTACGAATCCGCGCGAGTGTGGGTATACGTGTCCGGTACGCGAGATGCAAAAATAGTACACACGGGAGAGCGGCATACGGAGATGAGGAGCATATCGCGCACAGTCGACCTCACGCCCGAGTCAAAAGCGACGGTCGAGTCTATGTAAATTGCTTCGCGCGTCCTACATGCGCGAGAAACGAGCTCAGTCTCTTTTTTTTCGACAAGTTTTTTCAAAATTTTTCGATATCTCGACATTTTTCGTTTTTCGCGACCAAAAATCGGGGGATACCTCTGCGAACGCGTTGAAATTGCGTCGACGAATTGTAACTCCGTTTTATCGTTGCTGAAACACATCCGAGTGCCCCCGTGTGTCTCGAAAACTTTTATTGATTCGTCCGAAACGGAAGCTACTTGTGGGACGTACACATTCGCCGGAGCATTTTTGTTTTTCCGCACGTTCGCTCCTCCCATGTACGCTTTCCACACAGAGAGACCCGCACGAACGTTTCTCACGCGTGCATGGAGGAGTATCGCCCTCCGTGCGATAAACACAGCAGCGGCTTTTCCCGCATGAGCGATATATCGTGTGTTTTTCGTCTCTCAATATGTTTTCCCCTTAGATATTGTTTGCGGAAATCTCGCCCCGAGGCGCACACACGCGTCTCAGCAGCGGCGGCAGCAGGTCGTCCATCACGCCAAGGCGCTGGAGCGGATTTTCGTTAATGTTTGACGCACGTACGATCAAAAGCACAAGGGGGGAAAAATACGCTCGCGCTGCTCTCCCTTTTTCTTTTTGCGATTTATTCCGCAATTGCGCCAGACTTTTTTTCCACCGTCGGCGCACTCGACGACTCTACCCTCTCGCTGTAATTTCTTTTCGCCGTTTAGGCGAAAAAAAAAACAAAAAAAAAACACACACACATGCACGCCATCCCGCACGGGAGCGAGAAACAAGAAAATTGATTAACCTCGCGCCTTTGCCGCGCGAAAAAAGCCTGGAATGAAGATTGCTTCGACGCTTCGTGATCCTCCCTCTCGCGTCAAACTCGTCTTTTTCCGACCAAAGTCCGCTCGATCGCAGCCCCTTCGATGCCGGGGGAAAAATTTCGCCGAGCATCGGGAGAACGAAATTCGAGATGCTCGAGCGAAAATGATGCTGAAAATGTTCTCACAGAGACGCCATCTTGTCCTCCCTTTTTTCCCTCCTTTCGCGCGTGCTCGAAAAAAATGAATCGCCAAACGCGAGGAACGCGAGATTTCTCCGAGAGAAAATGAGGATAAGATGAGAAAAAAAAAAAAAAACGTCGAAAGCTCAAGGGCGAATCTCGAGAGGAGCGAGGCGGAAAGATGCGGAAAGAGGAATGCATTTCAGGGGTCGTGAAAAGCCGTCCGGAGAGCAAGAGAGAGAGAGAGAGAGGAAAAGCGGAGAAGGAAAGAAACGAGCGGAACGAGCCGTGTGTAAAGGATTTTCCATTACGTTTTGTCGTCGAGTGGACCCGCGTATATTTTACTCTACACACACACACATACACACACCACGTGTGTACAACGGAGTGAGACTCTGTTTCGTGCAACATCTCTCGTACGAGCTTTCGTACATATGTACGAGATCCACCGCCGCCGCCGCTGTCGAGCAAAAGGACGCAACGCGGTACTTTCGCGGTGAAACATGGCCCTCGGCAGCGCTCCTCTCGTTTTTCGCCTCTCCCGGCGGGGGAGATGAGTCTACTCGAGCACACACGTTTTACACTCGCGCGGGGCGATGGAAGAAAAGCTCGGCGCACTCTGATCGCTTTATACACGATTGTGCTGGTTCACCAGCCACGTATACGCTCTCCCACACGTCACAGAGCACACGCACACCCTCTCAATCACCCAGCATCGTTCGCAGCATCCGTTTTGTCTATCCTCGGCCTCTCTAAACCCGCGCCACACAAGCGCGTCTTTTCCTTTCCCATTTCCCCGCACCTGTCTCCGACTCTTTCTTCCCCGCGTCTCGTCCATCCCTCTCAAACGATAAACACACTCGCACCGGGGGGAGGGGGGGGGGGAGGAGGAGAATTCCAAGATGAATTTTCCCTTTGTATTCCATTGTAACAGAGAGACAAATTTCTGTGTCACTTTTATACAGGGATTTTGCGGAAAACACGTGCATATACATGGCACTTTTCCGATTCTAAGCAGCGCGTGTCGAATCGTCGCCGTAATTCCTCCACCCTGCACGATTTCACGGTTTCCACGGTTTTTTTCATCCGTTGGATTTTATTCCACCAAGGGGGAGAAGAAGGTACGATCGTCGTCATTTAACGGGCCAGCGAGTTTTACGCGCGCGAATGCGAATGGACCAAAGTGCCGGGGAGCGCGTAAATTGAAAGTAGCACAGGAAAAAGGGAGATGAGGAGGAAGAAGAGGAGGAAGAAGAAGAAACTTGGAATGCCTCTCGACTCTGTCGAACATAAGAGCGAGAGGGGTGTGAGAGACGAAATGGAATTTCCCCTGGCGTGCATGCGACACAGTAGCCCGCTTCCGCAATTCCAATTCCACGCTCTGCGAAAACCCTCGCGCGATCGAGAGGTTTTGAAATAATAATAACAAGAATAATCTCACGGTGGCCGCGAAACATTCGTACAAGCTCGAGTTTGACTCACCGACCAGCTTTCCAAACTGCGCCGGGGGCCTCCACTCCGGATAATGCCTCGGGAATCTCGCCCTCGACCAGTACGTCCTCAGTATCACCTTGTACAGCGCCAATTTGTCCTGACGATCTTGTCCCCCGGTGCCGCATTGACCTGACGCGTGTCGCGCGCAGAACTCGAAGCAAACGAGTAGAAAAAGCGACAACAGGGCAGACTGGCGGAAACGCGCGACACCCGACATCTGCAACATTGAGAAAAACACATAAACTCGAAATTTCGTCCCTTCGACATTCGAGATATTCGTCTCAACGCCGCGCGCGCCAAAAGCTCGATTATTTCCGCGATTCACCGAGTTCGTTTGCCGCTGATCGAGGAATATCGAATTTCATTGTGTCTTGACCCCTCGTTGTGTCGGAAATCCGCGCTGCTGTCGCGCATAACCGACGGAAATGGACTAATAAACGAGAGCAATGAAATACACGTTTCTCGCAGATGTCCTCTGTTGTGTTTTTTCTCCCTCCAGCCTCCGACCATTTTACCGAATCATCGCGGTCCATTCCATCATGTATTTTCATTTCCTCTTTGGGATTTCTCCACCGCGAGGTTGAGCGAGCCTGCTCGAACGAGGTTGAACGTGGAGGAAAAGTGCGGAGGCGGCAGCCCCGAGGGTGCCAAGGGTACCGTCGCGCGACACCGCGCGCGGGACATGAAAAAAAAAAACCTCGCCGAAATACATGTACCTCGCACGGAGAGCGAGCGCGACTTTTAAATAATGTTTCGAATGAAAGAGCGAAAAAGTTTTTCAGTTATGGGGCTTCGCGAGGCCGACTTTGCTTTCTCCCCGCGCTTTCTCATCTACACCGCTGTTGCATTTTTTTCTCGCTTCCATCCCCCGCGATTTACGAAGCTCTGCTTTCAAAAGCCACTTTGACCTTTTTTCATCCGGCTTTTCCGCAGCACGTCTACATCGCCGTGTGTTTCGAACGATACACGCGAGAGAGAGCCCGCGTTAAAACTCTCCGTTTCGTCGCTTTTGAGCCTCTTTGTTTTCGCGCATTGACCGAACTGTCGAGTGAAAAGAAATCAAAAATCTTGAAATCGCGACACGATTTTCCTCGCAAAAGCGCTCGCACTTGGATATACGCGCTGGTTACACCGCGAAGACCGAAGAAACGCAGAGCCAACTTGGTCTTTTCTCGCGTTAACTTCGCCGCGGTACTTTTGCTGGAATAAACGTACGCGGAGGAAAGGAAGTGAGCGAGGAGCAAAAGTTTATCCACGACGAATCGAAGCGAAAACCATACACCTCTGTGTTTAGTTTTTCGAGAAAATTTTCGAAAAAATCGCAAACGAGTGAAAATAACATCGATACGATCGTCGATATCGTTATCTCACCTCTGTTCTCGAGATATCCTTCTCCGTGTTGGCGATACCGCGAGGTAGACCGCGCTTTTTTGTCTTTATTTTCCCAAAATTTCACAAGTTCGTCACATCACGATATCGCGCACGAGTGTGAATCGCTCGCGAGTGTGACAATTTGAGAGTCGCAAAAAGAAAAAAAAAACGAAAACAGAGAAAAAGAAAGCTCACGAATTTTCGCGTTGATTTTACACGAGGAGAAGACTACTTTTACATCGCGGGTGAGAAGAACGAAATGCTCTTGGCCGCATCCGACAGATTTCCGAGGGCTTTTTCGCGGGATACACCGGAAGGAGCCAGAGGAAAACTCGCGGATAGCGTCAACGGATGTGTTTACGACGACAGCAGAGACGCGTTTCGACTCGAGGGTCGACGCGTTATCACCGCGGGCTAGTGGAGAACACTGCGCGAGGTCCGCCGACAAAGTCCCATCGCTCTCCCTCGATCAACCCCCCACCCTCTGCGCCGCGCGGCGCCGTCGCTCGCGCTGTCTTTTCTCACCCCTCTGCTCGCTCTACGCGCGTCCTCCCCGAACATTTCCGCGTTCCCGCTGCGACGCGCGTATCCAAGAAAAAACCAACGACGACGACGGTAGGGAGGAAACTACAGAAGAATAAACAAGGAATACTTTTTCTCAATCATCCAAATTTCATCGAATAATTCCTACATTTTCCGCGATTGACGAAATTTTCCCATATACGCGTCTCGCGGGGCGAGCATACATCCATGCACTTTGCGCCGATGAATATTCATGTTCCATTGAAACTGGATATGATTCGTGTCCTGCTGATTATGAATATTGATAAGCCGTTCGATTTTCCGACAAATTATTCATAAACGTTGTGTGGTCGAGCTTTCCTGCGGCTCTTCAGCCTGCATTCCCCGCTGCGCGAGCGTGTACATCTCGCGCGACTTCTGCTCTCGCGACGTTAAAAGATTCACGATGACGGACGCGCCGTCCGTCTCCGTGACAAAGCCGCGACAAAATCTACGGGGCTGCGCGTACATTTCCTCTTTCCTCGAGGATGAGCCGAGGATCCTCGCCCCCCACGCACGCACGCACACGGACGTATAAAAACGCGAGAGGAGCCCACCTTGAAGAGTCTATCTTCCGCGACGCGACGGGGGTTCGCTCACAGGTTCGCTCTCTCGCTGCGAACAATCGCGACTGTACTTGCGAGCTGCACCCTCGAGACTCTGCACGATAGACCCGCTGAATCGCCTCCCCCCGTCGCGCCTCTCATTCGCTCAACCGCCGAGTTCCCCTTGAAATTTTCATTCGCAATCGCCCGCGTATATAATGACCACACACACAGCTGATGCTGGATAGCGCATCTCTTCCGCGAATGAACGTATGCGCATTCGAGATGAATTCAGCAAGGTGTGCGAGAAGACGCGTGTTCCACAGCGAGGGAGATTGTAAATTCCGATGGTCCAAAGATCTGGTCCATCGACGACGGATGCATCTTGAGTGTGTATCGCCGAACGAATCGCAATTATACACCCCCGCGAATGAGGAGGGTAATTTTTACGAGACGCGTGCGCGTTTATACAATACATCCCGAGTGGAAACTCGAGGAGCTCGATATTAAAAATATCCAAGGGGCATTTGCGAAAGGTTAGATATTAAAAAATGTTCTTTATACATCGCCCGGCAGCGGGAAAACTCTTTATGCGCGAGTGTACGTGCTCTCGAAGAGAAAATCACGAAACAACGGATGAGTTTGCCGCCCCCCAACTCCGTCCTTACGTAAGTCGCTTTCTCGTTTCATCCCCCGGCGTCTCTTACCAGCCGCTGGCTCGTTCTTCAATTTTTTATTTGACTCTTCGCTGAAAATTCCGCGACCCTTGATCCCCGGCGTATCCAGCGCTCGTTGTGTACTATTCGCCTTCGAATATAAAAGTTATATATACCGAAGCTCGAGTCTCGCCCGATGCCCTCCTCGCCTTCTCGTCCCTTTTCTTTTCCTCGCTTTTCCGCTTCTTCCGCCTTCGCGTTTCGATAAAAATTTCGAGTATCCCCGCGGCGGAGGGGTCCATCGGCGTTTGCCGTCCAGCGCGAAATACCCATCGCCGATCGCGGTGTTTCTTGAACAGCGTCGTGAAAAAAAGAACGTCCGCCAAGAGACTCGCGGTCAACCTCGCGGGGGGCAGCGATCGGCAAAATCCTTTCTCTCTCGCTCTCTCTCACCCTCTTCCTTTGCACACGTGCATATATACGCGCATATCCGGTCAAAGCCGCGTGCAACAACGAGAAAATCGATGCTGAGGAAGGCTCCGCGAGCAACAGCACCAACGCGAGCGGGCCGACCAAGAGAATAGGACAGGGGAAATTCGCCCTGCTGCCGTGTTCCTCCTCTTTCGCGGAGAGGATGAAAAAGAGGGTGAAAGAGCTCGCAGCGACGACGAGAGTAACTAACCACTCGAGGGGCGAGAGAGAGAGAGAGAGAGAGAGAGAGCTTGCATATTTTACAATGTCATCAGACCTCTCCGCGCTCCTCCGCGCTCCTCCGCGCTCTTCCGCGCTCCTCCTCGTTCTCGACGGAGCGAGCGCTCGCGCCGACCTCGCAAAAGGTCGCGCGAAAGGGTCAAACGAAAGTCGAGGACGAGAAAGATGAGGAAACAGTCGTCGCGTGCGTCGCATGTACCCCGGATGAGGGGGTGGTGCCTTCGTTGGCGAGCGCGATCGCGCGATCGGATTGACGACCGAGAAAGCGCGCGTGACATTCACCTTCCGGTATTTCGTCGTTTCGTCCGATTGACGCGCGCGGCAAAGAAATTTCAACGATGCATGCGCCGAGAATTTTCGGCGAATATGCGCGACGCGACGCACCCGTAAGTGAGAAACTCGACCGATCGATTCCGTATTTGTTTCGACATGATATACACATATATATATATACATACTCGTATATACGATCATACCTTCGTCATGGGAATTTGGCTCTCGCGTATATATAAAATCGTGACCCGCATCGCTCATAAACGTCTCGAATTTTTCCTTCGTTTCGCGCGGAGAATTAATTAACCAAAGTGTCCCTCGCCTCTTGATTCTCGAGACGAGGAGACAAAAAAACGGGAAGAAAAACCGTCCTCAAAGAGGAATGTCGAGTGCAGAGAGACGAGAGTCTCGGTATGCGCGAGCGTCATTTTTGTTAATTAATCGACGCCAGCGCCAGCGCTCCGTAACCGTGGTCGAGCGTCCGAAAAATGATTACTCATCGATGTGTCGTTGAATATTCATTCATCCGCGGAATTTCGTTGAAAATTTTACGACAGTCTCTCCGCGGCGTTCGTCATAATTAGCTCTGCGGAGGCAGTGCAAACGAGTTAACGATCGAGGATTAATCCACGAATCGTGTATATGCACACGCGTATGAGAAAACGACGGAGCGAATATCGTCAATTACGTTTTATGGCCTCTGGGTTAACGCGCGTATATACTCTCTCGTATTTTGGCCTTCGAAACTTTGGCGGATGGAGCGCACAGCACTCCTCATTGTCGAAACGAACCGTGCGCGCCCGTGTTTTACACCCCGCTGCATGACCCTTCGAACGACGCGGCCTGAAAACAAACATCTCCTCATCGCGCGGAACACCGCGTAAAGCCTTCGCCGCGGTGGGCGCCGGGAGAGCGCAACCATCCGTGCGTATACGTAGAGCGGACCGCGTCGGTTTACAGCCGGCGGTATTACGCTTGTATCCCCGCTACGATCGTATACAATACTTCTTGACTGCATTTAGTGGCTCATAAAGCAGCGTCGAACAAGGAGCAACGACCGTGTCATTGCAACTGCCACTGATACAGAGATCATAAAGACATTTGCGCGCGTCGAGTAGCGCATAAATACGGTGCTCTCAAAGCGCAAAATGTAATGGAAATTTAATTTTTTACTCACTCGTGTTTATAAGCTGTTCACGATGAACTTTCATTATCGACGTGAAAAAGATTGTTTCCTCCACCGATACGCCGCGCTGACGTATCGGTGGCGCCATCGGACGGACGGCGGCTGCAACATTTCCACAGAGTTACCGGTAACGTCGCGTCGGGCGCTGCGCGCGCTCTCTCGCGATACGAAAACAATGGCGATCGATGGAAAATAGTATATTCGCGTCGCATCGTTCTCGGACTAGTAAAAAGTCAAATTTACGATTCGTTGCATCTCCCGCTATGCCCGAAATTCCAAAAGTTGCCTACGCTAAAGGTCCCCGGTTGAACGGTGATGCACTGTCGCGAAGCGCAGAGTAAGAACGCGCGGGTGTCGCGCGCACCGCTTGAATAAACAAAAAACAAAACATATTGCATATACGTGTGTGTTTTGCTTCGGCTCGAGCTGCAGGTGGTCGGGTCGGGAGAGATTGGCCCGGAGCTGTCGCGGGAGTCGAGAGGTAAGGAATTCGAACGCGTACGCGTAGATAACAAAACAAGGGGCGTAACGAGTGTCTCGAGTCGAAAATGTCCAGAGGGCGTTGCGATCGTATGAAAATCACGGTACATCCACCCTCGCAAACGCGCGCGCATTCGTTTTGTTTCCTTCCCCAAGTGTTTTTGCTCGAAAAAATCGCAGAAAAATCGATGAAAATTTCCAATTTTTTCATCATGTTTGCTTTATCGAGCAAAGATGCTCGCCCAGGTGTTGTCGTATAAAACAAAAGCGACGAGGGGCGCAAAGATGAGCGCAAACTCTCGCGAGAAACAGAGAGGAAGCGCAACTACGCCGATGATGAGAATTATCATGATGACGATGGTGTAAAGTGTCGAAAAGAAAAAAAAAATACAACAAAGAAGCCTTCGATCGATCGATACGCGAAAATATTGTAGGTTACAGACGGAGCGAGAGAGCGGTACGCCGTCGTCAACGCGTACTTCTTTTGTCTAAACGAGGGAGACGGAAAAGCAACAGGAGAATGGGCGATCCCGCGAGAGTACACGAATCCCGAAAGTACGGGAAATCCGCCTGGGTGAGAAAATGAAATTTCCCCACTCGACGAGGTGAGCCACAGCGATCATGTATTTTCTCACTTTGTCACACATTTAGAGGCACACGCGCAAGACTCCCCGATAAACACGATAATGTACATATTCCATTAACACGTATGACATATCGACACACGCTTCGTACACGAATTTAGATTTTCCTTTTCTTTAGTCGCAATACGAAACATACGTTTCTCGCCCGAGGACAAGACCGCCGTTGCTCCATGTTTCCTCCGACGACGCGAAACATGCAGCAACGGCCGTCTTCCCTCTCGAGTCTCGTCTGTACCGTTGGCTATTTTTTATCCACGCCTCAAGAGCACCAGCTTTTCCGGCCGTTTGCCTTCCTTGCTCTTTATACAAGGAGAGAGAGAGAGAGAGAAAGGGAGCGTCGCGTCAAAATGTACAACAGTCTCGTCCCTATCGCGATATTTCCAAGACCAAAAAAAGATTTTCAAACAATCGCAAAAGTCTCGAGTCGTCTCGATGCACGAATTTTAATAGCTCGTACGATTGTTGCCGAATTGTATAAAGATGCGAGTGGGAAAGAGCAAAAAGGACGCGGCACGCCTGTAGATCCGAAATGCCGGACTAGTCGGCTGGCTGCGAGCGACCCAGGGTGAGGAGAGCCAAAATATAGCTGTTAGAGAGAGAGAGAGACTTTAGAGAGAAATAAAGAAAAAAAGATATAGAGAACGGGGAGAGGAAGAGACGCCTGTGGCGGAGAGAGAAAGCCACAAATTGCGATAATAATGAGTCACGCTCAGCAGCATGTTCTCGCGAGTGCCATTGTGCTAGCCCTCATCGTCGTTCTGGGCATCCACGTCTTCCTGTTCCCCATGTACGACTCGAATCCGCCAGCCAGGAGAACCAAGATATTGGCGTACGAGCAGGCTCTCTGCAGAACGAGCCTCAAGAGCGTGAGGATACCTGCGGAATGGAGAAATCCGTGTCCCAAGGACGGCATAGTATCGGCAGCTCAGGGCGGCAGACTGGGCAATCAGATATGGGAGTACGCGTCCGTATGGGCGACCGCAAGGAGAACCGGTCTGGAGCCCTTCATGCCGAGATGCATACTCAAGACGCTCGAGGAGCATTTTGAAAATTTGAGCATCCCCCCGCTGAGTTACATCGGCAGATGCACACTGGACGTCGGCAGGGTCGTAAATTCCTTGGGACAGTGGAACAGCACCGATCAAAATATCATTATTCCGAGGTGAGAATCATCACGGCGGATATAATTCCCAACGAAACTTTTTCCAAAATGTTTCTTTGCAGACACGCCGCGTACTGGTCCCTCGTGCTCGTCTGGCTGGAGGACGTGCGTCGCGAATTCACCTTCAAGCCGCGTTTGCGCCTCTACGCCGAGACGAAGCTTCGCGAGATCGCCGCGCGTTTCAACCTCACCGAGCCAACCTACATCGGTGTTCACATAAGGCGCACCGACTACGTCGATTATCTCTGGCAAAAGTTGAAAGTGCGCCCGGCACCGTTGCGCTATTATTTCGAAGCGATGGCCTACCTCGAGGACAAGTACAAGAGCGTCGTCTTCGTCGTTGCCAGCGACAACATCGTCTGGTGCAGGTACAATCTGCGGACGCGTCGTCACAGAATCAGCTTCATCTCCGAGAGCGACGCGCGCGGACCGGGCCGGGACCTCGCTGTTTTATCGGCCTGCAATCACAGCATCATCGATTACGGCACTTACGGTTCGTTCGGCGCGATCCTCGCCGCTGGCGAGACCGTCGTTTACAACGTAACGGCGTATTTCTCGACCCTCATCGCCGACGTACTGCCCAATTGGCGAATCATCAGCTGAGTCATGACACGGAATCATCCTTGTCATCGTCCTTTGGCGTACAATCAAAACACAACCCCCTTCAACGGTTACTCATCATTGCCGCCTCTCGTGAAAACACTCTCTCTCATCTACCTCGGAATGAGTCGCGGCGAAATCCGCCAACGAATTGCCCCTCGATCGTCATTCTCCCCGCGGCCGTAGGTGAAAAAAAAAAACGTCAAATCAAATGGGCCAAGAGCCTCGTGGACCACTTCAGGAACGTAGTACACGTGGCGACAGTCGCGACACTCGAGTGTCGCCGTGATTGCATCGAGAATCTCTAGCCCGAGAGAAAAAAAAAAAGAGTCGCGCGAGGCGACGAGAGATATCGCGACGATCGACCACGTTTCTCGAATATTTATTTTTTCTACGGCCCCTTTATCGCATTGCGAGCGATCGCGAAATTTCATTTCGAAAAAAAACAAAAAAAAATCCTTTTTTTCCCCTCCGAGATGAAAAGCACGTTCGACTCATTCCCGAGCTGGAATTTCCGACGAAAATCCAACACCGCGTCTGTCGGAAAACCAAAAATGGTACAATTTTTTTCACCTGTGATTCTCTTTCTTATCGTGCCAAAGAAAACAAAATCCCCGATACAGGTATAATCTATCGACAAACGTGAAAGATGTCTATACATCTATATATTAGAAATTAAAAAAATAATAATATATATATATATATGTTTACAGATAAAAGCGCGTGCACCACGTGTTGTATGATATTTACAAAAAAAAAAAAAAAGAAAAAACAAACAGAAAGACGGTCAGCGAGCCACGAGGCACTCTGTTCGTCTCTCGTCGAGCTCGAGACGACTTTGCAAAAAATTATAACAAAATTTAAAGAAATATATATATATATATATGTATACACATGTGCCGCAATGAACGGACATGAGATTTGCGGTTCAAGTATTTTATACCGTTTCAAGGATTCCGTGGTTCTTTTTTCATTCAAACGACTCTGCGACCTGACGTTATTCGACTTTCACCGATATTACAATGTGTAGTTTGTAGAAACTTGACGTTCGCCCGTATCCAAATATTTCTATACCGAGATATATTATATTATATTATATAAATATATATATATATATATTTACACATAGGTGCAATGAATCGGTAGATACGAGCGGTGATTCATCGCGATGAGACAAATTCCCGAACGACATCGATCTTTTTACGATGCTCGTCCGTCAAAATCGATAGCTTCGTTCGTTGTTTTTTTTTCCCCCGCGAGATTGTCGTCGACTCTCTCGAGAGAAAAATCGCAATTCCGTCGATCGGCGAGAGATGCGAATGAAAAAAAAAAAAAAAAAAAACAGTCAAACGGGAGTCGACCTTTTTGTGGTAAGAAAGAAAAAAACTGTACAACTTTGACGTACCAATATGATCCGTTGTGTACCTTCCTCTGTGATAACAATATTGTCTGATATTTCGAAAGAATCTCTGTCTGTTTCCAATAATTGTATTTGTCGTAAAGGAAAAAATAAAGCCAATAATGAAGAAAAAGAGAAAAAAGAGAGTACAAAGTATATTTTCCAGAGTTTTCAGAGTCCAGAGTCCAGAGTCTTCAACGATTGAGGGTAACGAGGCCGGCCGGACCTCGAGCGATGTTGCACCCGACGAGTCTGCCTCTGATCGGTTGAAAACCGAGCTCGGATTCCGGAATGCCGTACTGCCGCAATTTACTCTCGTACGTCGCCAGCAGCTCGTCGTGGGCTTTGCAAACTTTGGCCAAATCGTACTGGAGATCTTGGATCGCCGTGTTTTTACGATTCAGCATCTCCTGCGAAAGACGCGGGGAGGGGGGAGTTGTTCAAAGAGCGAGATGAGAAAGAAAGTCAAAAGAAAAAAAGACCGACCTCGAGTTTCTCATTAACGTCAACGATCGCCATGGGATCCAATTGCGAGGCGGCCAAAACTTCCCCCATCTGCGCCTCCCTCTGCTCCAGCAGGTCCGAAAGTTTCTCCAGCTTCTTCTCCAGCAGCACGTTCTTCAGACCGGTCTTCTGTTGAAGCTCGAGAATCGACGAGACGAATCTCGCGTGGAGCTCGTCGCGCTCCGCCTGACACTGTTGGTTTGATTTTTTTCGCGTTCGCGCAAACGCGAATCATTTTTTCACAATGAGACCCGCGATACATCATCCTTCTCTTCTTTCGTTTCGAAACACCCACCTTGTCGAATCGAAGCTCGAGCACCTCCTTCTCCCACTTTTGATTCTCAAAATCTTTCGACACGACGGACAATCTTTTCTTCGTATTCTGCGAGAGAAGAGAGAACCGGAGAAACCAGAGACGTGAGTGGCGACATTCGCGTTTATCTTTTTCTTTTTTTCTTCTTTTTTTTTCGCTCTCACGTTCAAGCACTGCTTGTCCTTGTCGTAATTGGCGAGCTGACGCGACAATTCGGCGACTCGTTCCTCCGCGATTCGCAACTCGCCGAGGATCCTCTTGTTCTCCACGCTCAATTCGCGCGCCTGCTTCTTCATTCGCTCCTCGTGGTTCTTCATCGCTTCCATTTCCTCCTGCGATCGCAAAACCAAAATCGTTGTACAAAAGACGGGAGGAGCAGCAGCAGCAGGAGGACGAGAGGCCGAGGAGCCTCGCACCTCTCTCCTTTACCTTTAAACTTTTGATCAACGAGAGATTGTTCAGCGTTATGTCGTTGTAATAATTCTTCATCTCCGTCAACGCCTTCTCGTGATTCTTCATCAGCGTCGTTATCTGCATATTCTTACGTTCCTCCACCTCCGTGATTTCCATGCGATTCTTCAGGCTCAGCGATTCGTACTGCTTCGACAATTTCTCCTCGCACTTTTCCTCCAACTCCATCGTCTCGGCCTCGAACTTTCTCGTCAACTCGCTCGTCTCCGCTGCCGTTTCCTGCGCGTAAAACCCCGCGTTCGTCACATTCGCGGGAGAAAACACAATCGCGCCACGATGATTTCTCACCAATTTCAACGCTCTGATCTCGCTGATGCGTGCGAGCTCCTTTTCCCTCTCGATCTTTCGCAACTCCCTCTTGTCCCTGGTCAGCTCGTTTTCGCGGCTCTCGTGATCGTCCTGCGCCAATTTCAGCGCCACCATGTGCTCCGCTTTCGCCTCCGACAGGTTCGTCAGATGCTCGTACATGAGATGCTTCGATTTTTCCTTCTGAAGCTTCAATTCGGCTTCGTGCTTCTCCGAGAGTTCCTCCTTCTCCCGATCCTTGTTCCTCGATTGTTCGGGAAGAAAATGTTGTTGAATTTGAAAAAGCGGGGTGGAAAAAAAGAAGGAAAAGAAAAACCGCGACTCTTCGAGCAAACCTCAGTGCCGAACGAGCCTCCTCCAGTTCGTTTCTCGTTATCTCCCAGAACGTGCGGATCTTGTCTCTCTCGAGTTGGAAAAAGTTTCTCTCCTCCCTCTCGCGCTCCAGTTCCTCGAGAATCTTGTGAGAATAAATCTCGAGCTGCTCCCGATTCATCTTCCAAGTGTCGACACCGTCGACGGAATCGACGGTTTTTCCTTTTGCCTTTTTCGGCGCCTGAAACGAGGAGAAATTTCGTTCACGTCGGTACGAGTCGCTTCTTTCTTCGAAATACAATGCAAATGACAAACTCACCATTTTTCGACACCTCGATGATCGACCTTGATCAAAAGAAACTCTTCTCCAATTGACGGAATAAAGTCGAGACTCGCGTACTCTCGCAAAGTGTTTGGCGTTTCCGGTTGCCGGGCAACGCCTCGGCTGTTGGAGCGGCTCTTCTCCCCTCCGCCGCGTTCGAATCGTTCACCGACGCGATTTTCGATGTAGAATTTTTTGTTTTCTTCAAACGAACGCTCTCTTTCGTTTATCTCGTCATTTATTCACATTAAACGGATACAAAAGTACAGGTTGATTTTTTTTTTCAACACAAGCTCGCACGAAGATCCACGCGAATCCCGTGCCGGGATAATTCGCCGATTTTTTTTCGGAAAATCAGAGTTGATAAAAATTTGCGCGACCGAACGAGACAAATCGTCAGTGAAAAATCATAATGCCAATGTTGGACTGTCGTTTTCGTCTTTTTTTCGTCATTAAACGCTCATCGTGGTTAAAAACATTCACAGCGTCCAACGTTTGCGTTGTTTTTTTTTCTACTTTTCCTTCTTTTTCATGAAAATCAGTAACACTTTGTGGCTGTGTGACAAATGGGCGCGGCGCTGTTGTCATTCGTCAAAGATCGTCCCCCAAATACGAGTACGCTTTTTCGACGATTATCCCTCTTTTTTTTTGCCTCAACGAGACGAGTACTTTCGCGTCACCCGCGAATAAGCGACTGTGTAATCTTGCAATTATCGAGTTAATTCCATAAACCAAGTGCCATGTGAAAATTCCATTTTCTCGTATCTTTATACTCGTATATATATATATATATCTTTTCTTTTTTCATCAAAGGATACGCGTCTCTCGAGGACATTCCTACGAACCTTCCTCTCCGATGATATATACATGCGCGTATCGGAAGATGCAACGAGAAATAAAAAAAAAAAAACAAAACTTTATCCAAGAATATATTCAAGACCCACGTGCGCGTGTAATAAGTACGATGCTACCGAATTATCCCAAGAGGCGCATTGATACGAGGGTGAAATAAAATAATTGTCACGGCCGACGTGCCATCGCGAGACACGTGCTTCTCCGCGTCACAAGAACGTCAAACTCGACTGGAATGCCAGAGGTCAACAATGTCATCTTTTTTCCCTCTCTCTCTCTCTCTCTCTTTCGTCTATCTAAGGCGTTTATTTAGCTAGATTCGTCGTTGTATTGCAGCAGGCAGCCGACCGCTCCAAAGTAACCCTGGAAAAGGACGATGGAAAAATTCAATGAAAATCGGCCGAGGATGATTCGCGACGGACTCGACGAGTGGACGAGGACGACGGATCTCACCTCGTGGCGAAGAAACAGAGCCTTCATGGTTCCCTTGGACCAATAATCCATCGCGTAAGCGAGCAACTTCATCGATATCTCGTTGACCCTCAGGAAATTACCGACAAACACGACCTGAGTGCAAATGAGTGGGCGATTATCGACGAGCCATCGTTTCGATCACTTGCATTATCCTTTCGGAAAACGTCACGCGAATTTACCCTCTCGATGTTTTCGTTGACGGCGCACATGCGTGCGATCGAGCCGATATTGTTGGTTATCGTGACGAGAGTCGCGCGGGCGAGGTCCTCCTTGCTCACGGCGCTCCGACGATTTTTCGAGTTCATCCGGCCGAAGCTGAGGACATTGAAAAAGCTTGACATACAGTCGACGATTAGAGAAAGAGAGAGAGAGAGAGAGACAAAGAGCGGGAGAGAGAGAGAGAGAACACACGCTTGCGACAATTTCGCGAATGGCGTACCTGCTCGCCACGAGGTCTCCCGGAAGTGCGAAACGTCCGTAATCACCGCCGTAAATGTCTTTGACGAGTTTATCGACTCTCGTATTGTCGCCGCTCGTCGCCAGCTCGATCGCCTCCTCGAAGCTGTTGCAGCCGGTGAGCAGGCAGCAAAGTCCGAGAAAGGTTCCGCCGCCGAGACTGTCGAACGAATTACTCATTTTTGTCTCGTTCGCGAACGAGGGTCAGTGGGGACTCGAGAGACTTACCTCGTGCCGGATATCCTTTTGAAATTATCCGGACCATAGACCGCGAGTACGCTGACCCCCGAGCCTATATTCACGAGCTGTGCGGGCACAAAATGGAAAAACGCGCGACAATGAGTTTCAGCGGAATTCAGCTCAATCTCTCACCTCGCCGTCAACCCCCCCCCCCCCCCCCTTGCCATCGAGCGCATCGACTTACGAGAAAGGGATAAGGTTCGGAAAAATCGTACGGCAGCTGACAGCACTGCGACTCGTCGGTCGGATGAGACCAGTAATAACACTCGTGTGGATTCGTCGTTTCGATGTACAGCATGCCGCGCAGGAGACTGTCGAGCTCGTCGAACTTGGCGAGGCACATGTTGACTTCCTTTTTTTTTGTTTTTTCGACGAAAGCAAAGAAAAACAAGAGCGTTATTTCCCCGTCGACGCGATCGAGCAACGAAAGAAAAACCGAGCAACGTGTGTTTTTTCACCTTTTTAAAGTCCTCCTCGAACTTGTAGGCACCTCCGCCAGTGGCGCAAACGGTCGTTACCAAATTCGCCATTCCCTTGGACTTTGCCAGCGCCAAGAAATTGCCCATCTCGCTCGTGGGGAATCTTATAAAGTGCAGTGTGCCCCGTCTTCCTCGTATGAAAACGTTGTCCATCTGAGACGAGATGAAAAAACTTCGTTCGAAGCAGTCTCGCCTTGAAGAGCCGGCCTCTCTCTTTTCTCTCCGAGCAACGCGCTGGATTTACCTGCAAATGCGTATCGCGATGTCCCGTTTTTCCATAAGCCGAATTTTTCGTCAGATAACGCCGTATGTTCTTCAGGATCTCGACCTCGGCGTCGGCCTCTATTCTCGTCGTGTCCTTCGGCTCGAAATAAACCAATTTCGAGAGGGTCCCGCCAATGTCCATACCGAACCAGGGCATCGCTGAAAATACATTCGACGATGAGAGTGAGAAATTACACTCGGAGATTCGGCGTCGTCAACGCGATTGGCGCAGGGCGATACGAGCGAGGAAAATATCAGAACGTGCGATACCCGTTTGACGAGTTTTTTCCGTCAAATATGAACAAACCGCGAGGAACAATTATTTCTTAAATGCCCGTCGTTTTCTTTCGGCCCCGTTTCACCGTTGGCATTTGAATAAATGAATATTCATAATATCATCGCATTTAAATATCATTTTTGCATTCTCAATCGTGTATCGACGTCGTCGCGGCGCCTTCGAGCGAGCGAGCATCGAGTATCTCGAGACGGACGGAATGAATTAACACGGGTGAACGACGAAAAAAAAAGACCTCGCGCGAATTCATCCGGGATAAATTACCGGTCGACGGGATCAACGATGTCGGTCCTGGGATTAATCGAGATAAAAGATACGAAAAAAACGTTGCCGATCCGCAAGCGCACATACAATTCGGGGACTCACAGGGTGGTGAGTGATTTTGTTGCTGCTGCTGCTGATGCTGTTGCGCGCCCGTTTCGGCCACCGAAGCGGAAGGATTGGAATAGCCGTTCGACGCCATGACTCGTGAACTCTGACGTTTGTCAAAAACGTACGGACTCATAGCCCAGCCAGATATTATTTTATCCCCGCCTCGGCACACGGAGTCGCGTGTCTTTTGCCTGGAAATGTACAAAACACTGGTAAACACGAATTATCGCTCGCGAATGAAATAAATTAAAAGCAAATGCGTTTTTTCCGCCCGAGAAGGAGGAAATTATTCCTCCGGCTCTCGTCGTGCGACGCTGACGAGCTTATCTCTGGAAATCGAGGTTCAAAGGTCCCCGCTCGTCGATTATTCATGCTGCGAGCGGGGAAACTAGCAAAGGTCGGCCAATGACGAGCGAAGAAAAAAAAAATTCCCATGCAAGCTCCGTCCAGAGCCGGCTACTTCCTGTTCTCTCGTTCGTCCGGATACTTTAAGCTCGTGCGTGGATAAACGTCGAATAACAAATCGCTCCGATTGTTTTGAGCCATTTTTTTTACAATGGTTTCCGTTTTTTTTTTCCCTCGTAATCCCTTCTTATTACGGCGGTTGCGCAGGAGGGGGAAAAAGAATGAGCTCTCACCGGAGACCATCGCGAGCCGGCGAAGCAACGGCGAGTGTTCCTTCCGTCGAGAGTTTATCCGCTCGGATGGACCAGACGGGCGATTCTCATATTCAGCTTCGTCCTGCTTGCGCCTAGAAGAAAAATTCGATACACCGGACGTGAAAGTCAATTTTCGATCTTCTTGTCCGCGCATTTTTGTCGAAAAGAAGCAAAGAACAATACTACTCGTCTGTTTATTTTGAATTCGAGTTTGAAAAACGTTGCTTGTTTATATTCATGATATGTACGACGCTTCTCTGGCCCGGGGGTACGTCCTAGCAACGACGCCCGCCCTCCGACTCCGACACTCGACGTAAATACGAAAACGAAGGCTTTTCGATTCCAGAAAAGAGATTAAAAACGCGACGTACCTCGTCAGCATTCACTCGTTGAACGCGGCCTTCCTCCGTGTTATTCCTCCGTTATAACGGTAACAGTGTCGCGCATCCTCGTTAAAGTCCGTGAGTGTCGAAATTCGCCTCGTGTGTACTTTGGATCAAGTGTCAATTAATTTATTACGAAAATGCGCGAGGCCGTTATTCGTCCGCGCGGAGCGTCTGCTACTGTCGCGCGATATGTGGCGCGAGGCGCGCGCGCCTTCGTTTTATCTGTATATATAGGTACTCGGCGCACTCGATGCTATACTTTTCCAAAGTTCAAAAGTCGAGAGTCGGGTGTATAATTATTATCGAAAACAAAACTAAAAATCGCCCGACCTTGGCATCCCGCAGTGGGCAGGGGAGAGTGATTATCGAGCGAGTTTTCAATCATCTCCCCTGGTAACTCGATGATGATAAATTATCAACCAAATACATGCTGTATGCGCGTACACGAGTGGAAAGACAAGGCCCGCGTATTAAACGAGGCTTTTTTTCTTTGAATTATTTTCTATGGATGTTAGTGCCTACTTTATCTATTTGTGTGTTCGTAAAACCGCGCGTATCTTGGTCACGCGAGCTGACGCGAAGCGTTATCACGTGACCAATTTTGACGCGGAAAATGTTTTTCTTCCAAGAGAGCCCGTAAGTTCCGTGAACTTGGCGCCTCGACTGCTGCGACTTTTGCATTGTTTTGGAGGGTAGGTATCAAAGAACCGAAGTACCTTTTGATCGAAAATGACGTCACTTCCGGCTAGCATTTGTTTGCTGTACACTCGCCAGGCAGCAGTAGTGTCGAAATCCCAAACGCACGAAGTTTTGTCAGATGTTGACCTTGAATAATAAATTAAATACATAATACATACAGATATAACCCCCACAAATAGGCTAAGATCATATAATTTTATGCAATGTATAATACATTTTTACATGCAAACATACAAAAATACGATCTATAACTTTTTCCATCCGATAAACACTCGTGGAATATTGAGAATTAAAAAAAAAAATTGATCCCAAAATCAGCGTCTTTTCCGCGAAAACTCAATGTTTCGGCCGGAAAACGCAAAAAACGACGATTCGCTGTCGGTAAGTTAGATATTGGAATTACGGTAAGGTTGAAAATGACGAAGAATACAAAAGTATGAATTAAAAAAAGCTTCGTTGGCCGTTTATTCCATCCATGTTCGAAAAATGTTTGAAAAAAAAAGAATAATATGATGCGAGAAAAATCATCACCACGTGAGATACGGAGGACGGTAATTTTGGACAAAAAGGAAAATCTTTCTCGTTATTTGAAAGTAATTTAATCACAATTTTACGTGTGATGTATTTTTCCAGCGTTCCAGCAATGAATAAACAGCTGTCAGCAAACTCGTAATACAATCAAAATGAGAATAAAGAAATTCGCTTTTTCGCGCATTGTTATTATCATCATTTTCAATTGAAATTACGAGTTTCCCGGGTCTCACCGCGTGGAGGTCGCTGCTCATCGAGACCCAGACTATAGAGCACGTATATCGTATTTTCAAAACTACCGGGATAACAAACTACTCGTGAAAGAAGCAAAGCAATTGCAAGGGTTGACTTTGAGTGGAAAAGGCGCAGGGATACTTTTTCATACATGCTTTATAGTCCTCTTGTTTTTTTTTTTTCGAATATTTGTTCCTTCTCGCTCGTAAAAAACAAGACAAAAAACAAGAGTACGCAGCTGAAAAAACAAATGGAATGTTGGATACAAGAAAAAAGCGGGAGTCTCAGCATCGGCGACGATGACGGGATTAAACAGCTGAAAGTTGACATTTAAATCATTTATCGAACATGAAAAATGGTTCAAAAAGTACATGACAATCACAAGCTGAAAGGCATGATAAAGCACGGTCAAGTAAGAAATGAAATATCAAACAATTTTACGAGAAAATCAATGTGTGAAAATTATCAACGTATCGAAATTAAGCATTCGCTGAGCAGTGGGTAACGGCGAGGGGTATGCGCCGGCACATTGGAACTACATAGGCGTGTTAAATAGCACGGAGAGATCTCTCGGAGTGGGATTGGTGGGGAGAGCTCAAAGACGCGCGCCTTTAGCGCGGGAAAAACTGTCGCGCATCTCTTAAATCTAGCATGCAAAAAACGACGTTTTTCATCTCATGCGATTCTACCATGCGACAAAAATTGCTACATCAAATGATACTCTTGAATCTGTGAAATTTAAGAATTTTATCAAAGTCACATTCGATGATCATCTGAATCATGAAATATCGGTAAATGCAATTAAAAAAACAATCATCGGTGGACTAGAGAAAAACCGGAAACGTGATATAAAATACAAACAGCTGAAAAAAAACGCAACCTGTACGATCTGAAATAGCATGAAATATTGAGTATTTCGAGAAAAGAAAAAAAAAGCGTGATTCGCGTGCTCGACGTTTCATCGATCAAGTTGAATCGTCAATTACGAGATGAAAGATGCTGAAAGCGAATTGAAATATTAAAATTTCCGTCTTGGAGAATATTAGTTACTGACTCGTTGAAAAATTTGTGCGACTCGATCGCGACCAAAATAAAAACAAATTGAGAAAATGTAACGAAAATAAAATAATAATTGCGTGAATAAAACGAAAAAGATACGAAAAAAGATGCTCCAGGCTTGTTTTTCATCCGTTCAACGTGTCGATCGTTAAATTTCGAAACACTCTGGCGGACGTCTGCGAACAGAAAGCTCACAATTAAAAAATTCAAAGAGAAAAAAGAACATTCCAAGTGTCTCTAAACAACCAATTTTTTTTTCAACCCTCAAGTAAATCCGATAGAAAAAAAAACGCTCCAGCGGACGTCTGCGAACAGAAAGCTCACAATTAAAAAATTCAAAGAGAAAAAAGAACGTTCCGAGTGTCTCTAAATAATCAATATTTTTTTCAACCCTCAAGTAAATCCAACAGAAAAAAAACACTCTGGCGGACGTCTGCGAACAGAAAGCTCACAATTAAAAAATTCAAAGAGAAAAAAGAACGTTCCCAGTGTCTCTAAATAATCAATATTTTTTTTCAACCGTCAAGTAAATCCAATAGAAAAAAAACACTCTGGCGGACGTCTGCGAACAGAAAGCTCACAATTAAAAACTTCAGAGACAAAAAAGAAGGTTCCGAGTGTCTCTAAATAATCAATATTTTCTTCAACCCTGAAGAAAATACAGTAGAAAAAAAACACTTCGGCGAACGTCTGCGAACGGAAATCTGACGATTAAAAACTCCAAAGACAAAAAAAATCGTTCCGAGTGTCTCTGAATAATCTATTTTTTTTTTCAAATCCACAAGTATATTCAATGGAAGCAAAAAACACTCTGGCGGACGTCTGCAAGCAGAAAGCTGACATTTAAAAACTTCAAAGAGGAAAAACAAAAACGTTTCGAGATTCTCCTGAAAAACATGCAAAGTTTGAGATTAGCGCTTTGAAAAAAAAAAACTCCTGAAAGAAAAAAGTAAGAAATTAGTGAGTATCCATCGGCGATCTGAAATCATAGGAAACAGAACATCCTAATCCCGAGCAAAAATCGCGCGTGATTTTTGCCAGTCGCGAAACGCTCGTGAGCATTTTTATTTAACGGTGTCGTTTTTAAACTAACATTGGCACCGCAGTTTGCGGCGCGACAATTCACAGGGCTTATTTTAATGATCTTCAATTTATCAGGGTGACTCTGAGCGTCTCTTTTTTCACGCATCAATGACTCGAATTGAAAACTGACGTGAAAGACAAAAAAAAACAGAAAAATTCGAAAAAAAATGATCAAAGGGTGTGTTTTCATGGGCGCGTGTGTGTAGTGACCACGTGAATCGAAAAGTGCACCCACCGTTTCGTCCTCGTGGCCGTTTATACCCTCGAAGGGATTCAACATTCTCGTCCTTCGAGAGCTAAACGCGTATAACCACATTCCCACGTTGTCCAACGCTGGTTGAGCTGAAAAATTCACATCGCCGCGAGATTCGAATCGCGAAATACGAAAAGTTGCAAACGAGAGAGAGAGAGAGAGGGAGGCGCGCAAAAACCAGCGTCGGTCAACGAGTGCTCCGACTTTCTCCGTTACCTCGGGAGAAAGCCATCGCACTCTGGCGACCAGCCGATGAAAACGAGTGGCCTCAACCTCGCGGCGATGTGTTGCAAAGTACGCACATGAACCGGACGGAAGGTCGCGGTTGCGTCAGTCTCAACGAGATCGTTCGAACTTTCGATCAATCGATCGTCGAAGAGAGAGAGAGATGTACTTTTGTTCATTTCAGCTGAGGGATGTCCTCTGCGTGACCTTTGGACGGTCAGAGAGTCTCAACCCGGAGCTTTGATGAACATTTCCATCGATAAAAGGAATTACATCGGTAAGTCGTCGCTTAAGGTGTACGCGGGAACGGGCGAAACGGACGCCGAGCTTCTTTTCGCCCGGGAAAAGAAGCGCGCGAGCGTCCCTTCGGTCGTCCCCTGTCCCTGCCTGTCGCGAAAGCACACACACGAGATTGACTCTAACCTTACTTTTATCGCGCCAGATCCTGCCTTCCTCAATTTGTCTGAGCCCCCGAGTGCAAAAAAAGGAAAAAGTATCGCGGACAACGCGGACAAGAGTATCTCCCCGAGGTTTCCCGACCTCATTCGACAGCGAGCACTCCACGGTTCTCAAGCATTCCGCCATCGGTGCTATGAAACAGCCTAACACTAGGGCATTTAAGCCGGTCATAGATGAGCAATCGCTAAAACCCTTGCGGGGATTTATCGATCGACATTTATGGACCGACGCCACGTCCGGACGTGTCCGACACCGTAGCTTGTTCACATTGGGCATGTGGATCCTCCGCGAGGGAGGATGCACCACGCATACTCGTACAACTGGACTTTCGATTCTTGAGTCCGTCGCTCGCTCGACAACGGCGAGGAGCTGCCCCCGCCGTCGCCGCTGCGACGACAGACTCAAGCT
Source organism: Heteropelma amictum (assembly GCA_959613375.1). Taxonomy (NCBI): domain Eukaryota; kingdom Metazoa; phylum Arthropoda; class Insecta; order Hymenoptera; family Ichneumonidae; genus Heteropelma; species Heteropelma amictum. Next base: position 15,751,245 of record OY390727.1, read on the forward strand.
CGCTAAAGCTACTGAAGTTCTCGAAGGCAGTGTTGGCGTTTGCGCCTCTGAAAAGCCTCAAAACTTTCATTATCTCGCTAAACGATCCAATGACTCTACGAGCTTTCCTGTCGATTCAATTTTTGAAAAAAATAAAACGCAGGCGCGCATCTCGATGGAAAAAAAAGGGTAGATTTACTCGGTCGAGCTTCAAACTCGAATCTTGAAACTACGCTGTTTGTGCTTTTCTCTCCGGTGCACCAAACAGACTTTTCGCATCATCCTCGAGGAGAGTGAGGCTCTCCCCAAAGTCTTTCAGCCAGAGTGAGGCTCCGCCGAAATGAGCCTGATAGCGGCGATAAAAAAGACAATCGCGAGCAAACGAGAAAGCGCAGCCTGCCGCATGCATTAATTTTTCATTCTAATTTTTCCATTCATAAAAATTGCGCTCTTATATATTCAGAGATTCTCCAGAGTGGAGTCTCGCGCTGGAAGAGCCAAGAAAAAAAAGCCCTTGGCGTCAGTGACCGAGTCAGAGGGACATGTTTTTTTTTTTTTCAAGTTACCGTCGAGAAAATTGTGCGCAAAAGTCCCACGGACCAGGTCACCTTGCCTCGCGATGATCCTTCTCGGTTTTCAAAGCTAATCGATCATTTGAGCAAAAATTTATTGGCGCAGGTCACAAAAACACATTGGTGAAAAAATTGTGCATTTTGCTGTATCGCGAATAATCATCCGAGAAGGACACAGTCCCTACTTTCTAGGAGAATAACACAAATGCAAATTGCCAAACAGCGCAGGGTCACTCGCGAGTCGATTTTTCAACGCCGAGCCAACCGTGTCGTCTCGATGCTGAAAATCGACTCGCGGTCACTACACAAAATAACCTGCCGCTGTAGAATGTAAATTACAACCGCTGGCTCCGGTGCCGTTTCGGACCTTTCGTCCTGCGGCATGACGGAGCCCGGAGGGAACTTGAAAATCAACGTTACCAATCGGTGACCGTCGGTTCAGCTGGCACTCGGGTTCTCTGCGTGGACGCCGGATGATTCTGAAAAATGATGGATTGAAAAAACACAAATTTAGTCAAATTGGCAATTTTGGAATTCTGTCAATTATACAGTTGAAAAAAACATCAGAAAAGCAGATAAAATGTAGGAAAAGGAATAGGTACCTCACGAGTGCGGCTGAAATGCTGTCCGATCCTTTCTGCCTTTGGAAATTTGGATTGAGAACGGCCAGTTTTGAGCTGCGATTGAAAAAAACTTTATTACTTACTATTCCATTTTATAATGTTATTGTACGAATGATATGTCATGAAACGTTTATTCGTAAACTGACAATGTTGTTGATATTGAGAAAAAAATTACCTCGCAAAAGCGATAGAAGCCTCGATTTTTTCTCATTCCTCGGACCTCTCTTTTTTTCCTCTCTCTTTCTCGCAGCATTTTGAATCGAGAGTGGCACGTAATTAATTTCTGTAATTAGAAAACAACACATGAAATATTCCGCTCGCGAATTATCGAAGTAATATATTCACCGGAAACGATTCGTCGCGAACAATTTTCACGTTTTCTTTTATCAAGTTTTTTGCGAAATACAAAGAATGAGAAAATATTACAGAATAATTTAACTCTCTGTGTGATCCGCGGGGTATTTTGTTTCATGCGAGGATGGACGAAATTCAAAAATGAATTTTGCACCCGCGTATAACACCGTTGTTTGCGCGCCGATGTTTCTTCAAGATGGCAATAAAAAGTTCGGCGTATTATGCGAATACGCTATTGTTGCAATTGCAAAAGGCACCTGATTTTTATATTGCACTTGATTTTTAGTTTGCACTTTGTTGGGGAATATTGTTTTGTAGAGTAGAACAATGTCACTCGGTTCGAAACTTTACTTTACCGCGATTTGAAAGAAAGTCGATCATTTATCGCGGAGAAACACACTCGTCCGATACCGTGGCGCGATAATAACGGTCACTCGACACTTGCAACAATGGCGTCTTTTTTGCCACATGCGCGCGCACACTCGCGGAGTAAAATGATATTAGTCTCAAAAATCAAAATAATAATCATTATCCGATATTCGTGGCAATATTTATGCGCGTCAATAACAATCACTCGGTTTAGTAATCTTTTACGTAAAATACGACGCAATTTTATTAAAAAAAAGAGTCGATAATATATCACGCGCGGAAACATTCGACTCCGATATCAATGCGCGTTTTTTGTATTACGGTCATTCGACGCACTCGAAAAACAATGGCGACTCTTTTTTTAATACCTCTGTCTCAAACACTCGCGGTAAAAATTGTCGCACACGAAATATCAGGAAAATATTAGACCCGATAATATTAGTCACTCGATTTGAAAGTTAATTACGTCGCGATTTGATGAAAAAGTAAAAAAGTGCCGATAATATATCACAAGGAAACGATCGGTCGATGATCGCTGCCGGGTAATAACTGTAACTCGAGGCTTGAAACATGTATCTTTGTTTCAATTCACTCGCGGGGAAATTATCAGAGACAAATCAAAAAATATTTCTCGGAAATTTCTGCCGAAATATTTATCGCAGTAATAATACTGACGCACTTTTTCAAAAGTCTATAACGTCGCAATTTCACGAAAGTAAAAAAGAGCCGATAATATGTCGCACGCGGAAATGTTCGTCAATTGTCGATGCGCGATAAGAACGATTACACTTGACCCGTGCAACAATGGCGTCTTTGTCGCCGCGCGAATGCACACACGATAGTGCGAAAATTAATAAGAGTCGGAAAAAACGTTTACGCCGGTACGAAATAATGACAAGAGTCGATAAATTATCGCGATGAAACCACTCACTGGATGTCGATGCTCGATAACAACGCGCCCTGGATGCTTTCGGATTGTCCGTCGATTTTACTCTTGTGTGTATGTGCGTCGTTTGCGTTTTCTTGAGCTGGTCGCGAACGTGCGCGGTCTTCATCGAGCGTGTTCTACCTACTGCGATCCAGCACGACACTGATATGGCTGCGCAGTCACCGCCTACCGCTATCGCTATCCTGCGCTCCCCCCACCCGAGTGCGCGCGCACGCATGCTCGTCGCCATTGTTTTCGATGCGGCCGTGGCTCCCCCACTCCGTCCTGCGACAGCTACATTGACTAGTCGACAGTCGACAGTCGACATCGACACGTACGTAGCGGAATAACAAACTATAACCTCTGTCGTTTACCCGACACTTTCGCATGCCCGGCGAGTTGTTGATCGTGTAAATATCACTCTTTGCTGAATAAATTTTTACTTTGACGTGCTCGCATCGCTCCTAACGAGAATCAAAACGCTCCGGTTGCCAACATTTGTATCAATTCTTTTCGCATCGACACACGAGCGAGTAGCAAATTTCCAACGAAGCTTCTATCGTTTCGTCAAATACACATCAAATTATCATACAACAACTGGAACAAAAATTATCACCAGTAGAATACGCTGAAAAACATGTATGATCCAACTCGCATTTGTTACCTGTCATCGCATTTACACCCGTGTACATGTACAATTGAAAACATGAAGTTCCTTGTAAGAATAAAAAAGCTAAAAAGCAGCTCGATAGCGGACGACGGCGACGATACGTGAGATTCTCTTTTGCAGGAGTATGCAGAGAGCTCTGCGCTTCTGCATCACGAGCCGTCGGTCTGGATCACTCGACGCTCCGCTCTACAAAAATTTTTCTACCCAAGCTCGCGTAAGTCGGTAATGCGTTCCTTGCCGCCCCTTGTATCTGAGTATCCTCACGGAATGACTCTTTCGTATTTTCAGAAAAAGTTTGCGCCCCGATGGAACTGGAAACTGAAAATTCCCGAAGCGGAGTACGACCTGCAGTATTTGTGCGATCCCGCGAATAGCGAGGCCATTCGCGACAATATAAAGCGCAGAAAGGGCATAGGAGACGTGGACAAAATTTTGGAATTGTCCAAAGACGCTGGAGCGTGTCGAGAGCAGCTTGCGGAGGAATTGAAAAGAATTCCGAATCGTACAGCCCCAAAAGTCTTGGAGTACGGCGACGAGCCGCAAGTAACGAGCGAACGAGGCTCAAAGAGAGATTTTGACTTTCCACCGATGACCTTCGGCAAATTGGCAAAGAAACTCGACCTTCTCAGAATGCAGGATCTCGGTCCATTGGCGGGAGAAAAGAGTTACATACTCTTGGGCGACTTGGCACGCATGGAGGAGGCCCTGATAAATTACACGGTCGGGATACTTTTGAAACACAATTTCCGGCTGACGAGCGTGCCGGATATTCTGCCGACGCGAGTGATAGAGAGATGCGGAATGATCGTCAACAACGAGAGAAGGCTCGTTTACTCGTTGGACTCTCATTACGGCGACGATTACAGCCTTTCCGGTACGGCCGAGATGGCCCTCGCTTCGAAGCTCATGGATTCCGAATTTTCGCTTTCCGAGCTGCCCGTTAAATTGGCTGCGGTCAGTCGGTGCTACAGAGCGGAAATATCGAACCTCGCGGAGGAACGCGGACTCTGGAGGGTTCATCAGTTCACCAAAGTCGAAATGTTCGCTTGTACCGATCGCGAAAGTTCCTCGGAATTGATGGACGAATTGCGCGACATCCAGGAAAATTTGTTTGAAAATCTCGGAATTCATTTTCGAGTTGTCGACATGCCGGCTCACGAGCTCGGAGCTCCCGCGTACAGGTGAAAAAGAAAAAAAAAATGGCAAAATTCCATATTCGAGCTGATGACTCTTGAAATCTCGTTCGCAGAAAATTCGATATCGAAGGATGGCTGCCCGGAAGGAAAAACTACGGGGAATTGTCGAGTTGCAGCGACTGCACGGATTTTCAATCGCGGAGATTGAACATCAAGTACAGATCCGACGACGCTCGGTCGTTGCACGTTCACACGTTGAACGGCACGGCCTGCGCCATTCCCCGGATGTTGATCGCCATCTGCGAGACCAATCAGACGAAAGACGGTCACATCGCCGTCCCGGAAGTCTTGGTTCCGCACATGGGCGGCAAAACTCTGATAGAAAAACAGCCGATCGCCTCGATGAGGGACTACAAGTACAAGCAGAAAGCGCTGTAAAAAATAAATGTGAAAAAGAGAAAAGATTTTTAATACCACCGAAACTTGGAATATCAAACACCACCCGACGACGGTATATATTTTATCATTTTTTTTGTCTGTTTTTTTTTTCTATAAACTAATACATTATCGTACAAAGTAAGACAGGGTTTCGAAATTCTTACGTACACAGTGTTTAAAGTTCATCCATGGTTCGCAAAGTCGTTCGTTCCTTTTTTTTCTCAAAAAAAAAACAACAAAAAAATGTACTATTGTAAATTGCTCCATTGTTCTCTTTTGGCGATGCATTCCGTTTCCTTCTCGCTCTCTCTCTCTCTCTCTCTCTCTATCTCGCGATCCGTGATAATACATTTCGCAGCGGAGTTATAAAAATGTAACGGAAAATATGTTTTGTTTCTCTTTTTCTTTCCTGAAGTAAATACACAATTCAGAGACATTGAAAATTTACAAATTTTATCTCGCGGGCCGATCGGCTTTATATCGCATCTCTTCCAGGGTTTCGTCTTTACCGCCAATTTCAATAACTACCTTTATCGCTCAATTGAGTTTTCCCTTTCGTTATTTCTCGTTTTGTTTTTACATGACCCGTCACCGTAAACCACCCGCAAACTGTTGCAATTTATTTCAACCGAATGCCACCAGTATTTTATTCGTCATTTTTTTCGTTATTTCTTTTTTTTTTCTCTCTCTCTCATGTATCATTTTGCGGCAATGTCGTATTTCGATGCTTGCAATTTACTTTTTGCGCGTCCCGTACATATCGGAGCAATCGCGGTGGTCATTGTTTCATTTTTTTCCTTCTTTTTGCGTTTCTCTCTGAAAAATCGACTCTCTGTTTAACGGAATTACGCGGTGTCGTTTCCCGTCTAATCTTCGTCGTCCGCCGATTCGGATTCCTCCTCGGCGTTCTGCAGCCACTCGATGAACTTTTTCATCTGGTCGAGAAAGAGCATTTTGCCTTTGAGCGAGTGTCCCTCCTTGTACCACTTTAGAATCACTTCCTCGGAAACAACGTCCTCTGAAAAGCCCCAATGTCAACGTTGAAGAGAAAAATGAGAGACAGTGAGAGAGACTCGGACGAATGAAAAGGGGAAAAAACGTACTTTTGTAGAACAACAAAACGATCTTCTGGAAGACTTTCATAAAGTTCATGTTCTCGTAGCAAAATTCTTGAACTTTGAGGATGAGAGCGAGCTCGGATCTGGCAGTGGATGTAAATGCGCCGAACAACGGCGTGTAGATTTTCAAATGTTTGAGCGCCTGCTCGGCCACCAATTCTTCCTTCTTGTTCCACTCGGCTTGTCCCATGACGACCGACCATATCTGTGTCAATGTGGAAAATTGGCAGCTCGTTGGAATCATCGAGATCAGCCTCCGCGGCGGTCCACGAGGACGCGCGACGAGATTCGTTGGAAAGAAAAAAAAAAGATTACCAATCCGATGACCTCGTGCTCGGGAATGCCGCATCTGAGCGCCATTTCCTTGAGATCGAGTACAATGTCCTTGATCGGTCGATTGTCGGCCAAATCATCGAGCAGAAGCTGTTGAAGATCTCGCTTGGCTTCCTGACTGGCCTGCGCCTTGTGGAGCTTGACGATGTCCGCCAGGCCGACCGACTCGAAAACCGACCGGAAATACTCCTCGGATCTCTTGTTCGGCGGCACGAACTCCATCAATCTGTGCAATTGTTTTTTTTTCCCATTTTACAATTTCTCTTCATCAAAAGCAGACGGGGGAATTTGGAAAATGAAAAAACCAAAGAAACACGGAGAAATTTTGGATTATCCCGACCTTCCCTCGATGCCACCGCGTTTCAGCGCCGTCATCAGACTGGACAGACCCTTTTCGGATTTCCATGTTACAAACACTTCGAGGAGAAAGTCGAGGGCGAGATTGTCCTTGACGAGATGTTCGTTGATGAGAACGGAGAGGACGGTCGGCGGCACGGAACCGTTGGAGATCCACAGCGCTGTCATTCTGGCCAGCTTGATTCTCTCCAGAGGAGCGAATCCTTTCATGAATACCAATACTTTTTTCATCTCCTCCTCAAACATCTTCTCCAAGTACTTGTATCGTCGCATCAGTTTGGTGAATACCTGGGGAGAAAGATTTTTATTTGTCAAAGTTTTCGTCCGGCGATCGAGGTAGATTTTGGAAAATGCTCTCTCTCTACCTGTTCGTAATTTTTCATAGATTCCATATCCTCCGGCTGTGCGAAAACGCACGCCGTTGTTTTGACGAGTTTGTCGCCATCCTGCGCTATAGAACCACCCGGTACCAAGAGGCCCCCGGCGATGAGAATATCGAAAAGAGCCTCTCCGTACCGACGATAATCCAATTTGGAGCCGGCTGTATCGAGATACTTGGATATGGCGTCTAAGTCGTTGCCGGCCTTCTCCAGGCCAAGCAGAATGGCATCTCTGAATCCGGTCGGGTCGTATTTCTCTTTTTCATCTGACGAATCAACGAAATTTCATGCGATTAATAGAGACTAATCGACGCTCAGGAAGAGAACACGTCTCTCGCTCTCGCAGTTACCTCTTTTTCTGGTCTTTATGCGTTGACCTGACAGCACTGGCTTTTCTATTTTTTGACTCATACAACACCCTTCTGCAAAGTAATCGGATGAAAGGAAAGAAAAAAAACAATAAAAAACGTCATTTGATCGTCGCTCGGTCGTACATTTTGCTCGATAGGTGCGATGATTCGGTGGAATTTTGAGAATACAAAGACTCCCCCCCCCCCCGGTCGCACGCTCAGTTGTTGCGTTCTAATCGCGGTATAGCGGAAAAAAATAATAATAAAGCGTTTTGCCGCAAGACCTTGAGGAAGCCGCCCTCGTGCTAAAAACATCGCGGTTTAACGGTCTAAAATTACGTTGAGATTTTTTTTGCGCGATCGAGCGCGAGGGAAGGAAGATTTGACGAGCTCCCCGCGCGCACACCCGACCAAGCCGCGTGTGTTCGCGCGAGCATCGCGGCGTTTACGATGATAGCGCGCGTCGAATGATTCGTGAACGCACACGAACGGCATGGGAAGCTGGGGAAAAATAATTGCGCGTGAATAGCCCCCCAGAATGAAAGAAAAAGCAGCGATTTCCATAGACTTTTTCGCGTCCGAGGTTAAGGTCGCGCCAATTCGCCACGATGGCCGAAAAATTCGTTGAAGCGCGTCGATGAGAGGGGAAAAAATCACTCCCGTAACACGCGAAATCTCTCGATCGAACGGATTTCTATATACGTTTTTTTCAATCGGGTTATTCCATCGCAAAGCGCCTTCGTTTCCGAGCCAATATTTACTTACTTCGATAAACGGTACGAATGTAGAATATGTCCCTTCCAGGCGATTAGTATAAAGCCAAAGTGCTTCGAAAAGTTGCGAGGAGTCTTCTTGGTATGTGTGATGACGATACGTGCAGCAAATACGCGTGTGTATATACTCCTGCGTGCGCGCGAGAGAACTTGGGGGGGACTCGGGGTCAGCGACGACGAGGAGACGAACAAGTACGATAAAATGGAAAACGGAAATAAGAACCGCAAATGGATATCTCGCGCATTTATAACCGCCCGTGCGCCGACGCGACCGGAAATGACACACGCACTCTCGCACACACGCGCCACACGCAGAGCGCGAGAAATGAGGGAAAAGACGCGCGCACGCTCTGTTTTACCGACGGAAAAAAGTTTCAAGACAGTTGCCCATCTTTGATGGGATAATAAATTGATAATAAACCTTTGCGGATAATTGTTTGATAAGCACAAACGTTTGTCGGCAAAATGTTCTTGCTGTAAACTACGATATAAATAATTCTTTCTCCGCGACGATTACGTACGCAAAAACACAACCCTACAAAGAATCATATTTCTCTTTGTTACCACAACAATTTCCTCCGCGAAGTTATCGACAGAGAGAGAGAGGGAGAGTAACCTAAAAATGTGCAAATGTCAACTACGAGTCAACACAGAGTTTACGAGTAGCGCGATGGACTTGAATTTTTAAGATTATTCCGTGACTTTATTTTTCATCACAATTCGCGACAGTTTGTCAGGCAAATAGTTCTAATTGTAAGAATAACGGTCGCGACCGAGCGACCGGAAAAAGTCGACTAGAAAAAAATGAACGCCCAACTGAGACAACCGTACGAGGGTTTGCTGCACAAATACACAAATGCCATGAAAGGCTGGCAATACAGATGGTTCATTCTCAGTCCCGAAACCGGCGAGTTGCATTATTTCCTCAGTGAATCCGAGAAAAACCAAAGGCCCCGATGTTCCATTTACCTCGCCGGTGCCGTCATAGCGCCGAGCGACGAAGACTCCAATACCTTCACCGTCAACTCTGCGACAGGTAACATTCATTCTTTTTTCGCAAAACCCATCGACAAAGTAGAATGATTCTTTATCCGGTGAATTCGCGACGTTACTCGGCTTGCTTTTTTTCCCAGGCGACATGATAAAGCTCAGGGCGACCGACGCGAGAGCCCGTCAAGAGTGGGTCGACAAGCTCAGAGCCGTCACGGAAATGTACACAAGAGCGATAGCCAGCAGTCATCCTCCTCTTCCGCCGAGAGATCATTGTACAAATTCCAACAGGGCGCCAGTCGCGAAACTGGAAGTTCTCGACGCCTTTGCCAATTGCAGAGAGCAGCTCAACAAAATGGAGAAGCAAAATCACGTTTTGGCTCAGACGATCGAAAATTCGAGCATTCATCTCGATCCTGATCTTCTGGTGTTGAAAGCGACCGCTCACGCCACTCTACACACGCTGAATCAGTGCTTAAACATTTTGTATCAATAATCATCCTCCCAAGGACTTCCATGATCGTATATACACACGCGGTGAATCTCGACGTCGACAATCGATGACGCGATAACGCGCTCATCACCGACACTCACCCGCGTCGATCTCGAGTTCCGAAACGCCCTCTACGCATAAAAACTGTACTATACTTTTGTCCGTATGTTTGTTTTACAAGCGCGAACGATCGCATAAATTTCGAATAGTTTTACCCGGATATAACGTCGAATCGCATTTACGAGTTTAATGTCGCTATTATTATTTCAAAGTAGTTTGTCCGGGTTTTTCACGATCCTCGGTCTTTCGACGTGCGTTTGTTCGCGATCTTCCAAACCGAGCTTGTTTTTATTCACCCTTTGAGAGAAAACACTCGTGGATTATCGAAAAATTCACGAATCAAAGGGAGACTGTTTGTCGTCAAGATGGCGGCAAAAACACAATAACAGAAAGCATATCACGTATGCACGTTTCGAAAAGATCGGAAAAAAGTCTTGAGACAGCAAAACGATGACGAAAATCCGTCGAAAGAGGGAGAAGATCCGCGATCGAAATTTATGAAATTTAATAGACTCGAGTAACGTTCTCTCCATCTGATAAAGTATAAATCTAAATTGGCGCTCGTCAGGGTTACATCTTCGACGATCGGATGCCGCATTTTAATGAATTCCATTCTGCAACGCGTCGAGCGTTAATCGCAAGGCGATCATAAGACATTTTTTCTACATCCTCGTTATCCGAGTTCTTCATCAAGGTCATTCGTCCAATGACATGCCACTGTATTTGTAAAATTTAGAAGAGGACAGATTTGATCGTTATTTCTCAACGGTATTTATCATATTTACATTTATAGCTGTGCGCTTTACGAAAAAAAAAAAAGGAAAAAAACGAACGAACGCGAATGCAGCTTATCCATTGTGCTTTAGCATTCAAGATTCTCAAAACGAATCGCCCATGTAAATAGCGTTATATAGTGCATAAAGAAACAAAGTTTGTAAAAAGTTTTATCGTTGTAGAGAAGAAAGAAGCAACGAGAATAATGTAATAACGACGCCGAGATGGTTTTGCCTTTTTTTTTCGACGCGAATGCCAAGTGCACGGAAAGAGAATATATTTGGGTGAAGGTGAGCAACTTTTACCTCGTCGCGCTGCGCGATTCCATCAATCGCAGAAGCGCGCTCACGCGTATAAACAGTTTCCTCGGTCCGTAGAGAGCGCACTGGTCCAGATAAATCCCTCATGGTGAGATAAATAGAAAACGCGAATACGAGAGAGAGAGAGAGTATCCTTGATAAATTGGCAAAAAAAGTTTATCAATTTATGAATACGCGAAAACGAAACGTAACACGAGGAGAAAAATCTTTGCATACGTCGCGATCGAACGACGCGATAGAGTTACTTTTTTCAAGGTCAACCGGTGTAACGCGCTTTTCATCTCAGTTATGAGCCGAATAAATTCAAGGATATTCTCGCGTCCGCACTCTCGAACGTTTTTACATCCGAATCGAAGAAAAAAAACAACAACTTTAGTAGCAGTTTAAATTTCAACGAAAGAGCTAGTCTCCGAAGTAATTTTGTGTTTGTTTTTCTTTTACTTCTCGATTCTCGATCGATCGTAATGTGCGACGACTTTCTCCCCGGCGGGTCAAGATTGATCGCGGAAGCTGCGGGAGTCAAGGTCGTCATGACCGCGCCAGAGTTCCATCGAGATGTTCCGACGATCGCTCAGCCGAGCAGAACTTTGTTGTTACTGAAAATCGAGAACGGAGACAACGCCGCGAGTGACAAAAGATTTTTGGGCTTTCACCTGTCCCGATCAAAGTGGGATCCTTATCCATGGGTCGGTTACGTCGAGACCGGAAGTACCGCCGATTTAGCTGGACTCAGGTGAGCTTTGGACGAAGTGAAAAATGTGTTTTTCTTTTCGTTGGTTTTTTTGAAACGCCACGTGCACGAACCGTCCCGCAGAGCCGGCGACTGTTTGCTCGACATCGACGGCACCGATGTCGTTGGCCTTCGCGTCAAGGACATTGCCGCGTTGATCCAACAGGCGCGAGTTGGGAATTTCCTCAGGCTCGAAGTTTGGCGAAGCTTTCGCGAGGAAAGCCAGCGCGAAACCGAGGAGGGCGTCGCTCTCGCTGGCCCGCTGCCGGAAGTCGCGAAGAAGCTCGCAAAAGTCGTTTCCGGCGCTGTGAAGGCTCTCGAGTGTCCGGTCTGTCTGGAGAGCGCGACATCGCCGGTCTCGCAGTGCGTTCACGGGCACATTCTGTGCGTCGGCTGCAGAGCGAAAACCCCTCGATGTCCCGTCTGCCGCGTCAGACTCGGCCAGGGTCGATGTCTGTTGGCAGATGAAATTCAGAGAATTATTCGCGATGCTTTCCAAGCGGCTGGCGCGGACGATGGCACCGCGAGTAATTCGTCGCTGCGGGAGAAGCTCTTTGGCAAGATTGGCAAAAAATCGGCAAACAGCGGCCAGGCGCGCAACGATCATTTTCGCGTTTCATCGACAAAGTTGAAAACATCGATAGCCCGATTGCTGCTGGGTGAGCGACGACGTTGATCGTCGAGAAATACTACAAATTTGTTGCTTTTTTACCTCTGCTATCTGCTCTTCGTCGTCGAGTGAATGAGACGAAAAATCATCGCAGGTGGATTCGACAAGGCTGCTTCAGCGGAGAATCTCTCCGGAGTGGTCACGGACGACGGTACGAAGGCCGAGAGTCGTCCAGCGGCGTACAAGAGACTCGGTGAGTTGCGTCGGAACGATCGAATGAAATCCGCCAGTACCGGTGAATTATCGAGAGGCGACGAAGCCTGGAACGCGACGAATCGCAATCGCGCCGATCGAGTCTACACGAGCGCCTCCGGACTCTTGAGCGTGCCTCACACTCCCACCTGGGGCGGTTCCACCGAGTCCATCGACGATACATCCTTCGCCTGCCCGTTGGGGCGAAAAACCAATTGCAGAGAATTCCTCTCGGCCAAGTTCCTTCTCGAGCACTTAGCGCGCTCTCACGATGCTCCTCTCGTCCAGTTTCATGGAAAAATCGCCAAGATCCCTCTGCCACTTCCGTTTGGTCCGGACGCGAGTTACGTTTTCCTCCATCGAGGAGAATTGTTCTGCCTTCAGGTTCGCTTCCGTCCTCGGGGACTTTGGAGTCTGAAAATTCAAGAGAAAAGAGTTGGTTGAATTAATCACGTTTTTTTTTTTTTGGTGTTTCGTTTTTCGTGCAGTACGAGAACGAAAAGGCCTGGATTTGCGGTACGACAGTGGAGAACCACGGAGAATGGTCGATTCTCGGGAAAAATAAGGGCAGCGCGGTGATTCATCTGCGAAGATTCGTGGCGAGACTCGAGGACAGCTCGGCTCCGCTCGCATGCCACTTGGCGCATTTACCAACGTCCCTCGGTATCGATACGCTCGTCGTCGAATTATTCCATTCTCGACACGGCGAGGGGCTCGAAGTTTAGTCCGAGTAATTCTATCGCGGATCAGCGATAGTCGACAAATCGAAAATTTCGATCGTTGAAAAGTTGATTGTCGCCTATGCGGCTGGAAACGCGATGATCTTGCTCAGCGAGACAATGATATTGGTGCCAAATTCGATTTTGGATCATTCGATCGATCGTAACGAAACATTTATTGAAAATATAATCACTTTGAAAACAAGTTTCGTTTTCAATTCGCTTATTTCTTACTAAGAGTATACTGGTATCTTATTCGGTAATCACTGCGTAATCCAAGGCACTCGCGCATTGAGCAGACGCGTACTGTCATTCAACAATAATGATAACGATAATAATTCCCACGGAAACGCGCAGTTTTCGGTCTATGATTTAAAAAATAACGTAAACCTTGCGCTAAAACTTGTGCGGTACGAAACGAGTCGATCAATATTAAAAAACCTCGATGGCGGACTGAACGATTAATTCCGCCGAAGTGCTACTAATACTATGATTATCGTTTGAATCAACGAACAAGGTTGAACTGGCGGTTTAGCGGAGAGAAACACTCATACGACAATTCGTACAACGTTGGACTTTACGTTACATCATCAAAGAGGAGTACGTTCGTCGAGCCCGCAATTCTTTGCGGCATGAATCTTTGAGAAAAATAATACAAAAACGAAAACAGGAGTCCATCCTCCGTGTAAAAAAAAATTGCAAGTCTTCTACTTTTCATTCTCGGCATCGTAATACGAAAAATATGGCAGAGTATCAAGGAAATAATCCTCGGGTGTATAAAACCTTGCGGGCTCGCGCGAAGAGGTACGTTTCGCACGAGTGGTCCCCGCATTCGCGTCTCACCGGAAGAGCTAAATGTCGTCCCATCTTATCAGACTAATTTCCGTATAAAAGTAATAATAAAAGTAATAATGGGGAGGCGGGAGTTATTGCATCTTGTGGAGCAAAGTTTCCATGTACGGCCGCAAGAAGTCGCTCTGACCGGTGCGTACACCGCAGCCGGCTAACAAGTCAAAGGCGTGCTTGATGACGGCCTGATAATTCTCCTTGCCGGGTATTTTGAATTGTACGGTATATTCGCGCGTGTCGAGATTCGCCGGTGCGACAACGAGCTTCTTCCCAACGAGCGTTGACAATTTGCGCTTCTTTCCGCCGCCGACGCAAACGCTGCCGTACTGATGCTCGGTCTCGTCTTTCTCCTTGTCGCGCTTTGGACAGCTGCAGACGCGCACCGGCAATCTCCTGCGTCCTAGGACCTCGCCGCTCTGAGTCTCGAGAGTGAAGACGAGCTCGGTCGGTCGACGATTCATGCCCGAGGTGCAGCTGTTTTTGCAGAAAAATTGAAAATTCATGGGCACGTAGTCCGACCCCGCTTGCGGCATCCCCAGAGGCGCGACGACCGACAAATGGCTGCCGCGATCCTCGTAGATGCTCCCGGGGTGCAGGCAGCGAACGACGTGCTTGACGATTTCCGACGGGACGGCGTTCGCCGCGTTGCTCGTCGCCATGTGATTGTGGCATCTCACTACGGGATCGCTGCGATACTGATCGAGACTAAAGACCATCGTCGTACGAAGCCACAGTCCTTGTATCGTCGGCTCCCATTCGAATCTCAGCGGCAGCGTCTGCTCCATATTTATGAAAATTTTCTGCAGCAGCTCCGAGTACTGAAATCATTTTCCGCGACTTTAGCCTCCGACGAACGTGTCGACTTTGAATTTCAACATCGACGAATGTCCACGATACGTTTTATAATCGAAATAATACCCGACACTCACCACGCAATGCTTCCCGGTGGGTTGATTCAGTTTCATCAGGAAATTGCATCTGCCGGCAAACTCGTCCAAAACGGGTATATTAGCTTGTTGCGCTTGAATGTACATGATGTTGCATTTTTGCTCCGTTTCCATGACATCGTCGTGCAAGAGGGTCGGATAGCTATCGACACAAAATTCGAATGATAAGCCCGTGTTCTATTATTTTTTCGCGCGATAAATCATGGACGAAAGCGGACGAAGAAATTGGCAACGCCAAGCTGGTTATCCTCGTTGCAAAGGTTGAAAATGAATTCGTTCGGAATAAATTAATTAATCAACTAAAGCTCAGGAACGTAACGTGAAAAATGTGATATTATTGGAAACGGAGTAGACACGCCGATGAAACGATCGGAAATCCAAAGCCTCGATCAAGATGACGTAACTGCGTCGTTCAAATCGCCAAACACTTGTTGCGTCCCTCTCATGGTGGCACGAAGATTTCCGAGCACGTCAACGAACGTTCTCTCGCGAAAAAGATTTCAACGAACGAAGGAATAAATGGCAATAGCAAGCAAATTTTCTACATCGCAATGGAAGAAAGAAAGCTCGAAAGTATTTTGCTGATGCTGCGTTTGACTTACATCGGGCCGTCTTGCAATTCATTCTGTAACTCGCGGTACGTCGCCTCGTCGAACAATGCTGACTCCTGTGAATCGCTAAATCCACTGACGGCCGTCATTTTTTCTTTTATAAACAAAGTTATTCTTCCTATAAACAAAACCAACGGCGCGTGGTTGTGTAAAGTAATTGTTTATACCCGGCAAAACACTCGTTGAAAGCGGGAGAACCACGCCGCCATATGCAAAAAAAAAGCACATCGAGAAACACAAAACAAATATAAATAAGTCAAGCTGGTCCTCGGGACAGGAGAAACAGCATACAGCGCCATCTAGCGATCGACGCCGCAAATAACCCTAGTTACTTCTTGGGGGAAATTACTTTGGGGATCGAGTGTCTCCTCTACCCCAATAATAACAATCATCTTATTTCTTTCTCTCTTGTCCTTTGTGTTCGCGTTGCCGCGCGCGTTTCGAGTCGTCTTTTGAAAAAATGTTTCCATCGTTGATTTCAACGTACGTGCTCCGTTGCGTAAAAGCGTTGAAATTACAATGCTATTTTTTTCTACTTTACGATAACGAGGCAACTGTAACATTGCCACTTATCCTCTCAACGTTGCAAATTCCTTTTACATGACGTGTGATACCGCGAACTACACGTGAGTAACAATAATAACACGTTGCGAAAATCGTCCGGTAAAGTCCCGAACGACGAGAAACAGGAAAAACCATGATTGAATTATCCTTTCGCCTGTGACACATTGTTCCATACGCGTATAAATATAACAACGCTTCTGTTTTACAACACCTTGTGTTCGAAAGCTGCAACAGGTGTACGTAAAAAAGAGACACGCGCGCGCGTTGAGTTTGAAATGTCTAAATCAATTTTTGTATTATTCGCATTCGTAATCTTGTCGAGCTTTTTGCCGAAAAATCATTTATTCGCACGGTGCACAAGCCTTCCACGATTCTCAGGTAATTCGAGGAATAATTCAATTCCGAACGAAATACGATTGTTTTGGTAAAAGTCCCAAGAAGACGAACAAATTTCACATTTTCCATTTTCAGAATGCGTGGAACATCGCAACGCTGATGGAGCGCCGGGAGAAAAAAATGAGAATCGTCCGATGCGTCACTTTGTCGTGGGCGGCAGCGATTCTTCGACAGAAACATTTCCTCACATAGTCGCCTTGGGAAAACGCGAAAAGAGCGGAAGCTTTTCCTTCAAGTGCGGCGGATCGCTGATATCCCCAAAATGGATAATGACAGCGGCGCATTGCACTCACGGACTGTGAGTTTTGTCTTCCATCGATGAGTCGGGAGAAACGAAATTACCACGAAAATAAATTTTTCATAATTTTCCAGCGGCGGAGTGAACGTGGCTCGATTGGGAATCGATCGTTTGAGCGAAAACACAATGGGAGAGAGCGTCGGTGTGAAACGAACGATTCGTCATCCTTCTTACGTTCCTCCCGCCATGTACGGCGACATTGCTCTCTTGGAACTGGCGAGACCCGTCCAATTCACGAATCGCATCAAACCCGCTTGTTTGCACGATCGATTCGACATTTCGCCTCGCTCCGCCTGGGTCTGCGGTTGGGGAGCGACCGCGTATGGTATCGTCGATAATTGATTCATCCATTATCATGAGGTGTAGACATTCGAATGACCGATTGAATGTTTTTTAAGGTGAAGAAGGCAGCGACACTCTGCAGGAGGCGCTTCTCGACATCTTGGACAATGACGAGTGCGCGATGAAGCACAATGGCTCGACGATAGCGGTTCCCTATGGCATCGCATCGAGCATGGTGTGCGCCGGTTCCCCTCGCGATAATTGGCAGAAAGATACGTGCCACGGTGATTCCGGCGGACCGCTGCAGATTCGTCGTCCCGAGCATCCTTGCGTCTATGAAATCGTCGGCGTAACGAGCTTCGGGAACGGTTGCGCCTTCGCCGATTCACCGGGAGTTTACACCAGAGTCTCGCATTATCTCGACTGGATCGAGAACATTGTGTGGCCGGAAAACGATTAATAGCGATAACTCAAGTTAGTTCCCTTTTCTCCCGCGCGCAAGAGCGATTATCTCTCGAATTGACGATTTCCAAGGATAATCTCACTCGATAACAGGATTGTTCATGCAGAGACGACTTGGAAAGATAAAAAATTCTTTATTTTTTCGTTCGGCTGTTATTCCACTTTTTTTTTTGTCGTTGCAAACGAGAGTCTAGCGTCTTTGGAGAGATTGTAACGGGGAATGAACGTAGCGCAAAAAAATGGCGAAAATCGAAGGAAAAAACGATCGTTCGAATCGCGACGTCGTCGGTGACTAGAGAAGCACATCCGCTCGAGTGGAGCGTTCTACGCGTCTTGGCTCGTGCATTCGTACGTTCGTGTTTTACGATCGTGAATGGTTTCCCACGTGAGACCGTCGCCGTAGGGTCCGTGAGACGATGGTAACAACACGCGCCACCAACTTCTGCGTCCGGAAACATTCGGAACGACGATGATCGAATTTGTCGCATTAAAAACGCGAGAGCGCATTTTTGTGGGGAAAATCTCGAAATAATTACCTCCCTCGCAGTCCCAGAAAGATACGCCAGTTCTCCCGTGGACCGAAATCGTACGGATTCTCGTAGACTCTTCCCGCTAGTTTGAATTTCGCCGATTCCGTGCTGTTTATCCGCGCCTCTACGCTCGTCTCGCCCCTGGCTATGAGTCCCACGTGCCACCACGTCAAGGATCCCAAAGCGGCGAACGTCCCGACGCATATGAGTCCGGCAAAAATGATCAACCTCCTTCGCCATTCCTTTATTCGCGTTTCTTCAGCCTGCCGCGCTATCTGAGCCACTTCCTCGGGCTTCAGATGATCGAACGACTCCGTCTGCGAATTATTTCGGATAGAGGAAAAATTGAGCGAAAAAAGGCGGTTGCCGAGCGAGGGAGAAAAAAAGATAAATGCGAACCATCGGTATAATCTGCGAATTATTTATCCGCACCGGATGTCCGTCCAGATCGGGCTCCTCGGCGGGGAAAAATTCTTGATAGGCGATTTCAATACCGAAAGCCATTATGAACGTTATACCAAGCACCGTAAAAGCCATGTACTGGAGAAAGTGTCTGTGATTCGAGTGACCCACGCAATTGTTCAACCATGCTGGATTATTGTTTATTTTTTTTTTCAATTTGTTATTGAGGGAAATTTAGCCGAAATGTTTGACGCAACGTCGCTGAATATACGCGTTTCATCGCGTTATTACGTCAAGGATACGACAATGATGATCCATTTTCAGCACACACTTGTTGCATATGGAACAATGATGAGTCCTGGGTGGTTTTGGCTTTATGCATTTTTTGCAGATGCTCACCGCCTCCGGTATGAGTCCACCCTGGGGCGGATAACCCGCCGGCACGTTGACACCCATGTAATAATGAAAGCAGACGTTAGCCAGCAGCCAATTTCCAATAACGAGCAATACGAGGGTCATGGCGGGACTCTTGTTCCACCAGTATGGCAATCCGATCCAATAAGCGATGCAGACGATCGCGGCGGTCAATAACGTTACCATCACGACAAACACCTAAGAACGGTAAACGCAAGGTTTTTATTCATCCTCCGTCGCGTCAAAGTTTCGCTCGAATCAGACTCGAAGCGTCCTTTTCTTTGCATTTCAGACGACGGCACACGAGAGAGAAAACGGATATTTCGAGGAAAAAGAGATATATACGGAAATGAGAGAATACTGACGGGTCCGAGGCAGGCGGTGAAATTCTCGACGAACCAAAAAATCGGCTCCATAAGTATGTCGCAGGCGTATCCCAAATTAAAAAAATCATTGTAACACAATGATTTAACGATTATGCGAAAACGTGACCATTTTTCAACGGAATACGACCTGTACTCGGTAAAACTTTCGACATAAACGTGGAGATTTATACGCTAAATAACGAGCAATGAGATTCATGATTTTTTCGAGCTTCTCTCACCTGAGTATCTTTGGCGCTCTGAGGAGCGACCACTGTATTCTCGTCATTGCGCGTCAAAGCTCTCTCGTTTCGCGCTTCGTTGTCCCAAACTTTTGCGCAATTTTCATTGCTGAATCTTTGCGCGAAATTCCCGTTTGCGGTATGCGGCGGACGCTACGACGAGCGCAGCATCTCGGGCTGATTCTCTGATCACCAAAGCACTCTCCGCGATTCGGTCGTTCGTCAACTCGGTCAACAGCTGACTCGAGGATTTTACCTCGTGGCGTATTCTGTCAGGAAACGGAGTAAATTCTCTCTCTCCCCGATCGATATATCTCGCTTATTATCTCTCCCCTCCTTCGTCGCTCGCCCGCGCGCGAAGGGAGAACAGCTCCATCGAGAATAAAGAAGACAGCGGAGGAAAAGTAGAAATCTGCCGTAGAGAATGACGAAATTGTCATGGTCAAAAATAATGAAAAAAAAAAACAAACTATTAAACTCGAAATCGAATGCCCAGAGATGAGATTCGATTCGAGTTGAACGATCCATGACGATGATGATGATTTTCAAGCGAATTTCGAGTTGGCAATGAAAAGCTCGCTCTGAAGAGCGGAGCGAAACAATCGTGGGAGACTGTTTCAAATTTGGCCTATGGATCGGTAAAAAGACAGGCGCGTCATGGTGAATTGAAAAGAAAAAAAAAAAAGGATAAAAGTTTTTGTACAAAATTGGCAGTCGCGGTAGCGGATGAAAAATTTTGGCGGCATGATAAATTACCGAGTTTGAGAGAGGCTTTGGGGATCCGTTTCGTGCTGCGAAGCCGCGACGCGACACGCACGACCGCCGTGTACTCCGGGTTGCGAATGCCACGACTGGGAAATGTCGAGCAAAGTGAGCCGCCGCTCATCATGATTCGAGAATCAAGGCTTTTTTCACATTTTTTTCGTTTGTTTTGCAGCGCGAGTGCATTTCCATTCACGTCGGACAAGCCGGAGTGCAATTGGGCACAACGAGCTGGGAACTCTATTGCCTGGAGCACGGAATAAGTCCCGATGGTCGCCCGAAGGACGACGGCTCAAAGTGCCAGCAGGAGGACGATAGTCTCGACGCGTTTTTCGTCCATCCGGCGGATGGAAAATACGTTCCCCGGGCTATAATGGTCGACCTGGAACCGTCGGTCGTCGGACAATTCCAAAATTCCTCGTACCGCGATCTCTTTCATCCGGATCAATTGATATGCGGCAAAGAGGACGCCGCGAACAATTACGCCAGAGGGCGCTACACGGTTGGCCGCGGACTCATTGAAAATTTGTCGGAGAAAATTCGGCTCCTGGCTGAGAACTGCAACGGTCTTCTCGGCTTCCTCGTGTTTCATTCGGTCGGCGGAGGTAAAGCGAGAGACAACAACGGGCAAAGATTTTGAAAAGAAAAAGGAGTTGTACCGGTTTCTTTATTATTCAGCATTATTCAAACGACGATAACGATGTCTCGAAAACAGGTACCGGATCGGGTTTCAACGCGCTGCTGATGGACGAAATTTGCAAGTATTTCGGCAAGAAGAGCAAGCTCGAGTTCACGATTTATCCGTCGCCGACGATAAGCACGGCCGTCGTCGAGCCTTACAACGCCATTTTGTCGACCCACTCGACCCTCGAGTGTTCCGACTGCACCTTCATGGTCGACAACGAGGCCCTCTACGACATTTGCCGGCGCAAATTGGATCTCGATCGTCCGATGTACGCCAATCTGAATCGCGTCGTGAGCCAAGTGATATCGTCGATAACGGCGAGTCTGCGATTCGGCGGTTCGTTGAACGTCGATCTGTCCGAGTTCCAAACGAATCTGGTGCCGTTTCCGCGCATACACTTCCCGGTGTGCTCCTATTCGCCGATATCGAACGCCGCCACCGTCGGACACAACACGATGACCGTCAACGAGCTCACGAGCGAATGCTTCGAGCCGAAGAATCAAATGGTCAAATGCGACCCCACGCGGGGTAAATACATGGCCTGCTGTTTGCTCTATCGCGGCGACGTCGTGCCGAAAGACGTCAACTTGGCCATTGCCGGGATAAAACAGAAGCACGACGTGAGATTCGTCGATTGGTGTCCCACTGGATTCAAAGTAAGGCGCGCGACACTCATCGAGTTGCTCGCTTTTCGCTTTAACAAAAGTTCGCTTCGCGGTATGACGAGCGTGATGACGATTTTTCGCAGGTCGGTATAAACTGCGAGCCGCCGACGGTGATACCCGGCGGCGATCAGGCGAGGGTGCAACGCGCCGTGGCGATGCTCAGCAACACAACGGCCATCGCCGAGGCCTGGAAGAGACTCAATCACCGTTTCCGGCTCATGTACACGAAGAAGAGTTTCGTACATTGGTATCAGAGCGAGGGCATGGAGCTCGCGGAATTCAGCGAGGCCACGGAAAACATTGCCGCCCTCGCCATGGATTATCACGAGATATCGATCGATACGCGACTCTCCGGAGGCAACAACAGCGACGATGAATACTGAAAACCCGCTCTTGCAGTTTTTTTTTAACGATTTTCGAATGTTTCATAAAGTTATTTGGCGACGAAATCGATGCGATAACGGACACGTGAGTTTTCGTTGATTCCAGCGAATTTTTATCGCTGCTCTCGCGAGTTGGCCAATCGTGGAATATTTCCGGCTCTCTCGTCAATTTCTTAGTCGCGCGATGCGAGTGTACACATATATATATATATATATTTATTGAATCGATAACGAGGCAAGCGTGACACGAGATACAAAGGTAATATTTCAGGGATTCGTTCCGTCCTCTCTTACGCACACTCTCGCGCGAGCGAGTTTCTCTCTCTTTTTTTTTTTTTTTGCAAATCCGCGGAACTGCTCGGTAAATCTCGTCTCCCACGGATAATAAACCTCTATTTACTTGGGATATACAATATAAGTTTCTTTTGGCTTTGTTTCGTTCGTACGATCGACAACGTTGGTAGATCATTGATATTAATATTATTATTGTGATTATCATTAATAATTGTTATCGTTAAACAGTAATAAGGTACAGGAGAATCACACGAGGCGGGGCCGAAGGGGGCCGCGTTTCTCTTTTTATATTTGGTCGTATCTGAACGATCGCGAGTAACGACGCGCTCTTCTTCGTCACTTTCCCTCGATCGTTGCATGATTTTTCCGTCTCGAAAACCGCGAAATTCTCTCATTCCGATCGCCGCGGATCATCCGACGTGTACGTTGATTTTGGTCAAGTTTCGTTACAAGTTTTATCTCGTCGTTGGTGAATGAAAATTCATTCAAAGTGATTCTCTTCCGAGTCATATCGATGATTGCATTTTTTCGCGCTCGTAAGATTTAAAAACATTAATATTCTCGCCGCGGCGCGACACGATCGTTGCAAGATACTCGTTAGAAACGAACCAACGAAAATAACGTCAAATCGATCAGTCGCGACCGACACTCGTATAATACTTTTGAAAATTTCGTATCCATCTTTCCGCAAGATCCCAATTGTCGTTGTTGTTCTTCTTCAATGTTTCGCAGATTCGCCAAAGTCTACATCTTCCAATCGATCGCGCGCGTACCGCTCGATTCTACGTTCTTCTATCGGAAAAGTGAAGGAAATGGTCAAGATCGCTCGGGAGGATATGGCGAGCGATATACTTTATCGAAAAAGCGGATAAAAAGACGAAGAAGAGAAGGAGCAAGTGGGTCAATCTTCTCGGGGAAACAAAGAGCCGTGATCGTGGAACGTCGACGCTTGGAAATTCGATGGAAAGATTGTCGTAATTTGTAGCTAAAGATCGTTGAATGCATCGATCGAGTGGGAGAAAAAGGAACGATGCAGCAGCGGTGCGCGCAGCATCTCTGAGAATACTGGGCGACGTTGAAAATCGTCAAGGGCATTTTGAAAGACGTCGGGTAGATGACGAGTCGCGCGTACACGCGCGCACCTATCGATTAAGGCGCTTCAAAGCGCTGGATAATAATTACTTAATGAGGATATAATCGTCGATCGCTTCGCGCTCGTTTCGCCGACGAGCCGTTGGTGCCTGACACTTTTCCAAAATACCGTATCCGTCGATGCTCCTCGAGTCTCTCGAGCATTCTCATAATACCGTGTCGAGGGTGTCGAAACTTCGAAGCAGTTGTTCGTCCTTCGAGCACCATTGCACGAGCTCGTCTATCGTCACGAAACCATCCTTGTTCGCGTCGATCAGCTGAAAGTTTCATTTTCGAGGGAAACTCGAGACGTACAAGTTTCATTCGTTTTCTTTTCTTTTCAGCTCACGTGGAATATTCGATCGACGTGTTCCCTCGCGGCGGTGCCGGGCTCGGCGATCTGCGGCGTGGTGTAACGCCCGAGCATCTCGTAGATGGAGCCGACGACGTCGAGCATCTCCTCCTTGCTGATGAGACCGTCGCCATCGAGGTCGTAAAGACCAAACACCCACTGAAGCTTCTCCTCCATCGAGCCCCTCGATACTTTCGACAGAATCGACAGAAATTCCTGCGGAAAAGAGAAAAGAGAAAGAGGTTCGACTTTGCCGATTGTCAAATACCAAATCACTCGATCGCGAGATTCCGCGCTCACCTCGAAGCTTATTTTGCCCGATGGCTTTCTCTGCATCGTGTTGAACACGTAATGCGCGTACTGGCTGGCATCTAAAAAACGAGCTTTGGAAAATGTCTCTTCGTACACGTTTCGGGATCGAGTGTGGTGCGCGGATGAACCGAGTATAACCGCAGAGGTGATTATCACGGTAAAATCGTCCAGAGGATGTCCAACGCGGACATTGACGTACAAACGGCCGTACAAATGTTCGCCAGGAGGCGAAACATTGTCCCGGCGAAGAGTGCGAAGAGAGTGAAACACTCAGACGCTTTTCGACGCGGAATTTCGACGAAACTGAATGATTTTTCATTCCAAAATAGTCAATTTCGTTTCTTTCCTCGACATAAAAATCATAATAATAATAATGGTAATAGCGAAAAACGATAATCTTTCAGTGTCACGGGGTTCGGTCGGACTCACCACCCTGAGGAAAGAATTGCGAAAATATATGCTTGAACGCCTCCTCGTCGACGAGGCCGGTCGGACATTCCTGCTTGAATCCCCGATAGATGAGCTGTATCTCCTTCCGGGTGAATCTCGTCGTCGCCGCGAGTGTACCGAGCTCTTCCGGTCTGTGGCGACCACCTAGGGCAATACTGGCTGCTGCAGAACCCCCCAAAATGCTCACGTCATCCTCAAGCTCGTCCTCTGCAAGATTCAACCGGTCCTAAACTCCTTAAGACTGCTTTTTTCCTGCTTTCTTTTCATTATCGCGCTCAATGCGTTCGACATTACCGCTCGTTCGGCATACTCATCGTTAATCCCAGTTGGTGCGAGAGGGTGCGAGGTACGGTGGGCATACTTTTTTTTTTCTTTTCTTTTTTCTCGCAAAATTATCATCGCAGTCGCTCTCCTTTGCGAGAGACTACGGAGGCTGCTGTACTTTGGGTGTCTAACGATATGTTGTTTTCATGGTAGTTCGTCAAGACCAGACACGTGCCGGACAGTAGAGTGCAGAGATACCAGGCAGAAGGCAAACTTTTACAGGGGGACATGGTAAGCATCTCCAAGAAAAGAATCCATGATTTTTATTACTTTTTAACGTCTTTTGTACAAACGCGGCAATCATCGATTTTTTTCCTAGCGTTTGTTTTTGTGTGTGTGTGTGTGTGTCTGAGATAATTGATGGTATATATCACGCGGAGATGAGAGAACGGTCGTGGGTCGAATAACGATATTTCAGTAATGAGAGAGAGAGAGAGAGTTGCGTTTTTGGAACGAGCAAGTACGAGACTCTATGGGTTTGTGCGAGAAAAAACCTTTCGGCGAAGATTATTTCTTTTCTCTTTTTTTTTTTCAGATAATAAAAAATGTCAAACATTCTTTCTCATCATCTTCATACGCCCGAAAAAATCACGCAATTGCTCCGACAAAAATGAAACTTTGGAGCAATCGAGTCTTTTTTTCGGGCTCAATCGTTGGTCGGTGAAACGAACCCGACAGGATCGACAGGCATCGCGAGTTATTTTCCACTAGTGGAATACACGAGCATCGGGGGAAAGAGAAAAGAGATAAGGCAGAGAGGAGAGAGAGAGAGAGAGAGAGGGAGAGAGATAAGAGTTCTCTCTCGTTATTGTGCAAATATTAACAGTCGGCACTACAAAAGTGGATCGATCGAAGCGGAGATCGCATCGCTGACCAAGCGTTTTACTCGAGTGTTGCCTCACTCGAGGTTCAATCGAGAGTCAAGCTACTTTGGTTTTTAGGTCAGATATGTGAAAAATTCAACGCTCGTCTCTTCAATTCAATCACCCGGTGGAAAGAAGAAAAAACGATCTTTGCGATACCCGCCGAGTTAAATTTCAACGACAGACCGAGGCATTGAATTTTTCACGCGTCTGCTTTCGTGCATTATTACACGATCGCGAAATCGTGTCGTCTACGTCGCATTACACAAATGACTTTTGTACAATGATGATATTACACGTGTACTATGTACCATGTACATAATACTCGAGATGATGATGATGATGATGATGATGTTTACATCACATGCGTCAAATGATTGCACCAATCTTGAAGTACGGCCGGCTTTTGTCTCACATTCCGTATTGTCCGTTTTGTTCCAGGGATTCAACTCGATCGATTCCTACATGAATAATTGCTCGTCTTTCCTGTACTCGATGAATACGCTCGTCGGACCGAAAAAAAACAAACAATGGCCAATGAAGCTCGAAAGACAGTTGGGGAAGCGGAGCGATTCGCGACTCGGTGGCAAAGCGGAAAACTTTGATGCTCTCATCGTGGGATCGCGTAAGTTACCGGGAAAAAGCTGCTGTGCGATCGGACGAATTTCTTCGAAAACTCCTTTCGAGAGCTTCTTCAGAGAGATACGCGAATATCGGGCTCGCCGTAAATTGCGAACGCTCGAACGCGCGATGGATAATCCGTGAGAAGATAAATTTATTAATAAAAGCTCGGGACGTGCATGTACTTGGTAAATATTCTATTGCGTCGTCACGACTCTGCGGTGTAACATATAACGCGTGGAAGAGGCGAGAGCTCTCGGCCGTATCCCGGGCATCCGGGTCACCATGACAACCGGAGCTTGAGCTCCAGTCTCCCCGCGGCTCTCTTTTTTTTCTCTCTTCCTCGGTAGACTCCGGGTTGCGCGCGCTCTTCGCACGGCTTGCACGTTTAACGCCTCCCGGAGCAACGCACGTACGGCAAAGCACAACACGTTCGATCGCGCTGCTCGATCTTTCACCTTTTTGCACTGGAATTTACGATTGCGGCGAACAAAAAGACTGCACGAACAACGCGAAATTGAGCATTTTATCGCCGCTTCTGCATTTTACCGCTATTGCTCATACTTGCCAAGGACCGAGCCTCTTTTTTTTCGTGAATAGAATTTTCAAAAAATTCTCGCTCGCTTCGCAAAAAGGAACATGAAAATCGCCTCTCGGATGCGTGCTCATCGATTTAACAATCACTCGCTCTGTTTGTTTTAGCTGATTGAACGAACACGGGGTGAAATTCAAAGTATCGGAGAAACGCTTGTTGCACAGAGGAAACGAGGATAATGTATGCCGGCGCACACACGATTATTCTCTCAATCTCCGCGATAAAGGGGGCGCGAGAGGGTTCCGCCGGAGGATGAGGAGATGGAGGAGAGGCGAGCTAAAAGACTCTCCTTTAGTTTGTATAATTAATCACGCGGAAAACCTCGTATCCCGGCACTTTACGAGTCGGTAATGTCGGACAATTACCGTTCCTCGTTGGGCAAAAATAATAAAGAATTTTTCATCAAAAATTTCCATACTCTGGATAAAAAGAAGCGAGAGACAATTCGCTAAAGATTGTTCTTCGGAGATGTCGATTTTGTTGCTTTTCTTTTCGAAAACTCGATGAAATTAATCGCGAGATTGAACGATTTCAATTTTCAATAATACCCGCGTCTGATCTCAACTGGTGTCATCCTCGAGAAACAACGACGAAGCCTCCCTCACTAACCACGATGGGATTTTATTCATTGAATTTTCTGTTTCATATGCGGACGGGAATAAAAAAATCCACGAGGCCGTCGCGCACCAACGTCGACGAGGACGATGATGACGAGAGGATCCTCGGTAGTCTCGAGTGTCATATCGACTGGTACAATTACTTGATGAGGAACGAGCGTGCTGCTATAATAATATACAGTCGAAAGAGGAGTTAGAGAACGTTTGCCAAGAGAGAGAAAGAGAGAGAGAGAGAGAAGATAGAAAAAAAACAAACGGAAAGAGAGGAAGAGCTAGAGGTGATGTTTTTTTTTTGCTTCTCAAATGTGCTCTACCGAGATCAATTATTTTCTATTGTTTGTCATTCGTTGCGGCATAACTCACTTTTTTCACGGCCCTTACGTGCTTTCATGCCGCGGATGCTGGATGCTGCGATTGATCGCTCTCCGAGCTTCTCGATTCTTTTTTTTTTTTAATCTATTACTCGCTCCCAACGAAGCGTTTTCCTCGCGAGCAAAATGATTCGGTAGTTTTTCTCTTTCCCTCTAATCTAAGTCTCTACGTTTGTGTAGATCGTCCATCTCTATATCGTGTTAAAAAAAAAATGAAAAATGAAAAATGACCACGTGCGTATGTGCGCCTCTTCTCAATTCCTCCCTAGATCAATGTTGATTCGCCGTTGAAAATCAACGAGATGACGCGAGTTTCATCGTCTCTTCGGCAAATGGTGTTGTTGTTTTTTTTTTCGCTCGACGATTCTCACATTGATCCAGTGTTTTGTACAACGTAATTCAATTTATTTTTTCCTAATTAACATGCCTGTCATTGTTGTAGGGCTTTTCGTGGATTTTCGAGAGGCAGAGATAACACGAACGACGCACAAACACGGACACGAGAGTCGCCGCCGCCGTCGCCGCCGTCTCGTTGCCTTACGATCAGAGACTAGACTGAATGTGCTTGAAAGCTCGAGCATATTCCACGCAAAAGCACGGGACACCGTGCTTCCGCGCAAGTCCAATGTGGAATTTCCTCTCTTTTCCCTTTATTATTTTTTTTATCCTCGGCTCGTAAAGCAATCGCTCTCACCCCGGCTGGTGGTCTTAACGAATGAATCTCCTGTACACGACGTATTGTCGCTTCGTTCTTTTCCGTCCCTCTCTCTCTCTCTCTCTCTCTCCACGGTTTTCCGCTTTTTTTTATATTCGACCTCTCAAACCCGGAGCGAGTTTCGGCAATGCGCTGCATCGCACGATAGCTCGTTAAGATGGATTTTAATGAATGATGTACGCGGACTCTAGTGGCGTTTGTCATCTCCTCCTCCGAGACGCATACAACGCGAGTACCATGTATCGTAGTTTCATTTTCGTCCTATCATCGATCGGGATGCAACCTTGGCTTCGTGAATAATATATATATATTAATAGATTACAAGGTAGGATGATAAAAGTCATTCTGTATTTTGCTCCCCTATCATCGATCTCGAAGCTTCATCAGAGTGAAAACTCATCTCCGCTCCGTTCGAGATAAAACAAGGAGGATCGAGGGGTAATTTTTCTTCCGTCTGCAAAGGTCGTTCAAGCGCGGAGGGAAGAAGATTTCGAGGCAGAGCCTGTCGCGAGTCTCTTGCTTGATGCTGCAAAATGCTGCGAAGTTTTTTTTTTTCGCAAATAAATGTGCAGAAAATATTCACTGGGATCAATAAAAATTCAAATATCTCCCGCTCCGATTTTGCAGTTTTTAAATTTAGTTGGCATTTGACTAGCGCCATCTCGTTCGAATTTCAGGTGCGCGCGCGCTTCCCGAAACGGAAGTGCCGCGAACAACTTCCGGACGAACGGAAGTTGTTCGAACGAACAATGTAGAGATTTATGCGTGCGAATATCCTTGTAATAAAAAGTTGATGGGGTCCGCAAGTTGATGCTTTATCGACGAAATATCGCGCTGATTACACATTATATGAATCGATACTTTAGAGAGAGAAAAGAACGATTTGAATATCCGTGCGATCGAACGATTTGAATATCCGCGTCCGTTATAAATATAGGCGATTGTCACGCGTGTATACAGATGTATAGATATGTAGACGACGAGTGGGCTCTTGTACATGGGCGAAACAAACGTTTTGCCGTGAAACAAACGTTTCTCGTAGCGCGTAACGCCGCGCGCGGTGCCCTAGCGTATTGTACAGCAGACGATTTAGAATTTTTCGCGAAACCGGGTGATCGCATATCTACATCGCGCGCAACAGCGAAAGAAGGAGACCAGCATTGTCGTTTAAAGAGGTAATGACCATTTTGGTCAATATTAATCGTGTTTGGTGTTGATCAGCGCGCTGGAAGCGAAGATCGGAAAAAAGGATCGCGGGGATAATGAACGACAGTGATCTCTCCGACTTGTCCTACAAGGAGCTTCAGGCGCTCGCTCACACGTACCGGGTACCCGGCAACATCAAGGTAAGAATTTCCCTCCCGTTTCGATTTTACCGAATTCGCACGGTCAATCGTCCGATTCGCCAGTCTCGAAACAAATTTTCTTTTCGCGTCGTTCTCTTTCGTTCGTGGCGGCGGTTTTTGTTTTTTTTTGTTTTTCCAAATGTAATTAATGCGATGTAATTGGCGCAGAAGCATTTGCTCGTTAGAACGCTTCAAGCGATTCAAAGTGGAAATGAGCTCGAGGTCGATCGAATGCTCACCGAAGTTCAACAGACACGAAAAAAGCGAGTTAAGAAACAAAAGCTCGGCATAATGAACGTAATAACTTCGACACCTATTCGCAGCCCGAATTACACGATCCCCGATGATTCCTACTACACGAGGCATCAGCCGCCTTATCAATGGGTAAATTTTTCATTTTTTTGTGCTTTTACTTTTGCTCCATTGCGCGCACGAATCACTCGAATTCCTCGATATCACGATCGCGCGGTCATTTTTTTCCATGACGATTTTTTCACGTCGAAATGTGTATTCGCGGACACGTGCGATGACCAGGATTTCAACATGGCCGCTCGATCGATCATCATATGACGCCGAAATAATGACGGAAACTTCCATTTTTTAACCCCAATTGCAACGAATTTTTATCGATTTTGTCCTTTTTCAGTTATCAATCGCACCACCGTCTCTTGATTCTGACAATTTTGTATTTTAATCGTTGTTTCTTGCCGCGCGACTAAAACAATTAATGAAAAAGAGGTGCGAAAGCTTCGAAGATTGAAAAAAATGAAAAAAACAGGCAGCCTTCGGAGTTGCATGAAAATCAAAATCTACATTTCATCCTCGAGCTTCGAGTCCATTTTTGTTATTTACGCCTTCATTTATCTTGATCCGTGACGCGTCGAACGTTAGGTGGGCGCCGAAGAGGAAATAGCCGTCAGGGAGGACGACGCGACTCGAATACCGAATTACATGGAATTTCAGCAGTTTTTGCTGCGTCGGATACAGAGGGATCAGTACGAGGCTTACGGCCGTACCGGCGACATCGAGAGCGTGCAGGGTCCTTCGATCGTCGATCTCCGAATGGGTGCCGGATCATCCGTACTGAGGCCGATAAACGTGGACGCCAACTACGCCAGATCGAGCGTAACGTTCGATCCGAATAGCTACGCGCGTCCTTCGAGCGACGTAGAATTACAGATACTGGACGACCGTGGCGACAATAATCAGGCGAACAAGCCGGAACTGCTGAAAAAATTGCTGGAAGCTCCGGTGGGCGCGAATCTCGGCAAGATCGCGTCGCCCGATACGGGCTCGCAGAGATTTTGGCCTCTCGACCAATATCCCAGCTTCAACGGCAATCATAATCACGTGGACGATTCCGACACGCTCACGGCAGATTCGGAGAACGATAACGAGGATGCATGGGACGATAATAACAACGGCGTTAACGTTAACAATCCGATGAATTATTATTATCCCGTGAATGACTCGAGAAACGAGGCTTACCAGCCGGACGTGCAGCCGAGCAGAAACGCGGAGATTGTCGGAGAACCGCGCGACAACCTCCCTTGCGAAGGTATGCAGCAATATCCCTTTGGCTATCACGCGAGCGACATTCAGTCCAATTGCGAGAAATGGATAGCGGCGAATAACTTTGTTAATCGCGACGCGACCTACGCCGAGCAGTTTATCGAAAATTCGCGAGCCTATAATGCCGTGTATTACGGCAGCAATTGCGGCAATTCCGCGCTAACGCGATCGATAAATCGCGACCGAAAGTGCCAGTACTACAACGAGACTAACGAGACGATTCATTACGAGACCAATACGATTATTCACGGGCAACGTTACAACTGGGCGAACGAGCCGCATTCTTACACTTATCAGGGCAACAACGCGATCGTCGAATCTTCGACGATCGATCCCAACGAGATGTACTACTCCCAGCAGCAAATGACGAGACAACCACAACCGATGGCCGAGGAACATCGCGAATATTTCGCCGGCTGCAACGACGTGGAGTCGCTGAATCCGGCGCAATTCGTCGGAAACATCTGCGACAAGAATCCACCGGTTTCGTTTCATCATCATGATAATAACAATAGTAATATTAATAATAACAATAATAGTATAAATAACAACAACAACAACCACGGTATGCAGTACGACTCGGGTTATTATCAGTATTCTCAAGAGAACGTTTTCGCGGCCGGATACGCCGGAACGATTAACGCGAATGAGCAGGAAGAAGGTAGCGGCGTCGCGCAAACTACCGCGAACGGGCGTAAAAATCTCGTCGAGACAACGACGACGACGAGCCAGCCCATCTCGAACGGTTCGTTCGTTCACGCTCAGACATTTGTTATTCTCGCGATCATCGCGTCATTCGTACGTCCGTCATCTCGAGATTGTTATTCGTTTTTCCAGGCGTTCTCGATCCGTATTGGCCTCGATGGCCGATGAATCCCGCGGAAACGTCCAACGGTCGTCTCGAGACGATTCTGAACCTCGAGAATCGCAGCAACGGCAGCCTCGACCGTTCCAAGAGCAACGAGACGTCCTCCGTTTATTGCTACACCGGACCGATCGTTACCCAGAGGATAGAGTCCGGTCACGCAACGTGGTGCACGCGAAACAAGCCCCCGATCGCCGAGACGCGACAGCACATCTTCACTTCGAACGTGTTGCTGTACAACGACGCCTCGACCGGTATGATAATGGCAAACGCGAGCGATCCGTCGAGCGTCGATCGTGGTGAGCCGCCGGTCGACGCGTCAAAGGACGAGACCACCGTTAATTCCAGCGTTGAACGCGAGTACGAGCTCAGGGTTTCCGACAATTCCAGCGACGGTACGATCAACGACGTTTGGATTCACGATTACGAGAATTATCCCGTTAGTTCGGACAACGCCCTGCAGAGCGTTGATTTAACGAACGATGAGAACGACGACGATTTGTTCTCAACGGTGAGAGACGCGTCGCGCAATTCCATCGACGATCATACCATCGAAACCTTTACTGATATTCATTATTAACCGCGAGCGAGCGAGTTTCGTAGAAATCGGAGAGAGAGAGAGAGAGAGAGAGAGGCTCGTGATACTCTCAGTTTTTATTTCCCTTTTTTTTTATCATCTTTGGTAAAATCGCGTTTGCTGCTCGGCAAACATCGCGGAGACACTCTTTGCGAGAGAAACAAGAATCTACATAATCGCGTCATAAGCCAAACGAATCGTACTGTTAACCGCCAAGCGTTAATCCCGTGTAAATAAGACCCCAAGTAGCTTGTTTCTTTTTTCACAGAGTACGCCCCGACCCTCGATCTCCCTATCGTACACTTTTTTCAGATAATTTTTGCTAAGAAAAATACTCTTTTCACGTACTCACGCGTCAGTCTGGACGTTGAAACATTGTTACGCGTATCATGATCTCAACTGGCGAGCACACGGGTGACTCACATACCGTCAACGTTCGAGTGAAACACAAATCATGCATATCGAACAAAGTATGCAAGGTGCGACATTAGCGTTACGCCGTGGAAATTATGTTGAATAATCGTCGGGAATAACGATTAACGAATCGATCATCTTGGCTACTTGCCGCTGATTTCCGCAGCCTGGAATTGTCCGCGAATGTAATTCAACAGTCTCAGTGGTATGGACTCCCGTCGATGATTGCCTTTGAACAATACTTCGGTTTCCGGGCATTTCGAAGTCGTCGGTCTGTCGGACGATGATTTCGGCGTCACGTGCACGCTGTACATTTCGCGCGGCTCAAGGGGCGGCGGGGGAAAAACGCGGAAAACTTTGCCAACCGTCAATCACGGATGTATAAACAAACAGCGATTAAACGAATGAAACGGGACATCCGGTTTCGCTGGATAGTGCGGATAAACTGAAATACACGCCTTTTTCATTATTCAGAGTTAGTCGCATTATGGAGGAAAACGTGCTTGAATTTAGCCAATGTGTGGGTGTGCGAACGTGTGCCACCGTGTACTTTTTTGCGTGGACGCGAGCCAACGCGGGCTTTTTCCTCCGTCGCGTTTAATGAGGTACTCGAAGCGCGAGACTAATTATTTCGGTTGCGGTCGTACATATAGCGCGCCCCATTTCGCGCATACACCGGGTGGCAGATTTTCCCGCAACGGAAATTACGCGCAAAAAGTTACATCCGCTTGTGCATTCGTCGCGATAGCGTTACGCGAGTCGACAAAATTCGTTCGAATTACGCGCACGTTTCACGCGTTCCTACAATTTTCGTAGATTGTTGGATAACAATGGGGTAACAAAATGGCCGCATCCCGTGACACACGGGGTGTGTACGGCATAGCACGGGACGCTCTGAACGGCTGACCTATATGTGCATTCTTTTTTCTCCGCGTTTCTCTAATATGCTGCGGCTGCACTCAATTTCATACGCTCGACGAGTCTACGACGTTTTTCAAAACCACCTCTACGTGCGCTCCGCCGTCAAGGTTCAAATGCTGAAATTTGTTCGACGCGACGTAACGGGCTCTCTCCGTATTCGTAATAATCCACACACCGCGCAAGTATCAATTTGCGAATTGATGAATCAAGATATCGTTGGTAAAAGTTTCAACGAGGTTTCGCACGACTTTTTGTCGCGAGCAATGTCATGTGTATACTCGTACTTGTTGTATGAATACCGTATGCACAATGAGAATTATTAAAAGTAAATCGTATCCTCAAACCGGGTACATTCTCAATCATGTTTTTTTCTCATGCAATTATCCGTCCCGAGCATTTCGATAATTCTTATTATTTTTTCAATTCGCAAAAAAAA
Organism: Heteropelma amictum; assembly: GCA_959613375.1. Classification (NCBI taxonomy): domain Eukaryota; kingdom Metazoa; phylum Arthropoda; class Insecta; order Hymenoptera; family Ichneumonidae; genus Heteropelma; species Heteropelma amictum. The sequence continues at coordinate 15,786,203 of OY390727.1, forward strand.
TACTCGACAAAAGAGCGCGCGCGAGTGCCGCGAATCTCTTTTACCGATATAGTCAAAGTAAGCGCGGAGAAGTTTGAACCGCGAACGACTCGCGGCGCGCGCTATAAATCTGTTTTACCGACTAAAGCGTTACGCACACGAGCTTCCGAGATTCAACGCGGCTCTCGTTGTATATTCCCGTCTCTCATCTGTGTTACCAACATTTTCAGACGACGCAGTAGTAATTGAAGGAGGAACAATTAATCAACACACTCGTAATCGATCACTGTGTCGAATCGCGATAAAGAAAAAAATAATACGTGACAACGGCAGATCAAAGTGATGCGAATTACGGATGGATAATTCATGCGTGAGGATTATATTTGCCTGTAATTGACATGGATATCTGTTTGTCACGATCTGTTCCCTTGAGTTACCGTCAAATTAATCGAAAATGTTGCTCTTTTTATTATTTCAATACCTGCACATTATCGGCGTCCCTGCGTTCTAATAATGATCGATAAAGTTAGCGATGACAGAAAAACAAAACGGATTCCAAAAACACGATTTCAATTTCTCTCTCGGGCAATCTATTTACTTCCCGATCAAAACATAATAATTTTGTTGTCCTTTCGAACTCGTTCAAGCTGCCACACCACGTGAAACGCGTAGAACCTAAAAGCGATCGAAGAATGCAGACGAGTGCGGCAAGTACTGCATTTTTGTCACGAATCTCGAGTCTCTTTTGTTCGACAGAAAGAATATTCTGTGAATCGTCGATATGAGCGAAAGATAGGGAACACGCGAGTCGGACAAGCTCGAAAGATGTTGAAAAAGCAGCTTTGGGACTCTACGGCTCTGAGCGCAGATACCGTGCAGCTTGGTTTTGTCATTTCCGAGGACGGCAGGTCCGTCCTTGCCGTCACTGGTCGTAGAGGTTATGCGCTATTTCACAGACTTATCCTCTTGTAAAAACTTGACGATGAAATACCTCAATGACGCTCTCTCTCTCTTTCAGGAAACCATGACGGAGTATTGGAGTTGGCAGCGACTCCGATCGCCTATATCCAACCGGCGGACGTAGCCACCCAGCCTGCGGTAAGATCCTACTTTTCATCGAGCAATCTCGATAACAAAACCGATGAAAAAACTGACCCGTTGTCCACAGCCGCTCTTGAGAATCAGTCTGGACAATGTCGTCGCGGGCTGCACGCAAACTTCACTCGCCGCCAGAACGGAGACTGAAATTTTGTTCGCGGATGATAGCGCCTCGAATATCGAGTCGGGAGCGACGCTCGATGTCACGAACGACAAAACATCGCGAGCCGATGGGGAAGCGACGCGAAAAAAGACCAGCGACAAGCACATCGGCGTCGAGTCCACCTCCTCCAGTCTGGATCCTTCAAAAATTCTTGGCAAAAGAAGTCCCGGTAGGCCGAGAAAAGACGCAACCACTTCGATGTCGAATGTACGTTTGCATTGGAAATATCGAAAACTTTGATATAAATATGAAGGAAACGAAAGTACAAACGATTTTTCGCAGGCCGTTGAAAAAATGAAATGTGACATTTGCGGTCAAGGCTTTTGCCGCGAAACGTTGTATCGTCGGCACATGGAGCATCACGCGGCGGAAAAGCCTCACAGATGTCCAAAGTGCTCAGCCTCGTTCAACGTACCGGTGAGTTTTATCGATACGATCGCATGCGATTATCGGCAAAGAATCGAAGGAAAAAGAGAGCTCTGCGACTTTCACGCGCTCCTCGATTGAATAATTAATTTCGTTTCAAGGATTCCAATGTGGCACGTGCATTTTTGTACCGGCCGGCGAAATCTCGCAGGCGTAGGATCCGACGTTTTCATTATCGTACGGAAACGTCGTTTCCAGCCTGAAAGCAACTGACCCCTCGTCCATAATAGCCAATATCCGAGTTGCACTTGGTTAAACTCAAACAATGGTGTGTACTTGCAGACAAATTTCACGCTTCACATGGCAACGCACAACACCGGAGAGCCAAAATGCCCCGAATGCGGCAGAAAATTCGCCCGCATGGCGAGCCTCAAGTCCCACATGATTCTTCATCAGAAGGAGGAGAGCCTCTTTTGCACCGAATGCGAAGATGCATTTTCGACCAAGGTGAGTCTTTCTCCTGTTCTTTGCTGGCGACTCGAAAGTTTCGCGATGGTCGATGGGAGGTAATGAGAGTAGCCCGAGAAATTGCCGAAGCTTATCAGCGACCTACTCTCGCTCTTTGACGCAACTTTTAGCTGACCGTGCAGGGCAGATTTTCGATAACGACCAACGCGGCGCTTTCTCTCCTTCTTCCCCCTGGCGGCGCGAAATCGCCGTTAACCAGCTCGTACAGAGAACAATGGTATACCGCAAACTTTGTTTCGTTTTTCTCGCGACGATCTCGCTCCAAGGCGCGCTAGCTGCCCCCCCCCCCCCTCCCCGTCCTATCGCTTTTGCAACGATCGCATACGAATTATGGATCGTTGAACTTTGAGTGCCGTAACATTTATCGACCAATGATTTTCAAAGAGAAATTGGCTTGAAATTTTGAATGACGAGTAAAAGAGAGAAACAGAGATGCGCGACGAGTCTGAGGGCTTTGATCTTCGAAGCCCGAAAATGTCGCGAAAGGTCGGATCCTTGACCCCGCCTGCTTTTGATATCGCACTGAAAAACGTGTCGCGATTAGACGAGAGCAAGATAATACTCGGGCTCGGAGGTCCGAGAGTCTCGTCGAATCCCCGCCGGATCTCGCTACAGTTTCCTCTTTCTCTCGTTCGACAAAGTTGGATCGAATAAAAATCATGCTTCTCGCTCTCTCTCTCTCTCTCTCTCTTCGCCTTGAAAACTCCCCGTGCAATTTTACCGTCTCCGCCCTCGTCTGACCGTCATAAAGACGTAGGCCGCAAAACTATGGCATTGTGTAGTCGAAGGCGGTGGGCGAATAAGACAAAAATAATAAAAACACCACTGCGGCGAGATCCCAAGTGGACAAACGCGTTGCGCAACGCGTATTAATCGTATGATCTCATGGATCTCTCGCAAATCGACGTCAAGTGGACAGCGGACACGGGGAATGTCAGCAATGACGGACTCGTCGGAGATGGCGGGAGGGGAAAAGGCGAAGCGAGTGCTAAAGATTTTCCCTTTCTTTTTTGCATTCATCACCGAGAGTAAACATTTTCGATCATCTCGTTATGGGGATTAACGAGAGAAAAACATATCGTCGGTGGTAGGAGATTCAAAATTTGAGCAGCGATATACTCAACGCGACTCGGCTTTTTTTTCTCCACTCGATAATGGTCGTAACTCCGTGAAAAGACGAGTCTTTTAAAACGGATTCTCACTGAAATACGGCGATGAGGCAAAAAAGAAAAAAAAACACGCATCGGGCTATTTCAGGAGAAACCGTCGGTTCTGTAGACCCGCATTAATGCTTTCCGCGTAATTTGACACAAATATTTATGTGGTCACAACCCCGGAATGACGGGCGAGTGTTTGTCGAACACATGTACCGTCGAGTTTAGCCCGCGGGCTGAAGCGTCGGAGAGTCGTCGGTCACCGCGCGAGAGGAAAAACGTCCTCGCGCTCGAGACTCGTAATGTTTTCAGCATTTTACAAGCAAAAGTGTAAAATTGTTGCCCCCCGCGCTGTTGATATACTCTACAGCGGAATATCGTGTGATTTTTCACGGGAAAGATACACATGGTCAGTCGGAGTAGCGGAGTACCAATTGACGGAGGAAAAATCTCTCGTGACCTTCGGAAATGATATCATTCCGCTAGAATTATTTTCCAACGCACATAAGCCCGAGCTCCGCTTGCCTCTGACATGTACTCGGAGTGATTGCGATACCGCTCGCGATTACATCATTGATTTATTTTCACAAAAGTGACACTCGTTGGAAAAGATCGCGAAGCGAATTTCTTTGACAAAAAAAAATGGAGAAAAAAGGAACCGAACGTGTCTCTTCGTTTGTTCGATCGCGCGAGTATCTTTGACGAACCGCTTCATTTTTATTTTTTTGCACGACCGTGGAGAACGACAATGACGCAAAATGAAGCGAGAGTCCGTCGTTCCTCTTTCCGCGGCAAAGTGTGCCACGATCGAGGCGAGTGGGCGACAAAACGTTCGTGTTTCTCCGCGAGTCGGTAAGACGCTGAGCGAAAGAGAGAAAGAGAAAGATGCTGTACAAGAGAGCCTTATGCACCCTCGCCGAGCCTCCACAAGCCGGTAGTATCGACGAACATGTACATATATTCATACGGTTGTCAAGCAATTCGTGACACCGTCTCGCGTTTTACGATCCAATCGAGTTTGCGGAGGTTCGAATCGTTTCTTTTATTTGGAACAGCATCGTCGGTATAATCGATTGTATTCTAAAATTATACATGTATTCTTCACTGATAGAAAGTTTCCGTCTCGTTTCCAATTCTCACGATTTATCGTCGAAAATTCAGCCAAGATAGAAACACACGCGCACTATATTCGAGTTTCATCTTTATCTCAATTTGACAAATTTATTTTTCCTATTATTAGTGGAACCACTCGAGTCCGGCCAGTGTGTGTTTTCCCCTCTGATCCAACAGCGCGAGTACGACCGTACGTGTTCCTCTCTTTCTCCGAGCTTCGCGGAGGAGCGAGAGAGAGAGAGAGAGAGAGAAAGATGGAGATGGAAGTAGCGCCCCTGCTGGTCTCCTCGAGTTCCCCGAGACTCCGTAGTGGAAAACAGGATAGCGCGGGACACGCACGTGGCTCACATTTGTCTTTGACAGTTTGCGCAAGTAGGCGACGTTCGAAAAATCATGAAAAACGTAAAATATTTCTCAAAAACCGTCGAGGCGCCGCGTTCGGAGAGTCCTTGATTCCTCTTCATTCGCCATGAGGAAGATATTCGAAAAGCGTGATTTTTCGCTTTCGCGGTGATTGAAAAAAAGTTGCATCGCGTCCGAGGCCATTGTTCGAGGTGTTTCCGGAAAAGTCGTAGATTTTTTGGTGAATTTGACTTTTCTCCGTGTCCTCGGCGAAGCGTCCCGTTTATTTTTCCTCTTTTTCTCTCGCGCAATCTTCGTCGTTCCCCGAACTTCCGCAACGGGTACCACTCGTGGTTCGAGCTCGAGCTGGTGTTGAGAAAAGAAAGAAAGAAACGGCCGTTTCTCGGGAAAGCCTCCGGGACGTTCGTGCGGCGAGTGTTACGCTCGTTCAGAAAATTTCTCCGCGCGCAATCCCGCGCTGTACGTGAGCATGAATAACAAAGCTCCGAACGACCGTACGAGCACCATGGACCCGGATTGTTCGCGATAAAATTCAATTGTTCGCGTCCGAGTACCGTGAGGAACAAAACGTTTCGCGCACGAGTCACGTGAATGCAGCGTCTTTTCTTCCGTTTTTTTTCTTCATCAATCGCACGAAACCCTCTCAAGGTGGATATCGTATTACCGCGGGTGTACAATCACGGTAGTCGCCGCGTTGACTCTCGCGCCTTCGAACGGAGAAAAGTCCGTTCGGAGATCATTGAGAAACTTCCGATTGTTCGCACTTTTTCCATCGATCAATCTGACAAATTTTCAACGACGCGAGCTTCGGTCTCGAAGAGAAAATGGTCATTTCGATTACAAAACAATGAAATTCATCGAAAAATTCATCACAAAATCGTTGGCGCAAAAATATCATCGTATCTTTGGTTCTTTCGCCAGTACCCTGGCCTTTTGTGGCTATTGCCGTACAAAAAGCGCTCCGTAGCCAGGGGATAGCTCGTGCGAATATGTAATACGACGACTCTGACGCAACACATGGCAGCGTGAGTCGAGGCGGCAAAGAAGAAGGAAAAGAGACAAAATAAATACTCGTACGTCAAAGGGAAAAAAAAAATATTCGGCGGATCCGCGCTGTTATTATGCAATTAATTAACGGAGTATCGGGCAACACGAGAGAAAGAGAGAGAGAGCGGGAAACGAATACACGGAGACTGCAACGTCCAAGTGATAAATACTTGATCGATCGGAGCAACGATCAGCGGTGAAAAAGTCAATCGAAACACCTTGTCCCGCGATTACTCGACAATTTCTTTTTTCGCTCGAATAGCCCGGAAAAAAAGGCACAACCTCGCGCGCCTCTTATCCACAGTCATCTTCCACAGAAGGGGGGAAAAAAAACAAGCGTCGCCCCGCAGAGTCACGAGGGAGGGACGGAGGAGTTTATTTGATTTTTTTATCATCCCAGAGTTTTCCCCGCGTGTGAAACGATACACGCCGAATGAGAAATTCTATTTACGGATTATAAGCTGTAAAACATTGTGTGATTTTTCAACGCTCTCGTCTCTCTTCTGTATCGACCCCAGCCGCGATATATCACGTGTCCCGCGTGTGTACGTACATTCGATAGTCGAGATGGGACTTTGGCAGGGAAAAAACTCCAAAGGACCATCGAGGCCGAGGAGTTCGTTCAACTCGCGACGGGGATAACATCGCCGCGTGAGAAACGCGCGCGACCGATAATCGTCCTCTCGACGTATTTCATCTCAATTACCAATACACGAGCAGCCGACTTTTTCCATCCAATCTCGCTGTCGCGCGTCTCGCCCGATTCCGCGTGAGGAATCTTTTTTGCAAACGATTTTCACGATCGTCGCAACATTTTTCTCGAGCTATTTTCAAGGTTTCGTACGAGCGTTTCGTCGCTGTGAGGCTTGAAAAATTGTGCCGCTCGATAACGACGCCGCTCGCCTCAGCCTCCCATCTCGCTTCTCGCACAGCGAACGCATCGCACTGATGATAAAAAAAAAATACGCCGCAACGAAACCAACTACGATAATTAATTCATGTTTTCCGTGAATCAGAGATCTCGGCTGATGAGGCGCGTCGTTCGCGTCGTTTCCGAGACGCGCGTCTGTGCGGGATACACTTCTTTTTTCTCGTTTCGAGCAGATTTCGGTCAAACGAGTGTGCTCTTTTTTCTTTTTTTTTTTTTAACGAAATGCAAATTACCGCGTGTTGCCTCAAACTCTCTTTTTTTTTTAAGAAACGGCCGTAGATCGGAGAAAAAAACGTGCCGCACATGGAGGATCAAGGAGAAGAGGGGAAAAAATAATCGAGAGTCGAGTTTCTCGTTTTTTTTTGGCAACAGGACGCTTAATATCTCCTCACAGCGATTATAATCGGGAGACGTTGCGCGTCTTTCCGACTTTCTCGGGCTGTGAAGAGGCCCTTGCTCCGCTCTTTCCCTCTTCGTCATCCTTGCCGTTCGTTTCGTCTTTCGGTGCTCCAGTGGCGCGCGAGCAGCGCGAGCAGCGCGACTCGTGCTCACGAATGCAGATTCGTATCTCGCTCTTATCCGCCGCTCTCGCAACATTTTTTCCCCTCCACGTCCACTCTGCATCGCTTTCTTCCTCTCGTTGTTGCTATTTTGCCTCCGAGGCAAGAATGCAAGATCGCATCCACGAGAGAGAGTCCACGACCGACACTTGACACACGATGCCCGTTGACGTAATTCAGGATGATTCAGAGCCGAGCTTTTGACGAGTCAGGGATGAATCTTTTTTCTTCTCCCCTTTACTCAATCGCTTCATTTATAAGCATGCCTGTGCCGGACGGGAATTGCGAGAGCGGGCCGTAAGACGATGAGAAACGCGCGTGTCTGCTGTGTGTGTCTTTGTTTCTTTTTCGATAAAACCTTGTTTCTTTTTTTTCCCTTTGCGCGTCTCGTCAAAGTTATCGCGAAAATGTACCTCGAGTCTCGTCGTCGAAATTTCTCGAAACCGCATGAATGGATCCTTTTGATTGACTCGCTGAGCGGTTTAATAATCAAATAGCAGGAGAAAAATAATTTCAAGCCGCGCGAGATACAGACTCGCCTCGGCGTAGAGTCGTCGCGGTTGAATGACAAAAGGGTGGGCGATGTATCAGACGCGACTTCCTGAAACAGCATCGCACGCGATACGACAGATAGCCCGCGGACGGACGAGGACGGAAAGGGAGCAACGAGGAAGAGACAAATATTCGATTCCCTCGTACGAAAACAAAAAAAAACGACGAGTTTTTTCGACACGCGTTCCCTACAGCGATAAGAAACGTTACAAGTGAATTTTGTAACATCGTGGAAAAACATTCACACGTATTCTCGGCTGATTTTTCTCATCCTCGTCTCTCCGACTGTTCTCGCAAAATTCCGTCCGATCGTCCACGTCTCCCGAAAGGTGGAGATTGAATAAATACCGTAAATTCGATGAACGAAGAGACACTCGCGGAATATTTCTCGCAGATATTTTATTCCACGCGGTGACACTCGCGCGTTACCATCGTCCGACTCGAGGGAATATTAGGTCATTGAAGCGTCGGAACTATGACGATTTGTATCTAAAAAGTGCCTGAACGTCTCCATCCGTCCCACACGATGACTCTAGCCGTCGATTGCGTGAATTTTCTTATCCTACTCTTGTGTTCCCGAGTATTCCACTTTGCTCTCGGTCTCAGCTCTCAATATTACAAGGTAGGCAAACGCATCTTCAACGTGCTTTCACCACCGAAAAAGAAAAGAAAAAAATGAAAACTACGGTGCTGAAATATTCGTGAAATAAAATTTGTCAAATGCTTTACTACGAGCCCTTGCGCGTGTATAAAACGCATTATTGTCGACATTGTTGCAGGCTCAACTGGAAGCTCATCTGAAACTGCACAACGAAAAATGGTCGGGCGAGGACGTTCGAAAGTGCAAACTTTGCCACAAGCAGTTTACGCAACCGGCTCTCTATCGGCTCCACATAAGAGAACACTACAGAGTGAGTTGATCGCCTCGGCGGGGATCCTCCCCGGATATTCTCACGAGTGAGTCAATCTTGGAAAAATCCTCAAACGAATAATCCTCGCTTCATTCGACAGACGAAAATCGTGAAAAAAACGACAAAAGGATTGAGCCGGAATACAATGTACAAGTGTAAAATATGTTCGAAGTCGTTCAAAAAACCGAGCCAATTGATGAGACACATAAGGGTGCACACTGGCGAGAAGCCCTTCAAGTGCAACATCTGTACACGCGCGTTCACGCAAAAGGGCTCGCTGCAAATTCACACGTGGAAGCACATAGGGATGCGTCCTCATCGTTGCGAATATTGCAGCGCGAAATTCACGCAGAAAGGTGAATGGAGCTTCCCTCATTTGGCCCTGAAAATTCTCATGAAAACATTCCAACGACTTTGTTTGAAAGATAAACGATCCTCTTTGCTCTTTAGGCAATTTGAACGCCCACATTCTGAGGGTGCACAGCGCGAGAGAGGGCGATCCCATTTACAGCTGCACAATGTGCTCCTGCGTCTTCAAGAAGCTGGGAAGTTTGAACGGACACATGAAGAAAATGCACTCGAATCCCAGAGAGGTGAGTCGAGGGTCAATCCGGACCGTTGCCCGGCGCTCGAATTTTCCCTCTCGCTGTCTTCTCAATGACGGATATTTCAGGAGGAAACGCAAAAGTGTGACAGTTCCACGGCCGAGGCTGATATACAAACGACCGTCGACACTGTAATGTCGCAGCTGGCGTCGCTCGACGCGAATATCAAAAATCAAGCAGACTCCACGGCCTCGATCGTCCCCGCTCGTCAAACCGACATTCTCCAGCAGGCTCTGAAGCACAGTGGTTTTGCCAGCAAGGGGAAAAATTGCGATGAAGGGGGCGGCAAAAAGCAGGAACCGCAAACGTCGTTCGTCACGCTGCTGGACAGAGCTCAGGATGGCTCCTTGAGGTATGAAGGAAAAACCTTGCGTCGAATTGCGTCGTTTTCGCGATCATCAGCGATTGACGAGGGATTGATTTTGTCGACAGGAGGTATCTGACGATAAAACAACGATGCATCGGAAGCATAAGATGGTACTCTTGCAACTTTTGCCACAAAGAGTTCAAAAAGCCCTCGGATCTCATAAGACACTTGCGCGTTCATACGCAAGAAAAGCCATTCAAGGTAAGGTAACGAGATAACACTCTCGTTCGATGTTTTATCATGATTATTTAGCTTTCCACATTAATCGATTAATCGTGCCGAGGGAACAATCGAATGTCGGTGTTGTTTCCAGTGCTGCTCCTGCTGTCGTTCGTTTGCCCTGAAATCAACGCTGAGAGCCCACGAGCGACGGCACGCCGGTACGAAGCAATACTCGTGCGAAACGTGCGACAAGACTTTCGCCTGTCACAGCAGTCTATCGTCCCACGTGCGCTCCCACACGAAGCCGCACAAGTGCGATATCTGCGGCAAATCGTTCAGCGCGAGTTCGCTGCTCAAGAGCCACGCCAACAGTCACGCGGCGCCAAAGTCAAAGATATCCCCGGAGGCTGAGAGCCTCGTGCCTCGAATCGTCCTCGAGGAGCCCCTGTTGATAAGCGACAGCGGTAATAAAATAAGCGTCGCCCGTGTCAAGCCGAAACAGAGGCAGGTTTACGACAGCAGCGACGAGGCGAGGCCTCACAAGTGTTGGGTCTGTCCGGCGGCCTTTCGAAAAATCAGCCATCTCAAGCAGCATTATCTCAGGCACACGGGCGAACGGCCCTACAAGTGTCCAAAGTGCGAGAGGTACGCGTCGCGCCCGCAAACAGACGCACCGCTTTTCCGCACGGAAGAATCATCGCAATTTTTCTCTTCCAGGCGATTCACGTCAAACAGCGTGCTCAAATCTCATTTGCACACTCACGACGAGTCGAAACCGTACGGTTGTTCCGTCTGCAGCGCGAAATTTTCCACTCAGAGCAGCATGAAGAGGCACCTCGTGACTCACAGCAACGTCAGGCCCTTCATGTGTCCCTACTGTCACAAAACGTTCAAGACGTCGGTCAACTGTCGCAAGCACATGAAGATCCACAAGAGCGAGCTCGCCGAACAGGTTTGTCGTCGCGTATCGATCGATTCTGCCCCGAATGAGGGTCAACAAAATAACGGATCGTTCTGTTCGACGAAGCAATTGGAGCAGCAGAAAACACAGCGCGAGGGTCAACCGTCAACGACGAGGGAGAAACAGTCGATTCCCGAATTGACGGGAAGTTTGAGCCTTCACGAGCAGGTGGCGGTGACCTTTCAGTCGCAAATCTCGCCGGACTTTACGCAAGCTTTCAACGATCATTTTCAGCCGACTCGGACCGTCGAAAATCGTAGGCTCCGTCGCTCGACATTTCACAAAAATCCCTCTCCCTTATTAGCTCCCCTTTTCTCTCTCTCTCTCTCTCTCTCGCAAATTGACTAACGGAGAGTTGTTTCGTTTGAACTCGACTAATTTCATTTTTCAGATAATTTAACTGTGATAGATACAGATAACTTAGGAACATCCCAGACCCTGCATGCCGACGAAACGGGCACTATTACGCTACCTAATTACTCCGGCGATCAAACACTCACGCCAGTACGTATTTTCAACCGGAGAGAAAGAAAAAGAGAAAAACATTCACGGCCGAAGGCCTCGTCTCGTTAGTTGGCTCCAAGCTCTTTGCTTTTTCTCAATCGTCGAATGTCTCGCAGGAAAGCATACGGGAAATCGAGGAGACTCTGAATCAGCAATTGTTCAACATCGGTATAAACGATCCGAGCAACGTGACGCTAGGCTCGAGGGATCAACAGGGGATCAGCATCATGTACGACAACGGTAAAACCCTAGAGTCCGTGAACAACGTTGGCATCCCGTCCAACATGTTTCCCTCGCACTTTGACACGTTCGACATGAGTCACATAACGCTTCAAGTGAGTATGCTCCAAAGGTGTCTCGTCCTCGCGATACCCGAGCAGATCAATTTCGGATCCTTTTTTACGAATAACGAATTTCCTCAGAACGACGCGGAAATCGACATGGGAATAAGCACGGCAAACTCGACGAGTATGGCGAGTATATTGCCGAGATCGGCGCAGGAGGAGCAACGCCTCGTGCCGGTAACGACGTGCACTTCCGGCGACGATTCACCGAGTAAAATGTCACGCCACTTGATGGTCGCCAGTTCCATGCAGACGTGTCCCGAACTCTCGAGGCCGATTCAGGCTTGCCCGAAATACCCAAAGGTCATCGCCAAAGCGGACACTACTGATCTGGCGGAAGCGAACGAGACGGTCGCGGCGGATGCGACGCTCGCAGAGTCCTCTCGGAACGAAAACATCCAAGAAAACGCAGCGGCGACGGAAACGACCACCGTTATCCTCGAATCGGAATCTTTGCTGCAGTGTCACATGTGCAACAAGAAAGGTTTTACCATGGAAAACTTGAAGGTAAAACGACGCCGTCGATTGTCGATTTTCTTCGTCTCGTCGTTGATTTTCCGAAATTGAATCGATAAATTTCAGATTCACCTGAACACGCATCGCGGAGCGCGGGAATTTCAGTGCGCCCAGTGTCCGCTAAAGTTTTGCACAAACGGCGGTTTGAGTCAGCATATGAGAAAACACGCCGTCGAGTCATTGTTAGTAAACGACCGAGCGTCGAGCTTTTGCCGAGATAATTCGAGACTATGGAGGGATTCTGCAATGTTTTTCATTTCAGAAATTGGGACTGCTCGATTTGCACGGAGTCGTTGCCGAACGAGGAACAGTTGAAGCTGCACGCGCAGATACACGAGGACATTGAATGGAGCGGGGTTTCCATAGAGCCAGACAGTTCGGAGAAAGAGCCGACGTCGGTAGATCCGATGAAATATTTGACTACGTCGACGACGACCGGCGCCACCACCGCCGTCGGAACGTCGAATCCACCACGAGAGGGCGCCGCTTCACCGAAAGACAGGAAGGAATACTCAAACAGATGTAAATATTGCCCAAAGACATTTCGCAAACCGAGCGATCTTATAAGACACGTGAGAACGCACACGGGGGAACGTCCGTACAAGTGTAAATTTTGCGAAAAAAGCTTCGCGGTAAAGTGCACGCTGGATTCCCACACGAAAGTTCACACGGGGAAAAAAACATTTTGCTGCCACGTGTGCAACAGTCTCTTTGCGACAAAGGGCAGCCTCAAAGTTCACATGCGATTGCACACGGGTTCGAAACCGTTCAGATGCCCGATGTGCGATCTTCGTTTTCGCACCTCGGGACATCGGAAAGTTCACGAGCTCACGCACACTCGAGATCCGAAAACGGGCGCTAAACGCAAAACGAAACAGTCGAAGGTGAGCGCCATCGCGGAGGTCGTCGCGGAGGTTGAAAAGACCGTTGAAAAATCGGCAAACGCCGCGATTGTCGAACAAACGAACGAGACGAATTATCAGAACAGTCTCGATGCCGTAACGTTGGCCACGGACCCCACGACCAATCACATAACCTTCAATCCCGATGGCACTATAATAAACAACAATTCCATGCTCACGATAAACGAGAGCAATCAGCTGGTGGCTAATTTGCATTTTCTCTTGGCGAACGGTCTCGTGACGATACAGACCGAGGACGCCATTTTGACGCAAGCTGCGTCGCTGTGCGCCGACGCAACGATCCAACAGCCGGAAGTTGCCGCGGCGAACGTCGAAACGAATTTGATATCTTCCTTACCGACCGAGGAGCAGCGCCAAACGAATTTCGATAATCCGACGGAGAGTATCGTCGTCTCGGCGCAATTGCCGACTTTCAGCGGCGACGGCTTTCAGCAGCCAGCGCCACTGATGAATTTCAACGACTGTTCGGCGAGCGTTGCGCCGGCGGATGCGACGAACGAAACACCGGCGAAAACGATCGAACCGCCGAAACGGCAGCAGCAGCAGCAGCAGCAGCAGCAAACATCCAAACAAGTTGCCACTGGTAAAACGAGCAATTCCAAAAAGGAGTGCGACATTTGTGGAAAAACGTTTATGAAACCCTGCCAGGTCGAGAGACACAAACGCATTCACACCGGTGAGCGACCGTACAAGTGCGAATTGTGTGAAAAATCATTCGCCCAGAAAGCAACGCTTCAGATGCATCAGAAGGCTCACAACGGCGATCGACCGCATCCATGTCCGCACTGCGACTATTCGTTCACTCAGAAGGGCAATCTTCAGACGCATCTCAAGCGAGTACATCAGCTCGACACACTGGAGGTCAAGAAAATACGCCGTGGCCAGCAGCAACTGCTGAGCGCCAAATTGACGCAAGGCAATTTCGACGAGAGTAAAATTATTCATTTCGACGACATCTCCATCGTAGAGTATCTCGACTGAGCACGAAGATCAACCGTTGTTGATCAACCGTACCGATTAACTTTCAACATGATTCCGAGAAAAACAAACGGAAAACTATCAACGAGCAAAGTTGACCAAAATATCGTTTTGTGATATTGAAACTGTTGACAAAAACTATATACATATATATTTAGTTCACCTCCCGAAGCGAGCCTTCGAGGAGTCTGTTACGAATTTGTCGACATGATCGTTCGATGCTTCGTCGTATGACAAATTATTCAAAGCCGAGAGATCGGCCCTTTGTGTACATAAAACGGAAAGATATCTATGTACCGATGGATTTAACTGCGAGGGACCAAATCTGTCGCGCGTTCGGCATATTTGCAATAGAGGTTTTTTTTTTTCTCAACACGTGAAAAAACAATCGTGACGAACGAGCCTCGAGAAGGAAAAGAACATAAAACATGTGATATCGAAGATTTTTACTTGCCGCTGCCTCTGCTGCCGCAGAAACAAAATACAGCCACTCGCTGTAATTTCATTTGTGTTCATTACGTAGTTTACACTTATGTACAGTTTTATTTTTCCTTTTTCATTAAAACTTGTATCTTTTTAATAGGTCCGATGTTTGAAATTACAAAGTTCGTCACCGACGGGACATCCGTCCGGATGGTTTTCGTCGAACCAGCAGGGTTTCACCTTTGTCACCAACTTGCTCCTGCTCTTCCTCTTTTTGCGGCTACCCGACTCTGTCCCTGGGACTCTGAACTCTACACCCCCGTCGACGACGCGAAAAATGTGTCCGTTGTTTCTGAAGAGCGTCTGCAGACCCCCGCACTCGTTTTTCAATTCTCGCAGAATTTCAGGGTCGAGAATCTTCGCCATTTCCGCCAGTTCCACTCGTCCGCCGGCGTTCCAAGTTTTATCGTCCATCAGCGCGATGTTACGAACTTTGCGCAAAAGCTGCCTCGTCGCGATGTTGATTATCTCATCGACGATCGTTTTATCGACTCTCGTGCAATTTCTCACTCGCTCGAGGCTCTCCCGCGGCTTGAAGCTCGCCGACCATTGACGATCCCCCGAGACTCTCGTACTTTTGCTCTCCGAGCTTTCTTTTGCCTTCTCCGATCTCGAATTTATTATTCGATCGATCGATTCGTCCCGATGATCCGTCATTTCTCTGGCGTAAGTTCGTCCACCTCCGATCAGGCAAATTCTCTTTGTGGATGGAATTCTCAATTTGTCGATATTCGTTTCGAAACCGCAGCCCTCGCACACGCTCCTGATGTACTTTATGTACTCGGAGTATTGGCTCTTGCTCGCACTGTCGCGCTGAAACTTTCTACCGTCAAACTCGTGAGCGCAGCATGGTAGAAGAAAAAAACGACACGCGTAGGAGCTTCGCGCCGCAATTACCGGAATCCACGGTGTCAATTCGTCCGAATGATTTCCTATGAGCCAATCGACCTCGGGAAATAAAGTCGACGACGATGGCACTATCGTTTGTTCCTGTTGACGGAAAAGACGTTACAATTGTTATTTTCGCTTCAACCGCACAGAGGATAACGAATTTACGCAACGTACCAAGAGGCGCGTCGTTTTTGGATAAATATCCCATATTCGTCGCTTTCTGAGATCGATTCCCGTTCCGGGATGTCCCTCGCTCGTCAAAATATGTACCAACAATCCATTTCCGCATCCGAGATCGACGAAACTCTGCCTTCTCTCGCGATCGTTTTTCCTCTCGTTCTCCCACAGCAGAATGAGGTAGGTCGCGATCGCGACGTCCTCGTAAACGAACTTATTCGGATCGGTGCATTCCGGCCATTTTTTCACCATTTCCAAGCCATACTTTCGTTTGAGCTTGTCGTACAGGCGCGTGTACATTTCCGGTGAGACGAGATTCAAGGATCCGGTGACGAGCGCGTCGTCGTTCGCTCGATCGTTCTCCATCCATTTTCGCAAACGAGGATAAAGTTTTTCGCGCAACCAGAGGCTAGCGAGATCAGATGAATCAGCGCTCGTTCCTTCCACGCTTATGGAAAAGCGATTTTCGTCGTCGAACGTCATTTTGTAAAATGTATCGGAATTCAAACATGACTTTTTTCCATCGATACTACGATGATGGCACAATACCGATTTGGATCTTTTGTCGACAATCGCAAACTCAAGGCCGGACGAAAATTTTTCCGAATCGCGCGGCAAACATTCGCCTACGAGCAAATAAACATCTTGAAAACTTTCCTCCAGAGGATTCTGATGCTGGGGCAACGAAACGCACTTGTCCGCGATGTTCAAAAATTCTCTCGCTTCGTCGTCCCTCAAACTACGCTCTGTCATTTCCGACGGACGTGCCGTTTTGAGTATAATATCGATTATCTCCTCAGCTTCGCGTTCCAGCTTTGCCGTTAATACATTAACGCGGCAAGATATTCTTCTGTTAACGAGATGAGGATTTCTCAGCCAGAGGTCCATCGCTCTCCAAAATTTATCGACGCTCCCTCCTTCTATCGTCTCACAAGTAACAGCTTGGAAATTCATGTCGACGCGAGTACGAGGGTCATTGGGGTTTACGGAAAATTGTATTTATTTGTTCTGTTTGTCCGGAGATTTGTCGATCTTGTACTGGAAATTAATGAGATATCTCCGGATGTGTACAAAATTGTTATTTTGATCTCCTTCTAAAATGCGGTAATTACCTTTTTCCTGATCCACTCGGCGTCATAGAGAGCCTTTTCCATAATTTGCTGCACTCTCTGGGGATCCGGCTCGATGATATGCTGCTTGAAACTCTGCGGGTAAATAAATATCATACAGGATTGTCGCACAATTTGAGGTTATGCGTTTTTGAGGTTAAAGACGGGAGGGCTCGAGCGACGAGGCACGCATTGTTGCGAAATGCAAATGAACATTGTGTTTCGTACAAAAATTGCAACGTACTTGTCTGATGGAGTGTTTATAAAATTCTCGTGCCCCGGTTGGCAGTTTACTGCATTCTCTCATCAAATATTTGTACAAACGTTTCGGTGTTTTTATCGACTCGCGTAAAATCCCATTGGCGGCCATTCTGTTTATTCAATGTTGGCGCACACTTATCGGATCGTGACGTACACAGAGTTGTCCAAAGAATAATTGTAAAAGAAAGTCATTCTTTTGCCGGCAAGAAGTTCCGGATTTTTTCCTTATTCTCGCGTGTCTATAATTAAAAAGGACGTTATTCGGTACTGTCGGTATGGACCGAAATGATGCGTGAGAGATCGCAAAATAATCTGCCGAATTCACAGTGTCGAATATTTTTTTCGCAAAACCCACTGACTCGCATTGTGTTCTCGCAGAATTCAATAAAACAGCGAGACTCTCGAGAATTTCGACAAAATGCTGCACGTATGTCGATATATTTTACAAAGTTTTCCGCTGCACAAATTTCTCAACTATCGCCGCGTCGTATGCAACAATTCAACGCAGGCTCACACAGCGGCATTGATCAGTGAGTGTATTATTTTCATCTCCGCGATCGCAATAACTTTCGATCGAACAACGAAATCTCGTGTTTCAGTCATCGGAGATGAAATATTGAAGGCCCAAGTCAGAGACACCAATTCCTCTTTCATGTGCGCTCTGCTGTACGAATGCGGCGTCAAGGTCAAAAAAGTTGGTGAAAGTCGACGATAGGTTATGGATAATACATCCGCGACAATGTAACTGTAATTTTTAATCGCATGTTGAATTATTTCCCAATTTCCCAACCCAATTTCAAGATATCGGTCATAGGCGACGACGTCGACGAGATTGCCCAGGAAATACGTGATTTCTCGCAAAAGTACACGTACGTAGTCACGTCCGGAGGAATCGGACCGACTCACGACGACATGACGTTCGAAGGTTCCATGAGCGAGATGAAAAAACAAAGTTAGTCGAGCATTCCTGACTATAAATTATCGACGGAACAATTGCAGGTCTGGCTAAGGCCTTTGACGATACTCTGCACCATCATCCGACGTTGGTCGACGCTGTGAAGAAACTTTTGAACCCCCAGGACCCCGCGTCACCGGGTTACAAATTGGCACTCGTGAGTAAACATCGCTGATACCGATTCCGATCTCGAGCGTCCCGAAAATCAGCAAAATGTATTTCAAAAAGATACCGAAGAAAGCCACCCTGAGATTCGGCACCGATCCGGCGACCGGAGAGTCTACGAACTATCCTTGCGTCACTATGAGGAACGTCTACGTTTTCCCCGGCTCGCCGGTGTTTCTGGAAAAATCCTTTGGCATTTTGTGCAAGGTAACTCGAATAATCGTTAAATCGCAAAGCGATACGCGAATAATCACAATCCACCAACGGATTTTTTTCGCTTCTCCAGGAATTGTTCAAAACTGACCGGAAATTCGCGAAAACGGAGCTTTTCCTCGATGCAAAAGAGGATTTTTACGCTTCTGCATTGACGAGCGTCGCGGCGGAATTTCCTCGTGTAACATTCGGCTCGTATCCGGTCAGCGATTCCAGGTAGGGTTGAGCACATTTGTACGTTTGTATTTGAGGGTCCGCGAGGTTCTCAATATTTCCCGAACGTTTCGTCGCAGTGTTCCGTACAAGGCGAGAATAACGATCGAGAGCGACGACGAAAACGACACGAACGAGGCGAGAGACAAGTTCATCAGTCTAGTTCCTTCGAGTATCATCGTTGATTGAATCCGAGAGACGGGCTGGCCGATTGTGAATCAAACCGTTTCGCCATTAAAAAACGAGAAGGGAAGAACGTACTCGAGGGTGAATATTTCTTCCTGTCGTATGGCAAATTTCACCCCTAATCCCAGTCAATAACTCGTTTTCCTCGCGATAGATTTTCATGAAATTCATCGTAGGGCAGTTTGAGTCACAAGTGGGACAAGAATCAGTGCGATCGGGGCAGCTAGAAAATACGGTAGATTCTCGGTGTTGGAAAACGAAGGGAGGTGGCGAGTAGACGGCGGGTCGAAAAACCGTCTATATTTCCAGAACAAATATTTACACGAAATGAAAAACAAAAATGTTAGGATGGCTAGGAGAGCTTCTGGCTATGTTCGGGAGGTATACTTGGCACGGGTGGTAGGGGGTATAAAAAGAGCGAAAATGTGTTTTCCGTTTGATTCGCGACTATATTTTTCTTTCCGGCTCGACGGGTCTCGTCGAAACGAGCGGGGGAGGAGGCTGCGTGCACATGCACCTCCGTACCGTCAGTTTCCCGTTTTTTCTTTTTCGTTGTCGCTGTTTTTTCAAGCCCTCTCCCTCGCCGCCCCTCGTCCAAAGTTGCTCGTCGTTGCCGCTGCAAGAGCTCCGAACGAGAGTTTGGAGCAACGTTTTCGCCCACCTTTACACACGTACAAACACACACACACACACCGTTCGCAGGAGAGAATCCGTGATTGATCAGCGTTGCGCGAATTTTATTTCGTTTGCATTGCACCGAAACGCACAACGGAAACTAACGCTTTTATTTCCCATTCTCATGGAGATGGAGGCTGTTTTATCCCGAAAAATATCTGATCCCTCTTGGAATTATTCGATTATGATCCAGCAGCTTTCCTCGAATTTGATTTCGTTCGTGTCTTTGAGCAGGCTGTAAAACACGAAAATCTTTTCGCGCTTGTATCATATCGAGGAAGAAACATCTCGCGCGAACTGCAGCTTCTCCCATTGTGTTCGTACACGTCGTCAATTCGAGGATGAGCCTCGACATAAATTCGAGCGTTGAGCTCTCTCGCTGTAAGGCTCGTCGGAGCTTTTGCTCATCGCCGTTCCCCGGAGAATATCCGCTCTTCCCACTTGTCCCTCTCGTTTCTCGGTCGTTTGTTCACACCTCACACACAAACACACACTTTCCTCGCGGTCTTTCGCTCGTTACCTTTAATTACGAGGACATTTCTCTCTGTTGCATCGTTTAATTAATAGCCGAGACGTCGGGATTGCCCGCGAGATGTGCAAGTCGGCGTTCGAGAGTATCAACGACGGCGGAGGGGAAAGAAACTCGCTCGCCCGGGTGGGAAAGGGATTCGCGAGGGAGCATCGATCGTCTCGGCAAAGTTGCGCTATTGACTCGATAATAATTACACGAGCTTTTTAATCGTCTCGGGCGTCTCGATATTTCTCAATTGATTTTTCGCCGCGTCACGGCGTGCAGCTTTCGTGCCTCTTTCAGAGAGACGCGAAGCGAGAAAAGTACACGGATATGAGGCTTCGGGCAACATAATCAAAGTAAAATTGAAACCGTCTGGCAGGTAAGAGGATGAGCCGATGGACGAACGCACACACTGGTTCAGACGCAAAGTTGTAAAATGATGAAACGAGAGAGAGAGGGAGAGAGAGAGAGAGACGGAGAAAAGAGGCAGTGAGGGGCGAGAGGAGGGAAAAAGTGGAACGTAGAAGCCGTTTTGCTTATTCATGAGTAAATTTGCCTCTAAAACGAAAATACTGGCTGGCTCCTCGGCTATCCCGGCATATACTATAGTATAGCAAAACGTATAAACGTATAAAGCGTGTCTCGCGTGTTACGGGGAGGGATGTTTGAAACGAAATGAGAAGCGAAAATGGGAATAGAAAAATTTTGAAAAAATACGACGTTTCGGGGTCGGTATTTTTTGTCAAAAAAACGTCTCGGTAGTTTACTTTTCGGCAGTTGTAATTTCGAGAAAAATGGCTGCACAGACTTTTGAATGAAAATCGTATGGGATCGATAATGCAAACATTTGTCGTATAGTTTCCGGTTCAAGTGGTTCAATAAAATGTCCGCGGCAGAGGGCGCAACCACGACTGGACGAGCACGGGAGAAAATCGACAAATCGAATTGGTCCACAGCGAGAGAGCCCAGCAGCTCGTTATCAACATTGTGTCGAGCAGCCAAATGCGAAAGCCACCGAACCGTGAATAAATATATCCGCACGAATTTACATTCTCCCAGCAGAGCCAATGCTGTACAAAGGGAGACGAAGAAGGAAAGAGAGAAACAGAGATTCGCACGCGGATCGGCAGATGCACGAGGAGGAAAGTTATTCGTAAGGAGAAATTTGAAGAGTCGCGCGATCCTCAGCTTCGGGAGCCACACGACGGTGTTTTGGACATTCCCGGGGACGAAACGAGAAGGCGATGGCGTGCCAACAGGTGTGTCCAGGGTCCGGAGGTAACGGAGGGATGCTGGACTTCCGCGGCGGATCAGGGCTCAGGATCAGGATTCAGCGGGAAACAGCCGGGGTGAGCGAGTGTAACAGCAAATATCGTATCGCATACTTTTGTTTCGCGGACGAGTCGCGAGACAAACTTTGACGCTATCACCGGACGACAATTTACGTATAAATTGCATGGATTTTTTGCTCATGTAGATGCAGCAGAGGATCGTACAAAGAGTCGGCAATGTTTATTTCCTTTTTCCACGGCGGTGTTTGCCACGGAGCGTCTCGAGGCTGAATACACAGAGAAGAATAGAGAGATAAAACGATGAGGAAAGAGGCAGGAGGAAGAGGAGGAGGGGAAGACCCGACGAGCGGCAGAGTGAAAAGTTTGCGAGGCGCGCAAAGTGGAAAGAGAATACACGCGGGCGGACGCGGAGAGAGGAAAAAACTGTACGCGGAGGAAAAAGAAAGGCGCGGAGGGAACGATGGCGAAGGAAACAAGGTTATACCTGGTTATACCTACGGAATGGATATCACCGGCACGCGGCGGCGTTCAACGACGAAAGAAGCCGAGTTTGAGCGTTTCACCGGGGAGGAGGCATTCGCGCCGTGTCCTTTTGTCCGTGAGGTAACGAAATACGACGACGATGTACGAAGGGACGTAACTCTGGCGGTTTAACAGGTACCGCGTCGAGTCGCCTCGGAGTCTCGGCTGGTCTCGGATGGTCTCGGATGGTCTCAGCCCCGTTGGCGGAGTGTCGAAAAAACGAGGTGGAGGAAAGGACGAGGCGGCGGAAAACGGACGAGCGGGAGAGAGAAGGAGCATCGCCTGGAATGCTGCCCGTGGGGTAGAAAGTTGCGGGCGGTCGCGTGCTGGTCGCGTGCCATGGGCGGGACTAACCCCCGACGACGTAAGCGCGCCTCGTCCCCTTTCTCCCTCTCGCACTTTTCAACCCCGCGGCGGCCCTCCGCGTTCCGCCCCCACCATCGCGGCACCCTCGCGACCGCACCACCCTGCGGGTTCTTCTCCCCTGTCGGTTATTGATTCCCCCGGGTAACCACCCTCCTCCTTTCTCATCCCTCCTCCCACCGTCGACTCTCTTGAACCCGCTCTGCTCTCTCTCTCTCTTTCTCTCTCCGTCCCGCGCGGAGGACGAGCCAACGGGGCTTGGGGATGGTTCGGGATGGTTCGGGAGAGAGCAATGTCCCGCGCTCTCCTCGTACAACCCTGTGAGACACCATGAGAGAAATTTGTCATCGCGGGCTGCATAGAATTATCGACAAAGAACACGCGTACCATCGAGCGGACATTTTTTTTATAAAAAACCTTTCAGCTTCGCGTTTCATCAAAGTTTCACCGGCGTTCCAATTTTCCGTGAAGTAAAGTTGAAGTTTTATTTGTACCAGAATCGCAAATTCCACTCGTACTCGCAGCGACATGGCCGATACGAACTCGTTCTTCTTCTCATTTCCGGTATTTACGCGGTCGTCTGTCGTTTCAAAGATTTCCGACCCCGCGCGGTAAGAGACAAAAAGTGTCTCCTATTCGTTCGAGTTGAAAAAGCCGTTTCATGAAAATGAGGATAAAGACGAGAGAGAGAGACATGATATAACCGTGAGAGAGAATTGAATTGAATTGAATCGATTTATTATGCCTTAGTAACACTAAAAGACAATGGTATTACAAGAAACTTGAAACTTAATTATACAAATAAAATAATAGCATCCGAGTACAGTTTGGCAGCAACACGCCCGCAAACTCTCAAACTCGTATATCGCATTCTCATATGAGTCAGCAGCACTATGTAGAGTGGCACTAAATGATAATAATCACACAAATCACTAACAGTGAGTCCATAGACCAGAACCACTAGAAGACATATAGTGCACACTGGTAACTTTAATTTATATAATATATATATATTGGGGAGTTTTACTTGCACACCCTTTACGGGTTTTTACAAGCCACCCACCCAACTACTACCCATTCTGTATCATTTCCTCGTACCTTCCTCCGTTTTTCTGGGTGGGTGGATTTTCTCCAATAGACCTACTTTTTTACGTGGGTTCCGAACCACGAGAGAACAGTTTAAGACACTTATATAATATATAATAATATGCAATAAAACGCAGACTAGAGAGAGAGAGAGAGAGAGAGGCAAACATGGAGATTACGAGATTAAATGCGGAATGAGGGTGCGAGCAAAGAGGTCAAAGTGCGCCCAAGGTGTGCAGGAGGATGCGAGGGACGAAGAGAAGGTTGCCGGATGAGTTTGGGAAGGCTGGGAGGCTGCGAGAGGAGCGGCGAATAGAAGCAAGAAACGCACAACCCGCTTGTCTCTCTTTTGTCCCGAGTCTGATGTGCACATGGCATATCGCGGCTTTAATAAAATTCTCATCTTCTTCCGCATCGAGTATCTCGGCTCATACGCTCGCTATTGCCTCTTCCGCGTATACGCGATAAACGCTCTCTCTCTCCCCCATTTCCTTCTTCCCATCCTGGCGTTCTCTCTCTCCCTCCCCGAGAGAATTACGAAAATACGAGCAAAGATGCGAAAAGCGATTAAAGAGTCGACGAGCAAAGACGCGGGATAAACGTTCGTCGAAGAAGCAAAATTCACGCGCGGGACCGCTATTGACGCGGAAAAAAAAAAGACGCAAAGGAGAACGCGGAGTTTCGTTGCTAAACTTTCGATGCTAAAATCGCGTGTATATTCTCAGATGGAAAAGTCGCAGAGTCGGCTGTTTCTTTCTTTTCCTTTTTCTCTCGAGCGGAAAGTCCCGTTTGTTCTCAATCCGAGTGATTACCAACCGGCTCGTGCACGCGCGTATATATACGCGAGGGACAGACGCACACGGGGGGTAAAGTTTAGAGAGAGAGACTACTTTTGTGCAGCTTCCCCATCGACAAAAGGCGCAGTAGTTTTCTTTCCCTCGCGATTTCATACTTTTTCGAAAAATCCCGAATCGTCAGGGGAGCCTTGCGCGCGGTATGAATGTATCGACAGCGGAAATGGCGGAAGGGCATAACGAATAAACAAACTTTTTACGAGAGGCGACTTTTCGTCGCAAAGCTCATATTCTCGAGGAAGAGAATCGACCTGATCCGGCGAAGGTATATCGTAAGGGCTTTGTAGGAGCGATGTAAAAGTGCTTTATACGCGCGCAATATGCGCATACAGGGATGAATCGTACAAGCACACGGACGCGGCGGCACACTGCTGTGGGAAAAGCGGAAGTCGCGAGGTGGAGGAGGCTGGATGCGGGAAGCTGGCGTGTGTCGGGGGCGGAGCAAAATGGAATGGAATCGAGCCCCGCGGAAGGGGTGAGAGAGCTTTTACGAGAGAGGGGTTGAAAACGCCGACGGAACGGGTCACGACGAGAGAGAGAGCAAGTGGGCGAGGAAGATGTACGGAGAAAGGTGGCTGGGTTCTCTCCGCGTAGGGGACGAAAGGGGTGCGCGACCCGCGGTAGATGCCGCCTGGTGGGGAGCTCCCGGAGAGGACTCGGAGAGGACCCGGAGGGGCTCGAAGGGGCTCGAGAGAGAGGAAAGAGAGCCCCGCTGAGCAGCTCTCTTTATCTCTTACTTCCGACGAGGAGGTATGTATATTGCCTCAATAGTACCGTCAAAGCTCCAAAGCTCTCGGGACCTTTATTATTATCAGTCTGCCCGTTTCATTTTTTTCCTTCTCGTGCGGATTCTCCGTTTTTCCAACGCCGCGCTTTCTCCTCGTTTTTCATTGCACCCCTGCTGCTGCTGCTGCTGCTGCTGCTGCTGCTGCTGCTGCTGCTGCTGCTGCTGCAGGCTGTAGAATCTTGAGAAGAAAAAAAGTGGAGCCCAGCGCGGCGACCGCATTGTTTTTCCTCTCGTAAAATGACTCGCTCAAAGTTTATCGGTCGATTGACGTTTTTCACTGACGACGACGACGATGAACAATCCATACACGCGCGTATAGAGCAAGCGCATGATTGACACTTTAATCTCGCCGGTTTATCCACGCGCCGCATCGTTCGCTCGAGATTTTATTGCGGCGATATCGCCGTTCCTATAAATATACACGAGCATCTCGGAGGTTTGCACATACTCTGCGTTATTATATCCGTGCATACATGTATACTCGCCGAGAGAGAGAGAGAGAGAGAGAGTCATTTTGCTGATAACCGGAAGAGAATGGCCAGAGAGTTTAATGCAGTTCTCTGATTTACGAGTAGACGTTACACCTGAAACGCTTACTTGGAATTATATTACCTATCCCATTCCCCCATCCCTTTCCTCCTCTCTCTCTCTCTCTCTCTCTCTCTCTCTCTCTCTCTCTCTCTCTCTCTCTCTCTCTCTCTTTTGATATACGTATATTATCGGCGACGAATCTGTTGAAAATCGACTCTCCGGGGCAACGAGCGTACAGAGAGAAAACATTTTCGTCGATGGCTGCTGCGGCGCTGTCTGCAAAAAAACGCGTTTTCTACTCTTCCGTGCGCGCACGAGTATACATGCATTTTGGGCAAAGGAAGGAGCCCGTCGCCCCGCCAGACGGGGAAACGGCGGGTCGGGAGCGGAGGGATGACGAGCGGCTCGTAAAACTCGCCGCGTAAAACTGAAGAAATTAAAAAGTTTGAAACTCTCCTATCTGAAATGAGCACTCGAGTCGTAATACAGAGCGAGTGGCGTACGGCGTACGCTCCCTCTGCGCTATATAAGCTCAGCAGACTCAGCTCAGCTCAGCTCAGAGTTTGTACATCCGTCCGTGTGTGTGTCCACGTATTGCCTATTTTCAATGGATATGCGCACATCGATAAACGCAGATTCGCTCGAGCATCATCGTTTTTATATACGATTGAATAATTCATTATTACGACGACGGTGAGGTGAAGAGAAAGCCTCTTCTCTCTTACTTTGGACAAGAACGATGGTCGAAACTCGATGACGCATCAAATACAAATATCAATGGGTCTCGCGAGCGATTGGGAGGAATCTGACCCGATACCGAAGGAAAAATCAAACGAGAATGCATTTTTTCCGGGCACGTTCGTAAAATGTCCGAGTCTGGCCGGAGATGTTATCGCAAAGTAGGTCGCGGGGGGGGTCATAAATGTTAGTTTTTTTTTCCTTTGCACGTAAAATGCAGGCTCTCGTGCGCGCTTCGATATCGCGTACACTTTGGCGCGTACGAGTAAAAAAAACAAGAAACAAGCCGAGTCACAAAGAGCCTCCGCGAGTAAGTGCAGAATTGTACTCGCACTGTGCTGCTGTGCGCGCGTACCTGCAAGCCATGTGCCAGCTTTGATCTCACCACTCACTTTTCTCCTCCGCCGTATAAATATAGATGAAACACATCCCTCGTCCCTTTTGTCGCGCGACCCTGCTCCCCCGATGTCTTCCCTGCAGAGACGCGTGTTTATGTAACGCGAATATACGAATTTCCGGATCTCTGGTGCAAAAAAGGAGACGTCGAATAATTCGAAATTTGAAAATATGTCGATTGCTCGATACAGTCGCCGCGAGTCGTCCGATAAGTTTTGCGAACACGTACGCGTATATGTTTCATGCGCGGAATGACGAGAGGGCGAGAGGAGAAAAGTTTGACGTAACGCTGTGGCGGTAATGCAATTTATTTGAAAGTTTTATGGAACTCCGCCATAAAGAAAATCGGGTCACGAGTTGTTCCGACCGCGCGCCAAGATACGTGCGGCCAGTCGCCGTATCGATGTTCTTCCAATATCGCGTATGTGTATTTCGCTATATATATATATATATATATATATATATATTGCCAAGGATTATACACAATGGCCGTAATTCGCGGCGGTGAACATAAAAGTGACGATGGCAGATGAGCTCTCTCGTCTCTCGTTTGAATTACGATCTAATCAGCGATAAACTATATGGGAAAGCGATAACGAGATTTTCAATTTCGAAAAACGCACTCGGCTTCGACGTTTCGATACGACAGCACGATTCAGCGATAAATTATTCGATTCGACGACGATATGCTCTCGAATATGACCAAGAGAGAGAGATACACGATTCCGATTCGACAGAGTTTCGAAAGAGGAATAAAATTGAAAAAAAAATGCTCGTGAATTTCGCAAATGTACATTCACACTTATTTTTATCGCTTGCATACTAATTTTTCAACGTGTCACTCTGTTATTCGCTCCGGCGTTGTTTGCGTGCATAATTAATTGAAAATACGCGTACGAGAGCGTTGTGAAATCGTGTGACGAGCGTTGCGCGGCGGCACGAAGAAAATTAAACGAAAGGACGATAATGCAAAAGTCATATAATTAGCACTGCCGTTATAGCAAGAGTGCGACGCTTGCATTTCTCTCCCTCCCTCTCTCTCATCGTCGTATACACGTATACCGTGTATTCCCTTCTGGCTACGAATGTTCTGTTGATTTATCAAATTTCCTTGATTTATCCGCGACATTATACGTTTCTCAAACTTTCTGTTTGCGGAAACGGGGCGAACAGCAGTGTGTACGGGCACGGGCGCTTTTCCTTTATATACATCGAAAGGGGCGCGCTATACACTTGAGAAAGTTTTTGGAAAACTCGGGATGTACAAACATACAATGTACATATATATGCATTTCTTCATTTCTCATTCGCCGTTCCTCTCCCTCTCGTTTATACATTTCCTCTGCCAGG
Source organism: Heteropelma amictum (assembly GCA_959613375.1). NCBI lineage: Eukaryota > Metazoa > Arthropoda > Insecta > Hymenoptera > Ichneumonidae > Heteropelma > Heteropelma amictum. The sequence goes on from OY390727.1 coordinate 15,814,089, forward strand.
GGAGGGATATACATCTCTCTCTCTCTCTCTCTCTCTCTCATCCCTCTCTCGGCTTTTCTTCTCTCATTCATTTTCCCTCGTTCCCTTTCACCCCTCTTCCGAATCTCCTCTCCGTCTCCGCTCTCCATCTTTCTCTCTACATCCCTCGACCGAACATCACCCCCTCGCAGCCCTCTCATACCCATTTACTCTTGGAAACTCTCTCGGATCAATACTGGGAAAATAACAAAGGTAAACAAGACGGAGATGAATGACAAATATAAATTATACATTCGTCTTCGATGCTGGGGATGGGGTGCAGGCAGGCAGGCAGGTAGGGGAAGAGGGGGGAGAGAAATCCCAGCGAATCAACCCTCTCTGCCGCGGGATAAACGACGTGACACCACCCTCGTATTGCACGTATATAGCGGAGAGTGCACCTGTAATGGGGAAACTTTAAATAAATACAACGTAATGGATGTAGATACTTGATGAGATTTTCCAGCGGCTCGATTGTAAATCAATGATTAATGACTACCGCGTGTGTGCTGGGAAAAAGTACTCTGGGGATGACGGAAGGGGGCCTCCTCTCGCGTTCGTCGAGATAATAACACGTGTATAAGGCGCAAACAAGCCACACACCGACGACTGCCTGTATAATATGCAACAGCTCATCTTTATAAGCGCGTAAAAACGCGATAAATGAATAATTCATGAATTTTTATGGGAATATCACAGGCACGCGCGGTTTACGTGAAAAACGTACAAAAGTGTACGTTTTTCGCACGCGTTTCTTTTTTTTTTCGATATTCCATTTATGAAAAAATGCTTCTTCACGCGTGCTGCGCTTTGTGCGCTTTTAGCACGCGCCAAAACATCGATAACGCGACGAGATTCGAGGTATTCCGTAATGGCACCGATTTGTTTCGCCCTGGAGGAAAACGCACAAAAGCAGGCACAACCGCCGGTGGGCTGTTGGAAAAAATGCCCGTCAGAGTCCCGACACGCTCTGCCGTCGAATTTTGCCCGTCGATAATTGCAATAACAATGAGATGTCGGGCCTGGGGTGAAGAAATTTGAACAAACGCCTCTGCGGTCGAGTTGCCTGCGTGTGCGCCCGCGATACGTGCAGTCTCGCAGGCAAAAGTACAATACACGATGTGTATCGCTGTGGATAACGAGACAGCGGAACGTTTGCCTCGTCGGGTCCTTAATCGCTCGAATAAAAAGACGCGCGAGCGCTTTTTTTCCGTTCAATTCGGCGAGAGAAACGCGACGAGCCGTTTATCCCGCGTTCGCGCGCACTTCCGCGGAACGAGTGTACGAAGAACCGATCGATCAGCTGAGAAGAGGGATGCTGCAAGATCTTGTCGATGATTTGATTTTTTATCGTCGTTGGTTTTTTTTATTTTTTTTCGTCAAAAAAGACGAAACGAGATAGCGACGAGGCCCGTCGACGCGGGACATAATATCCAAAATATGGGCAACCGAATCTCCCGCGGGACTCTCGGGTTGCGAGCTCGGAAATCCGTCAGGTGGTAAGCAGCTCTTTTCTCGTCCTCTCTCCGCTGAGAGCGTCGAGCCATGTTTTTTTTTTTTTTTTTTTTTTTCGTCCCTCATCCACCTCAGCCCCGACGAACACACGAAACTCCCAGAGTCACTTGGAATCCGCTCGTCGCCAATTTTTTCTCATGGTGTGCGCGCGCGTGACGACGCCGTGTATTATTCTTCATCGCCACCTGTTTGCTCTTTCGGCCTCGATTTTTCTCCCCGTCTCAAATTCCATACTCTCAATTTCAACGCGAAAGAGCGGCGGACGATGAATTCATCGCGAATTTGCGGAAAAATGAACATTTTAGGATCGTCTCGGTCGGAAATCGAAATCGAGGAGTCTCTCTTTTGCCCTCCGAAGGAGAATAAGAAAACAATGGATAAAAGAAAAACGTCGCGGAATGAAGGGAGAAGACATGTCTGCGCGCATACTCGAGACGCTGAAACGCGATGTGCATATGCTGCGTATATAGGATGAGGCGATCGTAAATCCTTCGTCTCACATGGATATATATTCGACTGTCAGGCGGATATCTGATCGCTTTATCGGCATTTAAAAGTGTAATTTCGGCGTATAAATCATGCAAAAACTGGCAGTCATAAATCGCTGTTGGCCCAGACCGATGACGGTTCTCCCCGCGTCATTCAGAAAACGCGAAGCCCAAACCCCCGTTTATACATAAATATGTATGTAGAAACGCGACGAGGGTATGTGTGTGTGTACACGCGACATACATAAGAAGGTAAAAAAGATGAAAAAAACGAGGAGAGAGAAAGGGTAAAGTTGAAGGTGGACGTTGAAAGACGGCCGCGATGTCGACGTTTGACAAGATACTGATACGGCCCGGGATGCTGCTCGCTCTCGTCTCAACGGGGAATCTCGAGTGGAAAGAGAGCGAGGGCCTTTCCTCCGCGCTCGTAAAAAACCCCACGAAAAAACGCAGACTTTTCTCGAGGATCTCCCGTGCCTGTTTGCACGATGCTCCGAACATTGCGCGTCTCTCTCGGCGCACAAAAGCTCCCAACGAGAGAATCAAACTCGAGTCCTCATTGACGCAAATTGCAACGACATGCAAAATGCATGTCTCTCTTTGCGTTCTTTTCTCGTTCGAAATTCCGAGTACCAAATCACGAAAATATCGGAGCTTATCGTCGAGGAATTTCGGAAGAGATCGCTTGTGCGAAAAAAATTAAATCTCGATTAAAATTATTCTGAAAAATTAAAGGTCGAGTCTGCTCTTTTTTGAGGAATAATTACGAGATTGGCGAGGGCGGAGGAAGGCGAGCATGAGAACGGCAGAATTGTTTAGCGTTTTTTTTTTGTTTTTTTTTTTTTTTCATTCAGTGGTCGTTTTCTCGTGAGCGATGAAACAATGGACCGCGCGAGAATGCAAAAGACACGTGTCTGTGTGTGTGTGTGTGTGTGTTTTTTTTTTGCATTTCTCGAGTCCACCGGAGAAGGTCTCTCGAAATCGAGAGGGTTTTTGTATCCTTTGGGTCTCTCGATCCTGTCTCCCCTGTGAGATAAAATCTTTGTATCGGCTGTGGTAAAAAGTGGTTTAAATGCCTTTTTTTTCAGGGACGGAAAGCTCGTGAAATGCACTCGATGGTAATATCGTTTCGAATGACTTTTTCTCCTTCACAATTACGATGATTGCTGAAACAATCGGTGCGAGTCCTTTTCTTGTTTCTTCCGGCTGTTTATTACGGAACGTACCCACTCGCGGAATTTCGAGCGGCAAGAGGAGGCACGGAGGGCTCTGAGAGACAAAGGGCGATAGAAAGATGTGTGTAATATGTGAAAGAGAGGAGAAAAAAGAAAAAAAGGACCAAGACTGCGCCGTCTGCGAGGAAAGAGCGAGGGTTCTTTCGTTACAACAGCGGTGTATGCTGTTGAGCGCACGGTGGCATCCGCGTGTGTGTCTGCGTACGTAAATCGATTGGACCGCGGAGACAGCGTTGCCGGATCGCGAATTAAAGAGAAAAAGATGAAAAAATGCTGAAATATCATCGTATCGAGAAAAAGAAGGGAAATTAGTGGAAAAAACCGCGGAGAAAAAGCTTCCTCCTGTTGCCGGCTTTCCTCTGACGCCTCTCTCTCTCTCTCTCGAGGATTGATCCTCCACCCCGATTCCGGCGGAAAGATGAGAAGATGAAATCGAGAATCGCGTCAATGTGGAAATATCAAAGTAGCATCTGACCAAAAGTGGAATCACTCGATCGTTTGAGCTCTTCGACGAGTACGAGAGATGCTCTGTTTGCCCAGCTCGTCGACGACGGTTCTATCGACGGAATCGAGGGTCAGGGACGGTTTGTCGGTGCTAACGTAGCTCGTTTCCTCCGCCCGAGAGTCCTCGGTGTTTTCCATTATTTCCCAACGTTTCGGCTTTGGTTTTCTGCCGGAATAGCAAGTAGCGGGAGTGCACATCGGCGACGCCGGAAAACACCTAATCGACTTACGTTTTAAAGTGCACGCAGTCCTGTACGGTATCGGGCAACTCTCTTTGCCCGAGCTCGGGCAAATTGAGGCTAAACAGGACAGCGATGACGCAGCAAATGACGAGGATGATGGTCCTGCGCGGAAAGGCGACGTAATTGTGATTTCCCGCCCAGACGAAGATGGCCCAGGTCGAATGGAAAATGCCGGAGAGCGTGCCTCTGAGGAGCGTGGGAAAAGCGCGAGCGTTGTAATTGAGGAGAACCCCGTGACTCAGGCTGACCATGCAAACGTCGAGAAGCAAGAGGGTGGTGGTCGGCCCGACGATCGACGGTCGCAGATCGTGGAGTCTTATCTTGAGGAGGAACGAGCCGAGAAGCACGAGAGACACGGACACCCGGAGGATTCTCCCGTGTCCGATGAAGAGCGCGCACAGCTGACCGACGAGCACGCCGATCGTCGTCGAGACGGCGAGAAGCGTGTTGGCCAAGTGGCTCTTGGCGATATTCGGCAGGATGGCGTAATACCCGCTGCCGAAAATCAGACCAAACAGCCCGGTCAGATAGATTATACCGAGGAAGCGACAAGCGACGTCGGGATGGAGCATCAAGCTCCGGACGCTCGGCATCTGCTCGGGCAATCGGTGCCTCTCGTCCTCGTGATCGACGCCAGCGACGCGAAAATTAACCCTCGACTGTCGCTGATTTACCTCGGCCGCCATTCCCAACATTTTCCCCAGGCTCCCGTAGTCCCGGGTGCAGAACAGCCACGCCGGTGATTCCGGGATGAAACGCGTCGACACGAACATGACGACGCACAGGAGATTCACAAAGACGATCATTTGGTCGTAAGAGTCAAAGACGCCGTTGATTATGGGTGTCAGACCTTTTGGGGGGGGGGGGGAAGGGCGAATCCGACGTGTATCGTTGGTGTTTGGGTTGTGTTTGGTGGAGAGCCGAAGAAAATTACCGATTCCAAGAGCGAACGAGCCGCAACTTATCGCCATGAGGGCGGTCCTCCAGGAGTTTGCGCTGATTTCGAAAACGAGGACCATGCAGACGGCGAAACCGCCGTGGAAGAAACCGTGGAGAAGACTGGCGATCACGAACATGACGTAATCCGAGGATACGGCAACGATCAGAGCCGTTATCGGTGTTGCGCCGCTCGCTATGAATATCACCGATTTTCTACCTATCCAGTCGCTCAGAGTGCCGAAAACGACGTAACCGGTTATACGACCAAAGGTACTCGACGACAGCCACAAGCTCGAGATTATCGTCCCGTTTGAGCAAGCTCTGTCGTACTGAAAATCATCGGTGCTGGCGATCAAAAGGCAGCATTTTCTTCCCCAAACTGTCCAACCCCCGTTTACCTTTTCCGCCAGACTCGGACCGCTTTTTCTATCGTAATGAACGCCATAGGGACATGGAATCGTGCCGTTAGCGTTGATGCCGGGCCTGTCGTCGTAGACGACACCCTCGAGAGCCTCGTAATCGACATCGTAAACTCGGCAGCCTTGAAAATATCCATCCGTCAACGTGTCCTCCGACCATGACGTGCCCGAGCACTGCGCGACAAATCTCGTGAATAATCGTCGAGGTTCGATGATTTTTCTTTTTTTCCAACAACGCTCGCGCTCACGGAATCGTTGCAGTGACTATAGAGGATCCACTGTGCGTCGGTCCAGTGACCGAGGAATCCTGGCATTTTGCACCACCAACTGGCGGGACGCAGAAGCGTCTCGTTTCCGGTGTTCAGCAGGTGAATAAACGAGATGAAGCTCAGAATCAGCGTCACCAGAACTTGCCATCTGCCCGGACCGACCGCCACGTCTATCAGATCCTTCGGTGGCTTCAACAAATCGCGGTTTCTGCACCCACGGAGAATATCACTCGATCGATCGCTTTTTCGCGCGATTGACTCTCTTCGTCTCCCATTTCACGCGCAACTTCATACCCATTTTCCGAAGAAACGGACATTGCTTCGTCTCGCGACAAATTTTCAAGGTTATATCCGTCAACCGTCAACCTCGGGCTGGGATGATAATTATCGTCTTGCTTTTTTTGTCCCATCGCCGCGCCATTGTTTCATCGATCGAAAAAAAAGATGTCTGTAGAGTCTGCGTCCTGCACGTTTTTTTTTTTTTTGCATTTATATAGCAAGTCACTGCGAACTTTGTAAACGCGCGGTCGCCGTCGGGCAGAATTCTTGTTTGACGTTATTAAAGACGCTTAATTTAACACACGCGGTGCGCTTCATTGGGCAAACGCGATGTCAATGACACGCAAACGGCATATATGCAATTTTCCAACAGTGTGTATACATTGTGCGCTTACGCTTAAAAGAGCTCCGCTACGTGTCGCGCGGGGTTGCGCTTCCACCTTTCGCAACGCGTATAACCAAGAGCCATTTATCGAGCAGATATAATACCGCAAGCCTTTGAACTATCCCGCGAAAGTGTATCATTATTTTTGCCATTTTCAACGGCAAATAAGCTTGCAAATATTTAGCTCCTCTATAATTAATTATACACCGAATGAATATCAATACCACGAGGGTATTGATATTCAAAAAAAAAAGTGTACGCAAGAGAGTAGCGGCTCGTTTGGACCGGAAATGAATCGTCGACCGTTGTTGAGTCTTTGATGCCGCGGTGTAGGGTCCAACCTCGGGTACAACGCCGGGATCTTCTCTCAGGCGCACGCCGAGACGAAAGTCCCTTGACGAGGGGTGCGGAAGAAACGGCGACGAGAAAAAAGAAGAGAAACGGAAGAAGAGGACAAGAGCCAACAACGAGACGTAATACCAGGAACAGCAGGGTGATTTATCCGAGCTCGCGCGCGGCTGAATGCTCCGTTGTGGTGAATGGGCGAGAAGCGCTCCTTGCGCGCCACCCCAACGCGCGGCCACTCGAGTCTCTTCTCGCCGTGGCAAACACACTTTGCTTTACCGGTCTCAAAGTGATGCCGGCTCCGTCTCTATCCGCGACTCATCCCCTTTGACCCAAATGTACAAGTATATCTTCGAGGGTCTTCGAACCACCCCGTTCAAGAGTCTCGAACTTTGAACTTGACCCATCACCACCGGGGAAAATCCCTCCTGAGAATCCTCGATAGACGCGAGGGTGCGAGAGAAGGAAAAGCCCTCGGGATATCGAGGACGTGCGGGAGGTCAGTTCAAGTCCTGAATATCCGACGAGAACGTGGTTTTTTTAAATTTCAACGAAAGTTCAATGTTTCGATAGCTTGTCCGATCGAAAATCTTCTCGAAAAGTCGATATTGCAATGAGAAAATAGTAATGAATTACAATATAAAATTAAAAGTCATTTTTAAAGGCCAACATTTTTCATCATTTTTTGCCGGATCGAGTCGGTTGACCAAAATGTTTGCCATTTTTTTCGTCTTTGAGATGGACATCCCAACTTATTCTCTTTGCGATCGTTGAGGCTTCAAAATGCCGTTTGGTTCATGTGGATATCTTGATTTTTCGATTTTTGGCAGATTTTTCAAGTTGGAGCATCGATTTTCGCCAATTTTCCCATACATACCCCTTTGCGTTTTTTTCGCCGATTTTCAACATCAATTTTGAGGGTGAAGCAATCTAGCTATCGCCATTTAACTTGCACCATTCTTCAAGTCTACTCGAGGGCTTTTCAAAACCCCCCCAAAAAATGTATGTAGCACCAATAGAAGCGTAGTTACGGCCATTTGAAATTCCGGTTTTTCGAGGATTCTGCAAAAGTGGCCGAAAATGGGTCGAAATTTTTTTTTCCAAATTATCAATATTTCAATGGCTTATCCGATGGGAAATTTCCCGCTGATTACGAAACACACCGACTTTTTCCCGAAAACTCGAAATTTCGAGTGGAAAATAGTAATTCATTGACAAAAGTCGTTTTTTTGCATTTTCGGACTGAAATATCGAGTTTTCGACAAAATATCGATGTGTTTCGTAATCAGCGGGAGAAAATACATCGGTATAGACTATAAGAAATCATTTTTGAAATCCAAAATTTTTCGCCATTTTTTGCCATAGTGGGTCGATCGAGTAAAACACTTGCCATTTTTTTCCTTTTTAAGGTAGATGCTCCAACTTGTGCTTATTCTCTTCGCAATTGTTGAGGCTTCAAAATGCCGTTTGGTTCATCGCGATATCTTGATTTTTCGAATTTTGGCATATTTTTCAAGTTGGACCATCGATTTACGCCAATTTTCCCATACATACCCCTTTGCGTTTTTTTCGCCGATTTTCGACATCGATTTTGAGGGTGAAGCAATCTAGCTATCGCCATTTAACTTTCACCATTGTTTAAGTCTACTCGAGAGCGTCTCCAAACCCCCCCAAAAAATGTATGTAGCACCAATAGAAGCGTAGTTACGGCCATTTGAAATTCCGGTTTTTCGAGGATTCTGCAAAAGTGGCCGAAAATGGGTCGAAATTTTTTTTTTCAAATTTTCAATATTTCAATGGCTTATCCGATGGGAAATTTCCCGCTGATTACGAAACACACCGAGTTTTCGGCAAAAACTCGAAAATAGCATTAGGAGATGAAAAAAACAGTCGAAAAAAAAATCACGTCGAAATTCGTACAAGAATCGAGGAGAATCGAGGAGAAACGTTCGAACGTACGGAAACCTCGAGCACGCACCGTCCATGAAACTTCCTAGTCGAGTAATCGAAAACGATATAGCGACAAAAGGAGCAAAATACGGGGGTTAAGGGTGTCGGTGATCCACGTTGCCGCGACTCGAGAGCTGCTCGACCTTGAACCCAGACCTAGTTTTCCATTATCCGGGCGAGAGATAGAGCCGTCGGAATGCCGAGAAGGTCGGTTAACCAGGAACGATATACGTACAAAGGATATATACATATATACATCGTAAATACTTATATATACATGTGTTTGGTATATAAGCCATGTACGCGCGTAGTGGAAAGCCGACACTCGGGAAATCGCGCGGCAGTAGCAGCAGCAGCAGCAGCAGGAGGCGAGTGTCAAACGAGCAAAGAGCAAAGGGTGTACAGTGTGAGCTTCGTGCGATAACGTACAGCGCGGCGGGTCCCACGGCGGCTGCTGCTGTGCTGGAAAACGGGCGTTTGTTCGCGTGTACTTTTGCTTATACACAGTCCCGAGGGTTGTTGGCCGTACACAGACACACACACACACACACACACTCACACGTACGACCATATCCCGGCAGCTTTGGAGAAAAGCAGGACACGGGAATGCGTCGTGGGAGCTTTTGCTCTCTACGCGCGAGCGAGAGTGAAACGTTCTTGTCTGTACGTTTTACGCGAGACGCTTTTCGACCGGCTCTCTACAGGAGGAGGAGGAGGAGGAGGAGGAGGAGGAAGCAAGAGCGCAGAAAGGGTCAGAGACACTTTGTTTCGACCCTGTATATATCCTCCAAGCCCGTGTGAAAAATGAATCGATCGCGGCGTTTACATTTCTGCGCGGAGAAAATTTGCAAAGTTTTCAAACGGAAATCTCTCGGCGAAATCGTCTGACGTTGTTGGGAGTGGAAAAAAACTGGAAAAACAGAAAAGTTTGGCAAGCTCGCGCGGTGGAAGGACCAATTCGCTGCTCTCTCGTTCGCCAATGCTAAAAAGGGTAAGAGAGAGGAGAGTCTCCCTTTTGCCTCGGAAATGGATTTCCGTTGCGCCCTCTCCGCTTTAACAATCTTCTCGACGACTTTGTCGCGGTGTACTCGGTGTGCGTGCATTCACCGCACGAAACGAGTGCTTTATCTTGTACGCACAGTGCGCGCGTCTGATTAAAAAAAATCGCAATCTTTCCGACGCGACTCATCGTCGTTACCCTCCCAGAGCTCGCGTCTGCATCTTCTCCTCTCGAGGCAATCGAGACTGGAAAATATTCGATCGAAAGATTTTTTTTTTCTCTCCAATCCATTTAAAATCGATAAATATTCAGCGAACAAGAGTTGCGAGTCTGAGGAGTCGAAAATGTTTGTTCGCGAGTCTCGCTTTGTAGATATTCGAAAGTGAAAATGAAAGCAGACGTCGTTTCGGTGTCCAGGGAAATTAGAAAAAAGAAAAAAAATAGGAAAAATTGTCGTCAAACGTGGCATATTTCGGGGATGCTGTACCACTCGGGTCGAAATCTTTCCGCGTCGCCGTGATGTTTCTCGGCCGCTGAAAGTGACTCGATGTAAGCCTTTTATTATACGAGCGCAAGATCAAAGCCCCGCGTTAATGGACGCTATATATAGAGCGCGTGACTATCGGAGCAAAGTCTCTCGGCGGTGAACATCCCATAAGCGCGCACGCGTATGCCGAATTTCGCGTGTCGACGGTGCGGTGGCTGCGCGAGCGAAAATACACGGTACTGCCAAGAGGCAAAAAGGAGGAAGAGTACCGGGACAAAGCGTATGCCGGGCATAATAATATTTTCGTTGTAGAAAAAGGGATGAGGAGAAAAATAGAGGGGAAAAATTAAATCGATCTCGAGATCCTCCGCTATATGGCGGAGTGAAACTCATCACGCTCGACTGATCCCGCGATGCATCTCTCCTCTCTCGGAGGATATACATATATATCCCTCGAGGGATCAAAGGGCCGCGGGGGTGTGTTTTGGCTGAGGTGCGGGCGAACGAATACACACCGGAGAGGGAATGAAATTGGAAACGTGATTGAAATGGCTTGTAATTCTTTTTCCAACTCTGTGCCAAACCCCGCTCCTCCCTCTCTCTCTCTCTCTCTCTCTCTCTTTCTCTCTCTCTCTCTCTCTTCTTCCTTTATCAGCATCATTCTACGCGGGCTCGGAATATTTCATTTCACCACCGACGACTCTACGAATCGATCTTGATTCACGTGAATTTTTCATTCTCTCTCTCTCTCTCTCGCTTTCTCTCTTTTTGTTTTCATCCCCCGCTCCCCCGTCAGCAGCTTTCATCTCGATCATATACGCGTAAACGCGCGAGGGGCGCAATGTCAATGTTGAAAGCTCGCTCGCTCCATGCGCTATATGCCGTGTCATCCGCTCGAGGAGGGCCGAGTAAAAAGCCACTTTTCCATCGGCGCGTGCGTACACGACAAACGTGTCTCTTTATTCGTCAATTTCATCGAGAAAAATGATGCACGGAAGCGGTATAGGACAAGTTTTCAAGGCGGTGCGCGTTGACAAAGGTCGAAGGGCGACCTTTGGCACGCGAGAGGATCTTCGCGCTCGAGTGGGAAATTCATTTTGTCGAAACTCGAGGTACAAATTCAATGTTTCGCTCGGCACTCTTTTGGATGTATTTCCGTGTGTTTTACAGGGTGGCTGTCTCGCTGGGGCGGTTGCCGAGAGAGCGAACGAGAGGCAAAAGAGGCCCGGTTATGACGCCGCGGAGATTCGGAGGAGTCAAAAATATAAAGAAAGAGAGAGAGAGAGAGCGAGAGTCGTGGACGTTGGGGACAAAAGAGGCGAGGGAATGTAAACTCGATGCTGGTGAAAAAAACGTGGGTGAGACGAGAGAGAAATGAAAATAGTGCAGCACGTTCAGCGTCCGCACACACGCAGACGGGCTATTTCTTTGCTGAATCACGTTTATCAGTGCGCGCGGTGGGAGAAAGGAGAAACGACGAGAGAGCGAGAGAGAGAGAGGAAAAGAGAGAGCGAGTTTCGCGTGTTTCCTCCTCCGGGCCTGGCCAACGAGGGGGACCAACGTCGAGGAAGAGGAAGCTCGCGAAAGAGCGAAAGGGAGAAGGCGACTCGCGGATATTGATTCCCACGGGACGCGAGGGAGCGCGCGCGCGCGCCCACCCACCCGCCGACCAGACTCTCGCGGAACTTGCGCCACTCTGTCTGGTCTACCATTTCTCTCTCCCTCTCTCTCTCTCTCTCTTGTTCTCTCGTTTTTTTAATACGCTCTCGCCTCTGTCCTCGTGCATATACTCGTACAAATGTTGGCGTATCCGCGCATGAATTATCCAAATGCTGCCCCGCCATCTACTCTTACGTGCACCGTACACACTTGGGCAATTTTTTTCTCGCGCGAGTACGGACAGAGTCGGGAAAACTTGAGACATTTTATCGAAACGGTTCATTTTCGATTTTTCAGCAAATGAAAGTTCGCATTTGTCGAAAAACCCATATATAGCCAGCATGTACGATCTCGCCGCCGCCGCCGCCGCCGCCGCCGCGCTTCGAGATGATTAATGGAAAAATTTTGAAATACACATCGCCGGAGAGTATGAAAAAAGTTTCAATATGAATCTTTGTTCCTCCGCGGAAAATCCCGTGGGTCGACTGCTGGGCGTTTTTGCCTCGCGGGAGAGCAGGGGGTAGTCGCGGAATACGGGGAGGAGAGAGCGGAGCAGAGAGAACCAATAGTAGAGGGTCGTAGCTTTTTACGAGCTCCGACATTGAGGCCATTAGGCGGAAGTTTAGTGCAACTAGAAAATTGCCTTCCGTTAATTCGAATTTAGAATCAGAGATCTCTCCTCTCTCTCTCTCTCTCTCGCGCTCTCTCTCAACCCCATATACTCTCGTCAGAGTGCAAATGTTATTAGAGTCGTACCTTTTTTTCCTCTCCCTTTTCCTCCGCGACTCGACGATTTTTTCGCTCTCATTATTTTTTAAACGAAAAATAATCAATGAGAAATTGCATGAATCGCCGAGCAGAGCGATTTCGCCGGCGAACGCGTCGTAAAAATGAATTTCGGCATAAATGAAAGGAAAAAGCAGGAAAAGAGAGGAGGAATAAAGTTTCCGGCCGAGGAGAAATTTCATTATTGCAAAATAATTAAACGAGTTATATATCCCAATGAAATTGCGGGATTTTGCAAAAGCGCGCTAAAGTTCCAACGCTTCCGAGACAATGGATTCTCGTTCTCTCGTTTTACATCGCGATTCTTTTTGCACGAATTTTCCTGTATGTGTATGCATATATATATCGAAAAATCTTTACGATGTACCTATGAATTTCCGCATAAACTCGGCATCGTAAAGAGATATTTGAATTAAACCATAATCCAAGTTTTTATCGGCGCGGGAGCGCGAGAGACGCTTTACGAGACATTTTTATAACGTTTGATTCGTTCGTGTTTTGACGTTTTATTTGCGGGAATAAAAAACGGAAGAAGGAAAAAGAAAACGAAAAAAATGCTTTGGTCCTTTCTTTCTGCGCTTGACAAAATCATCAGAGGGCTAATTCGAAGATCGAGGAAAAGAAAGCTCGAGCATTTATTGACTCGGGTCGTGAACTTGAAAGAGAAAGAGAGAGAGAGAGAGAGCGGAATAGGGCAGTGGAGCAAAGCCCCGAGGTCGCTGCAGCGCTGGCTAAAGCCGGAAGCTTCTCGTCCTTCGTCACTCGCTGTACGTACTACCAACGCGTAGCCGAGAAGGAGGAATGCATCTCGTGTGTATACCGGTGTATATACAAATACACGTATATATCTTTAGCCACTCGACGCGGAGAGAGCACGAGAGGAGCTCGAGGCGTGGAGCGTGCCGCAAAAGAGCCAGACAAAGATGAGAGAGAGAGGGAGAGAAACAAGCGCGAAGAAACGCCAAGGAAAAAGAGCGAAAAGGGACAAGCGATAAAAAGAGAAATCCCGCAAAGATTCTCCTTCCGTGTTATTGTACGCATCACACACGGGTCATACGCGTCAACGCGTTCTTGTTTGGACACAGTCTGCGTGTATCGTGTTGCGTAATTTGCCCGGAAACAAACGTGTCACACGTGTTGTACAGGCGATGTAAACACGAGATACACGAGAAGGATAGACGAGATGGCCAAAGTCTGCATTGTCCCACGATGGAAATGAAAATCGAGAGGAAAAAGGAGGAGGAGGAAAACTCTGAGAGATAAACGTCAAAGAGCGTCGGGTATAAACCTGTTGGTATACTATAGAAATTGTACAGCAGCGGTATAGAAGCCGCAAGGGCCATTAGCTCGCTCTGCTCGGATATAGAAGAGCTTTTGCACACGGCGCACGGATTCCGCAGCAGTGTGTATACTCCGTCTCTCTTGGTTTCACCGTCACCTACACTCTGTGCTGCTGCTGCTGCTGCTGCTACCGTGCTCGGGGATCCTCTCTACTCCTCCGGTGCGGGTTACCGCACTCGTGTCTAGCCTCTGGCTCTTTTCTCGCTGTAATACTGCTCCATTTTCTCTCTCTGTCGCGCACTTTGGTGGACGAGCCGCGACGAGCACAACGCGTGCCGCACGCCAGACGAGATACCGCGCCGCGCGCGTTGAAACTGCCGCTGCTGTTGCAACTGCGGTTCGACCATTACCCTCCATCGGCTTTTACAACATTCGCGTGTCTCTCTCTCTCTCTCTCTCTCTCTCTCTCTCTGTGTGTGCATGTGTGTAATACGTGTTTTATACACACGTATCGCGACGATAACTATCGGTTAACACGGTCACGTGTTACGATGAGAGCAAAGAGCTTACGCTCCCTCCGCGCGTCCCGCCACCGTCGCACGTTTGCCGGCCAACAACACACACCGCGTCCGTGAAAACCACGCGCTCCTTTTCATTCATGAAAATCTAACCGCACGCGTCTAACCACGTGCTTTTCCACGTTTCGGATCAGCCTCTTTGTGTCGTTTCGTCGAGAAATTCCTCGTTATCGTTTTTGTCTTTCGTTTTGTTTTGATTTTCGTGCGGTACCAACGGCACTCCTCGTTACGAATATTCTCGAACGTTCGCCCGACTTTAGATGGATTTGTTTTCATTGAAATCGACGAACGTGCGATATCGCGAGCAATTTTTTTTTGCGATAACATAACCTATCTATTCTTCGCCGGCATTCCGATAATCACGTTATCCTCGTTGATTAAAAAGAAAAAAAAAGGTTTTTCCGAAATTGTGAAAATTTGCAAAACTAACGGAATCCCTCACCGACCATTCCCGTACATTATTGAATAATACAATAATATACAGTTAACATTAATCAAACAATTCAATGATAAACAGTCGAGTTCGTTATTCAATAATGCATTATGCCGTTTTAGTTAGGATAACGGGGGGATAGGAGGAGAGGAATTGTTTATTTTGGTTGTCGACGCGCAGGCATGGACGTGTGACGTTGTTGTTGCGCACGAGAAGCGCCGAGCAGTAGGGTGAGAGTGTGAGAGTAGATGCGACAAAGTAGAAATGGCAAAGCGGCAGAGCGAGAGAGAGAGTGAGAGCGGCAGCGACGCGACCGAGTGCGGTCGGGGAGGGGGAAGCGGGTAGCGCGCTCTGCCTTAGCGGCAGTGGTGGGGGAACGCGCGCTGCGACTGCGAACTCGCGGGCACTGCAACTACGGCGGCTATCGAAGGAGCACGCACACCGCCTCGGCGCTTTTCTCTCTTGGCGGAGGCAAGGAGAAAACTTTAGCCTGCAAACGCCGGTGAAAAACACTCGCGCCGTTTGTAATCACCAACGCGACAAAACTGGAGACGAAGCTCAAAAACGAGGAGAGAAAAAAAGGGCCGGCGAGAGCTTAAAAAGATGGCCGGGGGGGGGGGGGCTGGTGAGAGAGGGCCTCTACAAAAAACATAACCTGACCACGGAAAAATAAAACAATCGTGACGCCGCGAAAAAACGTCCAACATTCCCGTCGTTGTTGATTTATCGCGCCGTTCCTGCGACTAAAGTCGGTGCAAGGATTTTTCTTTCTCTTATTTTTAATTCAGCACGTTTCGAACGCCGGCACGTGCGTAGTTTTTCACACAATTGGCAAAATACACAGAGAAGGAAATTGCGGAAAAAACGAGTAAAGTGAATCGCGCTTCGGGTGAACTGTTTTGTTTGAAAATGTGAAAATAAAAGTTGGATCACTCACCGTCATTGTCGTGTCGTGCGTCGTATATAACAATGACAGTCCTTGGATTTTGATGGACGAGCGATCAACGTTTTATCCTCGACATTGTGGAACACGATTGTTGTTTGGCAATCTGTTTTTTCACCGCAAACTTCAAAGTGACACTCGAAGAGATGATCGAGTAGCAGCAGCAGCAGCAGCCCGAGCACACACACGACGCACGAGCCGCGAGCGGACGAACAAGTAAGTGCCGAGACGACCGCAGCGCCACCGAAACCGCGAGTGATTAGAGAACTGCGCGAATTTTCATTAAAAAACTAAAAGCAGTTGCCAACTTGGTGTCGTTTTTTTTTCGCGGCCATCACGCCACGAGTGGTACCCCCGCGTGTGTGTGAACAAACGCGAGTAAAACCATTTTCTCGCAGTACCAAAATTAAACTCTGGCAAGAAAGCTTTGTAAAACGCGAAGCGATCGCGCGAGTTTCGTCGACTTTTTCTTTTTCCCCTCGTCGTGTCGCGTTGTGCGGGCCTGGGTGGGAGAGAACGTTCTCCGCGAACGTTCGAAAATTCGCGATCGGAATTAATCGGCTAGTTTCGGTTTGAACGCGGCATAGAACGACGAAATCGTGTTGTTTTATACGTTTCGCAGTTCGCGTCGACGCCATTCTCTCCTCTTCTCGACTGTCTTTGCGCGTTTCGCTTTGACAATGTGGACCGAAAAAAGTGTTGTTCTCCATCGGAATAAATGTTTGTCGTCCAGCCGACCTCGCCAGAGAGCGTTTCCGCGATAGAGAGCCGATACCAGTGGGGCGGGTGCGGAAACTCGTGCGACATTTTCCCATCGAATTCTCAATTCTCAATATCGTAGAAAAACACGGCCATGTTTTTTTTCTCTCTCATCAGATTTTGATCGGTTTTTCCACGAGGAATCGTACTACTAATAATAATAATAATCACAACAATAATAATACCGATAAAAATTAGTGTACTCGATAAAAAGTGCAGCGAATGTGCAATCTCGTTTCTCGCGGAAAATCGCCGAGAGTATCTCGACGATTTTGATAAATAAACAAGGACGAAGAGATTCGATCGACGATGAGCGACGCCGGAATTGTTGGCGCAATCGCGATCAGTTTGTTCGGTAAGCATCGCAGCTTTTAGCCTCTCCGATTGATTGAATATTTCTCTTGTGACGAATCGTTCGTGTTCTTGCCCACTTCCCTTCCCCCCTGCCCCTCCAGGTGGCGAAAAGAAATTGACGAGATCGACGTCGTCCGCCTCGGTTGGTCCCGACTGCATGGACGCCGGCGGTTACGCGATGCTGGGCACCGATCTCGACGTTTGCAGAATGTTCGACCAGTATTCTTACAAGGTAAGAGAGACGACCGAGTTCATTAAAACTTGCGTAACCGACGAAACTCTTCCCTTCCGTGACTCTGAAAAACACGAACGTTGACGAAAATTTCAGCGAATTTATCTCGATTGTTTTGTTTCGTCCTCGAAGCGAAAATTAAGCGACGAGGAGGCACAATTCCAGAGTGTGTACTTTCTCTCGACTCGCGATACGTTTGAACTTTAATTAGGTTTGTTTGATATTCGAGACCACCCGTCCTTTCTCACGTTTATATCTACCTTCCCCCGAAAACGTTTAACCTTCGCTCGGTGGGTACACGAGCGACTGCCCTTTGTCGAGGCTCGTCCCATCAAACGCAGTGAGAGAGACAGAGAGAGGCCAATGTCGTTTGAAACGTTCTCTCGAAATTAAATCTCTCGACTTTCGTGATTCGCCCAGAGGTCACAGAGTTTGTACGAAAAAAACGTTGCTATTCTTCGAAAATACGCGACTTTTGCCGAATATTATCGATCCCAATAACAACCTCTGCATATATCTCCCCAGCATTTTCTTCCTCATCTCCCTTCGTTTCGCTCGCTTCTGGATATTATTGATTTCATTCAACGTGTGTTTCTCACTCGACCGCTCTCCAATATTCGCTCTTCTTCCGGCATGAATTGATCAAACGAATTTCGCTGTTTTTTCAGCATCTCCCTCTCTCTTACGATGACAAACCCTTGCACACTTTGGCACTCGATCCACCTTTCTTTCCCCCGTGTGTTTCACTCGACTTTTCGCGTATTTTCTTCCCCTCGCCCTCTTGAACCCGGCGATTTTTTTCCTCCCCCTCCGCGAAACGAAACGAAAGCCAGTGAGACTTGTTATTCTTTTTTCCTCGCCACTTTTCTTCCCTCTCCGCTTCGGCCGTGCTCTCCGGACCCTCCGGCCCCTCCTTCCCCTCCTGTCCCACGCTATATACATACAGTCTAGCTCGTATATTCATAAAGGAGGAATGAATAAACGCAGATTGAAGGAACATAAAGAGATACGCGTCTGCCCGCTTGTATACTCGCTACTCGCGCGGTGAGCAGCGTACAAGAGCGTAGTATATTGAAACGAAGAAATTAAAGCTGGATTTCGAGCGAAAATAAATTTCCTCGCCCGAGGAAAGAAACGCTGTAGAAAGTCCTTTGCGACGAGGAGATGAGCACAGAGAGCGAAACGATGCTGGGGGGGGGAGAAGCAAATCGAATTTCATCGTGCATTTTCTCACAAACGCGACGAGTATACCGGTGAGAGAGAAATTGCACGAGACTGTGAAATATAAGAGATCGCACTCTGATACACTCGGTGAAATGTATATTTTTTCATCCCCCCCCCTCATGCTTTCAAATTTATGTCTCCCCACGCGCTCGAGCATTATTTTCCCGCATCTATAAGGAGAAATTGTGTTTTCCTCGCGTTTTTTTCCGTCTCTTCGCGGAGAGCTCGACCTCGCCGACGAATTTCTCGACCCTCCGAAGCTCGATTTTTGAAATTCGAGATGGAGAACGCTACTATAATTGTCGATCGGATTGCCATTCGCGGTCGATCGTTAGGCAAATGTTTGACGAATTAAAAGGTCGGACAACGAAACGCGCGATGTATATAATATCGCGGTGGCGCGCGCGCGAGCCCGAGCTTCTTCCTCTCTCTCTCTCTCTCTCGGTCCGTCTCTCATTCGCGCGCTCGGATTAACCGTACATGCGCGCGCGAGAGATTGTGGTCGTTTTAGCGGTGGACCACCGCGCGTCCGCACACCGCCGGGCTGCTGTTATGGAGAGAGTGCCGCCTTCGGGTATTCCGCTCGCTCCGGCCACTGACAAAATCATGAGCCACTTGTTGATCCCCGTGATGACCGTGTCTGCTCGTGCCAAAACCGCCGGAAAGCCCCTTTTCTCTCTCTCTCTCTCTCTCTCTCTCTCTCTCTCTCTCTCTCTCTCTCTTCCGTAATGGGACCACTTCGGGCTCAACGTATCGCGTGCGTTGCGTGAATCATTTAATCCCCATTCACCGGCGCTCTCGCTCGGATTACCGAAACGTCAAAATTTCCCTCGAAATCCCCGGTATATCTATACGCGCTTTAAAAACCGCAGCACGGTTTTTCATCGAATCCGTCGCAATTAATCGTCGGTGTAAAACGGTCCATCGGATGCTGGGACAACGGAGAACGATTACACGGGATCGACTGGTTGATATTTCCCGATATCGATATCGAAAAACGAGAAACTACGATATCGGTGAATGATTGGCCCATTTTCGAATTTGCTTTATTCCGACCGTCATTGCGCCCGTGACGTTGGACGTGATTTCGTGAAAAGCGCGAGGAAGCTGCGATCCTCGGAAATCTTTGTCTCAAATTGTATAACCATGATGAAAGACGTCGGAAATCTACGTGACTTTTTTTTTCCCTCCGACGATCCTCCTCCCGCGAGTGTATTTATGTAACGCGACTATTATCGTTTATTCCATAAAAAATAGTTGCCACGAAGCTGTGTGTAATAACGGTGTTTGCACGACCGAGAGAGATCTCCGCGTGTACATTACTCTCGTCCGTCTCTCTCTCTCTCTCTCTCTCTCTCGCTCTCCTTATTATCCGTCGTTACGTCGAGTCACGTACGTCTAATATCGGTAAGCTTTTACGACGCGCCCGACTGCAACGACCTCGTACAATGTCCGCGCATTTTCCTCGCTCGTTAAATCGCAGCATCGCGAATCATTCTTCTCCCAATATTTTTCTCAACTCTCCCGCGTTGTCCTTTTTTCATCGAATTTATTTCTGAACGTATTTGCGAGCAAAGTAGAGCCAATTTCAAGGGCAATCGAGAACAAGTCGTTCGCTCTCGTTTCGATTGCAGTTTGTTTTGTCGTTTCTCTCTCAGAGAGTCATAAACCTCGGGGAAATTTCGTTGCCCTCTTCGCTTTCGTTTTTTCCGTTGTATAGTACAGCCGAACATGCTCGAATTGCTTTTTTCCTTCTCGAAAATCTATTTGCGACTTTCTACGAAGGAATTCCGCGGCCGAGCGAATGGGCACGTTTTATTCGAAACGTCGTCTCTTATGAAATATCGCGCCGTGAAAATAGAAACTCTCGCCGCGAGCACTACGATGCTGCTGACTCTGCCGTCGCGGAGCAACGAGGACGCGGGTGCGGTTAATTCCGATGGAAAAATAATCGATACAGCCGAGAGAAAATTTGACGAGTCTTTATCGGTCAATTGATACACTCGACGCTGTGCGAGTATTTCATCGAATATTCGGAAAAAATTCAATGGCTCTTCGATCCGGTGGATTTTTCACAAATTTTGAGAGTATTTTTCGAAATTTCGCAATGTCAACGAGCACGGCGTTGACGTCCGTCGGCCACTGCAGCGTGAGAACGCCGCGCGTACGCGTCTGCGAAGAACGACGCGGTAGATGCGGTGGCCGAGTGGCAAGCCGATAACGCTCGCGATAATTCTCCCAATATCCGGGACGCGATCCATTATTCATGCGACGATGGTCGTCCCGGCGGAGCCAAGGGTCAAGTCGATGGACAGAGAGAGAGAGAGAGCGCGAGAGAGCAAGATGAACGGTCATCCTGCTGCCGTGATCGTAATTACGACTCATTATCCGACTCTAGAGAGGCCCTCGAGGGGGCACCGCGTTATCCAGACCTCGGGAACTCTGATGTATGTTTATGCAAATTGTCGGTCCCATTGCCGAGATATAACCGCTCGTAGAGGGCGCGCGAGATGATACGATATTCCTCGCATCAGCCATATTATATATATTGTAAAATACGAAGTATTTTAATGAAAAGTACGTGGTTATAATTATATAACGACGATAATACAATCGGAGAATAACAGTATAATGTTTAACAAGGTTAAATATCGGCTTAATGACAATAATACACGTCTGGAACGCCTCTGTGTGATTCCGACTTTACAACAAAACTCCTATAACGTTCGTTTAATATAATCGCAAACAAAAGTGAAGTCCAGGCAGAGATGTTGTCGCGTCGATGTCTCAATCGCAAGTCCCCGAAAAATGGTCTCGGGCGAGGTCCCTCGAGCCCGAAGACAAAAGCCTTCGTCCACAAAAAATTACATCCCACGGTCGAAGGGAGCGTACATTCCTCGGAAAACTCCATGACTTTTTATAAATGTTATTTGAGTCCCAGCGTTGTTCTCGGGCGACCAGCACATGGTCATAAGGGCTGCTGCATTGTCCAAGCGACGGCTCGACTCTTCGAGTTTATGACACTCTAGTGCCTCGATGGTTAAGCTGGCCCCATGAGCCGCGGGCCTCGGTACGAAACGAGTCGATCGAAAAATTTGGTCGCTTACAATATATATTATTATATCGTACAGGGTTGAATGTGTATTTATACTCTCGAGAGACGACGAATCTTGAGATTTTCGCGTTCGACCCTCGCTCACCCATTTTCGCCCTTCATATGCACGTATCGGAGCGAATAATTAATTTTTTCTTCGCGCATCGACGAGACGTTTCCGGTGCGTTTGCGCGTATACTTTGATCTCGCGCGAGACTTTAAATGGAAATGGAATATTCGTTGATTCATCGACGATCGACGGTTTTTCATTCCCTCGAGGAGGAACGAGGAATCGTGCTGGATATATTTTACGGTTGATAACAATGATATCGAGTTGTCGGCGTACTCGCGTGCGAACGCCGGATGTCGAAGCGGCGCACCCGTGTGTGCCATTGTAGATATATCCGTGTATGCTTTTTATTCGCGAGACTCGAGAAGAGGGGGGGGGGGGGTTCCGTTATTGTCGTCGAGATGGAAAATGCCCATTTTCTTCCGACGTTTTCTCATTGAAATTGCAGGGCTCTGTTGCGCTGTGAAAAGCGAGGCTCGTTGTTTATTCGAGGGAATATAATCGACGAGAGTATTTCGATGGAAAAGGATCGCGTGGCACGTGCAACGCGTGCGTATAAACACAACGGCAACGATGCACGTTACATCGAGGCACTTTGTACACATGGCGCGTCCAGGGATTTCACGTGCGAGAGAGAGAGAGGGGGGAAGGAAAAGTTGCGATTGTCGACATGCGTGTGCATGCGGTTCCTACTTGTTGCATGTGCACTTGGCCCAAATGCAATTGCAATTATCGCTGGGGCTTTATCCGCTTTTATATCGAGTCGAATTCTCCTCTCTCGTATACACCCGATTGTTCTTTTGAATATCGAAGGAGACGATGAAAAACGCTGAATTTTTCGAAATGGCGGTTTTTCGCGTTCACTCATCGGGGTTTTGAGTTTGGGGAAAAAAGTCGGGGTGTTTCGTGATCGGCGGGAAATTTCCGATCGATTGGGCTCTTGAGATATTGGGAATTGGAAAAAAAAATTTTTGACCCGTTTTCGGCCACTTTTCCAGAAACGTCAAAAAGTCGAAATTTCAAACGGTCGTATCTAGGTTTCTAATTGTGCTGCATACACTTTTTGGGGGGGTTTGGAGACGCCCGCGGGTAGACTTGGAAGATGGTGAAAGTTAAATGTCGATAGCTCGATTGCTTCACCCTCAAAATCGATGTTGAAAATCGGCGAAAAAAACGCAAAGGGGTATGTATGGGAAATTTGGCGAAAATCGATGGTCCGACTTTAAAAATCTGCCAAAAATCGAAAAATGAAGATATCTTCATAAACCAAACGGCATTTCGAAGCCTCGACAATTGCAAAGAGAACAAGCACAAGCTGGAGCGTCCACCTCGAGAAACAAAAAAATGGCGAGCATTTCCGTGAACCAACTCGATTCGGCAAAAAATGATGAAAAATTTCAGACTTCGGAAATGATTTTTAACGGTCCATATCGATGTATTTTCTCCCGCTGATTACGAAACGCACCGGTATTTCGTCGAAATCTCAAAATTTCAGTGCGCAAACTTAAAAAAACTCATTGAATCAAATGATTAGCGTCGTTCCGCAGCATTGAAATCGCGAGAAAATTTGTGGACCCCGCAGTGTCTCATTCTCGCATCTCGGCTCGAAGCACACGCGAGAGAATTTTGCTTCTTTTCGCGCACACATAAAACGCGTAATCCTCTTGGCATATAATTCTTCCTCGTGACATAATACTGTCCCGAGTTTTGTGTACACGTGAGGGCATTTATTACCGGCTATCTCGCGCGAGACTTTTTCCTCCTCTTCGTCGCTCTCGCGCCTTCTTTATCCATAAAAATGTCTGCCGCGCCTGGAGCTCCGAACAAAAAGCAATAAAACAAAAAACCGCACACAAAAGTCGTTCGTGTCCGCACAAAAGCTTGAAAAAATGTACAATAACAGAGGAAAACTAGACGAGAACGTCAAAGACCTCTCTATTTTTGCAACGAATGAATGAAAAAAAAAAAAAAACAAAAATTTTCAAAAAGGACAATACCAATGTCCGCACACGAACGTCGGGACGGAGATCGTCGAAAAGTGTGCCAATTTTCGAGCTTGATGTTCAGTGGGGCTGCGCGATGTTGCTCCTTTTCTCTTGACCGCCAGGCGGCGCGAGGAGAGGAGAAAAAGAACGAGGTGCGAGAACCGGCAGGACGTGTTATTTTGACGCTGTGCGCTTACGGCGATTAGCCGAGCATCGACGCCCCCGCGCGCGCAGGCACAAGCATACTCACACGCATACTCACACCGCCGTGTGTCTCTATCGCGGTTAATACGCGGGTTGAATGCCCTTGTGCTCAGGTGTCCCGAAGCGGCAGGTGTTCCGTGCGAGCTCTCGCCTCTCTTCTCGTCGCTTCATTTCCCTCCTTCTCTCTCCCTCTGCAGCTTGTACATGTATACATTTCATCCACGTCTGTGTGTGTGCGCGAGATTGCAACATGCGCGAACAAAGTATTACACAAAGTTTCTCACGCTGCTCTCGTAAACGCCTGCCTCTTTGGTCCACGAGACAGGCTCGAGATGTAAATTCAGCTAATTTATTTACATTTTCGTCATTTAAACGTCAACGAAGCCAATAGCCATTGTTACCACGTTGCTGCGTTCCGATGCAAACAAAAAAACCGAAAACGTCAAAACTCGAATCCCGCGAGATTTTATTCGAAAATGCGCCACGTCGGACGGTCCACGTTCAATGTTCTTGCGCGAGTATCGAATTTGTCGTTGGGAAAACGCGTTCGCTCGGAGACACACGCGCGTTAAACGCCCTGAAACGGACAGTCACTGCTGCTGACGCATGTACGTCTATGCACGTTCTCTCCTCTTTGCTCCACCATCGTTCTCGTCTCGCTGCTATCCTGGCTGGAATTTAAAAAAGCCAGGGCAACCCAGCAGCACAGCCAGGTACGCGCACACTGAAGAAAATGAGAAATACGCATACACCCGGGTAGAAATTTTCTTAGCGCCCTGTTCAGGGCGCTATCCGGTTGCCTGATTTCCCTATTAGGGGCCTAGCAAGGCAGCCTGATAGGGCCCCGACACCTAAATGTAACGTTCTGTCGGATCCGGCCCTCATCAGGTTTGCCTGAAAATCAGTTTAAAACACCGAAAAAAATTTTTGTCCCTGATTTTCTTTATTGGAACCTCATTCTAACGTAACGTATCACTTGAAACGTTAGCTTGAAGTCATATTAACGATGACAAATTTTTTCGGCGGTGATGGGGATTCGAACC
Source organism: Heteropelma amictum (assembly GCA_959613375.1). Lineage (NCBI taxonomy): Eukaryota > Metazoa > Arthropoda > Insecta > Hymenoptera > Ichneumonidae > Heteropelma > Heteropelma amictum. The sequence continues at coordinate 15,838,809 of OY390727.1, forward strand.
CTGGTCCTTCCAATGAGAGCCTCGGACGCTACCGCTAGGCTATCCAGGCTATTGACAATCTAATACCTTTTAAAACCACAAAAGTCGAACACACATGCCAACCTTCATGCATATTATTATTCTTTCGTATTACTTATTACTAGTCATTTAAATTTTTTACTTATTTGTTCACATAATAATTTATTGACGCATCTCGTATATATTTATTTATAAACATTTATTATGAGTTGACAAGATTACCGATAAGGGAGGTTATGTAAAGAAAAACGCGGTAAAAAAATGTGTGTAGCTACCATATTCATTAGAGAAAACGTTCGGAAATAATATTTTTTTCTCAGTATCTGTATGTATGTAAGTATATATATATATATATATATATATATATATATATATATATATATGCATATATTATAGGGTGTATGTGTGTTTGTCCGTGTATGTACACAATATTAAAAACAGCTATAGGTGAAAAAATATTATTCATATGCGCTGTATGTTTCAACATTAACGAGGTCAGTACTAGGATGGGTGACCGTTGAACTATATTACGGCAAGCCTTAGAGGGGCACTTTTAAGGCAAGCATTTTTACGGCCATATTACGGCGAGCCTTACAGGGGCCCTTCGAGGTAAGCCCTGTTACGGCCGTATTACGGTGAGCCTGAGCGGGGCCCTAGAAGGGATGCATTGCTACGGACGTATTACGGCAAAATTATGGCGTAACGGTCAGGCCCACGTCAGGCCCACGTCAGGCATTGTGTATTAGGTTTGCCCCTGATACATACTGATCAGGTCCTGATCCTGATCAGGCATATCTAAGGCAATTTCTACCCGGGCATGTATATGCACAAGGTGAACAAAGGGGGATGAGAAGGAAAAATGTGATTCACCGCGATCCTACGGTATACACAAGTCGACTATTAATCACGTTAAATGTATTCTCCGGCTGCAACGACCTCTTTCCCCCCCCCCCCCCATCAATCTTTACGTCCATTCGTGCGTTCGTCCATCAATATTTTCTTCAATTACATCCTCTCCTCTCGTATACGTTCGAAATAAAGAAAAAATCCGTCGCACGGCGAGTTTCATCCGTGGGAAAAGTCATTTTCCGAGCGATTTACTTTTTCGCCGAACGAACGGTCTCGATGATTTCGTCGGGCGAAATCGGTCCGACGATCGTGGAGCACCTCGTCTCGAAATAAAGGCGCTTCAAACCCGGTAGGGCTGACGGTAGTGTCGATCCATGTTGTCCGACCGGATTCCTGCCGACTGCCAAGGTCGCCTCTTGACCAACACGGACGGACGCACGCACGGGGATGCCGCGGCGCGATACCGCTGCAACTTGCAGCATGCAAGTGCAACAGCACGCGAGAGAGCGAGATGAGATTCGCCGGCTCTCGGCCTTTTCTCTCTCCTCTGCTCGCGAAGAATCGTCCGACTGTGTCGCGCTTCTCGTCTCCTTCTTCCTCTCACCCCCCCCCCCCCCCCCCCCCCCCCTCATGACGTGTCTCGTCGATACAAAATTGAGAAAACTTTTATTTCATCTCGGGAAGAATTTTGCTAGAGCCGTCGTTCGATGTTTACGCGGAGGAAACAACTCGAGGAAAAAAAGTAAGAAAACTCTTCGATATTCGAGCGTATCGTCGAGGAAAAGGAATTTGGCACCGCGATTTATTAATTCACCTTTATCCAACTACGAAAGCTCGAACTCTCGATCAATTTAGTCTCGTTAAACGTTAAACTCGCGAGGTTTTTATTTTCGAATATATATTCGATGCGCACCTTGACGTTTTATTAACGAGACGGCGGATTCTCGTTTCTCTCCGCGGTTAATTCGCCGAAATTTCATTAATTTAACGACACTTTCGGATGTATAAATATAGAACGCGCGGTGAGAAACGTTGGATAATTCAACGTCACTTTTACCTCGGCGTTCCTCCGCGAGAGGCGTTCCGCCGCGCACGGTGTGTATATATATACACTCGGGACAATCGCCTATTCTAGTTTTATTCAACAATGAGAAATATACATCTCCGGAGATCGAAATAACACTGTGGGATGCTCCTTCTCTTATCAACTTGCTCTCTCCTCCGCTGACTCGTCTCCGTCGCGATATTCGCGAATGTACCAATTATATAATACACAGTCAGCCAGCAGCGATTCGAGAGGAATCCTCTCGAATTAGATTTTGTCATTTCGCTCATTCGGAATGAGACGGGGGGGGGATATATATTCGGTGCACGGGAGAGGAACGGATTACGGTATACGTCGGAATGATCATTTTTCCTCCTCCTCTTCTTCTTCCTTCCCCCTTTTTATTAATAAACTTAAAGCGAGAGATGCTGCAATTATACTATTTGGATAATATATATATATTACGATAATAAATGATTATACAACGGCTGATGTATAATTAAATTCCCGAGGAAAGCCAATTGCCGCTTGACAGGAGTGACAAAGCGACGTGTGTCACTGTAATTGCGCTACTCGGATATCGATGTTTGTTCCAGCCGCCGCGGCTGATGGGCATGCCCGGACATTGGCGTCGTCATCGCGTTGTCGTTGTCGTTGTCGAAAAACGACACGAGACACAACGAGGAAACGACAAAGTTGCCAAAAGTATATAGAATATAGAATTTCGCGCAAAAATTCGGGCGCTTTCGCCGCGCTCGCTGATTAGCGATAATAAAGCGCCGCCCCCCCGGGGAACGTTGCGTGTAACGACGAGGAGCGACCTCTGCAGATGCAACTACAACGCGTGTGCGAATTCAATGGGGAAAAATTTGAAAAAAATTGAAACGAACGCGAGAGCAAGCTCATCCGGAGTTGCACCAGGCATACGGCATAAATGGGCTTTTTTCGTTTCAATAGGCATACGGAAACAAAATTCAATCCACGTAGCGAAATTCTCACTCGATGAATTTCGCTTCGTATCCGTACAGAATTGAAGCACCCCAAGAACGCGCGTTGTTTTTGTGTTTTCATTTTTTGTATTCCCTGTATTTTTCGAAATTTTCCCTGCGCGTACACGAAACGCATCCGCGAGATACGTACGGGGCGTGCTTTTACGCCGGTGAAATGCAATTTATTAATAGAAAAACTCGGCCAGGTATAACGAGAGCGCACGGATGAGAATAATGTAAACGCGCAAAAGTTGATGGAAAACAAGCGAGTATAAAGCCTAATGAGGAAGTAAGCTCGTTCGTTATTGCAAACTGTCGCAAGAGCACAAAGCCGCGTACGTACGCGACACTCGCAGGGAGTGTGCGTGTGTGTGTGTGTGCCGGTTGCTGCTGCTGCTGCAGCCTCAAACACACGCACAGACACGCACACAATGGCCGCGCGCTCTCGCGAGGGCGCACGGGGAACTTTGGAGCCAACTAAACAAGTTTATTTAACTCCTCTCGCTCTTGGCAACCTCCTTCCTCCTGCTTTTCGCCTCGTCTTGGTCCTCTACTCCCGTTGTGCACTGTTCCTTCACTCTTGATCTTGCGCCTCTCTCTCTCGCACATTCTCATCCCGCATCCCGCTCGCCGGATTTTTCTCCTCAAGTTTCCCCGTTGGATCAACGTTCGTACATTGAAATCGTCAGAGTTACATCATACACGTGTCAGCATGTTGACGGCAGTGCCGTACCGCGCGTTTATGCTGGAAAATGCGTGTGAAAATCATTGATTCGCGGTGCGCGTGTGCTGCATTGAAAAGAGTGTGAGAAAGAGAGGAAGGCATGCTGGAAAGCGGCGTAAACGCGCGTGTGGCCATGTACGACATGTATAATATGTACCGGTGTTTGCGCAACGATCATTTGCACCGCGCGCGGTGGCTTAAACGCGTGTTCGCGAACAATACGATGCAGAACGCGCGTGTACACACGAGAGAGTAGCGGGGCGAGGTTAAGAAGCGAGAGAAGCACTTTGGTGCGTTTGGTGCATAATAATAGCCGAGTTTACACGCGAGAGTAACACGGGATCAGCGATTACGAGAGTGCTTTACGAGAGGACTCTTGAATTCTATTATACACACGCACACACACACGCACACATTGGATTCAACGAGATGAAGAGTGAAATACATCGATGCCTCATCTCTTTTCAAGCCCATCCGCGCGATAACGTATATTCGGCCTCGATTCGCGGTCGAGAAACGGACTCTGTGTGCTTCGCGCACAAACGTTGGATGCATCGAATTCCAACGGAAGCAACTCGCGCTATATTTATATGCACGATTTATTCCCCGCTCGAATTGAACCAGACGTATAATTGTGCTGGGCACACACGCGCGTATTTCTCAATTTTATCGAACGCGAATCGAATGATCTTTAGAGGGGGGAGTCGCGCGTACACGGAAGATTTCATTTACGGTTTATGCATCCCGCGTGTCGATTCGATGCCGCATTTGGCGGATTAATCGACGACTGTGCCGGGTACATTGAAAGATGCGTCTGCGCGGAATAATAATGATGATAATAAATGGTCGAGGAACGATTCCGCGAGAAATTCGATATACAACGATCGGCCAATTGTATTCCAGAGGAGAAAGAGGGAGGGAGAGAGATTTTTTGTTTCCTCGAAGGATCGAGGGACGAGATCGAGGGAGAAAGAAGATGGAACCGGCGGAATGCAAACTTTGCGAACGTTCTTTGGCGGTATATCAATCGCGCGCGGAGATATCTCTCTGGACCCTTTTCTTCCCTCTTCGATATACGCGTGTACACACACACGCGTATGTGCTGTGTCCGTGTATACATATAGTTGCAGAGTATACAGCAGCTTGTCCCTCTCCATCCTCCTTTGTTTCTTCTCTGCTCGTTCCTCCCTCTCCCTCCTCCCTCGGCTGCCTCTTCCGTCTCCTCGCGCATTCACCGGGCGTAATTTATCGCCAAAGTTTCGTCGCGCAGTTCGGCCTCTTTAATGGCCAGAGGCTCTCATCGCGTGTACATGCACGCACGCGGGACCCGCGGGGAGGCGTCTCTCGGGATTTTTCGGCAAAGAGAAAACGCGCAATTGCAAATTAAATTCGCGGCGGAGAGAAGAGACGCGAGAGGGGGGGGGGGAGAAGCTTTTATCGCGGCGATTTGAAGAACAACACGCACCCTTGTAGCGCGGTGTTGCTCTCGGGAGTGCGCGCGTGTTGTTCCTCGATATTAATTGGTAATTGAAAGATGCATACGGCGAGAGAGCTCGAGTGCGCGTGACGCAACGCCTCGGGCAATTTTTCTCGTACGGTGTAATAATGTTTGTGTATACACCCTGTGATGATGATGATGATGATGATTGTGTCGTGTGTCGGTTGCGCTCGGTGTAGCGCGTGTGCGAGCGACATCTGTCGCCCGAGTCGTTTTACAAAAGACGGGCTCGAGACGAGAGGGGGGCGTGAGCGGCAACTCGTTCGACTCCTCTCCACCCTCGAAGTTGTACCATAAATTCGACCCTTGGTCATAGATTTGAACCCTTGCCAATCTCGTTATCGGCTCTCTCTCTGGGCCACGGGACAGCCTAGTTTTATATTTTTTTTATTTATTCCCCCCTTTTCCCTCTCTCTCTCGTCTCTACCGGGACCTTTCCCTTTTCCCTTTTGTGTGACCTCGACGGGGAATTCCCTCGTGAAAACAGCAGCAGCAGCAGCAGCAGCAGGACTCATCCGTGTACAAGGCTGTTTGTACACTCGAACGCAAAAGCTCTGCCTTCTTCTTTACTTTCCCGCGTCTATGATTGTTTTTGTGTATTTTGCCACAAGTGCAATCGCGCGCGTGAGAGAAAAGGGTCCGCTCGAACCGACGAATGCCGGGTCGATCATCCTCTGCTGTTTTAGCCGTCAATATTTGTCCGGAAAATTGATGAATTTTTCGTCCGATTGTACGAATGAAACATTCTTAATCCTCCATTAAACTTGTACACCCCCTTGGCCCTCCACGCTGCCCCGCTGCTGTACACTGCTCTCGATCTCTCGTATGCACAAAGCATCGAGAGACCCCTCGAAAAACCTACTAATCCGCCGATCAATCTGCCCCTCTCACTCTCTTCGTAATCGCATCTTGTCTTGATTACATGGGCCCCTTTGTTTCGTGATGAATTTAATCAATTCGCGACATGTCGCCATATGAGAGAGAAAGAGAGGGAGTGGGGGAGGGGGAGAGACGCTCGGGGGTTGAAACACGTACGAAAGAGGGGGATAATGCAAAAATTGCGAAATTGCGCGCGTACACGTGACGTGGTTTATGCGGCCACCGGGTATATAGAACGGGAATAAAGTATAGAGCCCGCTGTATATCTCCTTTATGGCAACCATTAACATATTTTTTGCCGTTCGTATTACCATACAATAGTAGCGAAAAATATTATAAATTATGCTCGTAAATCAAGCTGGACTGGAAGAGAGCGAGAGAGAGAGGGAGGTAGAAAGGAGGAGGCGCAAAAAGAGGAGAATACAGAGAGAGAGAGAGAGAGAGAGGGAGAAAAAAGACCGCATACACCAGCGCGTACACCTTACGCTCGCAAAGTGTCAGATTGGCCCTTTTTTCGTTGCTGGCTGCTGCACGATTCTCTCCATACCATTTTCCCTCGACGTATAAACGCGCCCGGGCCAAACGTGATGCATGTATGTATTTCCACCGAGGCGAGACACGCGAATCAACCTGCTTCTTCTCGCTTTCGGTCCAGACGCCGAAATTCACCGAGAGCGGGAAAGCAGCTCGCGCAAACCGCGTGTACGCGCATACACCGGGAAAATCCCCCATGACGTATAGAGTACATGAATGTACATCCCGAGGGAGGTTTATTTTCATTTTCATTCTTTTTTTTTCTTCTTCACCACCGAGAATTTTCCGTACTCGCCGAGTTAAATCGTCGGCGATAAATTCCTTCGACGTTTTCGCCGTTCGATGTAACAGCGCGTCCCGTCGTGTCGTTCGTATGCCCGGCCAAGTCGAATTCGTTTGATGAATATTTATTTAAAAAAAAAAAAAAAAAAAAGAAATCAAGAGAGAGAAGAATTATGCATGAAATTTCGGCCTCTCGGCTCTCGTTATTAACTTTTCGCGCATATTCGACGCTATCCTCTTCCGCTACAGGATGCCCCCTCCCTTCACCCTCGACGGCGTGTGGGTCCGTTGATAATATCGCGATACACTCGGAGGTGATTTACGCTTTTCGGACCCCCCCCCCCCCCCCCCCCCGATCGTTCCGTCATGAATATCCGAAGGAACAAACGTATAAACACACGTTGGTCCAACGAGCCGGAAATGAAAATTCCCCCATGTATTTCCTCGTCCTTGACCGCGCTCTCGAAGAAACGTCGTCGTTCCGTCGTTTTTTTTTCCTTTTTTTTTTTTTGCGAAAAGAGTCTCAGACGCATCTTCGGATCGTTATCACGCGTGTGCGGCAGTCTGACTGCAGCTGCGGACTCGCCGGGGGAACGAGATAACAAGGATGAGAGATTCTCCGCGTGTCTGGTACAAAAGCGGGATACAGCGGGAGAGAGCCAAGAAAAATGTGGGAAACGTCACGCGAGAACAATTATTCATTGTTTCGCTCTGAGAATCGTTCATTTTTATTTTCGTATATTCCGCTATATTCGCGAACATGACGCGCGCGGGATACACTCGATTACGCGCACAATTATTTTCCTTCGTCATTCCCCCGCGTGCAACGAGACGTTCTTTCATTTTCATTTTTCCCCACCCCTCTCGTATGTCGCTATCGCGTTTGATTTCGACTTTACACATTTTTGCCCTCGTCAAAATCAGTCATTATTATTTTCAATTTTGGAACGACGAAATGTAGGCTAATTATCGCGATTTGAAAATATCGCAATTGCAGCACGTTGCGTATGTGTTTACACGCGGACGATGAATTTCGCAGGGAGAAAAGAATATCTCGTTTCATAAAACAGCGTCTGCATATTTATCACATACAAATTGAACCCCTCGCGGCTCGTTCCCTCTTCGCTTTTCGCCCGTACGTGTATACGCGGTGTGTGCATACAAGTGTACGTACATACCGCGCGCGTGTACGAAACAAAGTTCACCAGCGTGCTCGTGAGAAAGATGGGAGGCAGTTGCTTCCAGCGGTTCTCAACGAAAATGTGGCATCTCGCGCAGGGAGAGCAGGTGAAAAAATAAACGGGAGAAACGATTTTCGCGATACCCACGCCCCGAACGAAACAAATTGCAACCCCCGTTGCAGCCGCGGTATACACGACGATTGACGTTTAATAACTCGAACGCGAGTACCTTTGACATTTCCGCGTCTCTTTCTCCTTCTTTTTCGGTCTACCAGGCGGAATTTTGATCGGACGAACGAGGAGGGCTCGTCGCGCTGCCGTGAAACGAAAGAAATATACAGGAAAGATGCGGTTAATAAAGAGGAAAAAGGAAAAAAGCTCGTTCGTAGAGCGGAGAGAATCGCGCCTCGTTAGCGCAATGAGTCCGTTTGCGAGCCAATTAAGTATATCGGAGCTCTCCCTCGCCGGGGGTTGGGGGAGAAAAAGAAAGCGCCTCTAACGACCCTCCGCGGACATTGTACTCATTGTTCGCCCGCGGAGGGGGGTCTCGCGTCTTTTTTTTTCTCTCCCTCTTATTTTTATCTCCCACAAGGCAAAGTGTCTCTTCCTTTCTTTTTTCCTCTCTCGCGCTCGGATCGTGTTCGTGGACGAAAAAAAAGGGTCGTCGCGAGTCGGCCGAGTATTTTTCGAAATTCGCCCGAGAATCGACGTCCGAGACGCTCCTCTCGCCTCGCGCGAAATTCGCTTTTTTTCGTTATTGCTGCTGCCGCCGCCGCTCGGCTCATTTCCATCGCGGAACGCGACGGGATTAATTGAAAATCTCTCGGTCCACCCGGCCTGTGTATATTCGATTATACCAGGCAATTGGGTCAATTGCGCGCGAGAGGATAGCCGCGAATCTATAAAATAAAATTATTCATCACGATCGCGCGAGGCCCCTTCCGCCTCGGGATCATTATTATCCCGGAGGCACGTGTTGCATATACTCGCGCGTTTTTGTGTGTCATTAGGAAAATGTATATACGAGTCTCGAAACTTTTCCTCAAGATCAATTATTCGAAATTATTCCATCAAAGTTATCATTTGCACGGCGGGCGCATGGGTTCGTTATGCGCCGAGGTTCGCGCGGCGTGTGGCATCGGTAGTCGCGGAAATGTTAATTCAGAAGCTCGGGATCCGATCGTGAATCGTCGGTGGTTGGCGCAACGGACGGCAAAGTGGGTCAAGCGGTGCTGAATAATCGCGAACGAGCAGCAGCGCGCCGGAGACGCGAGAAAACTCGGGAGAAAAATGGCAATTGATCGAAACAACGCGAACGATGAAATGTTTGATGAAAAAAAAAAAATGAACGAGGAAACGACGGTGTGAAGAATAGAAAAATGAAAATTTGGATTTTGAAATCACGTTCGAATCTCGTCTCGAGGCAACGCCGGCGTATTGCCAATTAAACGTCTTTGCAGCAGCAGCAGCCCCATTCCGAATTATTCCAATTAAGTGCGAGAAGGAAAGTTTAATTAAATCTTGTTTAATAGGCTTAAGAAACTAGTCGCGGGAGCGATCGAAGGAGAGACGACTCTGGCCGTCCTCCTCCGACAAACACACAGCCTGCTTTTGTCCCTCGTCCTCGCCCCTTGCAGCATCTTCCTCCAAAGTTGGCGATATAACGGAAGGGAGGAGAGAGCCGTCAATGATATTAAAGGGCTTACGCGCTGCGGCTTATGCGCTTGTCGAACAGCGAAGCGGAGAAAAAAAAACAATTCAGTTCGCGCTGTACCGACACACACACACACGTGACTCGAGATTGTTGGAAAACAGCCGTTGAGGAATAGAAACATTAGTCGCGGGAGATTGCGGTGAGAGAGGAACAAACGAAAGAGGAAGAAGATGAGAGGAGAAAAGATGGCGCGTCGCTCGTCTCGTTTGCGAGACTAGAGAGAAGATCGTTATTTATGTATTTAAATGCCACAGATACGAGAGGATACATGTCGCATATACGTAACCAATTGCCCGCGTGAGCTCCGCGGAGGATTTAATTGGACGCTGAAGAAAGCTCTCTGCTCCTGTTTCTTCCATTGCGACTCGTGTCTTTTTTTTTTTTCTAATATAAATACATACATGGTGTATCCCTATTTCTCTCTCTGTGTGTGTGTGTGTGTGTGTGTGTGTTTATATTTATACACGTGACAAAGATCGCATGCATCGATCTGTGTATACCGCTCGAGGTTAACGATCCAGGTGCACACACACACACACACACACACACATTAATACTACGATCCTTTGCCACAGAAGGATAAAGAGCAAACGAGAGTAACGAGAGTGTCGTGTACAAACTTTGACTTTTTTCTTCACCTATATACGAGACACAAAATACACGTACCGCGCACGTGTATTTTGCGGCCTACATTTTCATGGATTCGCATACATCGCGAGAGAGAGAGAAAGTGACATCGAAGAGAAAAATCATCCTTTCCTTTCAGAGATGAGAATATACATGGCGCTGTTCTCATCGGAGAGATTTATCGCCTCGTGCTGCACATTATGACGTTATACGGTCTGTACACGGGAGGGATAGACGATGATCCTTCTGATACAAAGTTGACGGGGTCTGCAGGTCTTGATGCGCGCAGATGTTTTTTTGTTTTTTTGCGTTTTTTACTGAAATTTCGATTTTTCGGGAAAAAGTCGGTGGGTTTCGTAATCAGCGGGAAATTTCCGGTCGGACGAGCTAGTGAGATATTGAAAATTTGAAAAAAAAAATTTTGACCCGTTTTCGGCCACTTTTCCAGAATCGTCGAAAAGTCGAAATTTCAAATGGTCGTAACTCCGTTTCTATTTGTGCGACATACATTTTTTGGGGGGGTTTGGAGACGCCCGCGAGTAGACTTGAAAAACGGTGAAAGTTGAATGACGATAGCTCTATTCCTTCACCCTCAAAATCGATGTTGAAAATCGGCGAAAAAAACGCAAAGGGGTATGTATGGGAAAATTGGCGAAAATCGATGCTCCAACTTGAAAAATCTGCCAAAAATCGAAAAATTAAGATATCTGAACAAACCAAACGGCATTTTGAAGCCTCAACAATTGCGAAGAGAATAAGCACAAGTTGGGGTGTCTATCTCAAAGGGGAAAAAAATGGCAAACGTTTTAGTGAACCGACTCAATCCGGCAAAAAATGACGAAAAATTTTAGTTTCCAAAAATGAATTTCTATGGCCGATATCGATGTATTTCATCGAAAACCCAACATTTCGATGCGAAAATTCGCATTTCCGGTTCCAACTCCTCGTCCGTGTCTCACTCTCGCCGGTGTCGCGATTGCGTCATGGTTTATCACACGGCGAACCGGTTTCGGAATGAGATCGCGTCTTCCTCGTCCCCCCCACCCCTCCTCCTCCTCCTTCTCACTTTACAGCCTCGATTCGCTCTCGCCTTTCTCCAAAAACTCTGGACCGGTACACTGATCTGGGTCTAGGAAACTTTTATTGTCGCTGGTCATCGTCGCGCGATGCCGCGTGCAACATTTCCCTCTCTCGCCGCGCCGCGCTCTGCCCCTCGCTCACTCTCTCCGTTTCTCCGTGAAAACACCTCGAGGACCGTGCATAATCGTCACGAATTCGAGAGCAAAGTATATCCCGAGAAAAATCCAGTCTGTCGAAAGGACCAGACTCGCTCTCGTTTTTTCAGCGAAAAAAGAAAAATATAGTCGCTCCGCGCTGCTGGGTATATTATCCGGTCACGAGCGAATCGTGCGCCCATCGATATAAGAACAAACATTTATTTGATTCATAATTTCCGGCATTTTCTTCGTCCCGCCGTTGCCGTTATTATTCTCCAACGGGCGTGCTGTGCGCGCATGTTTTTTCCCTTTTGTCACTTCTCCTCTCTCTCTCTCTCTCTCTCTCTCTCTCTCTCTCGCTCTCTCTTCTCGCCTGCTCACGCGGCGAAGAGAAGAGCGAGAAGCTTTTCAGAAAGACACCGGAAAAGGGATTTACATTCGTAATTTGTATTTTAATCAAGCTACTAAAAAGTTTGCTCCGCGGAGCTCATTTCGAGTTACGAAACTAACACAAAACTTGTTCTTCAATTCCGTACCACCGAGACCCTGCCGGCATACATATGTATGCATCGCCCCCTCGTTGTATAGCGTATTTTAAATACGTCCGTGCGCACATATATCGGGAAAGAAGAAGAGGAAAAATTCTCTCTTCATTCGCTTCCCCGTGTGATTTATAACGAAAGCCAACATTGCTCCATTCGCAATCTACGATTCTCCCGCAAACTTTTATCAAATTCTCGAGTCTATTGTATTCGCCATTTCCATTCTGTGCCGCTGTCTATCGTACGAAAATAGTATAAACGCGATTGGCGCACGATTTATCGTGATTTTTGTAACGAGCTCCGACCGTAAGCCGCCCGATGGGCGTGATAAGCGATACACCGTTTTTATTCCTCATTTTATTTATGTTTTTTTCGTTTCAATCTCTCGGAGCTGTTTTCACGACTGTATTTCGCAATATTCGCGTTAAATCTGCACCGCTCCAGGGCGCGGATCGTTTCCACATTTCCGACGATGCTATACGATACAAACGCTGTGAACGAGAGAGAGGAGTCTGTCGATCAATCGTCGAGTTTACAAAAACGTACGCGAATTGGAATTTCTTTTTTTCCTCTGAATTTTCTCCCGATTCATTTTTTCAATTCGCGATTGAGCGTGCTCGAGCATCGGAATAATAATATCATCTCCAGCCCGAATATACGAGTCAAACGCACCTTGCTGGTTTCATGTAAACGCTGGATATTTATTCATTCAATATTTTGCTACAATTTGAACGCTCGTTCGACCAAAACCTAAGCGGCATTCCACCGGCCTGAAGGATTCGCCAGCACTGCGATGGCAATACGCGCGAGAATACGCGTCTGTGCGTGCGTATATCGTTGCTGCTGCTGGGTGTATACTCTGTGCTGGTAAACGAGAGTAATTCTCGAGAGAGTAACGAGAGACTCTCGGCGATAAATCATCCTCTCTCTTCTTCTTCTTCCTCCCCCTCTTTCTTCTGCCATCGACGACACTAATTAGTACTCTGAGCACAGCAAGTGAGCACTACCGATCTCTGCTGATCTCCGCCTCTCTCTCTCCCTCTCGTTTCGTACAACATTTTCTTACGACCGCCCTTAATTGACTCACTCCGTATACTCTCGACGCAAAACGTGTCCTCCTGTGCCGGCGTGCGTGCATGTCACCCCCGCGGATCGGCGCTCTGGAATACAAATGGCAAATTTACGCGCGCGCAGTGTCGAATGGAAAATACATTTTTATTCCGGATATTATATCTTCGCGATTGACACCAGCGACCATTTTCGCTGATGCAATGCCGGAATGAATGAAAAATTGTGTCGCGAATTAAAGTTTGGCTCTGTGATATTAGGTTTATACGCGCGCACATCCTCCTCCTCCCTCTTCTTCATCTCATTTCGCTTATTATCGCTATACACGTGCCGCGACTCTCGACTCTTTGGTATCCGATCGTAAATTAACCGAGCCTCCAAATTGGACATGAATTTCGCATGAGGTACGTTCCATTATTCAAGGCTCGGCACACGGCGCGAGCAGCGAGAGACTCGATCCTCGGAGAAAGGATCTCGACGTTATTTCACCGGCAAAAATAGACGCGAGTTACGCGTATGAAAAAAGAGACGCTCGAGAATCGAGAGAGAAATTCGATTTGTTTCAATTTATTTCGTCCATCATCGCGCAACTTTTTCTCAATTTCTGTTTGCTCATCGATTAATCGATTCCTCGTTTTTCCTCTTTTGCCGAGAGAGACTTTTGCTAATTGCCGGCAAAAGCGTGACGCGCTGCAAACGGATCTCGAGAGCCGGACGACGCAGCAGTCACTTTGCATCTGCACCATGTGATGCTGCAAGATCGTTTCCGGATAGAGGTGTTAATGAGGAAGAATTCTAATGAGAAAGATTCCTCTACCCTCAACCGGTTCGTTCGTTGACCCAATTTTTCGTGCGTTCACAGCGCTTTTTCTCTCACCTTGAACACGCGATGATTACACTCGATTGCTGCTTTTCAACATTAATTTTCCGTCGATGAGAGGGTCGTCGAAAAAGTAGCGCATTTTATCGAGAAACGTTCAACAGAGCGAGAGCAGGCGAGTGTTTTTACCGAATCAAACAAGATTTTGCCTGTGCATTGTATACGCGGTGTAAAGTGTGCACACGCTGATGACAAAGCCCTGAAACTAAATCGCGCGAGTGTGTGTGTGTGTGTGTGTGTGCGCGCTGGGTCGGCAAGAGGCAAATGGGGGAGAAAGAGCATTAACGTCAATTACTCCCATCAGCCCGAGTAATCAGCGAGTACAGAGGGAAGGGGGGGGGAGGGAGAGGGCGGGAAGGAAATGGCTAGAGAGAAAATCACGAAGGCGGAGATGGCGTTTGCAAAAATGATATTTGTCGTTCGGAGAAAATGGAATTTTACACTCGCAAATATCAATTGCGATAATTTTTCAACGAACAATGCGCGTGCATTGCCGTTCACGTTCGGTTGTATGTATTCCGTTGATTAATTCGGCAAACCGCGCGTTCGATCGAAACGCACACTTTACGCGAACAAAGCTGTCAAGTTGGAGGGTTCAGGGTTGAGGAAACCAAGGCGCCAAACTTGTTCAATAACACACACACACACACACACACAAACGCGACAAACTTGGCGAAGTATACGAGTATATAAAGCCCTGATTTACGGTGCGGTGGCTGCGTTTCTCTCTTCGACTCTCAAAACTACCCCTATATTTTCCAACTCTTTCGTACATCGTGTGCAGCGGGAGATGATAAATTTCGGAAAAATTCATCGAACCGCGCGCACGTTTGTTATATACGCGCGAATGAAAAAACGTGAAACAGCATGCGCGAGACACGTCGAAGCTAATGAAAATAAAATCTAATACGCCGGTATGAAAATGGTGGGACAGCTTGGCGAAAAAAGGTTATAAAAATTTATATCTGGCAGCTGACACACTTTTATGCCGCTCGCGTTCATATTTCTCTCACGATCCTCGTGCATTGTCCCGGAACGTTGCACCGCGTCTATTTATACACGTATACACACACGTGTATTTGTATATACGTAAAAGCGAAAGAGGTACATCCTTGTCACCGTAATGTTTATTTAGTGCCCGAGTTTCGTAACGAGTTTGCCAGTTTGTCTATCCACGTGCGAGAGTAACCTTAATAAATAAATAAATGAATAAATAAAGAGGAAAAAACGTACGGAGGAGTCGGAGAGAGGAGCAGAGGGCGCCGTGCGCGCGGTTGCGCGGTTCTCCGCGGCTCTCATCCGGCGGGAGGGTTGGGGGGAGGCCAAGAGAAAGGAAAACCATGGAATTAACGATATAGACGCGGTACGCGTCGTATTGAAATTTCTCCCTCTATCGATTTTTCTATCATCGTCACATTTATCGCAACCTTCTTGTCGTTATTCCAAGCACGTTTCTGCCCACCTATACCACCGGACCTCATCCGTACACGCCGTTTGTGCGTTGAATATTTATGCACGAGCTTTGCATCCGTATATGAAGAATCTTATTATACGCATAAATATATAACAACTGGCGAATTCCGTTAAAGCGCGTGTTTCTTCCGCTCCGGAGTCTCGCAGCGGACGAGATACACACTCGGAATAACGAACGCTCGTGTACAAAACCGTACCGTCGTCGTTTTGGTCCTGCAAAATGTTCGTAATCGCGCGAACTTGAATGGATCGAACTTTCTCTCTTCGGTATCGCGCATATAACGCCGGTCGGAGGGGGGGATTTCGCTATCGAAAAGCCCATTAGTCATCGAGATATCGCGTGTGTTTGCTCCACGGATCTAATTTATATTTATCGTTGTTCGACCGTCTAACGCTCTACAGGATGATTCTATACGGCTCGCGATGAATTTTTCCGAAATTCGAAATTTCACACCGCCTAAAAGCTTTCGTCGTCGTCGTCGTCGTGGCGAAAAGCGAGAGAAAACTACTGCGTTTCCTTGCGGAATCAGCTTTGAAACCGTTTTATCGAGACTGAATTCCACAATCCCGTCCAAGAGTCGTTCTTCTGTGTCTCAAGGCCCGCTCGCGCGCTTGCGAAACTCTCGGGGACATTTCCAGCCTACGATGCGTGCCCCGTTCCCCTCGCGATTCTCGCGGAGAATCGATCCAAGAGTCGATATATATTTTCAAGAGGTGTCTTGTTTTTTCAAATTTTATTTACGACCGCGGCTGTTATCGCTGGCAAAGATCGGTGAAAAGAAAAACGTCCGAACGTTCCTCGTAGTTCCTACGAGAATTCGGTCGCGGGGGCGTAAAAAAAATGGCAGAAAAATTGCCTAATGCGATTGAAACGGCTTTCTCGATACAGCATCAGCGAACGTGAAAGTTTATTCAATCGAGAATCATCGATCAATCACGCGCGAGATGGCAAGGATAAAAGGTGAATTTGATTAAAGTCGAATAAACGTATCGTCGATCATCGCCGGCGACCATGACGAAACTGGAATTCGTGCGAAAAATTCAGAGGCAGCGTGACATTGAATTTCGAATTGTTGCTTGAAATTGCTCGATGGTATATCGACGAGCCACGCGTTCAACGGTCAAAGAACTCGCGCGAATCTCGCTGCTCGTCGTGTATATACGATGAGAAAAATCAATTTGGCATCATCGACCAAACACGCGGAGGGCCGCAGTTGTTTCTTTCTCGAAATATTCCCACGCGACTAATATACCTTCGTCAAGAGGCAAGTACGTCGCGAAATAAGGTCGCCGAGTGTAAACCCTGCCTCGGGCCGTATACACGGGCATCTCGCGGCGATTTGTGGGAAAAAAAAAAAAAAAAATGATTACCTTTTTGAAATAATCCCCCGGAATGTGTGCTCGTTCTATTCTCGAGTCGTCCTTGCCAAGGCGAATCTCGATGATATTCTTCCATCGGCGAAAGTCGTCTCTCGATGGCTCGTGTGTTATTTTTATCAGTCTTTTTTCACATTTCTTTTTATCCTCTTTGAAAAATATATATCTTTGCGTGTGTGTGTGTGTGTGAGTGTGTGTGTATATGTTAGAAAGAACGACAGAGGAGAGAAAAGAAATGGTAATGTGCAAATTTCTGATAATATCCAATAGTAAATGAAGATGTAATAACTTTTGATGAAAGTTATGCGGAAAGTGGAGGGAAGAGAGCAGGAGCATCGGAGAAACGAGAGAGGCTGAGAACTCCATTAACTTTTATTTCTTCGAGAAAGTTACTTTTCCACCGTCCTTCTTCTCTCCCGTCTCTCTCTCTCCCTCTCTCTCTCTTGCTCTCGACTTGGCCCCATCCCCGGGCTCGTTCTCTCGCGCGAAACTTTGTTAAGCGACTTGGACCGAACTTTAATAAATTCCTACGTGAAAGTTTTCGCAGTACGAGCAGCGCCCGAAGAAAAACGAGACGCGGAAGGAGAGTATACGCGATGGGAGAATGAAAAGTTGAGGGAGGAGAAAAAATATATTGTGCTATACGCGTATACTATACATGTTTCGGATAAAACGAATCGAGGTTCCGGGATAAAGATACGTCTCGAACAACGTCGCTCCATATTCTCACGAAAATAACACGGGTCGAACGTCCGTTGTACGAGTCGAAGCCTCGCGAGGGGTTAAACGCGTATTTAGCGATGGCGTTTAGAACGTGGAGCGCGCGCCGCGAAGAGCAAACACGCGGATGGTATATACACAATAATGAGGAGAAAGGAGAAGAAACGAGATGAGGGCTGTTGCGCGGCTTCGCAAACAGCGCTCCAGATGCAATATTTATGTCCCGGCGTATTTCCCTTAGCAGGCCATAACTCATTCGACGCGGGCATTGAATAAGCATCGCGCGAGCGGTATCGTAGATCCGCGAGCCTCTCTCGAAACTCGACGGTATCGCGAGTTTCTACTATCGCTGTACAAGGCTTTCCGAGTCGAAACGTACACGATTTCAATCCGTTTTTGCGTTTTCCATTTTCTTCGCGGTCGAATTGTGCAACCCCCGAGGAGGGGGTTGCACAATTCATCGCTCGAACGGCGCGCTCGAGAATAACAAAAGAGAGACGAGAGGACAAACCCTTCGATCCTCCGAGAGTGAAAAATAAAATGAAACACCGCGCGCGTCTCGTCTCGTCTCTTTGCCCTCTCGCGATGTATCGCGATGTTCCTCCGCCGTCGTGCATGTGCGCCCGCACCCCGCACCGCGCATCGCCCGTCGAAACGTTGGCGGATCGATGGATGGATCTTTGCAACAACGAGCATGTGTCCTCGAGTACCCGGGTGGTCCATCGCGGCCGAGAAACCATCTTATTTTCGCTCTCGCGGTCTCTCCTTCCTCTTTCCTATGTATTCTTTCGATTCCTCTCCGCGCCGGCCGTTCACCCGCGTCGATGAGTCGTCCCGAGAAATTCACCGCGACTTTACTCTTCAACGGAAGCAACTCGCGTCTCTGCACCTCGCGTTGATTGAATCAAAGGTAGACTTTTGCTCCGAACGACACGTTTGCGCGTGACAGAGGCGCAGAGGTTGCATTCTCCTCCGCATCAAATGATTTACCGCGTTACATACGCATCGACGGATGTCAATAATTTCGTCCATAAAAATCAATGAGATTGCATGTAATAATAATAATGAAGCGCTCGCAGCATCCCATCTTTGCGTCAGTTTTTATCGATTTTACAACGACACACGCGGCTCTTTCGTTTACGATTTTTTTTATTACCCCATTTGCGAGGAATTTTTACGTTCCTCCTTTTGTTTCATTCACCCCTCGCCGCCCCTCAAACTTTTCTCATTATATTTTATTGTTTCTCTTTGTATACCCTCCGCCTCTCTCATTCGCAAAAATGACGACCTTTCTTTTTTCTCGAAACGTTTTATCGATCGAGCTTTCCACCACCTGTGTGCGTGGGTGTGTCTGTGTTTGTGTTTGTGCGTGTGCGAGGAAAAGAGATGAAAAAGTGGACGCGTTGAGGCAACATTCGTATATTACTCGCGGAGCACGCGTTTCCTTTGCCCCGACATGGTTGTCGGGGTAAAACGGGAGCTTTGCGCGTTGTTGGTAACGAAAATATATACAGGAGGAGCGGAAAATGAAAATCCGGTAAAGCGCGCATAGGTTTTCATTACTCGAGGCGCGCGCGAGCCAACTTTTTCCACCTTCAATGTCAGAGACGCCGGCATGCGGCAGATTCAACGAGAATAAAAGTCGGAAGCGTCGGGAATCACTCATCTGAGAATCTGCCCCGAGCGATTGTACGGCGTAAGATCTCTCTCTCTCTCTCTCTCTCTCGATCTCCTTTATCCGAAGCATCCAACTTTGCGCGGGGAATTAAGACACTTTCGGCGTTTGCAGGCGCCGCAAGAGGGTGCTGAGAGTATACACGCGAGGCGAGAAAAATAAAGACACGAGGGATTACGCAGGTGCTGGTCCATTTCGAAAGCTCATGCACCTTAAATTCCGTCGTAAAACGTATTCCACACAGAGTTTGGGCATGAAACGTTACGATACGATCTCGCCTCGCATCTTTCGGTATCCGAAACTTGACGTTTTTTTTTTCATCCCGTTACGACAAGACCACCCTTTATTCCGGAGCAAAAACAAACTTCCTTCCTGTCTGTTTGGTTCCCATCCAACGGGTGCATTTGCGTACACACACGTTACTGTCGCGTGGGACGAGGATGCTGGGGACAAAACGTAATCCCCGGAGCAAGATTTATGTCGCATCGT
Source organism: Heteropelma amictum (assembly GCA_959613375.1). Taxonomy (NCBI): domain Eukaryota; kingdom Metazoa; phylum Arthropoda; class Insecta; order Hymenoptera; family Ichneumonidae; genus Heteropelma; species Heteropelma amictum. The sequence continues at coordinate 15,858,590 of OY390727.1, forward strand.
GCAGCCTCATAAAATCTACTCGCACGACAGTGTGTCCCGTAATAGTTTTGCGACGCTGTTATACAGCTCCCCGTGTCCACCCTTGCTCTCTACTCCCTTGACACCTCTCTCTCTCTCTCTTTATCTTCTCTCTTTTTGTTTTTTCACCAAAAATTGCCTAATCTGTTCCGAGTACGACGAAATTTTCGTTTTTTTTGTCAAATATTGTCAGCACAAGTGATATTCTCGATTAGTCGTATCGCTCGAATGTCCCGTGTTGGGATTTTTCCCCTCTCCGCCCTCTCTCGATACATAAATGGGGTAATGCAGAGAATTTCAATAGAAGCGAATATAACGGACGAGAATGGTACATGGAGCGGCGAGAGAGAGTGAGAGGAAGGGAGAAACCACGATTTCTGTAGCAACGTAATTTCTTATCTCCCTTGAGAAACGGCCAACTCGCTTCCAAAGCTCCTTTCTCCCTTGGCCGATGTTGTACTCGCGACAATGTGATACTCGCGGAATACAATGGGATTCGAAATACTCGTGCTTAAATGCTCTTCGTGTAAACACACACACACACAAACACTCGCAGTGTTCAAGATGGCATTTGTAGTATACACATCGTGTACTTGATTTTACGTAATCCCCTCTGGACCACTCCTTTTCTCCTCCTATCTCAGTACTCCAAGAGCGTGTATACACTTGTTTACTCTCGGATATACCACACTGGCTTTAGACGAATCTCAGCCAAACTCCAACATGTTTTTTCATTGATTTTCAATGAAAATTTTGCCCGCCATCCTCTCGTCTCGTTTTTTTCCAATCTGAAACGGATTTTCATTATTTCACTCTCGTTTATTCGTACGAGACAAGAAATGTATCGATTCCGTGTGTGTATAACGTTCGTACACGAGTCAACGGATATCGCCGAGTGTCGCGGGGAGGCCTCGCGCAGTTCGCGTCCAACTCGTGATTTACGGGACTTTCTATTCTCTCACGCGTGCGCGTGTCAGACTCTCGGCTGATATCGCGAATACCCTCTGGATCTTCCTCCTCTCGCTATTCTCCCGAGATACATACGCGGACGGAGGAGCGTGTATAATCTCGTTTCCCATTTATTCGCGAGGTCCTCTCGATGTCAATCTAATGCCTGAATCATCGCGTCTCGCGATGTGTTTTGTTTTATATTGACAAAAAATGGAGGTAAACTGCGCCCTCGCGCGAATATAGATTTTCATCGTGAAAAACGCATTGGACGCGAATAAAGTTCTTCAAAGACGCGGACGTGGACGCTCGACCCGCGGCCAGCATGATAAACAATGAAAAATACGGGCTAAAAAACGAAAATTCAAGAAAACGAATGCAAAGGCACGAATTGATAAAAAATCTATATGTTTCAATTCCATTGAAACACACGCGCGGATATAACAGTCTCTCGAACGGCATAAAAATAACGGGGGCTCGAAATTGATTTATCCTCCGCGGGTATTCCCGTCACGATTTCCTTTCGACTCAATTATATTATTCCAACCCGTGTTTCGTACGAAAAGTTTCCTCGTGTGTCCGCGCGTGTGTGTGCATGTAAAAATAAATCGAAATACGTATTACACTCGTTTGACACAGAGGGTGGATCGCAAATCTGCGTCGCAGAATAGCCTTTTGTTTTTTCTTCTTTCCAACACACACACACATCGCGCGGCGATTTTCCCGCGGACCAATCGCTACCCGGTATATCGACGTTTTTTTCACTCATTGAAAAAAAAGGAAATTCGCGCTTCGGAGCCGAAAACATCGCCTTCCGCGACGAAACACGTAAATCATATTAGCCCTCGGAACGGCATTTCACTCGAGCGGAATTTTTCCTCCGCCGGCTATGAATCTCCGCGTTTTTCTTCGTTTTCCGTCTTCCGTTTTCTCTCTTGTGTGTGCTTTCTTCTTTTTTTTTTTTTTTTTTTGAAAATATAAATTTCACTTACCGACAAAGTTTCGACGTTGTATCGAAAGAGGTCACAGCGTCGCACACGGTGCTTCGCGCGTAGTCGTGCGCGAGAGGGTAACTCGGCGCAATTTAGTCTTCTTCACCGCGAATTTTCAAAGTTATACTTTATGTGGCGCGATAATGGCCGCGATATATCACGTTCCGCGATACGTATATTAACGTTGTAACGTCGTAACGCTGTACGTAGACATCGCGCGCGTATATAAATACATGCAAATAATACAAGCGGTTTGCCCGCTGGCGTTCGGCCAACTGGGTTGCCGCCGGGCGTCTTTTCCCCGCGAACTTCTTGCGCTGCTCGACGCGGATTTCGCAAAAAAACAGCCCCGAATTTCACGAATTCATATCGCGAGGACGTGCGCGGAGATATCTCCGTTCAAAGCCGATTTAACAGCCTCGTTCGTTCATCTCCATTTTTTTCCACCGTTTTTTTACCGCAAATTTATGACTCGTTCTCATTTCGTCTCTCGCGCGACGTTCATCAGCGCTGCGAGGCGATATTCGCCCGAGAAAGCTGAATACAATGTAGAGCCTCTCGGGTGAAGGCCCACGAGAGCTTTGAACTCGTATGCGCTCCACACGCTCCGATATCACACGGGAAAAATCAGCGAAATCCGAAAGGACCGCGGTGAGTCTCGTAAATCCCTCCTCCCGACGAACGTCTCAAATTTAACGCACCGATTGCACTCTTTTTGCGCAATTTACATTGAAAATTTTCAACTTTTTGTCTCGCAATGTTGTACATCCTTCGTAGCCAATTGCGGATATATACTAATTTGAGTCACACACACACACACACAAGACACACGTTGTGTCTTATACATTATGCATACATCCAAGAATATATAATGTTATACAATAGAGCGTTTCAGTGCGCGCCCGCGATTCGCCATTACGCACGAACAATGCTTCAATTATTCGCGCTAATTACGCCAGAACATTTCAATAATACGTTGGTCTTTAATTGGATTTCCGCATCTGCGATACATATTTACTCCGCATCCGAATTCATGTACCACTCTGTTTCTCTCGCTGCTGCGGTGTTTTCCTTCTTCTTTTTTTTCATTCGACTGTATACCGTCTAGCGGAAGAAACTTGAAATCGAAAAATCCTCTTCCGATTTGACCAACAACCGTTTATATCCGTTTTCTCACTGAAATTTCGAGTTTTTTACGCAAACGCAAAATTCATTCCGAGGTGAATTTGGCAATCCAAGATATATAATGCGACCTCCTTCGTCCCTCATTCTCAGCCTGAAATCTGGACCGAGGGAGTAATTTTTTCGTTGCTTTTTCCCCCGCGCGAGACATCTTCCTCGTCGCACAGGTGCGTACCGTACGTGTGTGCATGTATATCGAAAATGTGCTCCAGTGCTCTCCGATCCCGAAGCGGGACTCTGGCTCCGGCTCTGGCTCCGAGGGTAAAATGCGCGCGAGAACGAGACAAGAGCGAGAAAGAATACAGCAGACGGTGCGAACGGTGGTGGGATATAAGGTGGATCCGGGAGAGCTATACCACCACCGCGAGTTGGCCTTTTTCGTGTCTGCTCTCCGCACTGTGACCATGCTGCTGCTGCTGCTGCTGCTGCTGCTCCCTCTGCTTCTCCACGCGAGTAGTGCGCCGAGCAACGGCGACGACGGTGCGGCTGTTGAGCAATCCGCTTGTGAGCGAGCGAACCAAGGAGAGAAAACGCGAAAGGAGGTATAGCCGATGTTTGTACGTGTTACAAGCACCAGCACGAGGGTCGCCTCGTGCTGCTGCTTCGTTCCGCTCGAGTTTCTCTCCTCTGCTCTTTGGCCAACACCCCGAGCGACACGGTGATCCCCACTTGTTGCTCCCCCGTGTGCACTACCGTCTTTGCCTTTCTCCTCGGACCGACGAGCTTTTCCCGCAGCATCCCGTGCTGGACCAAAGTCCGTAAACGCATACTGTCCAAAAGTTTCAGACGGTTCCGACAACGACCTTTCCATGCGGTGTCCTTCCTTCTTTTTTTCAATGAAAGTCATACATATTTCGCGTGTGTTTCGCACTCGTTGTTTCATCTTTTTTTTCCGAGCGGTGATGACATTCCCGTTGCATCGCAAAGTTCGTATGTTTTCCCTCGGGCTGACGACGCTCGGCACACCCGTGTCGCATTCTCCCCTGTACAGTAACGTTCGTCGATCGTCGCTGTTTAATGAAAAACTGGCTGATTTTCCATCCATACGTACTAGTACCTATATACCGTTTGGGGAATGGAAAATTATTAGAGAGACGAAAAAAACGAAATTTCTATACGCACTTGTATTTTTCCATTTTTATGAAAACATTTGAGGTCACTTGCGGTATTCAACATTCGTGTATCATGCCTGTGTGTGGTTGTGTGTGTGTGTGTGTGCGAGAGAGAGAGAGAGAGAAAGACACTAGAGTGTTAAAAATATAGCGTTACGCCACGCCTGTGTGTACTCTGATGATTCGTCTTGTTTAATTTCCTCCTCCTCCTCCTCCTCGCCTCCCCCGCTCGTCCTCCCTCGAATACTCGTAATGATAAGTCTTATTTATTCGAGACACGATGACGTTTTATTTCGTGTTTAAAGAAGAAGAAGAAGAGGAGGCAACAAAATATAAAATAGCATCGACTCGATGATGTGTTGGCCGCACACTGAACGTACACCTCGAATGTCGTTTAACATTCTACATAGTATCCGTCGACTATTGTCTCGACCTCGAACATCTTCTCCTCGGCGATAAAAATGAAAAAAAAAAAACAAAACAACCCAACACCGTTTAGAGCTTGTCATTTTTGTTTTTTCCTCCGGCTTTAACGAATAAAATAAAGCGAAGAAACGCGTCCTCCTGTATGGTAAGGACATTAGCTTATCCCAGAGAGGATGCTGTACGAGAGAGCAAAGGGTACGAGAATGCCCGCGTAACGGGCAAACACAGGGGAAAAAGCAAAAGTATACGTATATACGCGTAGTAGCCTACTGTACCATGGCAATTTTACGTACGTGTGTATGTACATACACACGCGTAAACTCAAACAAAATGATAATACATGTCCCCCGACTGCGTGTAGGTAAACTTTACGTTCGTACATCAATCCTGACGGGATGATTTACGCGGCGGCCATCAATTCCAGAATAACTCGGTAATAACTCTGCTAAAATATTGCCCGCCGCCGTCGACGGCGGGGCTGCGATACCCCGCGCTCCCCCCTTCCCATCTCCGCGTCTTCTCCACCCTCGCAACCCTTTCAACCCCCTTGACCTGCGCGCACCGCCCCCGCTATCCAGCACACACGGAGTGCTGTGTCTGTGCGTGTGCCCCGTGTATAAAAAAGATATATCGAGAGAGAGAGGGCGCTCGCGGGGCTTCCAGTCCGATTAGATTGAAACGTCCTCCCGAAACGCGTATATAGACGAATCCAACGAATTCCGTTGACGATCGCGGTGTGCTGGAATAATGGAAAAAAAATTGTTTTTCGACGAGGAACGAGCGGCTAAAGCGAGACTGCTCGCGAGACATCGTCATCCGGCGAGGAGGAAATTTTTATCCACGTACGCGCGTACAACTGTTTTTTTTTGGCATCTCCGTGTATATATAATGGACGAAAAATCGACAACGTTTTCGTTGAAAATCAATTCGGATTGCACGCGGAATTGAACGAATTCGCACGCGGTTCTTCTCCTCGCGTTCGATCTCGAATTATTCACTGAATTGTCGCGCGCACGTGTTTGCTCATTATTTAATTAACGAGGTGGGCAAACGAGTAAATAAATAAACACGCGGAAAATGAAGACCGACGAGGCTGATTTGCTCTTCGAGTGATAATTGCGTACACCCTCGTTGTATCTTTATCGAAATTCCGGGGTACAATTAATTTATCTATCGAGCTTCCACATCCGGTGGCGAATGAACGACCGGAATTTCGCGAATACAATAACGCGCCCGGCGTGTTTGCATACGAATTGTATCGATCGCGAGCGGCGCGCGGCGTAAAACGAGCGTCGCGAATGCGCTAATTTTCGGTTACACAACGTTATGAGGGTCAAAAGGAGATAAAAAAAATGAACAATAATGTAAATGTACGTCGTTATTTTTCTATACGGTACACTATGCGTGTATGTGCCTCGCGCTCGAGTTCTTGAACTCATTCTTTTTTCCTCCGATAAGCCGCGGCTCGTCCCCCCTCTCGCGCACTGCCGGTGATTATCAGCTGTGCAAACGTTGCCCCGACAAATTTCTAAAATCAATATTTGTTTCGAGTCTTAAAAACACTGTTAATGGATTCACGCGCATACACTGTAAAAAATCGGCGGTGTAAACTGCGATTGTGTTAGTGGTAAAAACGCGCGGTGTTAATTTTAACACAACTTAGGGAGTGAAAGTAACACCGAAGGTAACACCAAAAAATCATCCGGTGTTACTTGATTATAATGTCACCGAATGGTGTAAAGAACATCTGAAAACACTTTTCGGTGTATCGTCGCTACACTCCAAGAGTGAAATTACCGAAGCTTACGTACTTGGCATTTTCGGTGTTATTATTCACACCGCGCGGTGTACAGCTAGTATTATTCATTTATGAGCCGTTTATTTTGAAAGTGGCCTAACTCCATTTCTCTTAAAATCCAGATATTTAAGGGTACTGCTAAATAACATGAAGTTGTACATGTAACCATGATAGGCGGAAAATATTGAAAAACGGAGTTTGGCCACTTTCAAAATAAGCGGCACATATGCAACCCCTCGCACCTCGCCGGACTATGTTTTGTATGTGACCTAATTGAAATAAACATTTTCTATCATATGAATATATGTATTTTTATATAAATATTTTTTCAAGTATATATATATACCTGATGTATAATAACGATGAATTATATATACTTGATGTATAATTCATCATTATATATAGACTTGAAATTGAAAAGTACCATAATAGTGTAGTTTGAAGACTATGTTTTAAGTTGGTGTCAATTTGATACTGTATTCGGAGAAGTTCTGTTATTGAATCTCTCGGTCCGCTGATTCATCTGTGGTCGATGAGATTCGAAGGAAAACATAATTATTTTAAAAGTCTCATGCACCATTATCGAAATTTTAATCCTCACCTTTTATAATATTTATGTATGTTATATGTGTCACCAATAAATACGTTTTTTTGCAATTACATTTTTTTTTTATCTTATTCGTTGAAGTAAAATATATTTAGCTGGGGTAATATTTTTTTAATACCGGTGATAATTCACACCAATCTGTGTACACTCTTTCGAGTGTTCTTTAAATACATGGTTCCATGGTGGATGACAAAAAAAATAAATTGCAACTGACAAGAACAAAATGTTTTTGTACACAATAAACGGATAATTCATAGAACTTTAACGACGTAAAACGATGCTGAAGATTGTGGAACTTTATCATATTAATATATACATTTTAATATATAGTGTTTAGAAGCTCTCGGTGGCTTAGTGGTAGCGTGCGCGCCTGTTAGGTAGATAGGTAGGTAGGGTCGTAGGTTCGATTCCCCGTGTCGGCAATAGGAAATTTTATTCGGCGAAATTTGATATTCTATAGTATGTCACGACCCAATATGACTAATCGGTCGATATAGATAAATATATAAACGTTAAAAAAAAATTTTCGAAAGTTATTTTGTCGAAATTTTTGCAAATATTTTGATGGGGAAAGTTAACACGTTCGAGTGCGATATTCTATGCAGCGACCCTGTAATAGTGTGAAATACTTACACAGAACCGGTGTTATATCATACTCATTTGCGTATGAATGCTTAACACTGTTCTGAATCAACATACATTTTTACCTGTTGTTATTCACCGTTTAGAGTTAAAGTTACACACAGATAAATGTTGATGATTTCTATATACTGTTGATCGCTTACACCGATTTGTATAAAGCATTTTCACCGTTATGCATAGAAAACAACATTCTTGGGTGTTATTTTTTCATACCCGGCAGTGTTCTGAAAGCTCTTTCCAGTGTCATTTTTGACACAGATTTTTACTATCGCTTAACACCATTTACGGGTACTTCTTCCTAAATTACCGAACCATTGACACCACATCGACGACTTTTTATGCAGTGACACCGAGACTTGGTGTTATTGTGTTCGGTGTTAATAAATAACTCCGGTTATTTAACACCGCGCGTTAACACCGCGCGTTAACACAAAAGTAATGGAACTATATGGACCACTTTCGGTGTTAATTTTAACACCACATTTTTTACAGTGTAACGCGCACATCGAAACCGAAGCCTCCAGCAGCAGCAGCAGCACACAGGCTCTCACCGTCTTTCGTGTATCCCCGCGCACGTACACACGCGGCTCGTACGTTTTTTCGCCAATTTTTTTCTACACGCGGATTATCGCGACTGCGACGTAGAAATCTTTGACGAGATAAGCAAAGAACGGAAAACAACGCGATAAGCGGTTTTCGTTTTTTTTTTTTTTCTTCTCCAATAAGCTCATCATTCCTCGCAAACGAGGAAGTAATTCAACGTCTCGCCGCGTTACTACGCCCTTCGAAATAAATGCCAATTTGTCCTGCGCAAGTTTGAGCGAAGAAGGGCTCCTCCCCTTCGCCTCGATTCGAGGCGAAAAAGTTGCGCGAAATATTTGAGCAATGCGAGATTATCGTTCGTTTCGCCGTAAAATATGTTTCACGTTGTTCCCTGCGTGGAGTTGACGTTTCGTGAAAAAGATGATGGATGAAATTTCGTGAAGAAAAAACATCGCAGCGAGACGACGTTTTCTCGAATTGGCGGAGGCGCGGGGCGCGGAGGGCTCCCGATGGCAAACTGCGGACGATGAAACAAAACTTTTTTAATTCCGCTCGGGCAAACGACGAATGCGGGTACACAGTTCGCCCGTATGTGCTGTATACAGCGGCGATGCTGAGGCAGAATGAGAGTGAGAGACGGCGGGAAGACGATTCTTCTCTCGCTGTGTGGTACACGGAGAACGAGAGCCAGCGAGAGAAAAAGGTCAATGACCTCGCAGTTCCCGCAGACGAGATCGAGCCATTTTCAATCTTCCTCTCTCCTTATTCTCCTTCATATCTTTCCGTCACCCATTACACCTGTTGTGGATCCCTGATGCGCCATGTTGCACCTGTTACAGCAGCAGCAGCAGGAGATCTCTGTTATAAAATCGATGATTATCGCAAGAGCAAACTTTTCGTATCGCTCCGCAGAGAGAAAAAGAGAAAAAGTAGGCTGACGCCGATGCTGATTCTTACGAGTGTGGGTGGCTGTGTGTACGGCTTGCACGGTACATAACGCGTATATGAACGAAGAGCAAAGAGCAGCGTTGAAAAATCCGAAATGCAACGATAGAATTTTGGCTATTTTCGCGAAACGAAAACCCGACGAGAGAATGTCGAAACTTGTTCGTAACATCAGACACTCGAGAGATTGCTGTGGCAATGCGTCATGAAAGACGGAGAAGAAGAAAAATTGAGAATAAAAAGAAGATGTACCATTTTTCGCTCGCGGTTCTTAATTATTGCGGCATCTCGTCGAAGCTTTCGTCATCGTCAACGAACGTCGTGAGCGTCCGCGTCGAGTTTGCACCGCGCACAGGCTCGAGAGCAGCGCGGTAATCGACATTAATTTCAATCTCGCTGACCTCGCGTCAGACTCTCATTATTATCGTTGTTCGTATAATGTTGGCTTTTTTTTTTCTATTTTTTTTCCCATGTAAATCGAAACAGGACAAACGGCTTTGTATCGCCATACACGTGCATGTATACCACGCACACACGCGCCTTGTACACTCCCGTACACGCACGGGGCGATTTAATTAAAACGTTGATAACATTATTCGCGAACAAATCCTCGCAATTTACTAGCGTCGTGTAATTGCATCTTTTTCTCTTGTTTTCGAAAATTTCAAACTCGCGACGGTGATGCCTCTCTTCCATTCTACGCGTGTGTGTGTGTGTGTGTGTGTGTTTTTTTTTTCATTGCAAAATATGATTACGTTTGACTCGATTCGTCCCCGACGAGCGCGCATTTTTCGTACGGCCGAAAACATATCAAAGTGTAATCCATTCATCGCTCCGACTAATGAGCAACTCGATGGTATTACGAGGAGCGAAATTGAAAAAGTGATAAATATATATTCGTTTGATTTTCGACTCGGCGTTGCTCGCGGATCTTTTCTGCGTGTACGTTGCTCTTTCATTAATGCGAAAATTTTATTGAAAGTTCAATTATGATTCGCCAGTTCAATGCGAGCCGTGCAGAACGCGAAAGAAAGTTCAGAGTTTCCGAAAGTTTCAACGGGAATCGCGGCGTATCCGGAATATAATTACGATAGAGGGTGCTTTTTTTTCGAATTTCTTCTTCGAGCTATTCGACAGTTTGACAAACAGGAAATGCCTGCTTCCTTTTATTACCTTGTGGATACACGCCTTGGTTCATTTGGATCGATCGTTATCGCTGGAATTGCAATAAATTTCATCGAGTATGAATAAAATGTTGCAACAAATCGAACCTCGTAAACCGGTCTGACCGCTCACTCGGTGGAACACGCGTTTTTTTTTCATTCTCGTTCGACTCGCTGCTGTCCCTCTCTCGTCTGCTTCTTTATTTCAAAACGTAAATGAGCATAAATCCAATCGACGATATGTGTCGAGCTTTTCGAGAAAATTCCTGTTTCATACGTTTGAGAATTGTCCTTCGTTATGTTTTCTCTATTCGAGCAGTGTGACGAACGAATTGATATTATTTTTTTCGGCGAAATGGGAAAACTGGCTTTTCCGGACTTTTGCACTGAATTTTCGATGAAATATCGGTGTGTTTCGTAATCAGCGGGAAAAAATACATCGATATGGACCGTTAAAAATCATTTTTAAAGTCCAACATTTTTTGAGATTTTTTGCCCAATTGATTTATTTCACTAAAACGCTCGTCATTTTTTTTCTAAACAAGATAGACTCTCCAACTTGCGCTCATTCTCTTCGCAATCGTTCACTCTTCAAAATGCCGTTTGGTTCATCGAGATATCTCGATTTTTCGATTTTTGGCAGATTTTTCAAGTAGGACCATCGATTTTCGCCAAATTTCCCATACATACCCCTTTGCGTTTTTTTCGCCGATTTTCAACATCGATTTTGAGGGTGAAGCAATCGAGCTATCGACATTTAACTTTCACCCTCTTTCAAGTCTACTCGCGGGCGTCTCCAAACCCCCCCAAAAAACCTCTCTACCTCGATTAGAACGAGAGTTACGACCATTTGAAATTTCGACTTTTCGACGATTCTGGAAAAGTGGCCCAAAATGGGTCAAAATTTTTTTTTCTCAATTTCCAACTTTTCAAAGTCTTATCCGATCGGAAATTTCCCGCTGATTACGAAACGCACCGACTTTTCCCCGAAAACTCGAAAACACAATGTGGAGACGAAAAAAACCGCGGTAATAAAACTCTCGGGCTTTTAAAAAATAAACGCATCAGAGATGCAAAGACATTGCAGTTTCGATGAGAATAATAATGTCGGGAAAACGATGAATCATGCGGAAAAACGATCAAAGACGCACTTTGAAAATGGAATAATTATTACAAAAAACGTCAATTCATCTATTCATCCATTTATCGTTTTCTCGACACATCACTCATAGACAGCCTCGAGCCCGACGCGATCGACGATATATTAATTTCGTAATTCTCAAACTTTTTCCCCTCGCGTCACGGCTCAACACGATAGAGCCACATTATATTCCGACAGTTCCAAACGTTTCGAACCGTTACATTCTATTTGGAATGTTTCGCTAAAGCGGCGGCGCTGCTGCTCACACGCGCGTCACGAAACTCGGCTGTTTATTCATTGGCGAATGCGCGCGCGTGTGTGTGTGTGTGTGTGTAGAAGAGGTATATAGCGGGATTTATAACGAGAGAACCGGAAAAGTCTCGAGAGCTTGAGGGATTTAACAGGTGCATGAGCAGTCCATCAAAGCAACGATACACCGCGTAATTGCCTCTCTCCTCTCTCGGTGGCGGAAAATATACACGATTTTTTTTCCTCGGCAAAAAGAAAACCACAAAACGCGTATATTCCCGCTTTATCCACCTCGCACTCGCGTGTGCCGCGACCTCACGACGATTGTCCAATTTGAATGTAAAATTTCATTAGCTCTCGCGCTGATTCGCGGGTATAATCATTCAAGGCAATGAGGTTTCGCCTCTGCTGTTTGCCCGCGTATTACATGGCCGTTTTTCGATCGAGCAACGACGATTCCAAATGTCTTTGTTTTTAATGAAAACTTGACTCGATTAATTTGCGAGTAATCGCGCTGGACATTATTGGACGCTTCGTGAAATTGTAATTAGACGCTCCGTCTATAATTGCTCGGGAGGAATCCCTCTTTGCCCTCCTCGTGCTCCTTCTCCGTCGTGTCTTATGAATTCGCTCTCTCTCTGCCCACTGTCTTTTCTTTTTTTTTCCAAACGCTCCGAAAAACAGCCCACAAGCGAGCCCGCACAGACCGTTAGACGAGCAGCAAAGACTCGTTTTCTTCATTCAAGTATTTCTTTCATTTTTCGTCGACGATGAAAAGACTCGCTGAGAAAAGGTTCCACGTATCGATTCTCTGGAATTTATGAGAAAAAATAAACCGTCAGCAACGTATAACGGTTTTACGACGACTAAAAATAGCAGCCTCTCGTCATGCGTATTGGTACGAACGAAATCTAAGATTTCACGAGAGCCAACACGGAATGTTTCGTCCGATAAATTCTTTTTTATTCCGCGCTCGTTTGCTCTTTCAATGGAAATGAATAAAAAAATATGAAAAAAAAAACAGCAGGTTATCGAAACGTCGTATAATCAGCCAATTACTTTTTCCAATCACTTTGCTCGAAATATCGCGATATTATTTCGCGACAGAACCGTTTGGCGAAAAAAAAAAGTAAAAAGTATGAGCCGGTAAGGCGCATAGAATACTCGTTACACAACGTGTCGTTGAATACACATTTTTTATTTCTCTCTTTACGGTAACAAGTACAAATTATTACAAATGGAATATTCAATATCCGCTGGTAATTATTCGTCATTTTTCCAGCGTGCGCGTTTAATCTTTTTATTCCTCACAATTTTCCCGTCGATAAATCCTGACGCGAATGGTAAATTGGAGAATGACGGGTTCGGCCGCGATCTGCGATTATAATCTCGCGCGCTCTAACGAGGAAAACCGAGTCGCCTCGCGATGTCGTTCGATCCATTGGGACAAACGTCGCAATTTTCGAGCAAAGCCTGTGCAGAGTTATATTCTCGTCAGGTTGAATCTTCAGAGACGCTGAAAAATAGAAAAAAAACTCATCGACGCGGAGCTCGAAATTCCCGTACTCGGGATACGCCATATTATTCTCGTATCTCAAAATACATATTTAACCAAATTCTTATCGCGACTCGCGATAAAACGACCAGAAATACCTCGAGTCGGAGCAACGACAAAAATTGGGTCGGTTTGTACAAACTCACCGCGATTGTACCCAGCTTTGTATCATTCGTTTTGGTGGAAAAAAAAAAAAAAAAAAAGAAAACGCTCGATCGTCGAAAATCATGGGACTGACGATGATCGTTTGGTGTTTGACGAACGATGCACGTTCGCGATATTTAACAGACGCAACATTTATCGCGAGAAAGCTTCTCGGGTATACATGGTATGTACACAATATGTACAATTGAACGAGTATATAGACGTAACTGCATTTGTGGGAATGTGTAATAACGTTGGATCACGCTTATTATTGTTCAAGGCGATTGCGCGTGATGACTGCAATAATGCTCCGCTGCAGAGTCCCACCACTGCGCTCGCCTCTCTCGCGTTCTGCTTCTTTCCATACGCGCTGATCATCCCCCCACCAACCTCTGTTCCGGTCTCTCTCTCTCTCTCTCTCTCTCTCTCTCTGATATAAATTATCGTCAAGTATCTCGTATTGTACAAAAGATAAAATGAGCCTGTTTATCACGTCGTGATATACGCAGCACATGGCTTCTTTACGGAAATATCGAACGAGTCGCGATGAGAGAGATGCGTTATAATATCCCTGTCGCGCGTTATCGCAAACGCATATTCCGTGAGAAAAACTTGCCACCTCGTTCCACGAGGGAAAAACACCAAACAGATTCGATTGATTTCAATCAACAATTAACGGAATATTACGCGGACTGAATCATCGTTGTAAATCGACGCACACATACGCGCATGGACGATGGTGACCTTAAAATGAAATTGCCCCGCCGGTAATCGTTGTACATGCGGATGCGTCATCGGACAAATGTGTGTCCTGGCTTTTTTTTTTTTTTTTTTTCATTTTCTCTTTTTCGCGCACGTCCATTGGCACCGCGTGAAGGGGTTTATTAGGGAGATCAAGTTGAGCGCTGAAAAAGTGCCAACTCCGTTATAATCCCAGCCGCATATCCATTCGCGTATTTCGCTTCGTTATCGCGCGTTCATTTTGTTATTCCGCGCGCGGTGCGATTCATCATCGTTATCTCTGTAGTATACAGATGCAATACCGAATAAAATAACGCAGAGGGAAACTCTCGAAGAGGCCTCCTTTTCGACAAATTTTCATTAATTATTCATGGGAAAAAAAATCGCTACTCTCGCGCGAATATGGACGAATTTTTTCCTTTTTTTTTCATTCATTTCGTGCAGCAAACTGTGGAGAAAAAAATTTGGTAAAAGCGCGATGCGCGAATGAAAGAAAAATATTGATTCTGCGTGATTGGAAATATGCACATACGCGAGTTTCAATGTTGCGCGAACCGCACCCTCCTCGCGCTCTCTCGTCTCTCTCCGTGCGTGATATCAGAGATGTTTCGTTTCGGTTCAAATTTCGGTTTGACGCAATTTCGCAATGACACAATTTTATCGGAATTCGAAATGAAAATTCGAGGAGAAAGCCGATTAAAATCTTGACGGAAATCCACGTGAAAGATTGCCCTGTTACGTGCAGTTTATAGAGTGTATATACATAGAGGGGCAAGGAGAAGCGCAACAAACGCGATTTCACATCGAGATTGTAATTATTCAATAGCGCGCGGGTGTGTTTCGTCATGCCAGCCGTAATTGAATAATGACGGACACGTTTTCGCCACTCGCGAGAGATTGCGCAACCTCGCGACCGATGCAACTCGTAAATCTCTCTCTCTCGAGAGAGAGGGCGAGAGGGGGGGGGGGCCCTCTCGCCCTCCGCTGTATATTCAAAATTCCTTTCGTTCTCTCTCTCTCTCTCTCAAACTTTTTCTTTCTCCTCCACCGCGGATTCTCCCCCAGCAGGCGAGCACAATAATTTCGATAAACATTGTTATATATTTCACGCGTATATATACGCGCGAGTCCGAAAGTTGATTCATCGAAAAGGCGTAAAGAAAATACGGGGGGGGGGCTGCCCATCGTCGTTTCGCTCTCGAACGTTGCGATCCGTTGCAAATTCCGAATTGTCGGTGAGCCCGCGAGCAAATGTGGTTTAATTTAAAATTAGCCTCGGAGATCTCATCTCGATGAATGGAGAGCGCGCCGCGCGGAGATTGACCCGGATTATAGTCGCGGTGCGTCGCAGTTCGGACGTCTCGTCGAGCATCCCCCCCCCCCCTTTTTCCACACTTTTGCTGGATAAATTGGAGATTCGGAGCAGGGGGCGCGGGTGCGAGGGCCGTTTTCGTTCGTCCAATCGCGGTCGATTAGATAAATCTTCAGACAACAAACTCACGCGGATATCGAGGAATATTATCGCGCGGGGTCGAGAATTTTCGAGAATTATATTACGACAGTGTACGTAATAACGCACGGACGTATAAACGCGCATATCTGAAAAACGTTCGAGAAACAACAACGTTTGATTATAAAGGCGAACGCTGTAATCCAACTTGATGACGACAGCAGACGCGGTTTGTTTCCCTCTTATTTTACGCATATATTTATATACATCCAGTCCACTTTGAAATTGCTCCTTGCCTGGCCATTGTCTTCGTTATGATCCCCCCCCCCTCGCGGGCTTTATTTTATACAAAAGCAACCATTGATAAACTCGGTTAAAGCAGAGCCATCGTTCGCCGCGGCATCTCGGCCTCCGCGGTTATCGCGTTATCGTGGCTTTTCTTCGCGCGTAAGAGAAAAGACAACGAGAGGAAGAAGAGGAAGAAACATTCGAGGCTTTCTCACAGTTTTTCCACTCCCTGCGCGAACATATATTTTCCATCTTTTTCTGCCACCACTTCGGACGTTCGAGTCGGAGTATTATTTTACCATCTCCCATACACGTGTTTCGCAAATGTCACGAAACGTTTGGGAATTGAGATGAAACGAAAGATGCGAAACTAAAACGTATGTACAGTGTGTATGGAGAAAACGATGGAAAAAAAAATACACATTTTACCGACGCCCCCCCCCCATTGCCACAGTGTGTTTTACAAAATTGCACTCGTTCTCGTTCTTCGGAAGAAAAGTTGCTTTTACGCTCTCGCGTTCCGACTCTCGTCGTCGCTTCCATTCGCATCGTTGGAACTTTTTATCACACCGCGGTTACATACTTGTACGAAGATATGCAGTTTCGTCCCTTTATCTAGTTTCGGCTCTCTAGTTTCGTCGTTTTGGAGGATCTTGCAGCAGTGAATTCGAGAGATCTCGCAAACCCCTTAATCCACCGCTACCCGAGAGAGAGAGAGAGAGAGAGAGAGAGAGAGAGAGAGAGAGAGAGAGAGAGAGAGTTATATATATATTATAGCCGAGTTTACGTCACCAACGTTTATCGATCAGATTGGAATAATCCATTGGTCCATCGTAGGCTCATCGACTCGAGATCAAAGATGGCATCGCGCTCTGTGCTCGTACGATCTTTCCTAGTCCATAAAATAGCACGCGAGTCCATCGCGAGATCACGGTGAATAATGAAAATGCGAGAGTGAAGTCTCGGAGATTGAAAAGATTGAAAAGATTGCGATATTTCCCACGGTTTAACGACATCGCGATGTGTACACGAACTGCACGAAGGAAATTGCACTTAATTACCGCGTTATTTTCGATACTTTGATTCAATTACCGCTATTCCGTCTACGAATGTATACGGAATCGGCGAATCTGCTCGCGAGACTCTTCGTGTGAGAAATTTGGTGCGCGACTCCTCGCATACGTCTTGATTATTAACGACGGCTGATTATCCGACGAGTTGATCTTCGGACATGATTCGAGTGCCTCGGATAATGAGAATTCTTTGTGGAGAAAAAAAAAAAGAAACGAGTCGTTTTATGAGAGTTATTATTACTCGACGAGAAAGAGAGAGAGAGAGGGGGGGGGGGAGGAAGAGGGAAAACTTGGAATTTATTCCAAGAACAATGGATACAGAGAGGGAAAGAGTACGAGAGGAGAAGGACGAGGAGGGAAAGAGTTTAATTAATCCTCGACTGCTTTAAGGATGTTCCAACGGTACATTCGTGAAGGAGCGAAAAAAATAATACAGAACCAGCAAGAAGATCCGTACAATCGTGTCAAGAGCAAAAGCCCGCATTAATCATCCTCTTCCGGTCTGATAAACGCTCGGTTGAAAACGCTCGCGAAACAAAAAAATGTATTACAATAATCACGTGGCAATTAAAACGACATTTGACCATTTTTTTTCCTCCTCAAACCTCGGAGTCTCTTGATGAAAATCGTCGTTTTCTTTGCCGGCGCGACGAGGCTACGAGAGTGGCGCATAAAGATTTTTGTTTTCGTCTCGAGTTTTCTCTCGCGACTGTACAAACTGACGCGAATGTATGTGTATACGAGCGCTCTTGATGAATGTGAAAAGTCACTTTCTTATCTGTAAAACGCAGCCATCATGCTGCCGTGCGTCGCGCGCGCGCGCGCGGCCTCCTCGACGTTTTTGTTTCGTTGCGGCGGCCATTTTAACAAAGCAATTCGCGTTGCGCGACCACGCCGATAAGGATGATTTTTAACGCGCGTATAATTCGTTGCTCGCGCCACGGCGCAGTGGCTCCGTCGGGTACGCGGGCTGTTTAACGAACTCGAATTAGAATAAATGAGAGGTCGTTGTCGTCGTTGAGTCCGCTGCTCCTCATCTTCGTCGTCGTTTCGTCCATTTTTTCCCTTTCGTTTTTTTCATCGCAAACGCATCATCCGTCGACGCAAACGAGTATCCGAAATTGTGGCAGTTTTTGAGCGTCTCCCGTCGCATTGTTGCGGCAACAACGCTCGAGGCGATATCGCAGAAAAAATCGATCATCGATCGACGAAATAAATCGCGCCTTGCGTCAATTTCCTAATTGACCAATCGCGCGATGAATTACGCGTTCACCTTCGAACGACAGGCCTGGTAACGATGAATGAAAAAACAGCTTCGATCCCAGACGCGTTCTTATACATAAATCCTCTTCTCCGTCGTGTGTTGCCCCTTTGCAAACACCGAAGCTGCGCGATTACAGATGTAACGTTAATCGAAGCCTGCGCCCACGTTATGGGATACGTTAGAAAGATCGCACGCAGCCTCCGCGGAACAAGATCCATCCGTAATCGTTTGCGTTTCTTCTCATTTTGGAAAAATGCGCACCGAAAAAGGCGCAGCCGAAATGAAGAACACACAAACGCCGCGTGTGCGTATCGTTCTGCGATGGCTGTTAAAAAATAGGCCCCTTTTCGTAAAACGATCTCTGATGAAATGTAATTTGCATATTGCGAACGGAAAAAAAAGTGCATATACAAGCAGAGTGGATGCAGAATGCGGGTGTATACCGGACCCTACGGTCCTTTGAGCGACTTTGAGACGAGGCATTTGTGGGAGAGCAAAAAGTATCGAGAGAGAGAGAGAGAGGAGAGAAGGACGGACAGGAGAAAAACGTATTAAAAGATCGTAATAACGAAAAATAAGGTAGGTAATGAGGGAGGTGTGCTCCTCTCTCTCTCTCTCTCCTCTCGTTCCTCGTATCACTGGAGATAATGACGTAAGTATAAGGTCCGATGGCCCGCCGAGTGTGTGTGTGTCGTACACACTCTATACGCATTTAAATACACATGTACGGATGTATATTCGCTCGGCTCGGATGCTCGCAGGACTATCATTACGCGTATCGCCATCCCTCCCTTCTCTCTCCCTCTCTCTCTCTCTCAGTCTCTCACTCCCTCGATCCTTAATTTTTTTTTCATCTCCACTATACCACACCGTTGAAATTCTCGGCGGTTGAAACTCGCCTGGGAATCCCCTTGAAAACTTTCGCCATCTTTATACCCGCAGACGTTATTCTTCTCCATGAGAGAGACTCTCAAAACGACACGAATGAGTCGTGGACATTTTTCCTATTTCGACAGGATTTTCCCGCAAAACTCCGGGAGGCTGAGAGCGTTCGCGAGCGATGCATCTTTTTCTTCTCCCTTTCTTCCCTCGATCTTAAAATTCGCGCGAAATTTTCATCGTCATCGTAATCGATCGTAATCGATGGATAATCAATAACGACAGCGACGTTTTATTCCGATGAAAATGAACGGGTGAATCGTGTGAAGCGCAACGGCGGTATGAGCCTCGCGAGACGAACGAGCGATTTATCCAGAAGATGGGTCGTAATTACGAAATTCAATGTATACTCGACAACGTTGCTTTCAAACGGCTCGTAAAGACGAGGAGAGAGGGGAAATGCAGCGTTTGTGTGTACGCAGAGACGCGGGAGATGCTGTCGAATGGCCGCGAGAAAACGACGTGGGTGCGGGGAAGAAAGAAATAACACGGTGTGTTTTATCGATCGAGCGATACGCGTACGCGTGTACAGCACACGTATACGTGCATCTCGACGATTTTATCGCGGAAAACAATAAGATTCGATTGGCGAATCGATTACAGCAAAGCCGCGCATTTTTCGACAAATTTACAGCAGGATGTAACGACATATCTCGAGCATCAAACGTTAATCGCACAACGGCGCGTATCGCCTCGCGAGTACATTTTGCACGTTTCAAAACAGAGTCTCGTCTCTTCCGCTCACTTTCGCGCGCTTTCTCCGATCTAAAAAGCGAGTATATTATAGTTTTGCTGAAGAAAAAAAATTAAAAAAAAATAAAATAAAAAACATCCACAACCGTCTCGATTATTCTTATCGAACGAACGTTGCGTACCGTACGCGTACTGTATACGCGTACCGTACGCGTATATTTATCGTACAGCAATGAATTTTTTGTTTCCCGAGGAGCTGACGTGCCGTTCCGAGAGTCGCCGACCGACTTGTGGGCCAGCGACTGATTGATCGATTGATTACCTCCGTTGTATACGGAGGAGAAAAAAAAATCCTTTGAAACGATGAAATAAAAAGAAAAAAAAAGAAAGAAATTCTTTCTCTTCACCCTCGACGCGTTCTCGACAGTTTCATTAATTTTCCTCGCTCGGCCTCGCTTCTCTTCCCCTCCCACCTTTCGCATTTCACGTCCATTTTGACTGGTGTTAATGAATCTCTCTTCTTGCCCGTGCATACACGCGTACGTACAGCCGTTTTTCAACCTTTTCACGTATAATCGCCGAGCCAAACACAAGTCCCTCCTGTATAGTATAATTGTTACCCAGCCGCGCGTGCACACGCGTATAAACATTTTTTTCGAAACCCCCACGACGGTTATAAAGAAATTTTAACCACATTTGTGTCACTCTGAATAGGTGAAAAAAAAAAAACGTTTCGGAAAACGCACGTTTTGCGGAACACGCGTTTGACGCGCGATATACCGTACGTGCGGGTAAAGACGCGCGGGAGTCGGGGTTTTATCAAGTGGTGCAATTAAGATCGGGAGATCTCGGTGGCTCGGCCAATTAAGATTATTTATCTATTCCTGTGAGGCTAACCTTCTCCGTGAACGCGCCAAACTCTCGTCAGCGGCGTGTGTACGCGTTAAAAACGGCAGGCGCGAAATTCTATCCACTGTACATGCACGAGTACGAAAATCCCTCTTTCATTTTCCACCGAAAATTCGTCAGCGGAATGCCACAAAAATCGAGGCACACAACCGCGGCAATCGTCCCATGAAAAACGCGAGAGTAGGCGAATTGAGAAATTCAATCTTCGACAATTATACGAGGGAATTTCGACTACAATTGAGAGAGCCTTCGCCTCTCGCATTTTGTAACTCGACCTTGTTGTTTTTTTCCACGAGCAGCTTCGTGGTAACTCTAGCCAACTCTAGCGCCTGGATACAAACGCAATTGGACGAACAATCAAAGTGTTTTCTTTTTTTGAGCAAAGAAAGAGAGAGAGAGAGAGAGGGGGAGAAGAATGAAGCAGCAAAGGGAAAAAAATGCTGCCACAAAATCGTCGATGGAGCAACGATGAAGGAGAGAGGATCAGAGAGGATCGAGGGAAATGGGAAAAGATGAAGAAACGGAGGAACGGGAAAAACAAAGGAGCGGCGGGGGGAGGGGAAATTTAAGAGAGAATACAGCGCGCGCGGTTGGGAGAAGAATGGTCGGGGAGAGAACGGCGGGAGAGGGGATGCTGCGCGAGAATGAGAGAAGAGGAGAAGCCACGACACAACGGATTTAATATGGAAGCCCAGGAAATTGGATTTAAATAAATTTGAATACTTCTGAAATTAAAGCCCTCCCATGACGTCTACGTAGAAACGTAATAACGCAGCAGTGTGCACCAGCACTCTCTCTCCTTCGCCTATGCTCTTCTCTCCTTTCCCTCGTGCTTCTCCGCCACCGCCGCGTCGTCTCCCGCTCCCTCCTCTCTTCTTTTTTCCTCTCCCCTCCTCCCGGCTCCTTCCACTCGCTTCTCGTATACAATACCTATTGGTACAACGAGAATATAAACTCTCCTGCTGGCCGTCTAGTCGTTTACACGAGTATTTTCCATTATACACCGTGTACACATATATTCATACGTGATACATGCTTCAATGTCCTCCCCTCGTACTTTACATCGCAGTTGTTATTATCATCGTCATTATTTGTTATTATTCCATCGTTTAACCTCGGTCCATGCTTCCAAAACGTCAGCAAAATTCGTAGTCGTCTTTTTCCTTCTCCCTCCTCTCCTCCCGTACAGCGTGTATTTCGAGGGCGACATATTTATACGTTCGCGAGATTCATTGTGTTTTTTTTTCGTTGACGCGACCTTCTCGGGCAATTTAAAAATTTCATGAAAAAATATCTCGCCCATCTCGAGATTAAAAGCGTACACGGGTTATCCACGCCTCGCGATGAAGCGCTCGTAGAAAGTTTCGTCGATGAAAAAAATACTTTGCGGGAGCATAGAAAAAAAAAAAGAAAAAAAAGAGGACAAGACATCGCGCTATTCGAAGGAATATCCTTTTTGTCGAACGCTCTTACCGCGAGTTCAATTGCGTGAAATTTCGAAAGAAACTCATCCGTGGAAGATGGACGATTGAGAATTTCAATCGTTACTTTGTGAGAAAGTCCCTGATGGTGTTTGAGAGGGGCGGGGGAAGAAGCCGAAACCGGTTGACGTATTATTTATTTTTTTCGACCAGGGCCCAGGAATTTCATGGCACTTGTATGCTTTTGTAGGAACGATGGTATTTATAAAGAAACATGACTAATGTTCGCCCCCCCCCTCCCTTCCTCCCTCCCTCTCTCCCTTTCGTTTCATTCCGAGAGCGTTTATTCCCCCAACAAAACTCCCAGACTGCACCTTACTCGGAACGACTTTTATTTTTCTCAATCTGTAGAGCAGTTTTCAAATATGTTTCCAGCGTGATAACTCTTGTCTTTTTCGAGCTGCGTGTGCCAAATCCTCCCCCCGCTGCGACGGCGCAGTCAGCTGATTGCCGGTGCAGTCTCTGTCACTTTTTTCGCGTCTTGAGAATCAAATTTGTCGCGAGATTATCGAATAATCTCGACGTATCGTTGATAATGCGCGATAATTGTCATTCAGCAATAACGCCGAGACGATAGCGACGATGAAACATGCGGGAATCCATCGTTATCACGCGGCGATACGCATCATGTTGGTGACAACGTGGAAAAAATAAATTAATCATGGGATCATCGTACTGCGGAGGTATTCGTTCTCGAAGAATTCGATAATCTCGTGAGGAACTTGGGCCTGCTTTTATTGTTGAACAACGCAGTGCTGAAAGCGGGAATATAATTTCGTGTATCGAGATGAAATAAGCAACGAAATCATAAAAGTATATATAGCGTTGAACAGAGTACTCTGTACGAAAGGAAGAATTTCAACTAAAAATTGCTCCTTGGGAAGTCTAATAGTCGGGTGGAAGGCAAAGGTGGGGGAGAATTCCCCGTTGCGAGCCCCACTATGATTACAAACTCAAAAATTTCCCCGCTGGTCCTCCAGCGGCGATTCCCCTTCTCCGATCGCCCGTGCTTTCCCCCACTCTGCCGCGGCGACTTTTCCCCCCACCAACTTGCCCCGCACGAACGCCGCACACCGCTCATTCCCGCGCCAGCCTTCACGCGAGGAGCGCGCGTCGTATCGTAAGGCTTTCGTTCGCGCCACGAGACACGGTCGTGCCACGTTTTCGTTTTTTCTTCCCCCCCTCCCTCTCGTACGCGTATTCCTCGATATTCGTCGGGTTTATCGCGAGTCGCGATAACCGCGAACGCACGGAAATTCAGTGGTGAAACACGAGGAAAACGCGCGAATTGAGAATACCAGTTGTGTCGTAACGTTACGCGGGAGAGGGAAGACGAGTGTAAAACAGTTGACTTCCCCCCCTGTCCACCACCACCACCACGTTCACATCTCGTCAATGTTGCGCTATCGGAGCGAGTGATTTTTTTTTCCATCGCGATTTGATTTCCCTTCATTTTTCGTTTTATTCCCTCTTTCGGTTTTTCCTTTTTTTTTTTCTCTTTTTCTACGTTTGTTTGTTTTTACGAATAATTGTGTGAAACTGCGCGTCGAGTGTGAACCGTGTTTAACAGTGTGACAACGCATGGATTAGCGTTTACCGTTCACAGCATCGAGATAATAATAATAAATAAAACACCAGCTGATCAATCGACATCGGGAGGAATTTTCGTGTCGATGTAACGAGTCACTGTGACACAGTGTACAACGGTGTTAAACTGGATTTCATTCTCTCCACGTGTCTCGCTGCGCCGGTAAGTCGATTGAAGATGATAAAATTGATAAATCCATTCTTTCGTTTCGCCACGGTGGTCATCAGTGGCACCGCGAATCACGATTACGTTTGGGAGATTTCGAGGGCGAAACTGAACGCGAACAAGAGACGAGGAAAAACGTAGCAAACTAGTCTCTCTTTTTCTCGCTCTCTCTCTCTCTCTCTCTCGTTATGCTGGCCTCGCGTTCTCTGCCACGTCTGTGGCGCCATCTTGTCGTCTATTAACCGCAACTATCCTCTATAAGCGACGAAAGCGACTCGGGCGCTCCTCGAACAAATTTTACAAATCGCGCGACCATTTATTCCCTCTTACTCGACAATGTCCAACATTCCTTTTTAATTATCATATTTTCATCAAACGAGAATA
This sequence comes from Heteropelma amictum, assembly GCA_959613375.1. Taxonomy (NCBI): domain Eukaryota; kingdom Metazoa; phylum Arthropoda; class Insecta; order Hymenoptera; family Ichneumonidae; genus Heteropelma; species Heteropelma amictum. The sequence goes on from OY390727.1 coordinate 15,883,030, forward strand.
ATTATGACGTCCGGTGATGAAACATTCACGCACGTAAAATCTAATCGTCGCGAGAAATGTCGCTTGCAATGAGCGCGAGTCGCTGCGAAAGAACGAGAGAGAGAGAGAGAGAGAAAAAAGGCTTTGCAAGAGATTTCTCCGAAACCAACGACTTTTCGGTTGAAAGAAACGAACGTTGTCGCGCTCGGCGCAAAAGTCGAGCAACGCTCCCTATTCTTTTCACCAAAGAATCAATTTCGCAGAAAACTCGGCAACGAGACTCTTTCGCCGAACGAGCGTGTTTCAAACGCTGTCGGATTTAACCCTGCAGGACTTTTTTTTATTGTTATCGCCACATTCCTTTCGAGGCAATGTTCGCGCGAGTGACATTATGACCCTTTTTTCCTCGAATTTAGTTGAATAACACGTTGAAAAAGCTCAAACCGATATGAAAACGAAAAGCAAAAAATAAAAGAGCGCCACGTTCCTCTATCGGTTCTCTTTCTTGCTTTTTTAACGTCGACGATGGTTGAACGACGATGGTTCCTTGATTCCCTTTTCGATAGATGGCGCCACTCTCTGTGAGCGATCGCGCTTCTTCATCCACACGGCTAGTTTTTTTCTTCCTTTATTTGTATATTCCCATACGAAAACCATGACCCCCACGTTTCGTAGCCCCTTTTTATGCGTTTTGAAACAAAATGAAGGCTCGTAGAGGAAAACGTTCGAGAGAACGAACCATCTATGGCCACGCTATTTTTGTTTTTCTTTCTCCTCGGCACACGTACACACACACACACACACTGTGCCTCGATAGATTATTTTTATTCACAGCCCTTATTGCTCAGAGTTATCTTGAATTTCAAAAATGCAAAACTCGAGACTCGATAATTGCGAAACAAAAACTATATTAATATTTTACTATCGAACAACTCGAAACGATCATCACGCGTGTAATATATTATCCAAGTTTTAACGGTTCGACCTTTGCCACGAGGTTTCATCGTGAAAACATCCGGTAATTACGTTACTCGCTTGGATAATAAATAGAAGCCTTCTTCGTTATTCGCTAATTCATTGAGACGTTAAATAGCCCGTGCGTATAATGTAATTGCACTTCCTGATGCGCAGGGAACGCGAGAGGACACACAAGAGCGCGGGCATTAAAACACATATTAAAAGTGAAATATAATACGTTGCTGCGCGCGGTCGATAATTTGGAAAATTTCGTGTTTAGCTCATGTCGAACGATCCTTTTATCGCGAGCCAACTTGTTCTCTGCGACGTTCTTTTTTTTTCCCCTCCATCTTTATCTTTTTTCCTTCCTCGTGCATACATTTAACGGCGCGAGCGTGTGTGTATGTGTGTGCGCTCCGCGAGAAGGAAAGAGTCCGCGAGTCTAACCGCGCGCGGTGTATCGATGCTCTCGGACACGACTCGCTCGTTAAAACGTTTACGACTCTCTTGCCAGTTGATGCTTTTCCCATACTATACGACATGTTGGATAGCCCGCGGAATGAGCCACGTGTGTGCCTCTCTCTCTCTCTCTTTCTCTCTCTCTCTCTCGTGGAAGTATATATTTAAAAAAATATACAATTACAGACGTGTGTACATGCATGTAAAAGTTTATATACATTAAGGCGTTTATCAAGCTGCATTTAACTCGAAAATACTCGACTGTAGGTTTATGCAATCATTTTTATGAGGCTTTCGACAGAGAGAGAGAGAGAGAGAGAGAGAGAAAAGAAATCTTTTTTTTTATCGTGTCCCCGCGCAGCAGTGCCTTTCTGCCTTTCTCTCGTGCGGAATTGTTACATTCGCGTTGCGACCCGAGCGACGAGCATCGAGTGTCGATATCTCGATAAATACACGAGCTTACAAAAATCGCAAATGGCGTCCGTGTCGCGGCCGATCGAGATTGAATAAATAGACTCGACAGTCTCGACCGAAATCTGGCGTTCGTTTAGAGCGCCACATGTCCCACATGTTTATCCAAACCATAATCGTACGGTAAATTTGTACCTTTTGTGCATGCGTTCTCATCTCGCGGCGGAGGGGGGAGGGAAACACAACGAACCGCGCAATGTTGACGGCTCGCGAAGGAGAGAAGCCGCTATAAACGACTTTCGAATAACCCCGAGACATTTAAAACGTTAAGGGGGAGAAAAAAAAGGCCGCAAAGAGAGGAGGAAAAAAGGAAACAAAAATTCTTTGGACATTGTGGGCTAACGAGAAATATGAAATACCGGTTTTTCGGCTCTCGGCTCTTGGAGCGTAAAAATAAATATACTCGCGAGAGCGAGATCGAAATAGCCAATAGTCTTTTGTCGGATTCTCGGGGATTTTTGACCGTGCAACGAGGCGAGGTGTGTGCTGCGTGCGCTCGTCGGTGCCTCGAGAAAATCGGGGGACCCCTCGCAGGTATAAACATCTGTTGTGTACGTGTTCTCTCTCTCTCTCTCTCTCTCTCTCGCCGGCTCGCACTGTTTTCTCGGCCAACACCCTTCGAGGAGGGAAAAAAAAAAAAAAAACACGTGCATGTATACACAGCTGAATATTACTCGATTGAAAAAATATTCTCACAAGGATTTTTTCCTTCCGCCTCTTCTTCTTCTTCTTGCAGTTCGGCAATTTGTTTCTTCCTCTCTCTCTCTCGTCTGTAATTTGAAAAAATTACATTTTTAAAATTGTACGTTAATGGCGAATCGACGCCGGAGGGGGGGGGAGGGTCTCGATGTGTAGCGGACAACGCAAGCAGGTGGCTCGGCATGAATAAAAATTGCTTCGAGCAACGTCGCTGCTGCTGCTGCTCTACAACTACTTCCGGCACTTTTCTTCCTCCCCCGCTCGTTTTTCGTTTAATAATAATGTTTAAGCTCGATGAGAGTAAATTTCGTGGGGAAAAGGAGAGTAACGATAATACGCATTACACGCAACGCGATGGAGGAGAAGGAAAAAATCTCTCGACGCATTTTCCGAGGATTTTCTCGAATCTACCTGACGCGCGGTCCAAGACGATTATCGTCCAAGGCTTTCATCGGCTTTTCTTCTTCCCCCCCCCTTCCCCACCCAAGATTATCCACGCCGCGCTAAAAAAGCATCGACTGACGAACGTCGATCTTTCCGGTTTTTTTTTTTTTTTACATTATTCGCTGTAACTCCGCGTGATAAAACACTATTGAATCCGCAAGAGGTTTATCATACGGTGCAACGTTCGTTCGTTATTTATCCAGAATTTTTCGGGGAGATTGATCCAATCGCCGGGGGGGAGGAGGAGGAGGATCAGAGGGTTAAAGCGCGCCGCGAAAATGAAGGGCTCGTCAGAGACGAGTTGAAGGATCGAGGCTTGTAACAATGCGCAGATTTAATGTGCGCGATGGTAAAATCGATTCCGCGAGGCAAACTTGCACGGCGGGAGGGGGGAGGGGAGGTCTCTCTCTCTCTCTCTCTCTCTCTCTCTCTCTCTCTCTCTCTCTCTCTTTCTCTCCATGAGTTACAGAGAACGCATTAGATACATGTTAACACGCGTGTACATAATGTTTCCTACACACATGGTACATGGATATTTCTTTGCGTAATCACGAGAGCATTCATGCGAGCATTGGCTCGATAATTAACGCGGCCATTCACCGAACGATCGATCGAAACGGTGAGAAAAAATTGGCGGATTCGTCTGAATCGGACGTTTCTCGACCAACGTACAGCGCCCTCCAAAAGCTTCGCCTCGCCACTCGCGAAATTTTTGTACCAAAGTCTTCATCGTCCCTTGGCACTTTTTACCTCTAATTTGTTGTTTTTTTTTTTCGCACGAAATTGATTTTTCTACAGTCTCAATCGCGCCGCACGGTTGTCGTTGACCCAACGGGGTTCAACTTTTGCCCGACAGTGTACTTTTACACGCGTCCGTCCGTCTGTGTCCGTCAATCCGCGCCCTCTTGCTGCCTGATCGAAATTTAATCCGACTTTGCATTCTGTTATACAGCGCGTACACGTATAATGAGTCATTCGAATTCAGCATCGTTGGAATACATTTTAACCCACTGACTCGACGAAGAGATAGAGAGAGAGAGAGGGGGGTGGGGATTGTCGTGATTTCACATCGCGTGTCTGCATCGCTCGTGATCATTGGGGAAAAAAGTCTCTCTGTGTATGCCGAGTGCGAAAGAGGCTGTGGAAGCTCGCGGAACAGGGCTAAATATATCGTTATTAATAATCATCTCGCGGAGAAATGTTAATTACAATTTCATTTTTTTTTTTCCCACGTCTGATAATTTATCATTCATTTTTGTGACGGTCAGAGCTCGCTCGAAAGATCTTTGAAGGAGAGGACCAAATGAAAAGAAAAACCACGCGTCTGGAAGCGTTTATTCGACGATCGCGAGGGTTCTCACTTTTTTCTCTCTCCCTCTCTCTCTCTCTTATCAATTTAAATCTTTGATGTAACACGACAGCTCGGTTCATACTGTAAACTGCAATTAACGCCGTACGAAAAGAGTAGAGATCTTTGTGACTCGCGCGCGCGCGCGCTCTCATCCCCTATTGAATTTGTTTAAAACCGGCGAGCGAGGAAAGAGCCAAACATCCCTCTCGAGTTTGCTCTGCGGTGTATAAGCGCGGTGAAAGAAAAATGACTGGCAAGGAGAGACGAGAAAGAGACGGGAATGAAAAAACTTAACAAAGACACGTGAGACAAATTATCTCGATTTTTCTCAGTCATGCGGTGAGATTCGTAAATTCGTGCGGATTCTTTTCAACGTCGACGATTTCATTCGATTGTCCTTTTCTTCTCTCTCGATCGTTGATGCGGGCATTTTTTTTTTCAATGAAAAAAAAAAAACAGAAAAAAAACATGCTATAACGCTTTTGAAACGTTCCTTCGACCACTTGATGTCGTTGCCGTGTGCGCGCACAGCTTTGGAGATAATCGATGTCATTTCGCTGCTCCTGTGGCTTCGGTGAGAATCGCCAACGCGTGTAATTGTCAGGATCGAAAAAAAAAAGAAAAAAAAACGCCCGGAGAAAAGAGGCAAGGGACGTTGAACGGACATGGCCGTTTTTGCTCGGCCTGCCTGCTGTTGCATCTCTGCGTAACTAGAAAACACAAAGATTGCCTGCCCGTGCGTCGATGGCCCTCGAAAGCCACTCGTTCCACTCCCGACACCTCTCATCCTTGTGTTTTTCAGGCTGCCAGCCTGTTGGCTCGCCGTTATTATTATTCTCCCTCTCCCTCTCTCTCTCTCTCTCTCTCTCCCTCGGTATTGCTTTTATTGCTATTACTCTTGTTATCATTATTATTTTTCCACGGTGAAGCGGGCGCGCGTCGTGGCATTGTACACGAAGAGGAAGAGAATTTGAAAAACAAAAGCGACGGGAATCACGTTTCGAAATGACCCTCAAAGTGGCAATGCGAAGCGCCAACACTTTTTCTTCCCCGAGTATCCGAGTTTATTCGATCGTTTTCTTTTCTCACCGCGTTATACACACTCCGGATGCTGCCGTTCGGAATTTCGAAACGACAGAATCTTGGGAAATTGTCATTTTTTCATTCTGCCTTCGCTTCTGTCTCGAGGACTTCTGGACTCTGTCTCGAGTACGCGGTCGATCGATGGCTGAATTTGTTTCTCATACGTGATTGAATCGACGGGAAAAAAGAGACAAAGGCTGATCATGAAACTCTCGCGGTAGGAATTTTCCAGAAATTTTAATCTCGGTTTTCTCCCTCTACTCGTCGTATTTTGAATCTTTTGGAAAAAAGTCGGTGCGTTTCGTAATCAGCGGGAAATTTCCGATCGGACAAGACTTTGAAAAGTTGAAAATTGAGAAAAAAAAATTTCGACCGATTTTGGGACACTTTTCCAGAATCGTCGAAAAGTCGAAATTTCAAATGGTCGTAACTCTCGTTCTAATCGCGCTAGAGAGGTTTCTTCGGGGGGTTTGGAGACGCCCGCGAGTAGACTTGAAAAACGGTGCAAGTGAAATGTCGATAGCTCGATTCCTTCACCCTCAAAATCGATGTTGAAAATCGGCGAAAAAAACGCAAAGGGGTATGGTATGAGAAAATTGGCGAAAATCGGTGGTCCCACTTTAAAAATCTGCCAAAAATCGAAAAATTAAGATATCCGAACAAACCAAACGGCATTTAGAAGCCTCAACAATCGCGAAGAGAACAAGCGCAAGTCGGAGGGTCTATCTTGTTTAGAAAAAAAATGACGAGCGTTTTAACGAAACAACTCGATTGAGCAAAAAATGGCAAAAAATTTGAGATTAAAAAAATTCAATAAAACGGTCCATATCGATGTATATTTTCCCGCTGATCACGAAACACGCCGATATTCCGTCGGAAACTCAACGGTTCAATGGAAAAACTCGAAAAAACGATTTGACAAATGTTTACCCCGCTCAGCACGCCGCTTTTTTCTCGTCTCTTCTTTTCTCGATATATTTTATTCGTGTTCGCCGGCTGCTCTCTCTCTCTCTCGTCGATTTATAATCGGACTACAAGCATCCTCAAAGTGTCACTGTCGACGGAACATAAATAAGCGCGCGCGCAATGTCGTAGGAATTTTAAGTGGCAATTCGGAGTGCGGAGAGCCGATGGAAATTTCCCGCGAGGGGTGCTCAACCGCGTTACGTATTATTACATTCCTCTCCTCGCCCCCGTCTCGCCAAATACCCCTCTGCAACCCTCGAAATAACCTCCGACCCTCCTCTCCGCGATCAGAGTCGCGGCCATCGCGATCGTCTCGTTCTTTTTTTTTTCTCATCCGTGTTAGTCCTTCATCCCGAGGATTCAAACTCCGCCGTGAAAATTTCCCTCCGCGGACCAATTGAAAAAGTTTTTCCTCGAACCATTGATATTCTTTTTTCAAGCTTTTCAAATTGAACGCTGTGGTATAGGAATTCTTTTTTTTTTTCGCGCGAAAAGTTTGATCCCTCGAGGTTTGCGTCTCTGTAATTAAAGCTCTCGTGCGTGTCAGTCGACGCCTATTTCTCTCCTCTCTCCCCCTCTCTTTGTATTTTTTTTTCTTCTTCACTTCATCAAGCCGGGGTCGCGAAAGACCACATCGTCTCGAGACGTTTTGCGACCATCTCGAATTCCGTTGGGGAGAACAGGTGCCACGAAATTTGTACAGCTGCCCGTGTTGTCTCGTCAGGTGCTTCATTCTCATTATCTTTAATTTCTCCGTCCCATTTTTCCTTCTTTCTTCTTGTAACGTGACATCTTTTCAAACTTTATCTCGAAATTTATTCCTTCGGATGATTCATCGACAGCGGAAAGTCATGCCCGGCGTCGTGTCTAGTTACAATAGACTCGATTAATTTGATATTCATTTGTCCCCGCCACCGCGGGTACAATTGCGTCGTTGCGACTTTACAAAGTGAGTCATCCTCGCACGAACGTATTTCGACAAACTCTCGGCTGAATATACAACACGTTCATTGGCACAATCGCTCTCTGGCTTTTTTTCTTTTTATTTTTCACCGACAAACTGTACAAAAAGCGTGAAATTCATCAAATTATCATTCCCCGGCGACCGTTCGTCGTTTCCTCGAGTTGGCAAAAACGATTTTTCCAAAAAAATGAGACTCTCGATTCGAGCCTCGGATTCGAGGGTTTAGCTCGTACATATTTATCACGCCAAAGAGACTGCAACGCCAGATGGACGGACCGTGGTTCTCTCCTTTTTCATTTTTTTTATTTCATTTTTTTCGAGCACCTGTCGTTTTATTCTCGAGGCGAGAGGCTTCGTCGATGAACGGCAAAAATTTCGCACTCGAGATGTTCGCCCAGTTTGACTCGGGTTTTCCCTCGTACAGGAAAAACGAGAGGAGCGAGAGGAGAAAATATACATTCGAGTATAACGAGAGCAGGCACGTGCCTCCTGCTTCGTACGAATGGTACGACCGCGCAGATCGACTTCCTCTCCGCGTATGACTCGAACGTTCACGGGCGAATCAACTCAATTACTCCTCCAAAACCCATAAATACAACTCACGACCGTCGAGGAAACGTCAAAATTGACGGGAGAAATAACGAAGGGACTTTCGTTTGAAATTTCATACACTTTTCTCCGTTCCTTTTCCCCCACTTTGCTCTCAACTCTGTAATCGGTTTTTTCCCTTCTTTTCTCTCTCTCTCCCTCTCTCTCTCTCGACAAGTTTTTTCAAACTCTTTGCTTTTCAAACTCTCTCCGAAACAATTTATCACAAGTTTGAATATACGTCGCGCGCGGATTCAGAAAAGTTGAGTGGAAGAGAAATTGGATTGAAACGTTGCGAAAGTACGACGGAGGGGGAGGGGGGGAGGATGGACTCGAGCCAACTTCCTATTTCCACTCTCTCTCTCTTTTTCCCGTTGTAGATTCGACAGAGAGAGAGAGAGAACACTTTCAAGTATATGGGAAACAATTCCAATTCAACTTTTTCTCGTACCTCCCGCGCCGCGCGACTCTCCGCAGCTTCGCTCGAGCCTTTTGTTACATACACACGTATACCACAGTTGCAAACACCCTTTCGTCAAAGTCTCCTCTCCGCCCTCGAGCGCTCATACCCACCTTCTTATTTCTCATCAGCCACTTTTTCTCCCTCTTTCGCTCGTTTCTTTGCGTCGCACTCAAAGAGACGAGAAAACATTTCGTCTGATTTTGAAAAAAACCACACACTCGCCTACTCTCCCGCGCCTCGATTTACCAGATTCAATCGGGATCGTTTCCGTCATTTTCACGTAATTTCCTTTGTTCTTGTTTTTATTTCGAGCCTCGATCGATCTTGTATCGCGTTATATTTAAAACCCGACCGATGCGTCCGTTGACGACTCTTGGACGCGAAAAGTTTTTACGCGCGCGCGCGGACACAAGTATACTAATCTACTCGCGAGGGGATTTTTATCGCCGAACAAAAGTTGTTTTCTCTCCAGCCGAGTACGTCGTTTCGGAGAGTCCATGGGAACTTTGCGTCACTCCCGGCGATAACAGAGTCGATGACGAATGGAGAATAAAGAAGACGCGCGAGAAGCGGCAAAGTGCCCTGCGTTTTCACCGTTTTATTTTTTTCCTTCAAAAAAAAAAAAAAGAACAGAAAAGTTTTTCTTTTTTCTCCTCTTATCGCCCGCGCAAACGACTCGAATGCAAAGTGTCTCCTCTGCCGTTTATTTTGCTTTGTCATTATTCCGCGTTACTCCCACATACGCCGTATTATCGTTTGATGCATTACGACACTCGCGTGATTTACGTTACACTCATTTTCCTCCGTACGAGGCTCTTCTTTCGGTTATCATCGCGTATATCGTTATGAACGATCCTCTCATTATTGCAATTGCGGCGAGTTTTCGATAAATTATCGTTTCCCCTTTGGCTCTGTTTTCCCTGTTTTTTTTTCTTCTTTTTTTCGTTTCTTTCCTCTCCCTATCTGGCGTACGGTTCGTTAATGCAGCGATAAATTAGCGATAGCAGCTTGCCGGGACGTGGGAAAATTCGTAAACACTCCGAGGACGCGCGTCTAGTCGTAACACATGCGTGTCTATAGTCGGTATAAAATGTGACAAAATTGAAACAAAAAAATAAACAAATATACACGATTAAACATACGAATGCATCTCAACGATCGTGCGGGATTGATAATCAGTGATTATTGGATTGGCGATTAACGTTTTCGACAATGGCGAATAATTGAAAATCGATAATGGCTGTATAGAGTTGGGCAAGATAAATACGCGCAAACTGTTGTTTCGACTGTTTTTTCGCAACGACCAAGTCAGCCTCCCGACGATAATGGCAAATGCCCGTTTCCGTGTGTGTATTTGTGCATTATTCTGCAAATTCCGCGATGAAAATAATTATCCGACAATTTCCGTTTCAATAACGTGCATTTCTCGCTCTTGCCTCTCCCGCACCGCGAAACAACAAACATCGAGACGACATCTCGCTGTGTCTCCTCTCATTAACGTCAAAGAAATTTTAATCCCGGCTTTATGCACTCCACTCTAGAGCCAGTTATTGCACTTTTCGCGAAAATTCAACTTGGTCCCAAATGGAATCACGCACAGTTGTACGTACATTGTCCACTTTGCGAATTGCGTTTTTTTCCATTCAAAAGGATTTTCGACGTGTCGCTTTTTTGTTAATTTTTTTTTTCTTTTTGTACACAAACGGATTTATCTCGGAATTGCTCCATTAGCTGCGATCGCTTCGACATCTCGCGGAGATGGTCGCATTCTTCTCTCTGTTGCGTTGCACGGACGGTTGTCTGTCTGTCTTGCTCTTCTTCTTCTTCTTCTTCTTCTTCTTCTCTGTTGCTTTTATTTTCCTCTGCTCCTAGCGGACGTAAAAGCGCGTTACAGCTATTCCGCGTCTCTAGCGGACGTACGCGCGCACACCTGTTTGACCGCCGGATCTGCTCTTGGTCTCGCCTCTCGTCCGCACGAGAGCGAGAGAGAGAGACGCTGCATGTCCCACTTGCAATCGCGACAAACTCGTTTTTCCATACCTCGTATACGTGAAAAAAAAAACAGAGCTTACACGCAAACTAGCATCCGTCGTTAACCGCGACGAAATTGTTTGTTATTCTCTCAGAGTTCGGACTTTGTCGGGATTTTTTCTTTTTTTTTTCCGCCAAATGAGATTCGAAATTACAAAGCGAGAGGTCACAGATGGGTTCAGCCTTGTACGTGGCGGGGTTAACGAATGCCTCGCGTGATTCGAACAGTATGATATTGCGTTGCGTAATGATCCGTCGTCTCGCTCTTGACTCGGTAATTAATATAAAATGAAAATCTGTGAGAAACGCGCGACGGGAGCTCTGATTTTCTCTTTCGTCCCTTTTTTTCCACGCTACTTTTAGTGCGTTTAAAATTCTCTCTGATTGTTTGTTTGCTTTTCTTTATTGCAACGTGTAACGAGACTCTGAACGCGAGAATCATCGGCGGTTCTCGTGCGGTCGTTTAACGCTTCTAATCGACCCATCGTTGACTCTCTCGTTGATCGTTCCGCGCGAGTCTCTCCGCGCGGCCCGTTCGATCCCCGCGCCGCGTTTCTCCTTTTTTTTCGCTCTACCGCGCGTGTACCTCATAATTTATGATAATCGCGAATCGATACGACTCTCGGTCCATCCGTTATCGCGATCGTTCAATCTTACTCGTTTTAGCTCGGTTGAAAAACTTTCAAATAATATTACACGCCCCTCTTGCATCGTACTTATTTTTCGACCACCCGAATCACGATGCTCCCTCGCGTACTTTCTCTATCCTCGGAGGGGGGGGGCTCTCATTTTTCTCGCGTCTTTCGCCGCGATTAATCGATTGTAAAAAAAGAAAACAAAAACGGTAATCAGCAGGTACAAGAGAAAAACGTTGGCGACGTTATTTCTCGTCACGCGCGATCTTGAAACGTAAAATCAATCAGTGGCGATCTATACTCGAATTGGCATTTAATAACTCGCCGAGTTTTGCCTGTCGTGCTCTACATATGCTCTATTTTCACACTTTACTCTCTCTCTCTCTTGCTCTCTCTCTCTCTGTGGGGTAACTTTCACCGTGGGGTAATTGGTGCTCGATGAAGCGTATATATGCAGATCCAACGACGAGCGCACGTGGATAATCGATTAATCAAGAGGTATCGAATTAAAATAAATGGCGCAATTTATCATTGAATTTCGTATCTCCGTACGGGCGTAACGATGTATTCGTTCTCGTTATAGCCTGGAAGAATTTTTCTCCTCTTCCTTTCGTTTTACGGAAAATTGCCACCGTCGTCCTTTCACGGGACGCGAGTATAAATCTCCTACACCGCGTTGGAAAATATACACGCGTGGTACGCGCCGGGTTTAACATGTTGTTTTTCGTCAATCTTAAAACAGCGCTCCGCGCAAACTTTCACTGTCAACATTTTCGCTCGCACCCGCGCGTCGTTTCCTCCGATCGTATTGTTTTCTTTGCACCTTTCAGCGATAATCTCGCGTCTCTTCGGTTCCGAAAACGCGCATCGAAATCATCTCTTTTACGAATTAGAGAGACGCCGGTCGTCTCGTCCAAAAATTTGCGGGAATTATTGATTCAGTAGTCACGAGAGAGTCGGGCAAACGCGCGTACGGTCCACGTGTGATATACGTACGGTATATATGAGGATAACGATAAACGCCGTGCGAGAAGAGAAACGGAGAAAACTTTTGCAGATGCGGATGCTGGGCGAGTCGAAGACTCGCGGAGGCTGCATGATTTTTGATCCGTCAATGTTTCACCTTTTTTTCCTCGCTTGATCCATCTCCCTCTGTATCGAGACTGTACACACTGTTTGTTCGCTGGGCCGCGTATCCGACGTTCGATCGAGCCATTTAGCGACGGAACCCACGCTGCTGCTGCGAGTTATCGCAGCGATAAGAGGCGTAGGAGTTTGTAAACAGGGTATTAACCCCATTTCGCCCGGTCGTCTTTCTCTCTCTCTCTCTCTCTGCGTGTCCGTGCCTTCTTCTACGGCGCTGAACAATAAGTGTATTACCTCGCTCGTTGTGCAACCTCGCCATCGCCAATAAGAAATTATAAATAAAAGTAGTACAGTTTGCTGAGCAACGATGACGCATTCGGAGGAATTTTTGTTTTTTGCGGTTCGTTACACAAATTTCCATAGTCATAGCATCAATTTCCGAGCATACGATGATTCATCGAACGAAAATTCGGCGATGCTTCGTTTCCTCCTCGGTCAAATTCGCGGGGGAGAAGAAAGTTCGCGTCTGTGTGTTTATATACTCGCGCGCGCCAGCCAAGATCAAACGCGTGAACGTGCCCCCGCCGTTTGTTGCCGTCCGTGTTCTCGTTTCACCAGCAGTTTAGAGTGTCCCTCCTCCTCCTCCCCCTCCTCCTCCTCCTCCCTCTCGACCGTAGCCTCAACAGCACGCGAGAAATCCATTACAAGACTCTGCATGTAATTACAGCCTTTTATATTACACTCGTTACGTGTACACTCTGTGTCTTTGTTTCCCGGAAAGTGTAATGGACTTGGAAATGAGTGCTATGCAAATTTGCATCGTCGGTCGATCGGTGAATAACAAAAAAGTCACGAAAATATACACATGTCGGAGGGATAAGAAAAAGATGGGCGATCGAAACGATGATTTTGTTTCCCTCGACGTGAAAGTTGAACCTGCGGCGCATGTCCGCGGGTTTGAACGAAAATAAAACGAAATAATAATGAGAATAATACACATAAAGGACGGAGGAATAGATATATCAAACAGGCCGATATTGGAAAGCCACTTTATCACAATTTATCATAATCTCTTTCATTTGCTGGCTCTAATGTTAAAAGGATATATAAATATTTCACGTGCTGAATATACGTATATCGGCGATGAATTACGAGCGGGCCCTGGAGGAGACTCACGCGAAACCTCCATCATTTGTTCAGCCAGACGAGAAACGAGAGAAGAGAGACGGAGAAACGTGTGTATATGGGCGAGACTGCGCGTGTGTCTTGTATACATGCGAGAGAGAGAGAGAGAGAGAGAGAGAGAGAGAGAAGGAAGAATGAAAAATCCGCAGGATATGTATAACGCCCAAGTTTAAGTGGGAATTTACATTCGACGTTGGGTACACATATATTAACACACACGCGGACGTTTGAGCGTGTATTTCGCAGGTGAGAAGAGAGTTCTTATCTGGAAATTGCAATTCGAAAGGCAACTAATGATATACACACGCGTTATAGCTCGAGAGACTCTCGACTTTGTGCATACACGAGTGTATGCGTATGCACCGATATCATCGAGTATATACCAACGTACACCATGGTGTGTAACAGAGTTTACAGCACATTTATTGTACATCAGAAAATGCTCGATACTCTTGTTACGACACTTTATACATGTGTGTTCTCTCTCTCTCGCTCTCTCTGTGTGTGCATTTGTTCGTTTATTAGCCTCTGCGCGGAACTTTACGGGGCTCGACTTTATGTATTTAATTATACGAACGCACGTAAATAAAGGTATGCGCACACGTGCAAACTGTACCATTACTTTTCAGCCGAGTACATATTCTCCTTCTCTCTCTCTCTCTCTCTCTCTCTCTCTCTCTCTCTCTCTCTCTCTCTCTCTCTCTCTCACTCACTTTCGATAATCACCGACTGTAAATTAATAGTTTCGATTCGAGTTACTCGCGATTGTATTTTGCAGCTCGTCAATAAATTTTCTCATTGATAATCGATCGGTCGTAATTCGCGCTGAATTTTAAACTCGACTCTCCGGAAGGAAAGATCCAACCAGCGTATTAATCGTGTATTTAGCGAAAAAACGTTTTTGCCCTTTCAGCACAAACGAATATTTCGTCGAAACTTTTTTCTCCGTCGTCATATTGCTCTCGCGACTGATCTCCCACGTGAGGGATGCTGCGCTCGGAATCTTCATTCGGAGATAGGGACGAAAGAACGTTGTCGAAATTTCCGGACGATCGCATCTTTCCGTCGCGTGTTGTCGCAACAGCAAGCGTCGGCAGCACGTGCTGTTGCGCTCGCTCGCCGGGGAAAGATTATCGCAAAGTTTCGTCGCAGCAGCCGTCTCTCAACTTTCTTCCCTCCGTCCGTCTCTTTTTCTCGTTATCCCTCGCGATAAAAACCTCACTGTTGGCAATTTTTAAAACGGATATCCATTAACGGCTCTGCAGTACTTCCAAGAGGAGAAACGAAGGAGAGAAAGAGAGAGAGAGAGAGGTCTCGCGTGATTGCAACACTTGCATTGAAATAATTATAGACTGTGGGAATAGTTGTTTCTTTTTTTTCTTATATAATTGGAGAGAGGGCTGTATCGAATGGCGGGCGGAGAAAAATTAAAACTCCATCTCCCCCTTCTGCAACCCCTTTGGTTCCTCCAACCGCGGCGTATACATATACAACTCGCTCGATAACAATCTTCGTAAATCGAGAGAGAGAGAGAGAGAGAGAGAGAGAATGAACGGAGAACAAAACGATGATGTAATCATTTTGACCAGCAATTTATACGCTTTCCTCTCTCTCTCTCTCTGCTTCTCTCTCCGTCTCTTCATTCGAGAGAAATAAAAATAACGAACGATAATAAATCCCCGTGTGTCTTTGTACGTGTATATATCGCGTGTACGTGCGTGAAAGATGAATTATTCGCAGAGAAAACCATCGAGGAGCGCACAAGAAAAACTTGTGTATATTCGTATATATTTACAATGTATAGAGAGAATTTTTTACTCGCAAGTGCAATGAAAAAGGATGAGGAGGGGGAGGGGAGGAAAGAGTTTGCGCCCATACACACATCAGGCTATATATTGTTCGCGATAAAATCAACTCGGCCAACGGGTTTATCGATCCAACGCTTTCAAGGATTTCCTCATTACGTGGGACTCGCTCATTCCCTCTCGTGCGCACGTTATACGTACACTCGTGTGTGTGTGTGTGTGTGTGTGTGTGTTTATGTGTGTTTGACACAAATCGATTGTATATTTCACGTTAATTTTTTTTCTTCCTCCTTCGACTCGCGAGCTATGGCAACTCGCGCATAATCACTGAATGACTAACAGCCGCGCGAGCATTAGTAACGAGGGGGAAAGATACTAGAACGACTGTGAGAAAAACAAGAGGTGGACGACGGCTCGCGGACAAGTCGCATGATTTATCATGCCATTTATTTGTTTAACCAGTGCGTTTTACACGGAGGCAAAGAAATGACATTTTTCAAAATAATCGAAAAGTCGAAATTACGAGATAACTTTTGAAAAAAATGTACAATTCATCGGCGCTCGTTTTACCGGTGCACGAATACTTTTTTCCAATTGATTCAAATTTTATTCGAGTCGCGTTTATATCGCGTCCTCGCCGAGCCATTAATCATCCGCCGCGGGAGTTGTTCACGCTTCCGGCATCGGAATGACACGCGTTTCAATGAGTCAACGTGTTTTTTTTTCATTCTTTTTTTTTTTTTTTTTTTTCTTCACTAATCAGACTGCACGATCGTCGACTCGAATTGTAACGCGTGACGTTTTTCAACACGGTTGATAAAATTTCGTTTTGCAAACAAATTGCACTTTTCCCCGATCGAGTATACGAGAGCCGATTAAAAATCACACGATTATACACGCGTTTGTGTATTACACGTGCCGGGAAAAAATCGTATCTTCGTGCGCTGGGACGGCAAAAAAAAAATAAACAACGGAATCCTCGATCGCGCGACGAGATTAATCCGCCGTTAATCTTGACGCTCGATCGTGTACTCGAGGACGAATTTTGTTGGTTTCCGGTTGTTTTTTCTTTTTTTTTTCCATCCTACGAAGCTCACCGATGCAAAACCTTTCGAATCTTAATCTATGGGTTTTGGCACGTACTTTTCTGACAATGACGACGCTATCGCGCTCTCGTATACAGGCAATAGCCTGACACTATTGCGTGTCGTGAATTTCAACGAGTCCCGACGACAACCGAGTATGCGTACAGTCGAGTGTTTAAACGCGCGCGATTGAAAGATCCGAATTTTTCATTCGATTCACGAAGGGGGGAGGGAACAAATTCTCGATTGTAAATTAACCGAGAGATGAATCGAACGCAAAGAAAGAGAGAGATATATCGATATTGCAATATTCGATTGGCATAATTGACGAGACGAGAAAAGCTGCGCGAAGAACAAAAAAAAAACAACGTCTCTCTCGCTATAAAATCGCCCGAACGCGTTTTTTCCTCCACAAAGTGTGCTTCCTTTTGCAGGATTCCCACACTAAATAAGCATCGGCATTATTCATGATCGATCGGAATGACATTTGTACGCGATATTTAGCCCCGTAAATGATTCACGCGACCTCGTGCAAAGTTGAATTCTCGCCGTTTTCTTTTTCTACCCGAATTGCGTCACGAATAAACGACGTGATTGATCGACGGTCGTCTTCCTCGAAGGATAATTATGAATTTTACGACGGCATCTCGGACTGACCGTTTTGCCGTGACAAATGCCATTTTTTTATTTATTTAAACACTATTGTGCTACTTTGAGCTCGAGAAGGAATGCAACGCTGCGTTTTGCGCCGTATTTGACATTGTGTCGTTGAAAAAACGGTGGAAAAGGCCGCAAGTCTGTCGGTAAGGAGCTAACTAGGAGCTGAGGAGAATTTCAAGTTTTACGGTCTTGATTCTCTCTCTCCCCAGAGATATCGAATTCGTATGATTTTATTTGGACTTTAATTCGATGGATCATTCCCTCGTCTCTCTCTCGATCGAACGCCGAAAGAGCGAGACGCTCGCGTTGACGATCTCCATCGGTATCAACGATGCTGTGTCTCGCTGCCTCTCGAATACAGCGGAGGATCGATTAAAAATACACGAGCAGCGCGTTTGCCACTCGCTCGCGCATCATCTTATCTCTCGCTCCATTTCCTCGTCTCTGAGAATAAATATGAAATAAAAACACACACACAAAGTGACGCGCCGAGCGGGCGTTTATTTATTTATAACCCCCCGATGATGAAAGTTGCCCGCGCACGAAACTCGTCATCGCGATAAAACATCGTGCAAATTGATGACTTTTTTCGCTGCGATATACCGCCGCTCGAGATTAAAAACGTAAGGAAAAGAAACGAGTCCGAGGAACAAACGATTGGATATTGCGAAAAAAAAAAAAAAGTGAAAATAAATATTCAATAGAACGAGATCGAAATCTTGGACTCGATCTAATTTGTTGTACGACTGCGCTGGCTTCGATCTGGCGGTACAATATCGCTTGTAAATGAGATGCCGATAAAAGCGATTCGAAATCGTGAAATCGCGAGGTTGTAACACGCGATATGTTGAAATTTCTCGTAATAATTCCCTCGTGCGCTCTCTCTCTCTCTCTCTCTCTCTCTCTTGGTACACTCGTGCTGTGCTGGCTATTACGTGTGTGCTTTACAGTTTAACGTTTCTACCAATGTTTTTATTTCTCGAGTGGAGGCATAGAGAACAAACGAGAGAGAAAGAAAGAGAGAGATGGCATTTTTTCCAATCGTCGCTGGCAACGGAACACGATTTCGCAACGTAAAATCGACGATTGGACGATAAACGTCATCGCGATCCCTTTTTATTTTTCTCGTGTTTTTTTTTTTATCTTTATCCTTATTAAGTTTTCTCACGAGCTATATCGTAATGCAGCCTTGGTTGGCCTCGTTACGCTTTCTATGCTCTAAATACCACCTTTGCGAGAGGGACACACAGAGAGAGAGAGAGGCAACGACAAAGCTCGCTGCGAGAAAATCCCTCGACCGTCGAATCGCAAGATTTTCTACAGCAAACAACGAAAAGTTTCAAATTATGCTAATTAATGTCGCACACAATTGGCTAATAAAGTTATAATTTAAACTCGGCGCGTCGCCGCGGCCGGTAGATTTTCATTCCCACAATTTTCCGCGCTCTCGATTCGTTCGATCCATCAACATGGACCTCATGATGGAAGGAAAACACTCAACTGAAAAGGAGTTGGCCAGACGGCGAAAGTACAAGTTTTCACTTCCGCCATACACATTTATATCCAATTACTTAAATCATTCCAGTCGCGGGAACGACGCAACGACGCTGAATTCACCGGCATGTTTTTC
This sequence comes from Heteropelma amictum, assembly GCA_959613375.1. NCBI lineage: Eukaryota > Metazoa > Arthropoda > Insecta > Hymenoptera > Ichneumonidae > Heteropelma > Heteropelma amictum. The sequence continues at coordinate 15,901,571 of OY390727.1, forward strand.
TCCGTCACACGCGTAACGTTAATTTAATTAATGACCAAAATGCCGGTTTTGCGCGGCATATTTAGCCGCAATTTTGTCGATTTCAACGATCGCCGTTTCTCCTCGTATGGCATATATCATAAATGAGGATCGAAAAAGTCTCCATTATTTTTCTTTTTCGCAAAAAAAAAACAATCTCGTTGAGAATTTGCGTAATTTTCTCCTCTCTCTTCGCCGTGAGAATTTTCTCGATCCCCTTCGTGTTTCCCAACGCGTGCAGCACGCGGCCTCGTTTCGCGTTTAATCATCTCCGCGAAGAATCGTTCGTTAATGATTCGCGCGTGACTCTCGCACCGCCGGCGAATTCCCTTTCGTTTCTTTCGCGGTCAACGCGCCCGATAACGATACGCGTATACGAACAAGGCGTTTATACATTTATTTATGTACACAACGTTGTATCAATTTTCTCGCATTGTGTACCGAGAGTCTGCGGTCAAAACGACAGCCGTCACGCACACGCGGTTCAACGATCCAGCCTTTTCCGCTCTTCCCGTCTTTTTTACACACACACACACACTGTACAACGAACCGTTAACTCTCATCGTCGGCGGGCTATTTATGTATACACACAAACGGGTATATCCCGCGGGGGCTTTATCGCGCATTCGCCGTGTTTGTTAAATCAGCGAAGGTGAAATGAGGCATCTCGAACGGTGTGTACGTCGAAGGTACACACCGCGACCCGTGGTGCTGTGCGAATGCACTTCCGAACGACACTCTCGACGTTTTCAAGGTCTCTGATTTTCTCTCTCTCTCTCTCTCTCTCTCTCTCGTCCTCGAAAAGCCCTCTGTCGGGCTGAGCTTTTATTCCCGTACAGCTGCGTGGTGCTGGCGCTTTCTTCCTCTGTTATACAGCACGAGTGAACCGACACATGCGATCTAACAAGCGCGTCTTTCATCTCATTCCGTGTGCGTCTGTGTGTGTGTCTTATTATTTTCTCGATTATCACTAAATATGTATTTATGCCCTGTAGGTGTGATCTTTGCCCTTAAAACTTTTCCTCCCCCCTTTCTCTCTCTCTCTCTCTCTCTCTCTCTCCCCATCATTGTATTTCTTCCCGTGCTCAAGAGACACCGATGTACGATGACATGTATCTCGCTGGCTGGAAACAGCCGCATTTAGCACGATAATACCGTTCATCAACGTTGCACTTGATCGTGTCGTCGCGCGCCGTCGGAATTCAATTAACTTTACCCTTGCTCCTCGCGTCCCTCTCCCAGAGTTTCTCTTAAATATTCAGAGAGCGACGCGCAACGTTCGCTCGATGCACTTTCCGCGGCCCGGACCGATAATTACTAATTAATGCCCATGTGTATCCACTCAATGTACCACGCAATCAACGACTTGTCGAATCCTCCGTGCGTCGTCTCGTTCGCGAGGCTCTGAAATTTTTTCCAAAATAACAAACTTTCGTCTATTTTCATTCTCACTGTCGATTCTCGAATTATATTCACGAGACGCTGCTCCTCCTCCTCCTCCTCCCTGTATGCCGACTATGAAAACACACTTTAGAGCCCTTTGTCCATGATCCCCACTGACCCGGTGGTAAGAAAGAACGAGGTGAAAAAAGGTCGTTTTTGGCTCTGGAAAATGTGTACCTTGGATGGGATAATTCGGGAGAAAAAGAAAATATCCCCGCTGAGGAGGCTCTTCTCCTTTGTGCGGCAAATCCACTTTCGTTCCTCCCCCCGTTTTCTTTTCTCTTTTCGCCCTCGAGTAAATTCGAAACCCGACGCACTCGGCGCGATTCTCCGCTCGGAATTTACGTCGTTTTCCCTCTCGATTCGAGCCTCGTGCGGGCATTACCTCACCCGGGCAAAGAAATTGCCTCGAGAGAGAATCATCATCGTCGGGACGGAAGAGAATATCAAAATGAATGAACTTTGTGACATTTTTCGCAAATTCGTCAGACTCTGACGAGTCGTGTCGCGCGTAAACGCAGCTGGAGAAACTCGTTAGAGTCTAATTTTCAATCGCGCCGAGGTCGTGTACCGCATTTTTTTTTTCTTCTCCTTCCGTAGCTCGACGAGTAGGGAAAAGTAGGGAAAAGCAATTTAACTTAAATCCAAATTGATCGCGATGTGTAATAATAAAAACGCTCCATTCGCGCGGAATAATATAAAAGCGTGTATTGCTACTCGAGAATGTCGAGGAGAGCCTCGAGTAGCCCGCTATTACATTATTGCCATGAGATTTTGCAATTACCGCGCCACCCCTCGAGACTCGTTGTGTATACACTGCGTACAATCCGCTGGGGTCCGAGTTGACGCGTTCTCGGTCAAGAGCCCGCGCGGTACATGTTATAGAAAATAATATTCAAAAAATTGGGCCGTCTCGAATCGAGATGCACTGCGCGCACATGAGAGACACGCGAGAGGGAAAAAGAGGAAACGTCGTATAGGAGAAAGGCTCGTGCAGCGAAAAACAAGAGGAAAAGAAAAGTCAAATGGTCTCGGCTGTGGCCGAGATAAACTGTGTGTGTGTGTGTGCGTGTGTGTGTGTGTGTGTATATATTTCCATTGGCGACCACCGCGCTGGAACATAATAGAGATAGAGACGGTAATTTGTGCGTAATTGCGGTAATTCACGTGGCTCGCATTCGCTCCGCGTTTCGACCCTTGGGGATGGTAGAGAGAGACGTCGAGAATTATTATATTCGAGCGTAAATGTGCGTGTGATGTACACATTTGCAACCTCGAGTGAAAAAAAAGTCATCGAATTTCTCGACTTTTTATTTTCCAACGAGTATTTCGATGGTCGGATGTTTGGAATTTCAATAAATATCTCGAGAGGAAGAGGCAACTGGGGGGTACATGTATATACGTGGTACTCCGACGTTACGCTAAATAAATTATCGAGTTTGGTTGTTGTACAGAGTTTCGCGATCGAATAAAGAAACTCGTTATTTTCGCAAAACGGATACACACTCACACGGACGCGCGAGCATCGCTAAAATTACAACAGACAAAAAGGAGGAAGAGCGCTGCGATTCATTTCGCTCGTAATATTTCATACCCAGAAAGTACACGTGTGTATGTATACATGTACGTAATACACAAGTGTATATTTAGACGGAAACGAACGAGCCAAGAATTTTCAATTGCAATTTATATGTATATTCCAACCATGTCCAATGCTGGGTATTCCTAGCTCTCTTTTTCTTCATGAAATGGTTATTATTATAATAATTATTATTATTATTGTATACATTGACGATAAATCCGACCAGACCACAGCACTCTGCCTTCTCCCCCGCCCCGATGGAGAGAATACACGCGTACACACGGTGATGGTCGTATACTATATACTATTTGTGTGTGTACGACGACAAGCAAGAGGCATGCTCGCGATCGATGATCGCGCCCACGCTCTCCCTCTCTCGTTCTCCTCATTCATTCGATCGTTTTCTCAAAGTGTATATATAATAGGCCGCGCGCAACGTCGAGAGCAGGCCCCTGAGAAAATAAAGATGGAAGGAGCGAGAGCAATTAGCGCTTAGAATAACGATTATTAGCTCTGGTCTCTCTCTCTCTCTCTCTCTCTCTCTCCATGGTCAAGGCATCGGTTAATTAGCGGTACCGCCTATAATGACCACGTTGCACAAGTACCATTCTATTTTAGTACGTATTATCTTTGCGGTACACACTGCTGCTTGCTGCGCGTATAATACTTTAACGATAATGTACAATGCTCGGCTATTTATTACGGCACACACGTTGTTATTATTTGAATTACCCTTACGACCAAACGAAACATTTCTCGACGAATGAATTTCTCGTCGTGGGACAAATTTTCAGGTTGATGCACTCGCGGAATATTCACAGCTGTTGGCCCAGCTGCCGCGAGCTTTATATCGCGTATTTCGAGAAGATTTTATCGTCGCACTTTATCGTCTTGCGCTGACAAATCCCGAGGGACACTTTTCACTCCACTCCGCCTCGGCGGGCTTCGTTTTCTTCTTTGTTTTTTTCTCAATCACCAATTATCGATTTTGCGCTGCATTTTTCGTTTGTCCTTGACTGTACTTGATCGTTTTTTGCTCTTTCATGCTTGTTACAGAGAAGCGACAATCGAGATTTGTCACTGAGCGTGCCACAGCATCATCAGGCCAACGCGTATCACCATCACGACGGCTACAACATGACTGATCAAGTGAGCGTCTATACACAATCTTTCTTTCTTTCTTCAAATATTTCGTTTTGAATTACAACTGTTTTTTTGCGTTTTTTCACCGAAATTTCGAGTTTTCGCGAAAAAGTCGACGAGTTTTGTAATCAGCGGGAAATTTGCCACGAAATAGGGTGGTGAACTATCGAAAATTCGAAAAAAAAAAATTTCGTCATTTTTGGCCGCTTTTCCAGAATCGTCGAAAAGTCGAAATTTCAAATGGTCGTAACTCCGGTTCTATTTGTGCGACATACATCTTTTGGGGGGGTTTGGAGACGCCCGCGAGTAGACTCGAAAAACGGTGAAAGTTAAATGTCGATAGCTCGATTGCTTCACCCTCAAAAACGACGTTGAAAATTGGCGAAAAAAACGCAAAGGGGTATGTATGGGAAAATTGGCAAAAATCGAAGGTTCAACTTAAAAAATCTGCCAAAAATCGAAAAATCAAGATATCTCGACGAACCAAACGGCATTTCGAAGCCTCAACAATTGCGAAGAGAACAAGCGCAAAGTGGGCTGACCATCTCAAAGGGGAAAAAAATGGCAAACGTTTTGGTGAACCGACTCGAACCGGCGGAAAATGGCGAAAAATTTGTAATCCCAAAAATGATTTTTTATGGCCTATACTGACGTGGTTTTTCCCGCTGATTACGAAACACACCGGTATTTCATCGAAAACCCAATAATTCAACGACAATTTCCAAAAAACCATTATAATCAAAAAGTTACTATTTTTTTTCAATTTTCTCATTCAAATTTCATTTTCTCGCTATCAAGAACCCCTGTTTCGCAATCAGCCGAAAATTTCCGATCCGATAGCCTCTCGAGAAAAGTCCGCTGTTAATCAAACTCATTTTTTTTTTCAATCACATGAGTCCAGAAAGACATAATCCGGTCTGAAATTCCGTTTGCTCTCTGACGCGCGCGTATGTTTCGTTTTTGCTTGAAATTTCGACGGATCAAATGACAAAAAATTGAAGCTCCTCAGCGCAATCGTGCAATCGTGCGTCCGAGCACAAGCACCTAGTGCTCATTTAAATCAAACGCCACTGCTCTTCTTTTTTTCACCCGTCAGCGCAGCGCAAGGGTTAATCGTTCATATAATTGCTTCGGTCTCCGTCAATTTTCGTTTCTCCCCCCTCCCCTCCCCTCTCTCCCCCGCCTTCTCATTTTCGTGGCTCTTTTTCAACCGAGCAGAGCGCGACTCGTTTCCTCTCGTGGAACGAATAACCGGTTCCATTCTTCGCGCTCGAATACAGCAAAGAGCGTGTATTATCTCTGTTCGTCCCTCTACTTTCCGCGTGTATCGCGAGGGGCACGAGGGTGGGCGCGCAAGGTCGAACGAGAGACACACACGCGTAGCGAGAGATGGAAAATCGCTCGAGAACCACCGTGAGCCATTACCAAATGGGCGAGAATAAGACAGACATGGTTTTTGCACGGTTCGCGGTCGGACACCCGCGTCGACTTCCGGTTTTCGCGTCCCCCCCTCCGCCCCGGACCTTAATACGCGTATACCAGCCCGCAGGGTATCCAGCAGCCAAGGATTTGTGAGAAAATTATTATCTCCGTTGAGATGAAATTTTCATTCCATCGATACAGCGTTAATAAACGTAAAGAAATAATAAATCGTATTCGGCCTGCATGAGAGGGAAAATCATTCTCCCGTACATCGAGGAATTAACGATCCATTGCATAATTATTGAATTTCGATTATGGAAATTACTCGGGCGAATTAATTTCGTTGCAATTTTTCACAATTCCCCCAATGGATGTTTAATGGGATTTTGCAAAAACGAAGGCAAAAATAAAGAGGGCCAAATTGGTGCTCTACTCGAACGTCGGTATCGAATGGAAGCCCACATTGGGAGGACGAGATTGGAACGGGCCGCGAGCGTGAGATGAGGCGTGGGGGGGGGGGGGGGGGAGAAACAGCTCATCCCGAAACCGAGCACGGGACGCTTTCAATCGGTCGGTCCAATCTATGAGACTGGTAATTGCCAATCTGTAATAAATAACCTCCAATACCCCCCCCCCCCCCCCAGTGACTATAATTTCATTGTTTTAATGACCGTTCCCCCCCCTCTCTGCGCCGTTTAACCGCAGCATGGACCATTACATAGATTCCACTATTCATATTTTTCAATGTGTTGTTTTTCTCATTTTTAAATAATTTCGTGATCCCCCCCCCCCCCCTATATCGAATTATATACAACATTTTTGTGCCAAATCCAAGAGCCAAATGTAAGAAAAATAATTGCGGATAGTTGCGGAAATTTTTTTTCACACGTTGCGAGTCGATGCTCATTTTATTCTCGTTTCAATTTTTAATTAAACTCGATGACGAGCGCGACGTGGCAGAAAAAAAAGAAACGTTTCCGTACGTACGCCGAGCTGTGCGCGCTTTATTAAAAGTCAGCCGAGATTTTGCATCGATTGTAAACTGTCGAGTCGACGATTGCTTGCTTCATAATACACGTGCATTCTTAGCCAAAAGCGCGATGCACCGCGGTGAGGTACGGGAACGAGAAAAAAAATGTCTCGCAAAATGCAACTTTTTGATTTTCGACAAAACGATAAAGTCGGGAAATAATTGACAAACGTGCTGGCACGAAAAGATTTATTTTTCATCATTGTTTCTGGAGAATTTGCCGCAAATTCTCCGTTTCGGGGTATAAAGCGCGGTTTCGTTGATTCGCGATAAAAGTTTAATTAATAATGGAAAGTTTCGTCATACTTTACGACGGGATATATATTCAGCGAGATTCTCAATTATGCCGTAAGCGCTGTTTGCATTAATCGCGCCGATGAAAATCAGCGAGAGGAACGCGTTTTGCCCGGCTCTACACGCCGACTGAAACACACTCGCGCGCGCGTTGAGCAATAAATTCCGAAAGAAAAGTCTAATTAATTGTCCAATTAAACGTCCTGATTATACGCAAAATGTAATTACCAGCGAATATGCACAATATACACTGCGTTTTCTTATCTTTATCTATTTATCGATAAAGCTGGAAATAAAACAAAATGATAATCGCGGGCTTTTATTCCCTCCGCATATTATAAACCTATTTTCGTAATAGTCTTTTACCTTCGACTTTCGCGCAACATATTTAGATGGTATAAAATTATAAATTCGCTAATAAATCAGCGTTAATGAATTGAAACAACTCGGCTATTTCCTCCCTCTCTCTCTCTCTCCCCTTTGCTCTCCTCGCTTCGGCTCGGCCGTATCGTTTTATTTATTTTTTCATCCCGCCGACAAAATCCTATTAATTTTCTCATCTTTCGAGTTTGCTCTTTCGCCCTCCGCACACTCCGCACACTGCGCGAGCACTTCATTCCGAGGAACGCGAGAATGCGCAAAAGACGGGAGAAAAAAAAAATACGCGGCGGACACGACCGGTCGACGGCTCTCTCTCTCTCATTTTCTCATTATGCAATATACCGTAATTACGACGTACACATACGTAAGAATATTCAGAGCACGCATTGTTTGATCAACGGGAGAAACAACGAGTTGCATAAATTTTTAACGACCGAGGCAAATTGTTCGTTCGCGCTTTTCCCGCGCGTCTCTCGACTCGTTTGTCTCGATGGCATTTGTAAAGAGAAGACTCTATATTTTTCTTCATTGCGAAAGAGGGAAAAACGAAGGGGAAAAAGAAATAATTGCGAGTGACTGTACGTTCAGTGGAATACTCTTTTCCCATTTTCTCTCCCTATTTTTTCCTCTCCATTCGACCGAGCAATTCATCCAAAAGTTTTCATCATAAATACCCAACTTGTGTTCTCTCTCTCTCTCTCTCTCTCTCTCTATCTGCCGTTGTTGGCTCGCAAAAAGAAGAGAAGAAATAAAGAAAGGAAAGAAAGAAGCAGCAGGGGTTTTTTGCTTTGTCGCAAACACAAATATATAGTATAGTATAGCGCGTACGTGTGTCGTTGATATGGAAAATGAAAAGAAAAAGAACAACGACGAAAAAAAGAAAACGGAGAAAGAGGATTGAATGGAACGATTGGACCAAGAATACAATAATCCGTTATCGAACCTTTGGCTGCTGGTACGTTGCCAGCGGGATAAAAGGTCAAAACTCGAGAGGGATGAGATCTCGCGAGGACTCTGAAGAGGATCGAGCGAGGCTACACAAATGCTTTTTTTTTCTCCATCTTCGTGTTTGGCGTAATAAAAAAGACAAAATGGCCCATGGATCATCTCGCCATTGACACAATTTCGATCCTTTTTCTGAACAACGACGAATTACGTTGATTCATCAGTGTTGTCTCGAGATTACTCGATCAAGATTCAACGCGCATAATTGCGAAGGCCATTGGAAATTCGTCATTCACCTCTCTCTCTCTCTCTCTCTCTCTCTCTCTCTCTCTGGAGAAGATCTTTGAATCCCTAAACACTGTCGTAAACAATGTGAGACTGCGATGATTGCGAGAGTTTGCAGAGTGGCTCTCCCTCGTTGTTTGAGCGTCGTGTTTCGCGCGCGAGGGTGGAGGAGAACGAGAGAGAGAGAGAGAGAGAGACGAATATGCAATCGTGAAAAGAGCCCGACTCGAACAGAGTGTCGTCGACTGCTGAATAGTCCCGGGAGGTGGAGGAGAAAGTCAAAAAACGATGAAACGGCGGCGTGAGAGGGTCGCCGAGAATACAAGGGCTGCGCAGAGGGGTAACGCGTAATTCGCGCCAATTCTCGGCGCCCCTTTATCCGGCTACAAAGCTGTGACCCTCTCCGATCATTTTCCTATCGCGTTTCATTTTTCCTTCGAACGTCGCATCCGCGAGAGAGTTTGCGCGAGTCTCGAGCCTTCTCCTGCTTCAATTAAAAACGTAAACCCTCGCGAAATCTCAACGACACCGCGGCCAAACGTTGAAGTATCGGAGAAAGAAAGTCGCATCCGTTTGACCTTGACCCGAGAATACGAGAAGGAAAATATCTCTGGATGGACACGAGCACGGAAATCGACGATCGCATCAAACTCCCTCGGACTGTAATTCTCTTAGATTTTTCATTTGCATTTGCGTGAAATAATCATGATAACATTGACAATCGCGAGAGAGAGAAAAAAAAGAAGCAAAGGAAAAAAGCCTTTCATCCGTCTGTCCAATCTCGGCTCATCCTGGATTTTAAGCGCTGCGAGAGTAGTCGAGGGACTTGTCCGCAACTGCTTGCCCCGAGATGCGAAATTACGAATGGAATAAAAGGAAGAAAAGTCGACGAGGAGGAGGAGGACGATGTCTGGCGAGGTTTTTGAGACGTACGCGCGGTGGCAAAGGGCGAACGGGGGACCCCCGCTGGACGTTCAAGGAGAGGAAGAAAAAACCGCGCGAGGGAGATTGGCGGCTTTTCGGTGGAGATCGCCACCGCTGCGCAGGGGAGAGAGGCACGACGAAGAAGCATCTAAATAATAATATTTCCTCGCTCGAGTCGATCGTGTATGTCGTCGCCGCCGCTGCTGAACGAGCGCAACTTTTAACGAGATGGAGAAACGAGTTTAGTTTTGCGGTTGTACGAAACGATACGCACAGCAAGGCGAGAGAGCGACGTTTTTCTTGCTCGACTTTTATCCAAAACTCTGCTGGCCCTCTGCCGGCTTTGCTGAATTACTCTGTGATATTGTTTAAAGCGTCGGCGACGTTCGCCAAATTCGAGACAACTCGGACGGACGATTCTGGACCACGCGTATATATATAAATAAAATACAAAATCCGTGCGTCATACGACACAAAGGCTCCACGTTTACAGACGTAAGACAAAGCCGGCGAGTAGTGCTGTCTATGCCGCGAGAAACGATTGTAAAAGAGGGCAATCTTTTAACATCAGCAATGTTCTCTCCGACTGCTCCTGAGGGGAGGAGGTGAGTGGATAAAGGCCCTGCCGTTGTAGCTCGCTCGATAAGAGATTTTCTACCCTCTGTATCGTTCTACCGGGATCTTAACGAGGGTCTCGCGTTATAGACTCGTATATAATGATAATACAATTCTCGTTACACGAGGGAGACGCGGAGATTAAAGAGAGAGAGAGAGAGAGAGGAATGGACCAACTTGTATTTGAAAGATTTATACGTGTTTCTCCTCAGACGTTGAAATAACTCTGGGAAATGTCTCGACGATGTTTCACTCTGTTATTCCTGATGTTGGAGAAATTGAGGAGGAAAACGGCGGACAATTAAAGTTCACGCGCGGAATATATCCTCTTTAGCACAGCTGTGATACCCGCCTCTTGTTTGTGCGCGTAATTCGCCCTTCTCAAAACCTTATCTCCCTCGAAGCAACGAACCAGATGTCGTTCGCGTTTCCCCCCCGCGAAAACCCGCGGAGAATTATACACCAGCGGATCTTTCCATCAGCAGCCTCCCTCCTCTTTATATTCCCATTATTTTCTTTTATTAATTTTCTCCGTTGCGCTTATCACTCTTGAACACACACGTGTCTGCAGCAGCCAGCAGCAGCCAGCAGCAGCCAGCGACAGCCAGCGACAGCCGATGTTATTATTGCGAGGAAAATTTAAATCGCGCGTAAATGCCATCTTTCGTTAATGCCGTCTCGATAGAGATTTCCTCGATATATATTGCCGGAATCTGTCGAAGGAAAAAATTCACTCGTCGCGTAATTCACATCGATCGTAAAAAAGTCGCGAGTTTTCGACTTCATCTCTCGAAAACGTTTCGTCGTTTTGCGAAAACCGTCTTATTACGTACACGCACCGTTTGCTTTTTCATCGAAACGCGTATTTGCGCGAAGAATTCCAGCGTCGCGCGTATCAGAGAGTGTTTAACGTCGTTCCGTGCGTGCGTGTGTGTATAAAACGATAAAACGTTCAAAGAGAGATGATTTGTATCGCGAGATTTACGATTCTTCGCGCATGTATATATATATATATATATACATACCCGCACCTATGTGACGTTTATATGACTCGTAGCTATATTGCCTTTGTTGCATAGTAAATCAAAAAAAAAAAAGAAAAAGGAAAAAAAAAGATATATATATACACAAGTATACACGTAAATTATTTCCATTAATCCGTCAGCTCGCGCGAGATCACGAGCGTTTATTTATTATACGAATATCGAGATGGCGAGAGAGAGAGAGAGAGAGAGGGAGGTAAAAAATGTTATTTCACTGCGAAAGATGAGAAACTGCGTTCATTAATTTTGCGTTTAGTCTCTGGCAAAAGGCTGCGGCATTATTATTTGCCCAGTGTGCGTGCGTGCGTGCGTGCGCGCATACAATGTCGAACAATGGAAACACAAATTCCTCGGTGATTATTCATCCATTCAAAGATGGAGACGCGAGAGACGGTACGATTATGATCGAGTCATCGTGAAATTATTTAACGCGACGTCTTCTCTTTCTGCTCTCCTGATTCGTCTCATTTGCGTGGCTGAAAAAAACATGAAAAAATTGGTAGAAAGTTGCAACAATACCTCGTCCGTTCGTCGAGAAAATAACGTCTCTTTCGTCCCGCAATTTTGTTCTCCTGCCAAACGGCACGCATCGACCCTTGCATTTAGCGTTTATATCGACGGTAGACGCGAGTGTACCGCGAGGGGGAATGCGCGATCGATAGTTTATTATATCCATCGGCAATGAGTTTTCCTCAAAGGAAAATTCCTCGTGCTATTAAATGCAATTTGAAAACTTTTATTTGCGCTTCGCTCTCGACCCCCGTTGCATCCCCCCACCGAGACCACTACCACCCTCTAGCTCCATGCACCAACGTTCCGGATCAATGTTGCGCCGAACTCGATAATAAAATTATTTTCTATTCTTCGTTTCTCCTTCCATTCGATGCCGCGAAACTACTCGCGCGTATATATACTCTCTCCTTATTGTCCGTTATTCATCGAGTTTTGAAAACACGCTGGAAACTTTTGCGCCCTCGAGATGTCAATTTTTTCTCCGAAAATCTGGAGAAAATATATTTGTTCGTCACCGAGCGTAAAAGCTCTTTGCTATTTATTGCCTCGTCAACGAGATCCTTATCAATTTGCAAGTCGTAAGTCGGCTCGTTATTTGAGGCTTCGGAAAACATCCGAGGATCAAAGGATTAATCCGTTCATTCGTCGAAAACGTATAATTGCATCTGTGCTGTATAAGCGGATCGGAGAAGTCTCTCGGAATTTCATTTTTTCTCCGGACCAATCTCTCTTCTTCGGGCGGGAGGTTCATTATTTCTATGGGCATCATCACAATGCACCCAATTAAGGCACGGACATGAAGAAAAAGAGCTTTCCTTTGAGATACTCTAATAGTACAAAGATGTAATTCCATTGAATTTGTATCCGCGTACGGAATGAAAGAGAAGCTTGAAATTTATCTCATTAATTTCGAGGGTGCGCTGCTGCGCTCGTATCGGAGCTGCGTGGCGGGCATTTAGCTAATTTTCATATAATTTTATGCAGTTCGGTGCCCCCATACGCGTGTCAGGAATAAAGTACGATTTAATGATGTTTTTTTTACGCAATTGTTTCGCAATTGTCAAATTGACTGAGCAAAAATGACTGAATGTACGTGTTTCATCGCGTTTCAACGATGGACTGATCAATGTGTGAATATAATCGCGGCGCGTATATCACTCCCGAGATTGCGAGAGCCGCGCGATTATTTATTTTCATTCAGATTTAATCAGCGGAAAAAGCAAAAGACAATAATGTTTCGTTTGACGATTGTGACAAATTACACGACGATTGTAACGTTGATTTACGCTAATTGAATGTTACGATTGTCCCCTTACGATGCTTCGTTCGACGAGTAACAACGCACCGGATGGAATAACGAATACGTTATATATAAACACAACGATAACGCTCAAAGAGAACAGCTGTGGAGCGATGACGCAATCGCGCGTTCCGTGCAGATACGAGAATCGCGAGGCTCACGTTTATTATTCTCGGTGTAACAAATTACCGGCATTAATATTCCATTTGTGCGCGCTCTTGATCAATCTTCATTTTTTTCGAATGAGAAAGAAAATAACAGGGGACGGGGTAAATTAATAGCACTATCGAGTCGAGAAGAAGCTGACGTTTACATTCGTGCTTGATTTTATCGTTGCTACTTTTTTTTTTTTTTTCAACTCGTGTCGCAGACGTTTCACACCCCGAGCTTTGGCGATGAGGATTTTGACATTCCGGCGATTCATCCTCATCAACATCAACAGCAGCAGCAGCAGCAGCACCACCAACAGCATCATCAGCAGCAGCAGCAGCAGCACGATCTGCACACTTATCAGTCACAGGTGAGAGTTTTACCAAATTTCGATAATTCGTTTTTCTTTTTCTTCTCTCGTTATTTTCTATATCGTTCGTACACTCTCGGAAATGTCAATCCAGCGCAAAAGACATCGCGAGAGATCTCTCCGTTGAAAGGAGAAGAAAAAGAGAAAAATAAACGATCCCCCGCTCACAATGCATCAAAGTATGCGGAAGTCATTAAATTATTCGATACAACCCACGGATTCGTTCGTGGCCTCGCTCGGAGAGGCGGATCCGTTCGTTGCGATGGATATTAAAGAATTGAAAAGCAACGAGAGGCAGCACGAGTCGTTCTGCGCCGAGAATATCAAAATTGCTTCAAACGTCATTTTTCGCGTTATTTTTCGTGATTTATATTCCGCGAGACATTATAAAAAATCGTGCAGTGAATTTTCACGTTTTTAGCTGAATATACCGTTCGGAGGTGCTCTCGAAAGAGGAATCAAAGTCGGTAATTTTCTCCGCCGTGTTATTCCATTCTTCTCTCTCCTGCTTTTTTTTTTCTTCTCCACCGCGAACGAGTCGAAATGAAAGTTGGCTTTTATTCAAAATCTTTTACAGACATTACGATTCATGACGAAGCAAATATAATGAGAATTCCACTATTCCGTCGAACCTTTACACACAGACACACACACACACACACACGCGTTACTTTTACCACCACAGAGGTCGCTCGAGTCTTATACACCGTGAAAAGTAATAGATGGTCGAGGGAAAATTCATCGCATCTCATTCATTTCGCGGCAACCATCGATCTTGCTCACATCCGCTTTTTTTTCTCATACTCTGTTCCTCCGCGAGCATTTTTCTCCTTCGCGCGTTTCAATCATTATGATTTTCATTTTGTCTCAGCCTCCTTCGGACTGTCTCCTCTACTGCAATATCCTTCGCGTCTCGTCCCTTTCATTTGTTTCTTTTTTTCATCTTTTCTCTCCCGTCAAACGACCATCTCGTCGGATCCGCGCAGAAGACGCGATATTCCGCGATAGATCAATTAGACAGATTAATAGATTAATCGAGGTACATCGTGCTCAGAATTTCTACGAGCACGAATAATTACGCGCGTGTTTCTTTATTTCACCTCGTTTTATAGATGATGCAGAACGCCGGTATGCAACAATCCCCAGATGGATTGAATTTGGATCCGGGTGGATATCAACAACCGCTTTACCTTCAACAAGAACACCCAATGCAGTCGATCAACGTCAGGTTAGTTGTTTTTTCTTTCCTCTCGAAACATTCGTCATAAATTGAACGGCCTCCGGTTTCTCCTTCCGCCTCACGTGTGTCACGCAAATTGGAGCCATTTAACTCTGGGGTGGACATTGTGTGGCGTTAAATTAGCTGAATTAGAATCGTTTGACGAATGTTCGATGTTCGTTCAACGGGGGTTTTTTTTTTCACGCCACTTTTGAATTTCGATCTTTGGCCGAGAGAATATTCAGCGAGATCCGATGGTCCCCGTCACGTCGAGCCTCTCGACAAAAGGTGAAGCGAAATGGGGTGAAAGAGCCTCGGGCTCAATTGGCGCGTTCCACAAGCTCCGTTTCACGAACGACCAAGGGCTAGAGGGACGCTGTAGGGTTCAGAGAGAGAGAGAGAGAGGTGTCGGGTGATGCAGAGTGGGCCGTAAATCCTCCAACGCTGACGCAGCCACGGCCATATCTCAAAAGTTATCCAATTTGTGTTAAAATAGCATTCGGCCGAGTTGCCGAGCCGAAGGTGGAACAACAGAGGCAGGGGGGGGGGGGGCATTCTCTCACTTTTATCTCATTTTATTCCGTCGCTTTTCGACTTATTTACACGCATGGCGCGCGCGTGCACACACTCGAAGGAACCTTTCGGGTCTTTCATCATTTCGACTCTCTAAATCATGACTTTTAATCACGAACAAATGTATGCAAATTGTAGCGGGAATTGGCCGGCTGATTCGTCATTCGGCTCTCGCGAGAGGCTCGCCTCGAAGAGTCTGCCGAGAAAAGAGGGCCAAGATTTGACGCCAAGTTTTTTTTGTTTTTTCAATTACAGTCCGGCATACACGAGCCCCCAAAGCTCGTACTCGTCGATGAGCTCGACCGGTCAGCAGCAACACGGTGGACAACAATTGTTGTTGCTTCAGCAGCACTCGCAGCATCAACAACAGGCTCAGCAACAGCAGCAGCAGGCGGCCGCCCAGCAGCATCAACAGCAGGTTCACATGCAGCAGCAGCAGCAGCAGCAGCAGCATATGCAGTACATGCATTCTCAACAGCAGCAGCAGCAGCAGCAACAACAACAGCAGCAACAACAGCAACAACAACAACAGTTGCACTCGCAACAGCAGCACGTGCAGTACCGAAGTCCGACGGGTGGCAGCCCTACGGCCGTGCAACCAAATGCCATTCCGGAAAATAATAATACGACGACGAGCGAGGACAGCGACGACAGTACTCCCCATTCCGCGATGGTAATGTTTTCATCATTTTTAATAACCTTCGGCCAGGACGAGAGCCGCAACGCGAGCTTGCGAGACACAGCGGAATCAGTGCTCGCAGCACTTCTGATTGAACGAAATCGTTTCAATTACAGAGTCCCGCGTTCGCGGATTACCCACGCAACGCTCCGTATCGCATATCCAACTGTGCGACGCGAGGCGTTATCAAGGTCGCGACCTTACCCGTAATTCATCCCTCCGTTGCGCGTGTTTCGATTCTTCCTACGCGCGTATCAACGTTTTTTCTTTCTCGTCAAACGGAAAATACGTTTGATCGAGAGGATTTTTTCGAAAAAATTCACGTCGTGTCCTCCAGTTGGGAATGTAGAAGCAATGATAGCAGGGACTGTTGGGAGAAAGAATATACGGAATGTAAAAAAAAACTAAGAAGCCAAGAACGATTTTCCCCTTGTACGATAATCTTTGACGAATCCGTTCGACTCTCGGATGTTGCTCGCGGAGGCTGATATTGGCTCACGAGCGTGAAGAAATAATAATATCGTCACGATTCTCGCGAGCATTCTAATTCTGTATCGCAAAGAGTCTGGGTAATTCTAGCGGAAACGAGACAACGATAGATCGAGCAATGTTACAAGACCGGCGAGGAGGAGGAGGAGGGAGAGGGGGGCGCGATCGAATAAGGGGAAAATGAAGGAAAAATAAATCGCGGAGCGAACAGCGCGAGAAGGTGAATGAGCGGGAGAGCCATGTTTCTGTCCTGTTCGTCGAATGATGAATGCACAGCGAGAGATCGAGGTCGAAACGCGTCGAGAACCCTCTCACGTGTTAGAGTCTCCCAGCAAATCGACGGAATCGCGATAGATCGATCAAAAGTTGCCTCTATTGACCATCGTTATCGTGACCTTTTTCTTTTTCTAATCAAGATTTTTTTTCCGCACGAGACGCTCGATTCAACGAAACAATCACCACTTTTGATTACGTTTATTTGGTCGCGCGGTTAAAAAAGTTGTAACGCTCGAGGGGAATTACGAAAGGCTGATGAAATTCGCGTAACGCGAGAAAACAACTCGCCGGATAATTCGATATTCATCCGAGCGTGGCCCGAACGAGAGATAAGATGGTTAATGACGATAATTCCGGTACACTTGGTACACGCGTTACTATACGGATGTTTATTCTTTTTCCAGTTGGCCGGAATAAAACGACCATCACCGGAGCCGGCAGATGCCGTTAACAAAAACCAAAAGAAGCCGAAGGCGCAGAAGAAAAAGAAGAAGAGGGATCCTAACGAGCCGCAAAAGTCAGTACACGATAAATCACGAGATACAACGAAAAAAAATCGTCTCTGTAAATGTTTTCTCTCGCGTACGGGCAATTCAATTTTAAACGGATTTTTAAATAGTCGTTTCACGCTCTATGTAAAATGCATTAATTCGGTTTGAAAGAAGAAGCGGGCGAAAAAACATTCCGGATATTTCATTAGCAACATCATTTTGATAGAAGAGAAATCATGAGAGAGAGGGAGAGAGAGAGAGAGAGAGAGTGAGTGATGAGGAGAAACATTCTATTGTTTCGATTTAATGGAGTTACCGGGGGCGCGAGGTACAATTCTCTCCAAGTTATTACTCTTGTGAATTGGCAATTACCGTTATTGTTGTAAACCCGGTAAATGTAGGACACGGGTCCAGCTGCGGGAACAAGCATTACTATCGTGGAAATAGCTTGTATATATCCACTCGAATTCTCTAAACACGCACACACGCACGCAAATACTCGACGCGTATTGTGTTACATACACGGACGAGATCGTAGACTCTCGAAAACTATTCTCCTCGTGTACAAACTTTGTACGCGAGATCGTTCGTCTGGAATAAATCGCGCACTTCCAAATCGCCGGGACCGAAGAATACATTGCCGTTCGTGCACGTTTTTTCTCTCAGTTTTCGAATCTCGAAATGTTTGCCTCTCAAAAATTTGGTTTCTTTTCGCGCAACGCTGACGAATAATCCAAGAGAGAATAACGAGAGATTTGGACGGAACGACCCGTGTGCGAGTCGATAATATGCGAAACAGTTGAGCTACATTTCGCGTTTATGGTCGTTGAAAGATAACGCCTCGGAGTTGGGTAATTTTCATGGAAAACAGGAGAGGAAAATCATTTCGACGCCGTGGAATAGAAATTAATGGATCGCGCCTCGAAAAACACTTTCGGGACCTTTCGATACAATCGTATTGGTAATCTCATCGTTAATTATTTTTTTTCAAACACACATGGGAATTTAATTACGTCAAAAGTTGCTCGGTCACTCGGCCGTGAGTATAATTCACGTTGTACGAGAGAAATTTAATCGTCGACGCTGAAAGAAAACGGAAAACCACATTTTTCTTTGTGTACGCTAAAGAGAAAAAAAAGAGAGAGAGAGAGACGATGGGACGGGATAAAGAGTCAATGAACGAGATTCGGAGCACCGCGCGAGGTTAACAAACGTCATTCGGTTCGTCGATAAATCCTTTGAAAAGAGCGAAAAGAAGAACGAGAGGAGAAACGTATGAAATACCATCGGCGATAAGGAACACGAAGAAGCCTTTGTCGTTTTTTCCTTTTCTTTGTTTGTTTTTTTTTGCTTTCCTCACGAGGTGAAACTCCACGCGGTAAAAATCGATGAGGGAACCGGAGATATCGGGTTACGCTCGTGCACACGTAGCCCGTTCCGTTTTTCCTTCATATTTTTAGATCGCGAATTGAATTGCGGGGTGAACGAATGATTTCACATTGAATTTCAATTGATGCCTATTTTCAACGCCTCTTTTGATTTTACACAGACCAG
This sequence comes from Heteropelma amictum, assembly GCA_959613375.1. Classification (NCBI taxonomy): domain Eukaryota; kingdom Metazoa; phylum Arthropoda; class Insecta; order Hymenoptera; family Ichneumonidae; genus Heteropelma; species Heteropelma amictum. The sequence continues at coordinate 15,920,310 of OY390727.1, forward strand.
TCTCGGCGTACGCCCTGTTCTTCAGGGACACTCAAGCGGCGATCAAGGGACAAAATCCCAACGCAAGTTTCGGCGAAGTGTCGAAAATCGTTGCATCGATGTGGGACGCCCTTGACACGGAGCACAAAAATGTAAGTAGTGTCATCAAAAAAAAAACACTGTAATAATCGTGATAAAGTATCGAACAAGCTCGAGGCGGTAACGAGCGAGCGACGTTCCGCGAGGCAATTTCCGTAAAACTTTGAATTGTCTATTTTGGGAATATCGATGTGAAAAGATGATAAAAGTAGCGCGCGTTCGCGATGCGAGCAATGAAAAAAAAAAACGCGGCGTAACTTTGGTCGTCAATAATTCGTGATTAGATCTGGGCAAAAAGTAACGAGCGATCGTTATAAATGCTCAAGGAGGACGCGTGTTCCGTAACGTTGAATTATACAATGTCAAAAGTTATTGCAATCGCGCGGTTAACGACGAACCGACCGCTGCTCCTCCATGGACGAAGACTCGTTTCAACGAAACTTTCCTTTCGTGTTATACGCGACGTTACATGTATTTCTCCTTCTAATAATAAACTGCGCGACTCGTGGAAATAAAATGAACTCTTATTGATTCGTCATACCGCTGGAATAAAGTATCAAGACGCGTAATAACTCTCCACATTTTTACGGTTCACTTACGAAAATTAATTGGTTCTATTCTATATATTTATTTTCTCTCTCGCCTCTCCCCTCGCCTCCTCGTCTATTCCATTCTGTTTCTTCAATCGTTTTCCTATCGTTATTCCCATTGGCGGAGCAATCTAGATTTCATATGAATTCTCGTAAATTATCCAAGGGCTGGTTTGCGAGATAGTCGAGAGGCAATAGGGAGTGAGAGAGAGAAAGAGACAGGGGTTGAGTAATTTCCAAGCAGTGTTCTCTGAAACTCAAATTTAACTCTGCTGTATATGTTGAAACTCGGAAAGAGAAAGAGAGAGGAGGGGGGGGGGGGGGGGTGGAGGCAGAGTTGATGCTCGTAACTGTAGATGGAATCTTGATTAAATTCGCCGTTTCAGTTATTTCGAGGGGTGTGCAGAGGGGCGGGGAGAAGGGGTGGAGGGCCGGTGGGATCGGAGCACACGGAAGAGGGAAGTTTGTGTATCAATTTGAGATTCTTGGTTGTTCGCGTTGATATCGTCGTCGTCGTCGTCGTCGTCGTCAAAAGATAAACGAAAGTAGGTGAAAGAAAAACGAAGCGACGTGCGGTTGGCTCGTAAAATGGAAAAATAACAAAAAATACTCCCTGGCTCGCCTGGAATACTCGATAAACGGGATACTTTTTAAATTACCGAAGAACCAAAATGAGCCATTATTTCAAAATGGAAATTCGACTCTTTTGTATCATGAATTACCGATGAATTTGGCATTTTATTTTCTTGTCACGGGATGGGACAACGCTGCAGCTGGGGGGCAAAGCGCGACGGTGTACGTTCGATCCAACTCGTCGGGGAAATTCGATTAATACCGTCATGGGAATTATTGCATTCCGGGCGGTGAATTTATTCGAGAATACACCAACGTATATACGAACGATTCGATAAACGGCTTATTAAATTTGCATTCCACGAGATTGCCGCCAGGCTGTCGAGTGAAAAATAGAAAAAAAATATATATCCCGCTCGGATCTCCCTCGAATTTTGCTAAAAAGATTCGGTCAATTTCTCTTTTAGTTCTTCCATCTGGCGTTGTTGTTTTTTACATCTCTTTTAGATTCATGATGATAAAGACTCGGGGAAAGATAAACCAACGAAATAACGGATAATGTGATGAATGGTCTCGCGTGACGTCAGATTTTTCCTTTTCTTCCAATGGAAATTCGAGCCGCGGAATTTCTGCAATTAAATGTCGTTGCGATATAAAAGCATTGTTTATTATTAAGTAGTCGGAGTCTTTCGCAAGGAGGAGAAAAATCTTCAACACAAGGGCCAAGTTTCTATCGCCGCAAACATCCGGGAATGGTTTTATCAACATTTCATCCTTATCGAACTTGATAATTATCGTCGACGCTTTCCATTTTACGAGGAAAAAAACTAACCGGAATAACTATTCGAGTTTATTCATTTTTTTTATATTAATCTACAAAGATTGCCAGTGGGAGCGAGATAAAACTCTGTGTGTAATCAACGATCAATTTCCGGCCTGTCGAGAAAATATGCCTTGTTCCCGTATATAACAGACATTTGTCAAGATCCGAATGAAGATAAAGAAAAACTCGTCTTTCGTCCGGTTTTACGAGTTTATCTGGAGCTTTCCTTTTCCTCTTTTATCGCTTCTTTTTTTTTTTCTCTTAAAAACGTCGTTCGAACGTACCACGCGAGAGACAGAGAGAGAGAGAGAGAGAGGGAGAGTAATAACTCAAAGAGACGGAGATAAAAAAGGAACGAGATAAAAAATAGAAGAAGAGAGATGAAAAAATGTAGTTACGTATAATGACGAAATTCTTTCTATGAGCCATCATTAAATATATTTGAAACTCCGGTGGAGGGTCTCGTGGTAGCGAACGACGTGACGTATTACATGTTTTATTCAAAGCTCTCGTTACCGCCGGAGCGTTGGTCACATTCTCCGACTTGCCCTCACTTTGATTCCCCTTTTTCTCTTCGTCTTTCCTTTTTCTCTCACCTTCCCCCTCATCCCGATGCAGCTCATACTCATTATTTCACGGCTGTACGCTGCAGCGTGTATCGGATATTGGTGGAGCATTGAATTTTTCAGAAACTCCCTCCAACCAACGAGAGATTCAATCAGCGAGCCGCATTAATTATTCCGATAAAATTCACCTTCTCAATTGGAGGGAATGAAAAATGAGAACCAGGATAATCCGTGTTTAATTTGAAAAGTCATACAATTCTCGTGCTCTTTGCACATTTTAATCCCCGTTAAAGTTAATCGAAGCATTTCCGAATAACTTCATCCTCCGAGAGAGAACTTTTAATGGAAAATGTCAGAAGGATTCAGCTTGAGGTAAAAAAACATCGTGTCGCAAGGATAGCCAGACTTTATTGAGCAAAACTGATTAATCGGTGCAAGTTGAATCTTACGAAACCTTGAGAATTGTGTAACAGCGCGCCATAAATAAACCGTGAAACGAAGAAACTTATTACCATTGCAAAAAGGATCTCATTTTATTTTCATCGTTGCTTTCGCAGTTTTATATTTATGGATTTTTCTTGAGCGCAGAGAGAGAGAGAAAAAGTCCATTGAAAAGAGTTTAATTCCGTAAAAGAAAATGTTTCAGACGTTAGCGAGAAACTGGGACACGGAAAGAAGGGGAAATGAGATATCTCGACGTATCTCAGTTTACGTTGAAAACTTTCAGATTCTCGGAATCTTTGTGATAAAATTGTAAAAGACCCAAGCTAGAAAATTGTACTCTGGCATTCTTCTCCGTAGCGTGTATTATCGGGCTATCGAATCATTCTGAATAAAGCAGCGGAGGAATAGAGCGGAGAGTCATGAAGAAAATATGTCGAAACAGATGATGGAAAAAAAAAAGCCGAGTTGCATTAGGAGAACGTTGAAGTTTTTTCTTTTTTGTTTGACAGAGAGAGATAGAGACGGCTCTGCCAGTGAAATATTAATGATTCACTGCCTGAATAGAGGATTTAATTGCAGGAGAATTCAAGTATTCAGCAACGTTGCCGAGACTCTCTCGGTCTCACTTTTTTTCGTATTATAGGAAAAAAACGAGTGACGACGAAACATGCACACAAGGAATCCTCGACATTATTGTACTCGGGGAGTAAAACGTGGATATACGTATGGAGCTCTTTGGAGTCATACAGCCGAGTAATATGTATGCAGTTCCACTCGAGTTATTTCATCGCAGTCAAGATTTCTCTCTCTCTCTCTCTCTCTCTCGCTCTCGTTCTCTTGTGCTCCGCGCTCTTCTTCTCCACGCTGTCAAATCCCATTCTCCTCGTTTTGTTGCTTCTCCAAACCATTCACTAGTCTCGTCTCCAAGCATCGGTCGTTATTATGATAAATACACACGGGTGTACGCGTCTTCTTGCCAATGCGAGAGAGAATGCGTTCGCTCAAGCATGTGGAGCGAAAAAATACAGGGGACCCGAAGAGAAGAATACATTTTCCATTGAAAAATTCATCCGCAGTAATGTACATGTATGCGCACGTTGAATCGTGCCCGTTGATGATTTTCCTTCAATTAACGTTACGCGTATAATTGCAGGTGTACAAAAAGAAGACGGAAGCGGCTAAGAAGGAATACTTGAAGGCCCTGGCAGCTTACAGGGCATCGGTCGTTAGCAAAGGAACCGTCGAGAGTGACCATCAACCTCCTCCTCCAGCTCCACCCGCGGTGCAACAACAGCAACAAGCTCAGACGCAGCAGCAACAGCAGCAGCAACCGCAGACGGTTCAGTACGGAGCGTACGGGGCGTATCAGGGCAATCCCGGTCCGAGCAATGTTGCCTATCAGGTGTACAGTCCTCAACCTCAGCCGCCCTCGCCGCAACAGCATCAGCAGCATCATCAACATCAGCAGCAGCAACAGCAGCAGCAGCAGCAGCAGCAGCAGCAACAAATGGCCATTAAAAAATCACCTCTTCATCTCGCTGGGATGCAAGGAAACGTTCAACAGCCTCAGCAGCAGGTACACAAAACGAAATTGTAGCCTCCTCTTACAATTACAAGACTCTCACGTTCCGCCAGAGTTTCAATGATTTTTCATTTCTTCATTCGAATCTGAAACGATTCGCCAGACTCGACCGCGACGATTTACGCGTAAATGTGATAAACATGCGCGTCTTGACCCGCGCTAGTAAAAAAAAACGTCCAAACGGGCAACAAGACAATGCATGTCGTTGGTTTTTTCAGGGTATGATGGGCAATCCAATGGCGCCACCACACATGACGCAGCAACAGCACATACAGCAACAAGTCTCTCAGCAGCAATACATGCAGCAGGTCAGTGAACTTGCCCTTCGACCATCTCCAAATGACTGACGACGCGAAAGAGAGGGGGAGAGAGAGAAAACTCATACGAGCATAGAGGGAAAAAACACAAAGTCCGTCTCCCCTTATTCCCTCGTCATGCTGTTGCCCCTCTTTTGCTCTCACTCTCTCTCTCTCTCTCTTTCTCTCATATACACGGCGTATGCTAGAGAGAAAAGAAAAAACACACGTACATACTTGAAACGAAACGGAGAATTCCAGCTCCGCGAGTAGGGGAGAGAACGACCATTAAAAACCATAAGAATGGGTAGGAGAAAAAGAAATAGTTGGCATCGACTTTGAAATTGCGTTAAATTACCGGGCAATTTTAATACTCTACGTCGGGGACATTAGTCAAAATGGCCGCTAATTATTATCTCGTGTCGTAACGCCACGCAACGGGCACTTTGATCGACGTTTGCAGCGGATTCTCTCGTGCATTTGGTTGAAAAGAAGAAAAATGGCAAAAATAACTCTCAAAGGAGGTTAAACGACGAGAAAACAATTCAGAACGCGCGCTTCGTACCCCGTTCTCATTTCATCATTCTTTAGCGTATATAGCTACTAGACATATATCGCCGACTTTAAAACTATTTTTTTTCTAAATACCGTATTGAATAGCCATTCAATAGATTAACACAGTTCGATATATCTCAAACATGACGAATTGAGAGTTGAGAAGGTACGTTATAATATACATGCTCCGCCATGTGTGAGCAGACCGCAAGCGGGCAAAAATGGCCGACACAATCGCTCTTGGCAGTACGAATAAAGTATTCTCAATTATTTGCCTCAAACCCGCCGCGAGTTACTACCACGTGAGTCATTCGAAGTTAACGACGTACGTTTCACGTAAATATTACTCTATTGACTCGTCAATCATTATTTTCGATCACGTCTCTCTTTCTTTTCGTTTCGTAAAACATAACCTCCAATAGTGCCAAGATATGAGTGTATGGTGCGGATTATGCGCTTTTCGCGATGCAAACAACCAGTAGTTTTCAAAACAAATTACCCATTCGAGGATTCGTCGGTAATGTCCGGTTTTTAAGGTGAAATCGTCGTCCAAGCACATAGCACGTAGTCAAAGTCAACGACTCCCAAGCAGAGTCGTTGAAACTTTCATAGGACGATGAAAAACTGACGGTTATTCTCGATGAGTCGTTTGAAACAATGACGATGATTCAAGCGCGCGTTTGAAGAATGAACAATCGATTTTCAGGTACCTCAGCAGCAGGTTCAGGTGCAACAGCAGATAATGCGCATGAGTCCGCCGCACGGAGATTCATTATCCAGCCCGCCACCCGTCAGCGGATCCCAAGGCGGTCTTGGAACTCAGATGCCGCCGTCGAACGCTTGCATCCGTCACGGTTGTCCAAATCCAGCCGTGTCGAACAGCGAATGGGAGGACGAATATTGCAGCAACGAATGCGTGGTTAGCCACTGCAGGTTTGTGTGAGCATTCTTTTCAATTTCCTATACGCCTGATATTACTTCCACGCCCGAGACTCTCGAGAATGATTGTATCGAAAAGAAAAATTCACTCCCTTACGGAAGAAACGCTTGTTCCACCTTCTTTTCCTCTTGTTTCTCTCGATACTATCGTTTTTCGGTGTCGTGGAATTTGCGCTAATTTATTTCTTCGCCTTTTTCCGTAATTTTCTAACGTTGATTTTTGCGTTTTTGCAGAGACGTTTTCAACACTTGGGTATCGTCGAATCAAAATTCCCAACAGAATTTTTCCACCGTCAAGTAAGGCGACGGATTCGAGACGCGGTAATGGGAACGAAATGAAAAAAACAAACGAAAATTTACGACTACTCGAGAGGCCTCGCAACTTGTAAACGGGAGAGTAGTGGTCGAAAGAAAAATGGGATGTGGGGCCTGTTGTTGACCCTTTAAGTAAGATAAACTTTACACGATACATGTACATAAGTTGGCGAAAGAAAAAAAGAGAAAAAGAAACCAAGTGAGAAATTCCGACAATTAGAATTCGGAGGACAATCGCTTATGATAAAGCACGACGCTCGATGAAAAACACTCGAGCGATAAATGAAAGGAGATGAAACGAAAACCAAAAGCGGAGCAAGCGACTTGAAAAAAAAACTTTAATGAATGAATTTTCATCCATTTGCCGATGATGATTGAATCGAGGAGATGAATTACTATTATTTTGTTTTTTCCAAGCGAGAATGATATCATATTTTCTATTTTTGTTTCTCGAGAAAAATTGCAAAAGACGCGAATGTCGAATGCTGGAAAAATACCGTCAAATTCGTCGACGACGAGCTTGCCTCCGTCATCACAAAATTCTCTCCGTTTCCCTCTCTCTCTCTCTCTTCACTTTTTGAATTCTCCTCCGAGATAAAAAAAAAGTCAAAGACTGACGAATAAACGGAATAATGAGATTGTAACATTTACCGATGAATTATTTCAAGCAAAGAGTCGCAAAGAAAATTGTCCGTTGTTGTTTATACTTATTTTTGTATTCGTCTTATCGCGAGCGCCAAATCAGTATCGTTGGTTCGATGAAACTCGAAAAAAGTAGTCCACGTTGCAAGCAAAGTCCCAGGTTGGAATTGAGCAAAATTGCGAATCTGAACGGTGCGTAATTTTGTCACTGTCATTGTGCAAAGAAATAATCGACCGCTGTACATTCGGCTCTGTAGACAGAGAGAGAGAGAGAATAAGCACGAGGGTGTGTGACTGCACGTCGATGACTCATGAAAGTACGGAACCCCAGCAGCGAAGAAAACAATAAGATAGTCAAGGTATTATGCCATGAGGCTGGCTACAGAAATTTTGCAGTTTATATATCGATTTTGTTGTTTCATTATTATTTTTTTTCCAACATCACCGACCCGGAAAATATCTATGAAACGCAATTTTTGTTGATTTTTTTTTATGATTAGTTTACGATTAAGTGATTCGAATGTGGGCTCTGAAAGCAAGATTGCGTAATGTTCATTGTATCTCTTAAATGTAATGGCCCTCGTGAAAACTGAAAGATTGTTTTTTTTTTTTTTACATTTCACAGATTTTTCCATTCCTCACTTTGTTTTTATGAATCGTGTATTTGAAATATATATGATTCTTAGATCGTTCCGTCGGCATATAATTTCTTTTTTTTTATCATCTCGAGACATTCTGTGTTACGACGACTTTGAAGCAAACACATACGTTTGCGTTCGCATGAACTATCCCGGGAAAACTGCTGCTGCGATGAATTGGCACCGATGACAAACACGAAAAAATCCATTTAATGACGTTGTTACAGATATCCATAGTTTTTCCACAATTTCTCGTTCCAACGATTCTTCACTCGATGACATACATCGTCGTTGGTGCGAGAATATTGTCGAACATTTCATGCGAACGCGCAGCCAGTTGAAAAGAAAAATCAATGTTAATCCCTTGTTTTTAATATTCTTATGTAAATACATAAATATATTATTCTACAAGCCTATAGGTTATATGATAATGTATACATAATCAATATTGTATTATATTGATGATGATTTGTGGTATATTACAAATATATAAATATATGTAAGTAAATATATATATGTATAAACATATATATATATTAATACGCATGTAGGTTTAAAAAATATAATGATTAGTATTGATTATTGCGTAATGATAAGACGTCGGTTATCGACGTTCGTCGGACGAGTTCCACTATGCGATAAGGAGGAGCCAGGCGAACGTAACGAGTTATCGCGAGAGGCAAAAACGGTACACGGCAACTTGGTCCCTTTTTTCCTTACTACCCCGCCCCCTCTCCCCCCGCACCCCGGCCCCTCCTACTCGTCGTTGATGTCCCCCTGTCTCGCCTCTTCCTTCCCCGACACGCTGGCGCAAGCATGATTTTACAACATTATTCATAATTGCATAAAATCTGTAATACGAAGAAAAGAAAAGAATGAGAACGAAAAAGCAACACGATAGGAAAACTAGAAATTATCGAGGCATATTATAGTAGTAATAGCACTACGCATCAAATGCTAATATATGATGGTGATTTGCAATGAATTTATGTTCATTATTATTATTATTATTATTGTTTTATGTACAAAGACTTAATTAAACGTTTTCAGTCCCAGCAATCACGAGAATCATCGTTGTGGCATTTTTCATTAATCAAACATCCAGATCCACCGCATGTCCCACGAGGAACGTGCAAATTACCTAGATGCTCGGGAAAAGCAACTTTCCCACGAGATCCAAGATTCTTGGACGATTCGCACCACATTCGTCCATTATTTCGTCTCTCTGTAGGCATCAGGGGGTGTTGCTGCAATTCGCAAATGCAATCGAATTGAAAACTGCGATCTTTTAACACAATTATTATACTTTTTATTTTTAAAATTAATTTAGAAGGTACATTCATATATATTTATAGATATATATATATATATGTCTATGTATACATATATATATATATTTTTTAATATATTTCGTGCTCATGTTTTAGCATATACAATTTGTATTCCCTTATATGTATTCAATATTCAACGTGGCGATTATTATCGCTATATTGAATAGGCGATTATTATAACCAGTACGGCTAAACGTTATATCGGAATGTTTGTAAGTTTCCATGCTTCGAGCTTGAAATCGAGTCATATATCGTATATATATATATATACACACACGCACATACTCGCGCACGCATGTTTGCAAGGGACATCAAGTGGTCATGTGGCTCGAGAACAAAACGTAAAGTAGGCCTTCTACGATTAGGACGAAAATATTTTCTCAACAATTTTTCACAGTCATCATCATCATCATCATCCTTCGACACATTTCCTCCAAAGATAAATTGATGAAAACGTCTCTTTTTCGAATAAGAATCGGACATACATACAACATATGCATTATATATATATATATCTTTTTCTTATGAATCATAAATACTTGAGTAAAATATAAACGTTAATTATTAAAATTACAACATTGCGATTAACCGGCTTCCAACAGAATTTCGCATTACCGTGTTTGTGTTTTACGAGCTTTCGAGTCTTCGACACCGACTCTTTGTTTTACCGGCCGGAACACGACGATTTAAAGTACCTTGTTTACAGATTTTACGTATTTTTCCATCTTAATTCATGTCATACGATTTATACACATATGTAGAAGCTGACGTTGAGCTTTCAATGCGTCAGATTTGTCACTTTTTTCTCGTTGCAAACTTTCGAGAAATTCGTCGAGCAACATATACAACGACATACATTTGAGATTCCCGAGATGGAACAGTTTCCATGTCCAAGATGTAACAGCGATACGTTATAAACAATTTTCTTCCCTCCATCTTTTCAATATACACGCCTCCGACTTTTTTCGCGTTCCAAAATTTATATATAGCATCTCTCTCTCTCTCTCCGTGTTTCAATAATATATTTTATACATCGATATCATTTGTTTTCCTTCCTAATCTTCTCTCATCGTTAAAATGCATGACACAAAAATAAATGCTTCTCTCTTCAAACTACGTACTCGTCGTCGCCGTTCTCGTATACAATCTCGCGCCTCGAGTCCATCCTCGACAAACTTTTTACAAACTATCACAAAAAGAAAAAAAAACGTAACAGCCTTTGTTCGCAGCAAGAGAAAAAAACACCGAGTCATTGGGACGGTGAAGGAAAAACTTGAAAACGACGATGCTCCTTTCGTCGCGGACGTTGCAAAAAAATTGTCATTCGAACGGCTTGACAATTGTTTATCCCACTTTTCGACGATATAGGCTTTTTTTTCAATTTCCAACGAGACAATATTCTTCAATTACACATTTTATCATCGTGTACCGTAATTCCGAGTCCGCTTGATGATCGTTTCATCAATAGTATCCGATAAATGTTCGAAAACATAGACGTGGAAATTTCGGCTGACTGGCGGCGGGGAGAGCACAGAGTTAGAACGTTAAAGCGCGAGTTCATCACAATTAAAGAGCGAATAAAAATCGCCTGTAGCCTGGAGGTTTGCTTCAAGTTTAACAAAGTTCTCGAAAGAATCGTTCTTCTCTACGTTTTTAGTAAGAAAAATGAGGAGACAATTCTCTCTCTCTCTCTCTTTCTCGAGATTATCAATGTAAAATTTCTTCTCCGCGGGATTTACCATCATTTTCCTTCCGACATTGCAGGATTGTGCCATTTCTCACGAAAACACATTTGATCGTCCATACATACGCGCGCTCGGGCGCAATGACGGGCGTTTCGTTAACAAACGCAAGTCGGAAAGTTGGAATAAACGACCACTATCGCGCGGTCGTCGATTCGAGAGTCGTCATGCTCGAACGAATCTTATTCCTTTTCATACACAACCGTCCGGGCTTTGCGCTCTTTTCGTTCATCGAGAGACGACAGAGCCATCGTCGTGTGTTTCTCACGCGTCGCGCGCATACGCAAAACTGACTCGAGTCGGATCGACTCGGATCGAGCCTTCCGGTCGGGGTTCCTCTGTCTTTACGGACAAAGGGGTATTCAGAGACGAGAAAAAACGATTGTCGCACGAACCGTGGTAATTCGCGATGACTTTCACTTGGCTTCGTCCTGCTCCATCGGTTCTTCGGAAACTTCGCGGGAATGTTCGGGTGTCGTTCTGAAAATCACAGAGGCAATCTCCCAATGATGTCGAAAATCGAGACGCGGAAGCATTTGACGATTTTCGGAAAAATTGGCGCTACTCACGAAAGATTGGTGGGTTGTTGCATGGAGAGCGAAGCCATTGCGGAGACCGTTTCTATCGCATCGTGTTCCTCCTGACTCGCCTTTAAAGCGCTCATACCTACCGTATGGGCGGCCAACTTGACGCAGGGCCAATGTGACATCTAAAATCGGCATAAATGAATATTCTATTCTACATCGATAGAAACAAATTGCAATTGATTTCGGTGAGAATTTCGTGTACCTGAATGGCGATAGTTTTCTGAAGAGTGTCTATCGCATTCTGACAGGGAACACGGGTGAGCTCCTCCTCCCTGAGCGGGCTGGGATCGTCGCCGAGGAGAGCTCTGACGCACTCTTGGGCAGAGTCGCAAATGGCGGCGAGATCGTAACCGCCCTCGAGCGCCAGGACGACTTTTCCGTCGGCCAACTCGAGAAGCTGCTGCGTCATGTGCCCGAAACAGGCCGGACTGACTTTGTAGCCACCGAGGGGCGCGGGATGCCCAACGGCAGCGTCAAAGCCAGCGGAAACGAGCACCACGTCCGGATCGAATTCCTTGGCAATCGGCATGACGATCGTCCGAAAGGCAGCCAGGTACTCGGCGTCGCCCATCGGCGGATTCAATCCACCGGTCCATGAGACGTTGACGTTGTAACCGAGTGCCTCGCCGGCACCGCATTCCGTCGAGCCGCCCGTGCCGGGGAAAAAATTGCCATCGTCGTGCCTGTGTATCGAGAGATAGAGAACCCTCGGATCATCGTAAAACATCTGTTGCGTTCCATTCCCATGATGAACGTCCTGCGAGGGCGCGCCAATGAGAGAAAAACAAAGAGAACGGTCAAGACCCGGGGACGCCTCGGATTGAAGTCGTAAGAAGGCTCATTTTCTCCCCGTTTGTTCTTACCCAATCGACTATGAGGATTTTCCTCGTGTCCAGTTTCTGTTGAAGAAGCTTGGCGGCGATGGCGACGGAATTGAAGAAACAAAAGCCCATTGCCTGATTGGTCTCGGCGTGATGACCGGGCGGTCTCACGACCGCGAAACCATTTTTGATATCACCCATCGCAGCTTTGAAAGCGAGATCAACGACGCAACCAACGGCCATTCTAGCCGCCGGTGCCGTGTGAAGCTCGTTCCACGTCGTGTCCGAGTCAACGCCGACGCCGCCGCAGGGCAATCTGACGAAACTCTTGATGGGCAATTGAGAGAGCTTGGACATGTCCAATTTTTGACGATTGAGGGGATTCGTGCCTGAGAAACAGAGGACGGAGATCGTGACGATTCGTTTTGCCCTTTCGAGCCTTCGCTCTTTCTTGCTCGGATGATGGTAAGGTTTGTGTATTTTACCGACCGAACAAGAGAGCGTGAGCCTCGCTGTGACAGCTCTGTATTTCCTCGAGCGTGGCCTTTCGCGATCTGACGCGATCGCATCTCTGCAACAAGCCGGTCTCGGACAGTCTCGCCCATACGCTCTGCAGTCTGCCTCCGTGCTCGGGATGACCTCTGACCGTTTCACCGCAGACGCAGGCGTGCTTCAGCATCAACGGGTCGTACGCGAGTCCCGTGGTGGGACGGTGGGGCGAGCCACGCGCAAACACGTCTCCACCTGTAGCCTGAGGTCCTTGATGACGCAACGTGAATTATTCGTCACTCGTATCGAATTAGCGGAGGGTGGGTGAGTGGGGGGCGGCGGGGCGGCGGGGCGGCGGACAAAAAGGATGGCAACATACCTAAGTGCACGAGGGGACTCGAGAGCGCGCGAGAGAGCGGACGAGCGGACTGCGAGGGTCTACTGGCGACGTAAGCGGCGGATTCGTTGACCTGCAGGGTGTGTCTCATCATCAAATCTCTCTGCTGCTGAAGAAATTGTTCTCGATCTCTCTGCTGTTTCGATATCTCGCTCTCCTCCGGCAATTCCTTTTTCCCCGTCAGATCAATGACCTCGGATTCCTCGCTCTCGGCTGCCTCGTCCAATTGATTCGGCTGACTGCCGCGTGAAACCACCCGAGTCAGCACGGTCTGCCTTATTTGTTGCTTGAGATAATTGTGCGCCTGTTGCTGATCGTGAAGCTGCTTCTCGGCGAGGTACTCCTCGTAGTGGGTCGGCGGTGCCATCATACCACCTTGCAGCATCGGATGACCGAGCGGTAGAGGCGCCGATTGCGTTCTACCTGATTCGGTTTTTTGTTTGGTTTTTTTTTTTTTTTTTTTTTCGAAAAGAAATTTTCCATTGGTTAGAAGATTTTTTGGATTGTCCGATCGTTGATTTGTTGGAAACGCGCGTGAATCGCTACTCAGAAGACACCGCTCCGAAGAGAAAAACATTTCGAGGTGAAGTGAAAAATAGACGAAAAATGACAATCTTTGAACAATGATTTTGCGCGATACTCGTTGACTTTTGTCTTTTATGTTTCCTCTTTTCTTCTTCGGTCTTCTTTGAAGCGCGTGTACACGCGTAACGTTGTATCGAGTAGAAACAAAGAGTGAACATACTACCTAAAGGCCGGTGACCAGCCTTATGCAGTCTTGCGTGTGCTACTTGTGTATCGGTTATCGGTGAACCGTAAATTGTACTATGCCTGCTTCCCTGTTGTTCCAAATTTTGCATTTGCTTATGTATGTAAGCTGGCTCACCCTCGATTACCGTGAGCGATGGGTAAAACGGCAGTGTGCCCGGCAACATTTGTCCCGTCAGCGGCATACCGAGACGAGCTGTGAAGGCCGCGCGAACCTCCGCCTCGGACACCGGAGCGAGTTTCGTGCCACTCTGAAGAGAAAAATTATCGAAATAACGCGTTTTTTCAATTCTTTCTCGTCCGGAGGAAACGAGCCATCGCGATCCACCGTACCGTGGATGAGCTGGATGGCACGTGTGGTATGCCCAATGAAATATTGGGCATGGACGGTGAACTGAACAACGAGAGATCCGAGAGACTTCCCTGCTGACTGCCGCTCGTCAATGCGCCACCGTATGGCGTGTTTTCGCTCTCCTGCAAAACCAATCGAGGGGGAATATGACTTTTCCGAGCCGAGTCGGCATCGAGAATTCAAGAGGAATACGAGGCAATGGAATAAAGTGAATTCCAGCGTAGCCGCGTAGAGACGAAATGTGCGAGGGAGAAGAAAAAATGACGAAAAATTCACCTCTTGGATCGGTGTGTTGCTTCCGGCTGTAGGGCTTGCTTGAGAATTGTTAACGGTGGGCGGCGAGTTGGGACCGGATTCGGGATTACTGCCAGCATCTGCGGGAGTAATTGTGAAAAATGCGCGATTAGAACGAAGAGTCTCGTGTCACGCCCATGAAAATCCATGGAATTAAAAGCCCGACTGTATTTTCTTTTCTTCCAACGATGAGCTACTTATTGACCAACGAATTTGTCATTCATGAATTCATGGGACTCGATTGAACGAAGAAAAACGGAGGAAACTTGTACAGAATCAGCGACGATCGTTGAAGGCTGGGAGAGAAAAAAAGCTAACGCATTGTACAAGCTTCCAAATTCTGGGACTCGTATACGCGTTCGAGTGGTACCGATGTTCGCGAAAAACAAGCTACACGCGTGTTAATTTGTTTGTCGTCATGCGGTTATAGGACACTGGCAAAAATTCAATTCAGCAATCAATTTGTTATTGTGAAATAATAATCATAAAAATGCGCAACTGGAATTGGCGATGGTCGCTTTCGCAAGATTCCTCACAAGTACTCGAATATTCATAATCGCAGAGATTTCATTGTGCCAAACAGAGATCTCTCGAAACGATTTTATTTTCTCGCCAAAAAAATGCACCAAGTTGTTCGTCAAAGACGATAATGCTGGTTTCATTGTATTTTAATATTTTTATTCTTCGTCTTCAATCAGTCTCCAACGAGATGGCGAAAAAATTCCTTAAACGCAGCGGTGAAACGTGACGAAATGATAGATAAGGGATAATTAGTATAGGACGTACTTGCTAATAGTGATTTCCGTTTGAGATGCGACAGTAGTCGATCCTTCCGACGTGCGGTGAGTGGTGAATTTCTCGAAGCCGCCAAATTCCTCTCCATGACGCGCTGCTTCAGCCGGACTTTCAGCAGATTCGGCTCCGAGGCTGGCCAATTTTTTTTTTTTTTTTTTTAGCCAGTGTTAGTCATCATACCAAATAAACGTATACGCGACACAGTCATGAAACTACGACCGTTGAAACACACTTTTCACACACGCGCACACACGCAGCCACAAAATGAAAAATATTTGTATGTATTTGCTCGTTGACGTATGGGAATTTCGTAAAATTTAAATTTCTTCGCTCTCCATGGGAATCTGGAGTCCGGTCAAATTGGTATTTGCAAATACATACAAACATACAATACGAACGAATGAACAAAGAATCAGCGGCAGATGCGCGATCGAACAATTTTGCGTACAATTTTTCGCATTCAAAACTGATCGACAAGGGAGAAAAACAGGACATCTTCGGCCGTATGTTTTTATGTGTACATGTTTTTTTTTCCAAAAATTCCAAGAAATTCAGTTTCATTGATTTTTTCTCCATTCTTTCGAATTCGCATTTTTCCACTCGTCGAGTTGGCGAGGGAAAACATTCAAACGAGCTGAGGACGAGTCATGCTTTAGTAGTAGGCGTATTTCATCTTTCAACGTTCTGCCAACGCAAACTACTGTTACCATCGTTTTTTTCTCGAGTTTATTTACCTGTTTTTCTCAGTGGAAAGTCATCGCCGAATTTCTCCTGCAGCATCTGGGGCATTCGATAGGGATGAGCCGCGTTTCCGGTGCTACCGGATTCCGACTGGGGCTGCAGCCTTTTCGTGACAAACAGCGGTCGGATATGTCATGTTTTTTTTTTACAAGTTTGTTCGAACGGTTATTCGTTCTTTCGTGATTCGCGCGACTCACCAACTTCTGTAACCCGGTGCTCCCGGCGCAACACCATTCGCGGCGACCGCAGCTTCCCTCTGCATCTTTTGCACGAGAAAACTCTGCGACAAGAGGGGAAAACACATGTTTGCAGTAATCGTTCGAGCGATTAAATCGATCAATGTGATGGAAAATGTCGCATGCATACTCGAACTCGTTGCTTGACTTCGGTCGAGGCGTTGGCACTGTGATCCTGCTTGTCCTTTTTCCTCAGTGCCTCCAGCCTCTCCTTTTCCTTTATCTGCTCCTCGAGCTGTTTCTGCTGTTCCCAGACCTTTGTACGATCGATGATAAATATTGAAAAAATGCACGTGTCTTTCTCACAAACGTCGCGTAAAACGATTTTGATTGAAAATTGTCGGTGGATATCGCTGATCGAGAATCATTATAACGACAAAAAACGACTCTTTTTACACAACGTAACGCAAATATCGGCACGTGTTTGGGATTATCCGGGACTCTGTTCGAAACGAATGGGCCATTGTGTTGACACGTACGTGTGAATAAAATGAAAGAAAAAAAAACCGAGTCTCGATAGAGGCTAATTTGCGAAAGAATTTCGAGCGGTTCGTGGCAGTATCAAACATTTTTTTCCTTTTTCCACAGCGGTTGTGCCTTTTATTGCTCCGTTTCGTACAGCTTTTATTGGTCAAAGATTACAGCGATTCACTCGACTCGTGGTTTTAGAGTTGATAAAAAAAGACGGTAATACTCGAGTCGGTAAATTTAATAATAAATCCGGGCGGTAAATCAGGCTGTGTCTCTGATCAAACACGTTTCCGGAGATTCCCATATTTTCTCGACGTCGATTTATTTTCTGTGACGAAAGATAAAAAAAAACGAGAGCAGAAAAGAGTTTGGGAATTATGAAACTACACGCGAGATAATAAAAGCGCTGTTGGTGTTTTGTTGATAACGACAACTCTATCTAAAGCCGTAAAGTTTACTCTCTACGGAATTCTTATCTTCGTTCGAGTGAATGAGTGAATAATATCTCGTGGATATATTCCAAAATAATTTTTAGCCGAAACATCGATAATAATTCGACAAATTGGCGGGTATCTCGCTAAAATACCATATTTGAGGGAATTTTTATCGTTAAGAGACGAATCGTACGAGAGTTCGAAATAATAAAATGCTCGTTTAGTCAAATTTTCCGACGAATTTTGTAACGAGACGACGACGACGACGAAACACCCTCGATCGTCGGTCATTGCACGACGGAGAACGTCGTTGCGGCGCAGCTGGATCGTATATTCCATGTCCGACGATTACGTACTTTTCCACTGGCCGCGGTGTGGAAGGTCGGTCCGGTTCGTAGCGGATAACGGATAATCGAACGTTCACGGACCGTCTATCGTTGGACGTATCGCGGTTATTTTTCCATTTCTTCTTTTGAAAAATTCTAATTCAACCCAACAAGTTCGCATCGACTCTGGATTAATCCATCAATGTTGATTGAATTTATCGAAATATCATTTTTCTCGTTTCTCCCTATCCTTCTATGGAAATGTCGTATTTTTTTCGTGTCAACGCGCGTCTAATTGTACGTCAGTGCGACTGTGTTGCAATATCGAGACTCCGTAACGACGCGTGTACGCGCGTTGCGCGCCTCGTTCGCACAATCGGCATTGCAAATGAGCTTCTCGGCCAATTTCAACCAAGATTTCCACCCTCGATCGCGATTCTCGCATTCCGAGGCTCGCCTCGGTGGGCCATTTAATTTGACCGAGAAAGACGGAAAAAGAGCGAGTGCCGCGAATCTTCAATTCATAGTTCCGATCACCGGTGAAACCAACTGAATCGAATTCCGACAGAGAGGTATAAAAAAAAATATTTCTCGAAAATTCGATAAATCCTCAAACGAAGAATTCGTATCTCACGAGGCAAAAAGTAGTTTTGCTCTAGTTTATTCATCGACATTGTGACTAATCTTGTTCAAAGAGCGTATTCTTGGAATTATTTGCTATCAAATATATATCTTTTGGAGTGTGTACATAAACTCGTCCATGAACACCATATGGAGCTCGAATAATTATCGCTCTTCTCGTATTATTTTACACACGTTTCTCTCTCCACGAGCCGAATACAGAGTACAGCGGTAAAACCTCGAATGAAACTCAAATTTTCGCATCGTCCGGAATTTATCATGTGAATCATGTTGGTTCGTCATTAATGCATACTCGATCAACGATCAATGATTCGGTGAAAGAAGAAAACTGACCTTGAGCTGATGCATCTGTTGCTCGTGCATTTCGGCGAGCTGTCTCTCCTGGGCGTGAAATTGCTGACGAAGAATTTGCTGTTGAAGCTGGTGATGCTGCTGTAGCTGGAACAAAACCCAGATACCTCAAGGGTAATGTTCTACCTTTTTGGGAACATTCGGGAGCATTATTCTCTCTTACTGCCTATATCTTTGTTTAATTTCGATTGTCCGTATTTTTTATTTTCCCCTCTCTGCTCCGACGCTCGGAGCGTCGCAGCAGGGCGAGTGACGAGTGGCGAGTCGCGAGAATATACCTCGATGAGGAGCTGCGAGACACGAGAGTCTGGCGGAAGTTAGTGGGCGCGGAGCGAGTGCCGTGCACTGAGGCTTTGTTCGTTCGCGTATGATACATACGGCGGAGAAACGTGTATACGTGAGGCCCGTCGATGAGTGGCTTGCTTCGACAATTGGATACGTCCGTACCGGAATTGCCGTACACGAAATACTACGCGGCGCGGAGGCGCGATACACGTATACGTGACTTGTCAATGAAAAACAAAATCGCCCAAGGAGCACTCGGCCCGCGACGAGAGAATTTCAGCGAGGTACGATGAGGCTCGATAAGAATATTTTTATTCCCACCAATAACCAAGCGGAAAATTCCGACTTTATTCGGCTGATACCGAATGGAGGAGATTCGAGCATTTAACGCGCATTATTCAATTCAACTATAAAAGAAAAAGGGCTATTGTGGTGGCTACGCAACGGAGGCGCTGTGTAGTCCACACACGAGCTTTCATTGGCGGGCGGAAGAAATTTCTGTTCAACACCTCGTATATATTTTCTATTGGACGGGAGAAAAAGTTGAAATACTCGTCGAATTTCGCGTTGAATCGATGAGTTTTTGATGAAACGGCATTTCCACGCTTTTTCCAGTTTCTACGTCTACACTGTAGACTGAACATTGGTGCGTGATCGGAAAGCAAAAACGGAGTTTTGACACGAAATTTGAACGAACAAAACGATATCAACTTCCGGAGCCCATAAACTTTTTATTAGAAAGATACACCGCGTACATCGAGGATGCGAAACGCGAGTGACGCGGAGCATCCCGTACGCGTACGAGTCAATATGGAGATAACGTATTTTCGTGTCACGCGATAAAAACCAAGAGAGGCAAAAGGAGGGAGAGAGAGAGAGAAAGACAGAGTGACGAGCATCAATTGTTTTTCCTTCCTCACTGGACGTTCGTGCCGGCATCGACTTTTTTTCACGATGGCTCTATTTTCCCGCAGACTCGCCGCAAGAAAAATCCTATCCGTGCAAGACTCGCACGCGTAAAAAGTACTGGAATTATTCGTCAAAAATTGAAGGATTGATTTGCAACAAAGATGAATTTTCATGTTTGAAAATGGTATTTATCGAAAAAGTACTCGATATACGACGCGAGGGAGCAAATGTAGGTAAAACTTGTTTCATCGTTTGACAGAGGTGGCTTCGTGAATAATTAATCGATCGATTGTACGGAACGAAGCTGCTCGGCCGGTGTGTGGTTCAAAGTTTCGGTAGAACGTATACGCGATGCTCATCGCGTTGCGAGGAGGATTTAAGACAGTGGCAGCCTTGAACTTGCCGTAAGGAAATTCGATGATTTTGCAGCGGAAGCTTCTCTGTGTGTGTGTGTGTGAGTGTGTGAGTGTGTGTGTGTGAGTGTGCGAGTGTGTGTGTGTGTGCCACACGTGGCACGGATCGAAGACTGGAAATTTACAAAAGAGAGGACGGGACTAGGGGGGAAAAGAGAATTCCTCGCGATAATTGGGCCAACTTTGTAACGAAAAACTCGTAATCTCCGGCGTGTTATAAAAAGCGATTGTCGAAATTCATTTCATCGAAATGACGCGTCGATAACCAACGACAGGTATTTTGAAGGAAAAAACTGAACGTGCTCGCATTCCTCGAGAAAATTCAAAGAATCATCGAGGAGCAATGAAAAAATTCATCAAGTCCAAGGATCACGGCGACTCGGGCAAAAAGGTGCTCGCACGTATCGCGCAAGCCTCGTGTTTAACACACGAGCGTTTCTATAAATAGCCGACCCACATTATTCGAATATACACACTCGTTTCTTATCAAAACGTCGTCGCCTGCTGCTCCTCCTCTCGAATTTCGATCGATGATCGCGGCATTTACTCCGGCATTTACTCCGGCATTTACTCCGGCAATCGCATTAATCGTATTTACGCGCATACACGCGTCAAATGTATTTGCATGAATTTAAAGAGTCGCATGTAGAGTATATTTTTACATTACCTCGAGTATTTTTTGTTGGAAAGCTCGTCCATGAAGGCCCGATGGGTCAGTGGCAGCAGCGTGATAAGCACCGGAAGTGAGAGTAGCTGTAGCTCCTCCACCACCACCACCGCCACCGCCGCCACCTCCACCGCCACCACCGCCGCCTCCTCCTCCTCCTCCTCCACCGCCTCCTCCGCCACCGCCGCCGCCTACCACGCCGGCAGGTCCGAGATCTCGTGGCCTCGACATTGGCGAGCCCGGTGTGTCTCTGGCCATGTCTACACACATTAGACACATGTCCGATAAATTCGATGAGGATATTAAGAGCGGTTCGCGAATGGCCCTCACGCCGTTGACTCTCTTCGAGCAATAAGGGCTGAAGGCACTCGCTTGTTCCATCGACACTTTCATTTCGCTTTCTCCTCTATTTGCATACACACACACCGACACACACACAATCTTTGTTTTTATCTCGCGCGATTTTTATTTTTACATCCACGGTTCACAAATTGAGGAGACAATAGGTGGGGGAAACGTCGAGCACTCGTCGCGCGTCTCGCAAAGTTTCTATCGAATGGTTTACTCTCGCCTCGTCAGTCTTTACGAGGCTTCGAGGTTGACAATTTTCAGGGAGAGAGACTAAAACGTGTTTACTCCTCTTTGGGAATTCACACTTCTGACCCTTCTCTCCCTCTCTTTCTCTCTCTCTCTCTCTCTGACGTCGAAATTCGACGTTTCAGGTTGTTTTTTCTCTCCCGCAGAGATAAAAACCACGCGAGACACGGATGATGATTAAACGGTGACGCGCGCGAGAGATTGGTTTTTTTCTCGACGCGATTTGACGCGCAAACAAAAACACGACGACGGCGTTGAGAAAACACTCTCGATCTCTCGGTGTTTTTTGAAATCCGCTCGTCTCTGCTCTTTGTTTTACGCGGCGCGAACAACGCGGTGTACGGTTATCGCGTGTATTTTCCGCGTCGTTGGGAGGAAAAAACGAGAGGAGAAAAAAAACACTCGCGGCGAGAGAGTCGCGGAGAGCTCTGCGGTTTCGGCGTTGCGTGAAAATGTTGTTCCACCGGAGGAGATTGTTTTGCGCAGCAAACGATGATGAATATTCAAAACCACTATCCGAGGACGATAAACCACGAGAGAATTTTTATTCATCATCTCGTAACCTTCGTTGAATTTTACCAGCGACGCACCTCGGTGATTCGACGATGACGATTATCCCCCTCCAATGTCTATTCGGTTTTTTCAAACTTTGTTCAACATTTTTCTCCACACGTTTTTCCTTTTCTTTTCCCCAACGATTGCACGAACTTGCCTCTCACTTTTCCCTCCTAAATACTCAACTTTTGTAAAACTCTCTGCGCGTTGAATCAGCCGAATGGCAATTGCGCGATGCATCGCCGAGACGCGGCGCGTAAATTTCAGGGAATAACGACGTTCGCGCGGCGAGAGCGCGGAATTGATACTGCGCGCAGCAAAAGCCACAGGCGAGATACGCTTCTCGGCCAGCTGATAATTCTTTGTAAATGATTCCTGGAAGACTACTGGCTGGTGTAACGCGAACTAAACGGATAGAGAGAGGGACGACGTCTCGCGTATCAAATTTATCGTCCAATGCTGGATGAGAGAAGCGGAGAACCGACGAGCAGCGCGCCGAGTGCGTCAGAGACGCTACACCGCGAAGCTCTACGAGCTATAAACGCGAGCGGCGACAAGATGGGAGGGGGGGGGGAGACGGAGAGCTCGGCGTTAAATCATTATGGAGGAGTTACCGCGGCAAATGCATATTCGATCGAGTGAAGGGGAGGGGGGAGGGCGAGGGGGAGAGATTAGTTACGCAAGCAAACGACGACGATGTTCTTTGTACTTATTTTTACTCCCAATTGGAGTATTTTTCTTTGAAAATTTATTTCAAATCGACCTTCGACGCGCGCGTCCAATTTTTCGTTCTCCCTTTCGCGTATAACCGTGCCATCGGCTCGGCAAATTCCCTCCGCGTCAGCATCTCGGCGAGACGAGCGAATCTCTTTATTTTCGGAGGAAATTTTTTTTTTTTTTTTGATTTATCGTTTGAGAAAAAAAAACGCGCGTCCGCGCATTTATTCCCGCGGAATAATCAACGGCGATACACGATCCTCCGAGTGTTTACGAGCGCGTCAGTGCGTTGATCGCACCTTCGAGAGAAAAGCTCCCGGCGTGTATATGAATTTCGTTTCAGCAGCAGGGGCGAGTCGATACTCGATTTTTTGTTTTTTTCATCCACGATCAGACGCGAACGAAATATGAAAAATCCTCGGTCGAAAGATCCACGCTGACACGGATGATTCTTATCCGAAAGATTGATCAATGTGACGAAACACTAGGAATTTTATTTCTCTTATCTCGAGCGGTGGAGATTCACAGATTTTTTATCGTCGTTACAACACGAGACGAGATGAGCCGCGATAGCGTGATTTTTATTTTCGGACGAACGAGTGTTCGCTCCTCGGTTCGTTGTAGTATACTCCACTCGAGAGAGGATATGACGTTGAATGTCCGGGGAGGGAATTTGTCGGGTTTTTGAAAACGACGAGAGCCGACGGTCCACTCGGGTATTTACATGTACGCAAATACGCAAATACACACACGTGTCGAGGCGGTAACGTGATGAGTTTGCGTTCTTTTATCTCGCCAGGTTTATTTTTAATCCATTCAGATAGAGTTATCGCTTTTTACGGCTCTATATACACGTTCCCGGAGTATTCGCGGAGTATATGCGCAATAAAAACGAGTCATTAGCGGCTCTTTACGAGCTTTCGCAAAAAAACATTACCGACACGCGGCGGACAGTCGTACACGCGAGCATTACGTGTACAAATATGTCATCGGTGCGCCGACGTGTTTCCTTCTGAAATGACGCGAAAAGCAATATTGTTCGCGCGTCCTCGTTAACGCGAACGGTCCGAAAATAGAGAAGACTTTCGAAAAATCGTTGATTACACGCGCGTTCGTGCTTAGCCGGAGGAAGCATGAAGCAGTTTGAAACGTGATTTTTTCGATAGTACTACGCGCGCATTCGACTCACCCTTTTGAGGAAGATGGGTAAACGCAGACGTGATTTCGACGTTCCTGTAGCCCACGTCTTCTGGAACAGATGGGTGATTTTTTCATCATTATCGTATGATGGTCGATAAATTTGTATTTTCGTATTACTTATCCTATTTTCAATTCAAGCGCGCTTATTCTATCCGCGCCTCGCTCTCGACGTCGTCCGAGCTCCTTTTTTCCTCTTCCTCTCCCTCTCTCTCTCTCTCTCTCGCACTTTTGAGCAAAGTCATCTGGCCTCTATTTTAAGACGAAGGTCGACGTAGTTAAAAAATACGTATCGGTACATTCATCGTGGTTGCGACCTTGGCGCGAGCTACATCCGCGCGCTCTCAATCTCATCGGAGATGCCGCGTGTGTTTCTTTTCTTTTTACATCACATTACCTCCCTCCCACTCGTTTGTACATTAACACTCGGCCGTCGCTCCAAATTTCGAAGTAAATGTCGCTTCGTTGTAAATCGTGTTCTCTCGCGCGAGCGTGGTGCGCGGGAAACGATACAATTTCGAATTTGTTTGAAAGGAGGAATGCGCCGAGTATAGTACACGGAGAGAGAGAGAGAAGCTGGAGGAAAATCAACGAGTGCATATACATTTGGCGTCTGACCAGTTTGTCCGGTGGCTCTTGATGTCCGTGCCACTTGAGCAAAAGAGTTTCGTGAGTTCTAAAAGTCGAAAGAAGCAGCAGCAGCAGCAGCAGCAGCAGCAGCAGGCTGGAGGAAAAGAAGAGTGGCAATAACAGCGAGCATCGCCGACTCGCTCGATCCCTCGATAGAATCATGCCTCTAAAAATAGAGCTCGTGTCGCGGCAACAAAGCAGCGCGTATACACGTTGAAAAACTCGGCGATAACCGGCGTGCTGAAAACGAGTTATTCAGCCGTATCAATAGCGCGCGTTATTTTTCATCGATTTTTCAGCCAGTCCAGCATCCGTTATCGGTTTACCGCGCAACGGCATCGATTGGAGAGCAGCTATGAAAAGTCGTGGAGGCGGTCGCGGAGGAAAATGAGAAAAGAAAAAAGCTCGAGCGCTGGAATAAAGGATGCGAGAGAGGATCTTTGGGCGGCGCACCCGCACGTGGTATGAGAACATTTGCACCGGGGGGCAGAGCAGCAGGGGGAGGTAGGGATGAGAGAAACGCAAAGGAGCAAGAGCAAGGTGGTAGAGAGAGAGAGAGAGAAAAGGAGGGAGAAAAAGGAGGAGTGCGGTGGCTATCGAGGCGAGTATAGGTGAGTGAGTAGAGCGCGGAGGTCAGTGCACGCTACATTCCTTCGAGTCAAGTCCAAGGCTACGCGCGCGCCGGGCTCTCTGGCGAGAATCGCCCAAAGGAAAAGACCGGGCGGAGGAGATGAAGAAGCAAAGAGAGAGAGAGAGAGAGAGAGAGAGAGGAGCGAGTGGGGAAAAAAAAAGAAGAATCGAAGCGGGTCCCGCCGTTGGTCCTCTTTCCCTCGGGGGTCTTCCTCCCTCCCAGCCCCTTGCGATTCGCTCCGACGACTAGACTCGCCCAGACTCGCCGCCGATTTCGTTCCCCGACTTTCCTTCTCCCTTCGTCTCTGCCGCGCTCTCGCCATCGTGCGTGGCATCGAGCATTGAATTCCGCGGTGCACAGACCATGGCACAGACGCGACAACACACGCGCAGCGTCGCCTCCGGTTCATTACGGAGCTCGACGCACAGCGGGAGGATGAGAGACGGATCGTCACAGATTGCATCTCCATTCTTTTTTTTTTGCATTTCTCTCCTTGTTGACACAACGAGGTACGACATATTTTGCTGTTTTTTATACACGTGTATTATTACATCCTCCTTTCATTGTATCTCCGAAGGTGCTTTGGGGGGGAAAAATGACGAAAAAAAAAATAGACAGAGAAGAAGAGCGTTTCGATTACAGCGGAACGGTGGTTTCTTCTCTCGGCATCGTAAAAACGCCGGTTAACGCCGGCGATACGCCGCAGAGCGGGCTGAAAGATAAAAGAAATTCCAAAGCTCGAGCCAGCGCGACACGGACGAGGATCGCACGAGCACGCCGTGTGTACGTGTGTGTGAAAAAAACGTGGGAGGATACGATGAGCAAAATTGCCACGTGGGGCAACGGGCTTTCCTGGAAGCTCGCGTTGTATACGCGAGATGTGGCGAGATGTGGCGAGATGGACCTCGCCGTCATTCCTCTCGCGATCGTACACCACCGCGAGAGGTCTCTGTTTATTTATTTATTTACGCGCAAACGGGGCAGAGCAGAGTGTTGATCGACTCTTTGAGAAATGACAAAAACAAAGTCATGGAAAGGGAGAATAATCATTTGGCGAATCGCGGCGTAAAAGGCAAATGACCTTGGGCGTCACATCGACGTTTCGGTGTTGAAATCGTTGTTGAACAATAGAGATTGTACATGACGAATCCCAAGTTTCTATAATTACGCGCGCACACACACCGCGAAGCTCCCTCAGACTCGAAAGAAGAATCACAGCGCGCAATTTAAAGCCATCGTTTTCACGTCCATCTCTCCGTTATAATACCCGGATCTCGAACATACATGTATATATTTGTATCTCTGTTTCTCGCCGCGCGTTCGCGTGTACCGCTCCGAGCGTCTCCTCCATATACGCAAATCTTTCCGAGGCTGTGTAACGACTAATAACAATAGAGCGGCGACTACAGAGACTGCGGAGCAAGCAGCAGCAGCAGCAGGTTAATTTTGAACGAGCGAGGTAGTCGTCCATCGGCGTAGTAGAGAGAGAGAGAGAGAGAGAGAGATTCAAAAACACCGCGAGACCAAAAATTTCGCGTTTTCGCGAAAAACTCGACGAGTTTTGTAATCAGCGCAAAATATCCGATCGAATAGACGCTTGAAATATTGAAAATTGAAAAAAAAAATATTGACCCATTTTTTGTCATTCTTACAGAATCGTCGAAAAGTCGAAATTTCAAATGGTCGTAACTCTCGTTCTAATCGAGGTAGAGAGGTTTCTTGGGGGGGTTTGGAGACGCCCGCGAGTAGACTTGAAAAACGGTGCAAGTTAAATGTCGATAGCTCGATTCCTTCACCCTCAAAATCGATGTTGAAAATCGGTGAAAAAACCGCAAAGGGGTATGTATGGGAAAATTGGCGAAAATCGATGGTCCAACTTGAAAAATCTGCCAAAAATCGAAAAGTCGAGATATCTCGACGAACCAAACGGCATTTTGAAGCCTCAACAATTGCGAAGAGAATAAGCACCAGTTGGAGCGTATACCTCAAAGGAGAAAAAAATGGCAATCATTTTAGTTAATCAACTCGCTCTAGCCAAAAATGACGAAAAATTTTTGACCTCAAAAATAACTTTCAATGGTCCATGTCGATGTATTTTTTCCCGCTGATTACGAATCACACCTTTATTTCATCGAAAACCCAATATTTCGGTTCGAAAATGCAATAAAACGAATTTCCGAAAAAAAAAAAAAAAATGTGGCAAATTTCCGTTTGCTTTCCGATGCGCGGGTATAAACCGAGGGAGCTTCGCAGCGAGTTCGAAAATTCACTCTGGGAGATAAACATTTATTATTCGCGTTTATTTCCAAGTATCGAAGAATTTTCCTATCCGTGTATTTCCATTTTCGTAACGCCGACTGGATGCTACTGAATAATTGCTCGGGCAAAGTGCACGCGAGAGAAACGGTATTATGTACGACGAGGAACAGCGGCGAGAGTTATTATCGAGTCAAAACGTGTGAAGCGTACAGATGATAACTCGATAGAAATTTCAATCGAGTTTCCGCGAGAGCGCCGTGAATTCGCGCGTATCCGCGTATCATACGGTATACGCGCGTTCATCGATGCATACGACGAGCGATGCGTATACGGGGCGTTTCGCTCAGAGCGATAAACTCGATGAACTCGAGTCGACATCTCGAAACTTTGCGGGACTTTGCGTACAATATTCCGTGTAAAAACTGGCCGTCTATAAACATCCGTGCGCGCATATGGAAACTACAAGTGCTTATTGGTGCTTATACGTGGATAATTGCATATATAGATCGATGTATACGGAATGTATACACTCGCAAGAGAGGTATAGGTATAGGGAGAGAGGATTGGATAAGCGACAGCGAAATTTCTCCCGCGCGCGATTCGTTGCCGCAAATTCAATAATTCACTCTCGAGTATGATAGAGACGGAGGGGGGGGGGATGGGGCGACGTGGTTCTCATCGCGGATTGGCGGTTATTCTCGGATTGTTATCCCGTGGATGAGAGTTTGTCGGTACAAATTCGCAGGTTGGAAAGAATCGACGAGACGGAGGGAAGATTCGCTCGCGGAGGATGCTGCGCTGTGGTCCAGCGGCATTATACAGCCGCGGTCGCGAATGATTAATCTATATACGTACTTTGATACTAAATCATTCGGTGAATTTAAAGCGGATACAGGAATATACCAGCAGGAGCAGGTGCTCCGGTAATGTACGTTTATTCGATTGCATAATTATCGGATGACACACGTCGGGAAAAAGACGAAGAGGGAAATTTGCGAGTCATTAATAAATCGCGCGGAATACACTCGATATACGAGCGCAAATAGATCTCATCCTTTCTGCCTCTGGCGCGCGGAATTCAATAGGAAACTCGGTGATGTAATAATAATCGTCTCTATATCGGTTCGGAATCGGCGCACGAAAATTGCCATAAAATCCAGGAGCAAACGCGAGATTGACGCGAAATTTCGCTCGAAACTATATATAGTATACAGGTACGCTTCGTCGTTTGACATGGAAATGTTGTATCATCGAGAGCGTCCTCGCGCGTATCATTGAGCGTTCAAGGGGGAAGAAAAAATGAATCTTCATTGAGCGCGTTTGACAAAGGACGCGCGACTGACTCTCTGACGCGGTATGCGGATACTTTCCGTGTGACGCTGGACTCGTCGTCGAGGGGGATATCGCACTGGCGAAATGTACAACGCGCGTGTTAAAAGCTACGACGGATCGAGAAGATTGAGAGGGACGTGGGCGAGCGACGGAAACCAGAGCATTCTGGCCAAGGAGAGACGCGCGGGGCGGGCTGCTGCTCGAGACTTCTCTCGCGTTGGATATTCGCGGAGCGCGTTTCTCGCATCCGTATCTCGCATCCGTATCTCGCTCTTTGAGAGTACGAGAAACGGACAGACGGAGGGAAAATTGAGTTACGCTAAGCCGGTGAGAGTGACTCGGCGCGGCGCAAATGTAATCACGCGTGCTCCTCGAGACGAGAGTTTCGAGCTACGGGGATTAACACCCTGCTTCGACTCGAATTTCAAAACAAAACAAAAAACAACGATCTCGTCCTCGCGTTTGACGACGAGAGTGCCGTCGGTCCTTTGGTCCACAACGAATATTGTACGGAGAAACGACAATTAGGGCCCACATTAATTAAGATGATTGAGGAGCGAGAGAAAGAGAGAGAAAGAGAGAGAGAGTCGGACCTCCCACAATACGGGGTTCTCCGGATGTACGTACTTAAACTCGACGCGAACGATGCACAAGTCGCGCTATCGTCAAAATTTTCATAAAACGAACGTCAAATTTCGACAGTTTTTCCCTCGACGGGCGTTTTTTCTTCCTCCTCTTCGAGAAATGGGCAAAGAGCAGGAGTAACGAAATCTACGAGCGTATAGAGAGCTCGCGACCTATAAAGCGTCGTTGATAGACACGAACGCGGCGAGCACGACCAACAGAATCCATGTGTAAAGCTTTCTCAACGAGTTCATAATGCATACTTCAATTTCCAGTCTAGTTGGCGCATTCAGAGATGGCGCGCGTGCTCGCTCGCTCCCACACACGCGCACACAAAGTACATAATATCGAGAACGTGCTCTTGGCGGTGAGAGAGAGAGAGAGAGGGAGAGAGAGGCTTGCGCATACGCTCGCGTTTCGCACGTACATAAACGCCGAGAGGACAAAATTCTCCGCGCGAGCCTCTGCGAATCGCCCGTGTATACCTCGCGATGTACGTATATCCCCTCATTTTCTGACCGTACATACGTAGTTATTTCAACCGATTCGAGTCTACGGAGATGTGTGCGGACAAATGGAAACACACACACACTTACACACACTTACACACACTGACACACACGCGGCCATTAAAAGAGGAGGGAGGCGAATGGGGAAAAACGCGTTGAAATTCTCTCGGTGCGAGCGCGAGACACTCATCGACCTATATGCGATCTCCTCCTCCTCCTCCTCCTCCGTACTACTCGGGTGTATAGACCTTTTCGTACGAGAGACTCGCGGATATACTTGACAATGCTCGAGAAAGAGGGAAAACAGCCCGTGAAAAACGCGGCGCGCTGCAGCAGCGTCAGGTTTGCAGGAAAAGATGCGGAAAAATAAATGAATAAACACGACGCGGATCGCGTGTCTCTGGCGTGGGCGCGAGTCGCAGCTTCCGCGATATACTCGCAAAAGCCTGTTTATGCGCAGATACACTCGATAATGGGGTAATTGATGGCGCGCTCTCCGCTATACCGGTGTGCCGCCGATACGTCATGCTTATGCAATTCTTCGCGTTCGACGCGTATTTTCAGATGCACAGATGTTATCGACGATTCAGCGTTTCACGTTCTTCTCTTTTTCAACAATTTCGAGCGACACTCTCGCGGAGATACACACCGTTGCTGCGTTAATTTATCATTTTTGCACAACGTTTTAACGCCGAATGGTATGCGGAATGACGTCCAGAGCTCGCTTATCGAGAGTTCGTTCTCCTCCTTCTCTCAGCTCGTCGTCGTTTATCGCCGATGACTCTCGCGTATGCTCGGCGAGAGCCCGTCGGCGAGTGTCGATAAAACGTGTATGTCCGGGTTAAATATTTCACAAAGCAAGGAGAACCGCGGCAATTGTCACTTTAACCGAGTCTCCTCTCGCGTCTATTTTTCGCCATTTTCAAAAATTCATTTTCCCCACAGAGCGGGACGCAGATTGGGAATTAACGATTTTACATCCAACGTGCTGAGAAACAGAATGGACGGGACGATTCGCCGGCTGGAATGTTATTCAATTAATCAGCGAATCGTTAATTTCCCCTTGCTTCGCCATACTCTGTGCCACCAACGAGTTTTCGTTGCAAGAGTGCCTTTTTTTTCAATCAATTTTCATGCTCCGATCGAAGAAAAATTCCGCAACCGTACAGTTGTCTTTTGTGCCTCTCGCGATACTCTCTTTGCTTTCGCTGTAATTCAGCATTGTCCGCGCACACGGACGGAAGGAGGCCGCCGGCGGTGGGACGTTGGTGTCGTCGCGCATGATGCCAGCGGTGCGATACGTTATTACGGTGTACGTATACAAGTGTGTCACGCGAGCAGAGAGACGACGAGGGGGGAATCATCGTTGAGTTAGGTCACGAGAGAAAAAAAAGAAAAAAGCGAACCGAGCAGCGGGGCGAGATGTTTACGATGTCGTATAGGTGCGCGGCGCGTGAGTCGGTGGGTCACGAGTTTCTTCACCCTCCTCCCTCTTCCACTTTGTCCCTTTTTCCCTCTCTTTTCACGTGGAATTTCCCTCGAGCGGAAAAAAACGCCCTCTGCGAAATCTCCCTCTGGGAAAATCGTAGTCGATACGTTGAAACGGACATGCATTTTTCGCCCGGAAATCGCGCCGTCCGCCCGAGTTTCGATAAAACGTCTCGTTGTTCGAAATTCCATAGAGCATCGATTGCCAATGTGGATCGATATTATACACCGTGCAAGAGGAGAGAATGTGAGAATGCGCGTCTGCGGAATCGAGTGGGCGGAAGCGTGTCTCGCGCCTACGCTCAAAGAGCAAAAGGGAGACGAGAGGGGAGGAGAGGAGGCGCCGCGCGCGTCGCGCCACGCTGCAACATAATCTCTCGTCGCGTCCGTCATCGGAGGCACGCGATAGACTCGTCGCTTTTCCCTTTCTTTCTCCCTTTTTTTTTTCTCTTTATTTTCAGCGCGTAAAAATATTCAACAACAATGGTACGCTAATGTGTGTGTGTGTGTGTGTGTGTGTGTGTGTGTGTGTGTGTGTAGCCTGGCTGAAAGGCCGCGCTCGTTCGATCACGTGGGGGACATTGTCAACAATCTTGCCATTGTCCTCGAGGCTTCGCGCCAAACGCTCTCTCTCTCTCTCTCTGGCGTTATCCGCCGGCGGATCGCGCTATTGAGAAAAAAAATGTACCAGAGGCTGCTGCTGCTGCTGCTGCCGCCTCCGGCGTTTTTCCTCATTTTTCTCCACCGTCGGTGTACACGCTCGTGTTCATTGACGAGCGAAAGAAACGTTCGTCCGACGATGAACTTTTGGCGAAATTAGCGAATCGTCTCGCAGGGGCGACGAAGAGCGAGAAAAAAAATGACGATTTTTCTCGTCTCGTTCTCGATGACTTTTCGCGTTTCGTCGTCGAGTGGCTTATCGCGATACGGCATCGTTCGGTCGAGGGGAGGGGGAGGGGGGACGAGACACACCGGGTGTGCAACAGGCGCGCATACATCGACGAAACGAGAGAGAGAGAGAGAGAGAAAAGAGAATCGAGAGTCCCGCTGGCTCGACGCGTCTCCGTAATTTCTTCTTTTATTTTCTCATCTCCTTCCTCCCGCGTGGTGCGTACGGTACTACACGGCGGGCGATTCTCATTTTGAGATCGTGACGAGCGCGAAGCCGAGTGTGCTTCGTACACGAGGGGGATGCTGCGGAACGCGAGAGGGCGTACAACTCGAAGGGTCCTCGACGCCGTGCAAAATGTCGCGTCCCACGGTTCGTCGAGAGTCCATGGGAACGCGAGAGGATCTCGAAAAAACGAGACAGGAGCGAGAAAGAGGAGACGAGAGAGGATCGAAGGGGCAATGTTACGCGCGATCATGTCGCCCGCCGTTGAGGAAAACATTTCGTAACTCGCACACTCGGCGAGAGCAAAGAAACTTTTTTCCCTCGTTTGACGCGACGCTGCTGCTGCTGCTGATGCTGAGAGGGGAAGAAGCGATGATGTACGATGGGAAACAAAAATGAAAAATTACGTACAATGAGAGAGAGAGAGAGAGAGAGGGGGGGGAAAAAGCTCGAGCTCTTTGCGACTCGCCTTTCGGCCGAGGCACACATGGCGTGCGCGCGCGCGCGCGCGAGCTTTGTCTCTCTTTGTGACGAATTTAGATTCTGGCCAACTAAAAATAATCGTGCCACTGGCTAGAAGAGAGGCAGCTTATTTCCGTCTTTTGGGACTTTCACGTGTTTAAAAGTGATTTTCTCGCGTAGCCCTCGTGCACAAAAAAAGTCTCTCCTTTTGGCGCTTTCGCCACTACACGCGGAGAGACATCGCTCGGTCCAGCGAGAGGCTCCGAGGGTGAAAAATTCGTAAATTTCCGTCGAACCATCGGATGCTTTTCCTGCTCTTTTTTCGTTTCTCGTTGCGCGCACAGGGCGCGTAACGAAAAATAATACACGGGTATTCTCGTACGGTTGGTGGTCGGTGTTTATTTATAAACGCTGAATTCTCAGAGGCCAGAAGGGTTAGAGGGTCAGATATAAACTCATCGGGGTGCGCGATATATGCGCGGTGTGGCAAAAGCTTGTATTTCTGGCGGTCGGCCGATTTCTAAGATTAGCCAAACGGTTTCTATATATAGTTTGACATTTGTCTTCGTGTGTGTGTTTGCGCGTATACGTCGCGTCTATACAGAGTACAACAGCGAGGAGGGGGGAGGGGCTGAGGGGCTGAGGGAATTGAAATTGGCTCGGGAGCGCGCACATCGAGCGAATTCGTTTTTGGCGCTTTTCGCGACTCATCGTACCAGCACACGATTCCCAGCGCAACTTTGAGAGAAAAGAATATTCCTCGACGCTCGACTCGGTCGATGAAACATTTCAATCTCTACACTGAGAAAAAAGATTTGGTTGTATCTTGGCATACCAAACTTTTGTTAGACTTTCAGTGAAATAATTTGTTTGCTTCCAACAAATAAATTCATTGTATCTCGACGATACTAAACGTTTGAATGATTTTTAATGAAACTGTTTCTTTACGCCAAATAAATGTTTTCATCGACCGCAATTCATTTATAAAAAAAGAGACCTATACACTGAGAAAAAAGATTTGGTTGTATCTTGACATACCAAACTTTTGTTAGACTTTCAGTGAAATAATTTGTTTGCTTCCAACAAATAAATTCATTGTATCTCGACGATACTAAACGTTTGAATGATTTTTAATGAAACTGTTTCTTTACGCCAAATAAATGTTTTCATCGACCGCAATGCATTTATAAAAAAAGAGACCTACTTGACTTAAATAAAATTTTATTTAACGACACTTTTTGGATTGCTGTGTCTCGCTATGTCGTTACTAATACCGCGTTGCTATGTCGTTATTGAGAAAGTGTCGCTGTGACACTGTCCATGACGCGTTTTTTCTCCTACCAAGCGATTTATTTGAAACAAATGAATAATTCTTTGACACAATGAAATCCTCGATGAATGGAGTACTACATAGTCTAATAAAGCATTTATCTAAATGAAATAGGTAGTTCGGTAGATGATACTTGCAAAACTTGCGAATAGAAATATCACTTTTGTTTGAATCTAATAAAATGTTTCTTTGCAATTTACACCTAAAAAAGAATTTGTTTGAAATAACTAAGGCGAATCAATTATAACTGTTTTATCAAGTCGAACAAATGTACTTGTTGAAATACACAAAAATTTGATAGTTTCAAAGAGAAAATTATGCTACTATACGCTATTTGGTTGATGGAACCAAACTGTTTTTCTCGGTGTACGGTGTCAATGTCATCGATGAACTAAAATGAGGGGAAATACATTGAGGGTTTTTCCGAAAATCGGCATTTTGCATTTCCATCTTGATCGGTAAAATCGATACTCGTTATCGGACGAATAAACATCGCGAGGGGGCGTACACACGCGTGTACAAACGTATGGACGAATGCGCATTGCGGTTGGTCGGCGTGTGTGCGAACCGCCGATTGTGCAATCATGCACATGCGGACGATATAACGACGACGACGTACGACTATACAGCGTACGAGAATGCACGCGCGAGTCATTACGTTCTGGAAATAGAATCGATAATCGCTCCTTTATTTCTCATTTTTTCGCTTTCCTCTCCCTCTCTCTCTCTCTCTACCCATCGTTCTGGTTTCTCATCCTCCGTATCTGTAAATCGTATCGCGATACCCCGCCGCGAGACTCTTTGCCCGAGTCTCTCGCGCGAATCCCGCGTGCAGAAATTTCCGCGCTCCGACCACTCTCAATCGGCCGAGCTTGAAATGCCTCGAGAGTCGCGATTGATTCTTACGCGTCTTTATGAATATAAGAAAAAGAAGAAAAGAAGAAAAGAAAAAAAGAAAAAAAGGAAAAAGGTGCCTGTTATCGCAAACACGACCGTGCGTGATCGTCGAGTGTTTTTGCTGCACGCGTCTTTTTTATTTTTGCTCGTTACGTCGCTTTTTTTCACCTCGCAAACATCTCGTTTCCTCGAAGGCGACGACGGGAGATAACGTTCCAATTATAGCCGCTTTGTGCTTTTATTGATACTTTGCGCGCTGCGCAATATGACGTCGAGCGAGCTCGACAGTCGTCCTCGGCATCGAGCAATGTTTTTTTCATTTTGTTTTTTTCATTTTTATTCGTCGGACGAGTAGAGTAGAGTTTCGAGTCGATGGATATACGTACCTAATTGATTCGGACGGTGCATATTGTAGGCGATACCATAGTCCAGGGCCATATGCCCCTCCGGTCCGGTCACGTGCGAGTTTCCCGAACTTTTTCAAATTTCACCAGCGGCACGCGCTCCTTCGTTTCTTTCCTCCTCCTTGGAGCCTTCGAAAAACGAGAAACCTCGGAAGCACTCGCTCTCGCGTTATTACGAAAACAAACAAATCACGGCACGGTCAACGCGCGCGACACCGTTATATCCGCCGCACTCGTCTTATATCGCGCGCGGAACGATTTTCATTGCCGAAATCCTCGGATCTGCAACAAGACAAACGGGGGGGGGGGGGGGGGGGGACAATGATCGTCAACTGTATATACGACATAATGTTACGAGAATAATATTGTATCGAGTGTGTATTTTTTATTGAACGTTGGAGAGAATTCATGCGCAAAGATGGAAGGAGGAGATCAATCGAAGGGGGGGGGGGGGGAGTGACGGAGAGACCGACGGCGAATGGTCCACCGAGAGTGCAAACGTCCGCGTTGAAATACGCATACAGGCCAGCACACGGAGAGTCAGAGAGCGAGAGAGAGAGAGAGAGGTATATAAAAAGATCAATGACCGCGTAATAGGCGTGTGCAACGATGACGGGAGAAGAGGAGGGAGGGAGGACTCGGTTAACTCCGCTGCCATTCTCTCATTTCGTTCTCTGTAATATTCGATCCCCTCTCTCTCTCTCTTACTCCGTGTTATACTCGCTCCTAAAAGTGAAATACTCTCGTCGCGCGTGCTGCGGTACAAGCAATTTCCGATTTCCCGTCCCGAATGATTTTTCTTTCGCCGAATCAACACGTTCGCGTTTTCGCAGGATCGGGGTAGGTGGCGGCGCGCGTGTTGTGCACGCTGAAACATGGGGGGACGCACGCGGCGGCGTTCGCAACGAGGGAAATTGATCTCTTGACTCGCCCTCAAGTGGCGAGAACACGACGACCGGACGGCGGTGGCCGATGACGTAATCGAGATCGCGCTCGTCTCGCGTTTTAGGGATTCATCATCGCGACGGGGGCATCCCTCGACGAGAATATTTTCATTTTCTCATCTCATCGAGGGAACGAGAGAGAGAGAGAGAGAGAGAGAAGAAAAAATTGAAGAAAGTCGTTGCGTTTGCGGGTGTTTTTACGGCGAATAAATGAAAACTATAAATTTTCAGCCTCGAGCGACGTAGCTTCGAGCTTCCGGGTTGAAAAGAGAGGAAAAAAAAACATTAACGAAAATATGATGCCGCGAGCTCGTGATAATTTTTAACGTCAACGCGCTCCCCCCCTTCCCGCCCTCGCCAGCGAACATCGTCTATTTCCAAATGATGAAAATGTTGAACGATCCATACATACGCGTGTAAAAACGAGTGTGATACACGTTTGCCCGTATAGATGGAAAAATATGTATAATTTGTGATATCCGGTATGCCTTGACTCCATCGATCACCCACCAGCAGCAAGTGGTATAGACATCAGAGTCGGTAGAGTTCTATTTTCGTATATATCGTATGTTGGTCTAGCGGCGCAATCGCTTCCTCCTCTGTGTGTGTGTGTGTGTCTCTGTGCCTGTTTGTTACGAAACAGGCACTACGCCGAGAGAGACAGAGAGAGAGAAATATTGTGACGCAAGTGACCTCTCGGCGCAACGAAAAATATTTCGAAAAAATGAACGCACATGACTGCGCGGTGCGCGCGTTGCACTGGAGAGAAAAAAATGCAACGAGACCATCTCGACTACTGTGCCGACTGGTCGAGAGCAAAACAGCAACGAGCAACAACGAAACGATCATTACGCGGTGCGCGCACGAGCATCTCGAGTCAACGTCGAATTTCCCGACGCTTTTTCTCAGCTTTTTTCTTTTTTCGACGAGCTCGTCTCGTTGACACGACGAAAGGAAACGGAAAGTTCTTCAACACGTGGTTCAAACGTGGTTTTATCTGTATATACAAAAGATATCCCGCGCGAGAGTTTGAGGGGGACGACGCGTGTGTATCTCGAAATCGAAATCGACGTTGATGGAATTTTCGAATAATCGATGCGCGTTATTGTTGCAAAATATCGCCGGCGTCGAACGTTGCACGAGCGAGTGGTACAAAGTTTAATTGAATTCTCACTGTGATAATTATTTTTATATAATTTCATATCGCGCTCGCGTTTGCGCGCGTCTGTACGCGTCTGTACGCGTCTCCGGGGTATAATAAGACGATCGAAGCCGTTTGACGCGATCGTTTTGCTTTTTTTTCTTTTTCGTACATCCCGCGAGCTCCGCGCCACATGTGTATCTCGCGCGAGATAATGCCAGCACCGCGCGGCACGTCGTGTTTTTCCCATATGCATAAGAAATACATCTCCGCTGCGTATACGAGTCAACCGCGCGCTGTCCCGCGCTACGACGCGCTATAGTATACGAGTACGTGTACGTGTATATTCCGCGACGATGCGATATTTATGAATTTGAAATTGAGGTGCGCGAGTGCCGTGCGAGTGCCGTGCGAGAGGTTGGGCTAGGGCTTTTTACGATCGGTCCTATAGGTGACCTCGTGACGTGGTCTTTACACACTCGGAGGGACGCGATCGAACGAGATACGAGTTGAACGTTGACGGGGAAAATACACGAGGCCTTTGATAATTGTACCAGAGTCCGCGTATACGTTTCGTTGGAAATTACGAGTACGGCCGCTGGGGAATGCACATGCCCTCTCGAGTGCTCGAGAGCTCTCGCGATTATCTCTGTCTCGACCGATTCGTCTTTTTGGCAATGTCATTATCCCCCCACCGCCCCCCGGATATCCTTGACGCCGTTGCGCAATAAAAGAGATTGAGAAAACAAATAAACGTGACACGTTGGTACTTTGTTTTTTTGTTGTTTTTTCGAAATGGCCTTATCGCGTTTCGTGCATGCGCGCGCGTATATTCAACGATTGGAAAGTCGGTCCCGAGAATGTAAAAAGCACATTATTTCTCGCTCTCTCTCTCTCTCTCTCTCGCTCTCTCTCTCGCTCTACGTCAGCGCGGTTGCAACACGCGCGTGCTCCGGTAATAAAGTTTTTCCGTTCCTCTCTTTCCCTCCCCGCCGCTTGCGCGTACACAAACACAATGAATATTGCATTTGCCCCGAGTTTTCATCCGACACGTGGAAGCGTGTATCGACACGGCGGCGGCGGCGGCGGCACAGAGGTATGCGCCAACTATAAATGGCACAAAATCGCGAGAGGAAAAACATTCTCCGCGCTTCTCTGATCTTTGGTGGTTCCGGTGGTGCGTGGATGAGTGAAATGGCGAGTATGTGGATATCCTCGATGGAAAAGATATGTCGGGAGGTTGGACATGTGTGTGAGATACCCGCCTGCGTCCCGTCGGCACGGCGTACAAAAAAAGCCGAGCACCATGACAACAGGTGTTGCCGACGTAGCCATTTCCCTCGGTCCGTTTTTAACGACCCACCGAGGAGGAGGAGGAGGAGGAGGGGGAGAACGATGACGATTCGCACCGCGAGTATACATCATATGATATGCGTGACGTGTGTTTGCTGTTGGCCGAAAGCGCGCGAGAGAGAGAGAGAGAGAGAGAGAGAGAGAGAGGGAGGACGCGCGGGTTCGTCCACGCGGAATATCGCGGGCGCGTCGACCTCAACGACCACGACGGCGCGATCGTCGCTCTCGATCTCGCGTCTCTTTCACTTTCGTGCTTTTTTTTCATAAATAATATTACACAACAATCGTACGAAAGAAAATGATCCCCTCCGACGCGACTCATCCGGAGATTGCATGTCCGCCGTATGTGCGAGACGAGAGTGAGATTGGGAAAATTTCCAGTCGCCGCGAGTTTTCGTGTAAATAAAAAAAAGTAGCCGCCGCCGCCGCCGCCGCAGGTTTTTTCGCGTCCGCTTGCTCAACAACACACTCTCGTAACATACGGTATGAGATATACACGAGTATACACAGCGTATATCCGTCTCCGCGCTTTCATCGTCGTTCTCATGGCCCCCCTCTTCGTTTCGCGACAGAAAACCGGTAATAAAAAAATCTAAAGAAAAAAGCCCCTCTCGCGGACTCTGGTTCCTTCCCCCCCTCCTGCCGCATCGCGCACAACCTTCGCGGCCCGCTCGATCCGCCCGAAATACATCGATGATGATTGTACAGTTTTCAATGGTCATTGTTATCGTCGTTTGTTTCTTTTTTTTTTTCTTCTCTTTCATTTACCTCTCATCCGTGCGCTATCGGGATGCGCGCGTGTGCGTGTGTATGCGTTTGCCAACTAAAATCTGTCCATCTTGCGAAACGAAAGGATGCGCGTATATTCCCTCGCGCGTGGCGAATCACCATGACCGCATGGCGTACAACGGTGTATTCGGGCTGCGGGGAAAGTTCTCAGAGTGCGGAAAACACGCGCGCACGTGGGAATTATCTCGTTTGACACTGAATCGTCAGACTTTGCTGGCGGCTTGCTCAACCCAAACACAAAACAAGAAAAATATGTACACGAAAACACTCGAGCGCGGTATTTCTCTCTCTCTCTCTTTCGCTCTTTAACAACGCACTCTCGCTGTGGCCGTAAGTCTCGGCGTTAATGCCGTCCGCGTGATTTCCAAGATCGAATCATCGCACTGCGCGTCGGTATTCCATTTGTCGTTGGTCGTTTCTGTTTTGTTTTCCCCGTTATCCCGCTAAATGAATTTAGCTCGATTCAGCGTCGAGAATGGAGGAAGAAAGACCGCGGCGTCGTGAAAGCTCGGACGATACGTCGTGTCGTCGCAGTATTATTTTCTCAACAGCGACGAGAGAGAAAGAGAGAGTTTGCGATAACGCAGAGACAGCGATTGACCGTTACGCGCGACGAACGTGGACTGGCGACGAAGCAGCCAGGCAGCATCGAGCATCGAGGGCCGCGTTTCCATTCGGCGTCTCTCAACTCTTTCCCTCTCTTGTTGCTCTCCTTTTCTCGATTTAGCTTTCCCCAGCGCGCGCGCTCTCTCTTTCTCGCGAGAAACATCAGCGCGACTCGCGGGAACGCGAATCAACAGTCCGCAGTGGCGCCGCGCAACGACCGACCGAGCAACTAGAACCACCACCACCACCGCCGCCGCCTCAACGCGGCCCCGACGATTCTATTTTTAAATACACGCATTGTTACGTCCATGGCTCTCTCCCTCTCGCGCTTCTTTTTTTTCCGCTCGATCCTCTCACTCGATAGGGCACTCGCGCCGCAAACGAAACACCGGAATGATTTTCGCGCGGAGCTTCCGTCGCGTGCATTTTGCAGCACGCGTATTGCCCGTATATTATCCGAATTTTCAGGTTAGGGTACGGCGACGCGACGTTTACGAACGATTAAGGTGGTTGTCCCGAGACCTTGGGAATCCACCTCGAGAAACAATGATCCTCCTCCGCGGGGAAGGATTTACAAATAAAAGGAAACATTCTCGACTCTCGTATCGGCAGAGGAGAACAAAGTTTCGCGCTCAAGGTACGCGCCGAAATTCGACAAAATTAATACGCCTGCTAAAGCTCGTGGAACACGTGTGTGTTGAGAAAAAAAAAAAAGTATATATATATATATGATTTGCGCGATTAGTTGAAATTTGTTTGTAGTGAGCAACGCACACGAGAGGTTATTGACATTGTGTAACCCGGCAGGCCAACTACGCAGTTCTCTGCGACTTTCTGACATTTCCGGGAGAGAGAGAGAGAGAGAGAGAGAGAGAGAGAAAGACAGAGAGCGAGAGATGAAGGAAGAAGAAAAGTAAATCAGAAGAAAATTATCGTAAATTCTGAGATCCCGAGAGAGGGATGATGATGATGATGGTGATGAGCGTTCGTAATATTTTGCGTATATATTGATCGCGGGAATAAAACCAAGGACGCGTGTAGTAACGCGGTCACGTGTCCTCAAGCCGTCTCCCGGTGCTGGACGAAAGCGGGGAGGGCATTCGCGTTATTCATCGAGATACGTTACGAAATTTCAAACGTATATATCGACGCCGATCGTTTGCACTTTTATCCCACAGCTGTTTGGACAAAAAATTATTCCGCAGCTCGGCTTTGCATAACAATAATTGACTCGCGGTACAACTCGGTTCATTGTACGAAAAAAAAGGAAAAACACGATATACCCCGAACGATTGCTCAAATAATAGTTTTACTCGTGCGGCTCGAGGTGAACGTGTCCTTGAAAAACATACGACCACACGGACGAGGCACGAATATATTTCAACGTTCGATCAACGAGCGTGTTTGTAGGAGAGAACAAAATTGACACGAAATACACCGCCGCCGTTTCTCTCTCACCGTCGATGAATCATCGGCTCACGCTTTTCGAGATAATTTCGAGATAAATGATGATAAATGAGTAAAAAGTAAAGTACTATGAGTAAAGTACGCGCGCCGGCGATTCCACGCGTCGGACGATCCAAAGAGTAGTCTCTCTCTCTCTCGTATCGCTTTCGATGGTCCATGTTTCTTTGTTTC
Source organism: Heteropelma amictum (assembly GCA_959613375.1). Taxonomy (NCBI): domain Eukaryota; kingdom Metazoa; phylum Arthropoda; class Insecta; order Hymenoptera; family Ichneumonidae; genus Heteropelma; species Heteropelma amictum. The sequence continues at coordinate 15,962,619 of OY390727.1, forward strand.
AACAAAAATGAAACAAACGTATCCGTAAATGTCTCGCTAGTGATCGAACGGCCTCGCGAGAGGAAGGAAGCGAGTGAAATTCTTTCCCATTGGCGGCTTTGATAAATTTATACGAATGTCGACATAACGACGAGATATAAATGTAGACATTTTGTAACACGGACTCTCGAGGTATCGCATTCACGTTGGGACCACCGAATGACGGTGTGTTTATTATGTAAATAAATTGAACAAAGGTATAAATATGTACACGCGCGTCTGTGTATAAAAGTGACGGAGAAGAGAACGGAGCGGAGAGAAGGATAGACCTCGTCGTTGTCGTTGTCATCGTCGTCGTCGTCGTCGTCACGAATCTATTTATAAATAACCGCTCGATATGATGTACAAGCTTTATTTTTAGAGACTCACCTATACCTGCTGAAAAGTTGCTCTCTCTCGCCGCTCGTACGTCTCGCGTCCGTGGAAGCTCCTTTCGACGTACATCATTTCTCCGTCTCTCTTTCCTTTTCTTTTCCCCTTCACTTTTTCACTTCTGTCACAGACGATATTCGATAATCGGATGACGGATCGAGCGACGCTGCTATCTACGGATGATACGACACTCATTAGAGGTGGACGAAAAGGGGGGGGGGGGGGGGGGACACACGAGCGAAAAGCTACAAGGGCCGGCAAGTGTGTACTTTTGCCGGAGCGAGTATACAAAGAGTCGCGCAACCCGCCGCCGGTCACCGCCGACGAGAAACAATCGTCGAAAAGAGAGGAGGTTGGCGGGAGGTGCGAGAGGTCAAACGGTCCGAAAATAGTCGCGTCCTGTTCGAAAATATCGACGTCTAAAAATACACGAGTGGAAAAGTAAACTGACACACGTGTTTAAACACAAATTGATACTCGCTGGACTCTCAACTGGAATATCATCTCGCACACACCGCTATCGCGCGACCCGAGTGCCGAAGAATCTCATCGGCGGAATAACCGTCTTCCTTCGACAATGCGCCACTGGCGCTGGAGGATGGAAAAAAAAATGCCATCGATCCCAGCGGCAATCTTTTTTCGGAATTATCGAAAAAAGAGGCATGTGCGTGTGCCATCGCCGCCGCCGCCGCTGTGTCATGTACACGGAGAGAGTGATAAGAAACGAGTCGCAAAAACGTGCCAAAGATTCCTCGATTTATAGAGTCCAGAAGCGTCAGGATTATTTTAGAACGCAAACCTGTATTTGTGTGCACACGTACACGCGCATGTGTGCACGCGAATTTACGACCAGCAACGGGAAAATTGTGCATTTTCGCATCTGCGCGTGGCTGTACATATACGTATGGTCCAGTATGCATGCGGGGTATGTACGTGTACATAAAAGACAGATAATTTTTCTCGTACATGCACCGTCCGCGAATTCGGAACTGGGTCAACCTGGTGAGTCGGGGTGGGTACACACACAAACACACACACACACACACACGTTCTATTCTTTGGCTCTCGATGAGGCGCGTACATACACACGGGATACAGGTCGCGAAAAGGTTGCTGAAAAAATCGATCGCGCGACAACGGTCGTTGAAAACGCGTCTGATTGAAAACAAATGAAATGATTGCGAATTTTACGGTGAGGAAAAAATGGCCAGCGAGAGCTCCGTGTTTTGTTACATGATTGTATATTTATTCGCGAGTGTCGAGGAGCATCGTCGAATTTTCCCGGTCGCTCGGCGCGGGGCTCGCCGGGAATACGGAGGTTCGCGAGGAAAAAACCAAGAGACGAGGCGAAAGTTGGGTGGCGCCGCGCGGATGGCGCCGTTCTCCGATCGTGAGTCAGGCGAGAGCGAGTACACGAGAGAGAAAAAAGACGCGAAACGATAGACGACGTCGCCGAGATTCGGGAATTCGCGAGTGTTGAACGTTTCTATCGCAGCCCATCATCGAAATCCTCGGTGCGATAAATATTTCGCCGAATTTTCGTTTCGACAAAAAAGAAAGCGATCGAAATCGTCCATTCGACGATATCGCACATGTATTTCACGACTTTTCGTTGCCCGAGGAGTAAAATAATATCGAAAGACCTCAGTGACTCTGTTCCATATTCGCGACCCCTTTGTCTCGTGTGTCACGTGTGCGTAACACAAAAAAACACGAAGAAAAAAAGGTGCGCTGCCGACTAACGGAGTAATTGAAAAAAAATGTGACAATCACACGTGTGTTCAAAGTCTATATCGAGCGTATCCAATTATTTGTCGAATCAACGGGCTTTGAGAATTCTTGAGAAAAGAGAGAGAGAGAGAGAGAGAGAGAGAGAGACAAAACGAGAACGACAATCGATCGTACCGACACGTTTTTTATCCGAGCAATTAAAATGCTTAAAAAAAAGAACATTTCTTCTCAGATAAGTGCGTCTCTCTCCTGCCGATTGAACGACGAATGTCGAAGGAACGAAAAAAAAAAAAGAGAAACGCCGCGGTATCGACTTTTGTCTCCTTCGAAGGCCTCTATCCGCGCACACGTGAGATTAAGCGACTCGTCGACGGCAACGTCGATGGCAATACGGCACAACGTCAGGGTTTGTTCGCACAATGGAAAAATAATCGAATAAACAAATGTACAGAGGTGTACGTCAGGTGGGACACGGGCGACAATTCCATTGTCTCGATACAGAGACACGTGCGACATGTCATATTACGCGTGCCTCGGCGTTCACGGAGCGTGAACCAGTTTCCCTCGGCGATGGAATCCTCCATGTGCGCCATATTCCCAAATGCCGGAGGTTGCCCTCTCTCGCCGACGAATCAATCGAATTTCCAAACAAATGCCGTTACATTTTTGTACAAACGCTGATCGTACTGGTGGGTCGTTTGATCGGATATGACGAGAAGAAGCGAAGAATACGATCATCATCGGTGACATGCATGCTACAAGTACATGCATACGTGTGTGCGTGTATACGTGTTTACACGTGATATAAATGGTATAATGCACAAGGGGAGGGGAGGGGAGGGGAGGAGGCGAGGAGATTGCGGGGTCGCGTTCTATTTATAGAGCTCGGTGCAGGTTTTCGTGGGAGGAGAAGCAGCGCGGATAGCTCTCGTCTCTCTCTCTCGCTGATTCTCTCGGTGCACGCCATAGGGACGAGGCTTTCCAAAGCTATAAATAGATGATATTCTCCGCGGCGCATATACACGCCTCTCCCTATCCGCGAGAGCCTCCGACGCTTCCTTCGATCCCTCTCTCGCTCTTCTCTCCCTTCATCTATCGATTCGCCTCCTCTCTGTCCGTTTCTCCGCCCGTCTCTCTCTTTTGCATTCCGATTTTTATTGCCGCCGACTTGGCTCTTTCCGGTGACCTTTGCGCCGACAGACCTGCTCCAAACTTTTCCCTTTTTTCTTCTCGTCCCTCTCCTTCTCGCTCTTTCCGTCAACACACGTCATTGGGCTAGGTTATTGGTCCGCTCTCTTTTTCAATCCAGGCCATGTTTACAACTTTGCCGCACAAAGACTTCTCTGCCCCGCGGTCATATTCCATTACGATTCAGAGGCTGATTTTCCATCTCGCGTTATTTATCGAACATTCCGCCGCGAGGATTCGCGAGGGGCATTTGTCGCTGTACCGTCCGTACATGGGGCTTGTTGCACAGGGGCAGGTGTCCCCCTCTGTGCATCGAGCGCAGCAAACTGCGCGTGCCGTGCAGCAGCCATCGGGGAGCGGACTGGAGCAGACCACCTGTATCGACGCGGAAGACCTCTCCCCCCCTCTTGCCCCCCTCTTGCCCCCCTCTCTGTAATTGCGTGACTTTTGAGCGCGCTGCGAGACCGGCATAAAAACAACGTAGCGCACTCGGTAAAATAAGCAGCCACAGCACCACGCGCATATGATCGATACTCGAAGGGCCAACGGTTAAAATTAGAATCGCTCGTAATAGCTCATCGTCGTTGCGATACAATCGATTAGCTCAGCGACCAGCGTGCGGCGGGGACGTGCCGTGTTTTTTCCGACGGTTTGAAAAAAATTGGGGGGAAAAAACGAGCAACCCGCGTCGTAGTTTCCAATGAAAATTGCCAAAGAGAAAATACTCTTTGATCGTCTCCTCCTCTCGTGCTTCTCTCTTTGCCGGCAACGAGTGCCAAGTGCATTTGATCGGCATCAAGGTTTCTCGAAATGACGATTCGGTCTGCGATTTTCACATGTATATACGCGCGTATTCCTCTCCCTCCCTCCCACCCTCTCTGTCTCTTCTTTACCTCTTTTTTTTCCCGCAACTCTGAAGAGAAGATATAAAACGAAATGAACGTGGGGTAAAGGAGGGACACGCACACACAATGAGAATACGCCTTCGCACGAATAAATAGAATTGGCATTATACCAGAGTCAGGACTCGAATAGAATTGAGCTGTGTATGAATCTCTCTCTCTCTCTCTCTCTCTCCCCCGCCTTTCTCATTTTCCAAACTCGACTCTCGTCAGCACTTTAATTAAAGCCCTTCCCAATTTTCTTTTCGACTCTCGTCTCCCAGCGACGACAAAAGTCTTTCGATACCAAACAAACTGTCGGACATCCGTTCTCGTCGGAATCTCCGAGAGACGCAAAGATAAAAACCCCGAGCCGTTTGACCTTCGTTATGTTAATATGCATAATAAATGAGTTTCAAAAAGAAAAAAAGATAACTGGCACGACGCGTGTATGATGCCCGACATTACGAGGATATCCGACGACGACTGTAATTTAACAAAATTGTTACGCCATCAGTTTTTTGGTATCTTCTCTCGCGATAATTGCTCTCGCTACGCGATATTCGTTGCCCGTGTTATATTCATGGGCAATTAAACCATGATTTACGTACGACAGGGAGAATCGATCCTAGACGCCCCTATACGTCTTTCGATAAAATAATTATTGATAAACGTTCGATTGCCGTTTTCGTCGGAATTACGGAACTCGGATTAACGTACAAAAATCATCAGTGCGATATTCGATGGTAAAACGTTTAAATGTTTCACCGCGGTAGTTACGCACGCCGACCGCCGCGGAAATTCTTCAGTGCTTGATTATTGATGCGAGCGAGCCGCGTTAAACTCGCGTCTTGTGTTTTTCATGGGCAAACTTTGGCCCGCCTGGGGAGCGGGAGGCACATGTGTACCATCAGCGCGTATTGATTATGCATGACGGGGAAGCGCAATGAGAAACATGTACTCTCTCGTCTCATTGAGCGACTTTGACCGAGTTGCATTTTCGTCTCTGTGGACGCGACGGACGGATGTTGCAACAAAAGTGAATACCGCATCGGAAACTGCGTGTTAATAACGCGAAAAGTTGCGTCATTATTGAAACATGGCTCGGTGCACACGCGGAAGGAAAGAAAAGTGGAGAGGAAAAAATGAAAAACTCGCGCGCGACTTTCTCGGATAATTTTCTTATCGGTGAATTTATTCCGGAATTATGAAAAAAAAATCGAGTCTATACGGAGAGATAAAACGCGAGGGCGAAATAACGCGGATTTTGTTCGAGGAAGAGAGAAGAGTTGAGGCCAGCAATTGGAAATTCTCGGGCGAAACGGCGAGAGTTTGTACGAAAATAAATCTGGCTTCGACGAAAATAGACGGACGACGGGGGCTTCGCTATTTTGCGTGTGAAAATTCTTTCGCGTATTTGTTTAAATTTTAACATTCTTGCGAGATGAAAGACGGACAATTGTCGGCACGCTCGATCCTGTTATTCTTTCTGAAACTTTTGAAAAATTCCAAACTCGGCCTTTCGCGCCTCTTCAATTACAATTTTCCATTTTCGGCAGGGAGTCGGTGTTTTTCGTAATCAGCGAAGAATTTCCGATCGAATAGACCGGTGAAACATTGAAAATTGAGAAAAAACATTTTTTGCACCATTTCAAGTCGAAATTTCAAATGGTCATAACTTTCGTCCAAATTGACGTACGTAGATTTTTTGGGGGGGTTTTGAGACGCCCTTGAGTAGACTCAGAGAATGGTGAAAGTTAAATGTCGATAGCTCGATTCCTTCCCCCTCAAAATCGATGTTGAAAATCGGCGAAAAAAACGCAAAGGGGTGTGTATGGGAAAATTGTCGAAAATCGATGGTCCAACTTAAAAAATCTGCCAAAAATCGAAAAATTAAGATATCTCGATAAACCAAACGGCATTTTGAAGCCTCAAAAATTGCGAAGAGAATGAGCACAAGTTGGGGCGTCTATCTCAAAGGGGAAAACCGTGGCGATCCTTTTAGTGAATTAACTCAGTCCGGCAAAAAACGGCGAAAAATTTTGCATCTAAAAAACACTTTCGGATGGTCCATATCGATGTATTTTTTCTCGCTGATTACGAAACGCACCGATATTTCGTCGAAAACTCGAAATTCCGAGTGAAAAATCTCGAAAATGCAATGAAAACCGGTTCGCCCTCGATTTCGTTGAAAATCGATTTCAAGCTAATGAAACATTAGGCTATATTATATGTACGTGTATGCAGGAAACACTGGAAACCTTGACCTTTGGCGATTATACACAAATCGCAGGATTAAATCAGAACGTCATTAGTCACCAGCGGTATATCGTGCGCACTCCGCAGAAGCCCCAAAGTGTGAATAAATAATCCAGCCCCGAGCAACATTGAGTATACATATTATTAACCCGATTACCCTCGGGTTTTCTTTCTTTTCACAATTGCCAGGAAAACGCACACGCAGGTTATTCGAGCAGCCATCATTACATCAACGACCTCGCTCTCGTCCCTAAGTCGCGGCAGAGGGGGGGGGGGTTGATTTTTCTACCTCCGTATTGTACTCGTGTGCCTCGGCGCTATTAGTTTTTTTGCCCGTTTCGCGCGCGTGCGCGCCATCACACGACATTTATCGGAATGTGCGATAGATATTTTTAGAAAACGCCCCGGAGGATTAAAGCTGCGGTGGAAAAAGAGAAAAGGAGGAGCGAATCAAGTTTTGTATCTCGCGCGCGTTTGGGGGAAAAAATAAGAGAGATAGAGAGAGAGAGAGAGAGAGAGAGAGGGGGGGGATGAATACACGCGTAGGAGGGCGAGGAGAAAAGGGGGTGGGCGAAACAACGCGCGTCAAGGGTGATCCGAGAGTCGAGAGGCAAAAGTATATACGCGAGGGGGTGGAGAGAGAGCGTTGTATATAAATAGAAGCATATCGGAAAAAACGACACACACACACACACACACACACGGCGAAAGTCGAACGGAGGCTGAGAAGAAGGAAGAAACTTGTCACTCGCGATTCTCACCGCCGCCTCGGATCCTCACTTTCCTCGTGCTCTCTTGGTTCATTAGGGGCCAAGCTGACCTTGAATATTTCTGATCCACGTGGTAATTAATGATTGATCGTGTATTCGGACGAGAGTCGCCAAGGTTGTATCATCGGGAAAGAGGAAATAAACGTAGACATCTTAAAAAAATACATGCGCGGATGGAGCACGGGAAGAAAAGATGATACTTTTTTTTTTCCTCTCACCACCGCGGGTCCTTATCGATCGAGCGTGAACGAGCATACTTCGGAGCTCGTATATCGGCAGGGGAGGAGGGAGAATCCACAGGTGTATCGGGCAATCACAACTCGGCTTTCCTGCGCTCCCGCGGGGAAAGAGAATACGTTTTTTTTTCTCCACTACACACCTTTGGAATTGCGCGTTCGGTTGTGATACCCCACGAGAAAAGCTTGAAAATGAGTGTCGAAGAGTGTCGACCACGTTCGATGAAACTCGGTCGCGAGAAAAAATGGAAGAATTTTCGTCCAAAGCGAGAGTACACGGGACGCGATTGCTGCCGCTGTCGCCGCCGAGGCTCTCACGGTATCATCAGCGAAGCGAAATTATACATCTCCGTTCGTGCACAATTTAGACTCGAAAGCCCTTTCTTTCTCTCTCCCCCGGCATCCCCAATAACGTCTCGCGCCCTCTGCACCATGCTGGAGGAGCACGCGTACGCTCCGATCTTTTCTCCCTCCCTGTTTATTTCGCGATCAAGAGCCCCGAAGGCCACGAGCAGCCTCGTTGTGCCCTATCGATCGAAACATCCGCGCGCTCGAGCTTCCACTGCCGCGCGAATAACCGCACGGAGGCGAAAAACACACACCGTTTCGCTTCGTTTTATACAGCAGCACGCGGGGATCTCGTTTCTCTCTCCACACTTTTTTTCACGTTCATTTCCTTCATCCCTCGAACCGAGGCAAACTCGGAAATCTTCTCGATATAAGGACACGTGACGTTGATACAAAAGTTGCGTGTAATTTCGCGGCAGAAGGAGAGGAACGAGAGAAAACGCGATTATGAAAGGTATATACTCGCGAACGAACCAGCCCGCTGTTGAAGCGTACCGCGAAAAAGAAAGGCGTCTCTGCTGGATGTAAATAAATGCGCGAACGAGTAAAAAAGTAACGCGAGCAATTGTCGAGGATACGAAAAATAATAAATGACGTTATTGAAGCAGGAGGGAACGAAGCTGCGCAGCTCGTTACCTCGTAATACCACGTAACACGCGGCGTGTGTGTGTCTCTCTTGTACGTGTTGTACGATTATATATACGCTATACATGTATAAACGCCGATATAGACTTTCAACCCTCCTCGACTCGTGCTCGGCCTTGGGGCTTTTCTTTCCAAGGCGGACCCGCGCCACCACGTGTCGACCCGACACACACACACACACACACACAAAGTCCGCAGTCTGAAATTGCCTCGGACTATTTATTACCACCAATTGCGTGATTTGTACGACGCTTTGTACATTTTGTGTACACGGACGATTTTGCTCCCAGATAAAAGCAACGACAAACAGTAACGAGGGCAGCGGCGGCGGCAGCAGCAGCAAACACAAGAAAAGCCGATGTACGAGCGAGTTTTAATTCGACAAACTGTTATTTTAGAAAGTGCGATTGAACGCGAGTCCCATCGTGCTCGTGGGACAAATTTCTCTCGATGATTTCGAGCGTCGATTGAAACGTCTGAGAATGGCTGAGAATGTGTCGGAATGATAATTAGGTAAAACCGTGGATAAATCGGGCAAAGAGAAAAAAAACACCTGTTAAACGCGTGGACAGCTGGCATTGATCCAGGAGCTGCGCTGCTGTCACCGCGAGAGGGTTTCAGCCAAGTTGGCGCGCGCAAAAGCACCACCGCGTTTATATGTTTTCATCAGCCGTTCAATTAATACCTGTCTTGGGCCGTGAAACCCAGAGGAGAATGAGGAAACTCGTTACGTTACCATTTCACCCCCTCGAACGTATTCATCCACCGCCGCGCGGACTCGTTTGATTTACGACGATCGCGAAAGAGACGTCCCCCTCCCCCGTCTCTCTCAATTATTCCTCAATTATTCCATTATACGGAAAACAACGACCATCTCGTCATCGACGAAGGTCCAAAACCATTCGTGTCTCATTGTCTCGCCGCTATGTTTCTCCCGCGATTTTGTTCTACACGATTGTGCGGCGAGCGTCGGCTCAATCACCCTCGTACTTTTGAAAAATTCATCAATTTCACTGGCCCACTTCCGGTGTAATAATTCCGACTTTTCCGATTGGGAAAATCGACGAGAGCTCGTGATATCGATCGCCCTGCCCTACCGTGGACCATCGATGCTATATCTCGAGAGCGAGACGAGATGGTTTTATTGAAAAATGCAGCAACGCACCACCTTGTTCCCGCGGTAATTCAACCGAAGGAGGAAGCTAGCTGGAGCTGGATATGGCGAAAAAAAAGAAGATAAAGTACGAACGTGACGACGCAAATCCGATCGAGAGGGGAGAATAAGAAGCGGCAACGAGCCGGGTCGTAAATAAAGCGGTGGGCAGCCAAGTATGCTGCTTTTGCAAAATAACGTTCGTACGGTACGTAAATATAGTATATTATGTACGCGATATGCATAATATAATGCGCTATTACGGGCGACGTTCATAACCACAACATTTCTATTTATAAACTCGTTACGGATCTAATATAACACTCGCTCTCTTCTAACCCCTCTGATGATACGCATATAGCCGAGTTTTCCGTTTGCATCTTCGCGTCTCCCGAAGCTCTGTACCGTACTCGAACGTAACGCCAGAGGTAGGGCTCCCTCTTGCTACCCCATGGGCTTGCGTAATTCCTTCATTGTACAACACGACGCGTACAACGAAATTCCCGTTCCATCGGTATCGAGATGTAAGCGCGATTATTAATTCATCAATGGTGAACCAACAACGAGTGGGTAAAATTTGCCTTTTTTCAAAATACTCTTGCCCGCTCTTGGCTATCGTCGTCGCGACGGTTTCTCTTTTCTTCGTTGCGAAATCTGAAGTTGGCCCAGCATCCCTCCGATCGCGAACCGACAGAGAGAGAGAGAGCGAGAGAGAGGGAGGGAGGAAAAAAACAAAACAAAAAACGAAAAATGACACTTTTCGCAATGAGACGGACGAAGAGTCTCGGGCCGCGCTTTCGACGTTTGATTCCGGGTTACGAGCGTCCCGGGGCGTCCAACGACATCGCGCGAGGGTGCAGCGCGTCGTCGTCGTCGTCCTTTGACAAGCGGGATCGTCGCATCGTCAAGAGGCTGTTGGGAGTGGTGGGGGGAGCGCTCGCGACCTGCGGCTCGATAATTTATCTCGTCGACAGGTCGCTGATGGCGTCGGACCTCGTGGCCGAGCCACCGAGCTATCCCTGGGGCATGGACAAGTTTTTCGCGTCCCTCGATCACTCCTCGATAAGACGCGGATGGCAAGTCTATCGAAGCGTTTGCGCCACTTGTCACAGCGTTAATTTCCTCAAATTCCAAGATCTCGTTGGCGTTTCGCACACGGAGAGAGAGATGAAAGCGATCGCGGCCGAGTACGAGGTAACGAGCGGCACCGGCGCGTCTCGAAGCCGAGTGATTATACGCAAAGTTCGCAACAACCAGCTGCTGCCCCTTTGATCCCTCGTGTAGATCGAGGACGGGCCGAACGACGCTGGGGATTATTACAAGAGGCCGGGTAAGCTGCAGGACGCGGTACCGGCTCCTTTCGCGAACGAGGAAGCAGCGAGAGCCGCCAACAACGGATCCTACCCCGTCGACCTGAGTTACGTAATAAACGCCCGTAAATCCGGCAAGGATTACGTCTTCTCCCTGTTGACCGGATACAACGAAGCACCGGCGGGAGTCGAATTGGCCGAGGGACAATTGTTCAACGCGTATTTCCCAGGCGGAGCTATATCCATGCCGGAGGTTAGATAATCCCCGGACGTAATCTCCCTTTAAAATTAGATGATTTCGATGCGCGACGCGAAACAAACGCCGAGCCGGAGAGCCGCCGTTGATTATTCCGAGCTCCGTTATTAATATATACCGCCTATATACCGCCTATATACCGCCTATATACCGCCGAGAATACGACTTTATCGCGACGCTCAAGAGGGAAAAACAAAATATACATAATCGAGGCGATACAGTTGATTCAGGACGGCGTGGTGGATTACGAGGACGGCACACCGGCGACGAGTTCGCAAATCGCCAAGGACGTCGTCGAGTTTCTCACGTGGTGCGCGAATCGCCAATGGGACGAGAGAAAAGTCGCGGGCACCAAGGGTCTCGGCATTTGCGCGCTTCTCATCGTCGCGATGATGCAGATGTACAAAACCAGATGGACGACGATCAAGCGAACGAGGGTCTTTCACGTTCCGAAAAACAAATGCTGATTCGACCCGCTCTCGGAGAAGAGTCCGCGAAGAACCGGGCGTTTTCAAAATTCTCATCCGACCGCAGGTAACGAAAACGAAACGCCGCGTCGTTGGAACGCGACACACCCTGTACGATAACGATAGAGACGCGGCGCGGCGGGAGAAACATCCGCTGGCGCCCACGCGTTCGATCACGAGGCACCCGCGCCTCGAACGAGGAAGTGATCTTTCGACGCTCGACCTTGAAATAATTCCGAAAACGACGTCGAAAATAGAACGTACGCGGTGTAAGGTAGTCGCGCGGTGGTGGGCAGAGGGAAAGGGAGCGGAGGAGGGGAGAGCGAGTTTTTCGGCTCTCGGCTCATTTTCCGCCAGATTCGATGCTTTATTTTCTATTTCCGTATTGCCTTCGCAAACTCCTCGGGGAGTGAGACAATTTGTTTTGAATTTCCGACGACGCCCACGCGTCGTCTATTTGTCTCTGGCGAACACGCCGCTTCTCGGAGCTCGCGACTCGTCCTAAATCTCGGCGACCGGACTCGCGCGGACGCTCGAACGTATCTCTCTCTCCGCCGAGAGAGACACATCTGACGTTTCTCATTTCTTCATTTTCCTCTCAATGTTTGTCGTTCAGAGGCGCAGTTATCGAAAAACTTCTCGATGGTGTGGACGAACGAAATTTCGTCACACTCCGTGAGAAATCTGCGAGAGAGCGATGGGGGGGAGGGGAATCGCTCGTGCGAGCGTTTGCCGTTATTAACGAGCGGTGAAAATTTGCGCGCGTGTCGCTGGCACAGCGCGAGCACGGCAGCTCGCGGCGGATGTCATTCTCGTCACGACCGTACGAGATTTCGATTCCCGAGAGAGAGAGAGAGACGCGACGCAATTATAGCACATCGAAGGAGAATCGTTGGTAAATTTATCAACGCGCGCAAAAGCACGAGATCCTGTACGGATCCTTGCGACGATCGACGAATCTCGCCCGAATTTAGGGGTAAAGATCAACGGGGGAAAAAAAAGGTTTTCGTCACGCTGCTTCGACTTTTAGCCGGCGCTGTACGTCCCCGCGTCATTGCGGAGTCGGCGAGCTGCCGATCCGTGGGAAAGATGTTTCTACCGCGGGTATAAATATACATGTCGTTGGAGACGCGAGCACGTGTGGAACGCGTCAATCCCCGTTGTCCCTCCCGACTCGATTTTTTCCCCAATTCCAGAATGAACGTTTTCGTCGTTTTCGTCGTTTTCGTCGTTTTCCCATCGAGGAATCTTCATTCATGCAGAGGCCCGCCAATTTCGCATATTTATATTTGTTTATCGCGGATGTATCAGGTACGGACGGTGGCGGACGGTGAAAGAATCGAAAAGAGAAAAAGAGGCGTGCGAATAACCTTACCTCTGAACGAAATCTCGGAGGTGAACGGCTCGCTCCGTGGACGGCATGTTCCTTCCGGTCCTCATCGTCGACGATCCAACGTGGATCGCACTCGCACTGACAACACTCGCACCTTCACCGCACTCATAGTTTGCTCGACGACGACGAAACTAACCGACAAATCGGCGCCTCGTTCACTTTATTCTCTTTTTTTCTTGTAAACGAAAAAATAATACATCGCTCAATGAATACGATCGTCGCTCATGCGCCGTCACGCGTCTTGGATGAATCGATGTGAGACGAGTGGGGTCGAATTTTTCTTTTCTTTTTTCCTCCTTTTTTTTAATGAATAAAAATGCCAATTTCCCAATTTAGAAATTGCGGGCAGACGGAAAAGTGAAAAGAAAAAAGGAAAATGGCGGACCTTCCGGTGATGCACCGAAGCTCCACTTGGCACGGTCCACTCGAGTCCACGCGCTTCTCATCTCGAATTATTTATAGCTACACCTACTCGCGAAACACGCCGCGATACAACGTCCAACGTGTTTTCCCTCTATAGCCCATAGAGAGTCGAAATGTCGATGGAATTGAAAACAAAAAAACGCGAAATCACCCAATTCGTCCAGACTCTCTGTGCATGAATCGTGAAAAATATTTCAAGCCCCTGTTCCAGACTACGTTTTCATTAATTTTTCGATAAATTTCATAAATTTATCGTTCAACCAAAGTCTCGATAATCACGACGATACTCGCGAGTTTCGTGAATTCCTCGTTAAATTGCGTTGTTATTATTATTATTATTATTATTATTGCGACAACGTGTAGCTCGAGTGTATTCGCAATAAATTCGTGGCAGAGACAAACGCGCGCTGTCGTTTATAAAAATTTCAGGATAAATGAAAATTTACGCTCAGTCTGGACGGAATACAATAAATAATAGCGGTGAAGAGAGAGAGAGAGAGAGAGAGATTGCGGTTACCGATGACCCACTTTGTGCGCCAGATTATACTCGCCAAAATAGATCGCCGGCCTGGTGGCGAGAAACGGAGAAATGGAATAGCGTCGTTCTTCCCGATGACCGTCGGGACTTTCCTGTCCTATATTTACGCTCCTGCTCTACTTGTATACACTCGCACGCGTCTTTATTTACGATTGACACACGGATCGTTATTCCCCGACAACACTTGGGGACGGCAATTAATTCTCGTGCATTTTTCAAATCACCTCGAGTCTCATTCGCTTATTTTCGCATCAACGAGCCAGTACGAAGTGAAATAAAACAAATAAACACGCTGATCGAGTGGGTGGTGAACACATCGACATTAACCTTCCTTTGATCCCGAAAAACGTGCATTTGTATCAAAGGCCAGCATTTGATGGCTTGTGGAAAATAATGCAAAATCACGAATACTCCTCCACCCCCCCCCCCCCCCCCCACCCGCTCAATGCTACCAATTTAGAAACCGCCATGTTGATAAACATCTCTCTTGTGTCTCGTTCTTAAAAATAATGACAGCGATAATAGACCGTTTGAACGCTCCCCCAGTCGGAGATCAAAGATACGACGATGTTTATTCGCATATGTTATATACTCGTCGACCGAGTGTTTGAAACAACGCGGAATCCTCGTTAAACCGTTCGGTAGTAAAATGTCTATTTTCGATAACCGTTTGACGGAAAAACCGATACGACCGTCTCCGCGATTCAAATTTATGATTTTGTCAATCATAAAAGCTCGAATTTCGGAGAGCAAGCGAGAGAGAGAGAGAGATTATTACCTCACTGGAAAGATTGGCGCGAAAGGAACCCAACCTCCCTCTTGGCTACATACGCGAGAGCTTCGTCGATCGTTTTTTTTTCTCAAAGACGCGCTACAAACTTGGCACCGCCTTCGTCCCAATCCGCTCGTTTCTCCATGCATGAACGTCGAAAAACGTCTGGAGAAACAGTACTTGCCGCTGATGACGATAATAACACTTGCGAAGAGAAAGTATAAGGGGGAGAAAGGAGGAGAACGAAAATTTGCCAACTACGCTGTTGTACTACTCGGCCGCCGTGTTGACGCGCGCCACCTTTGTTACGAAGAGACGTAAAACGCGAGAGGGAAGGAAGATGCGCGCGCCCGCGCCCGCGCGTTCCACGGTGAATGCTAAAAAATGGTGGCGCACCGGGACAAGGAATAATAACGCGCGACATACCACACGCAACCGCTGCCTTGCCATTGTATGATAAACTTTTCAAGGATGTAAATCTTGAGCAAATTTTGTTGATTAAACACGAGAAGCGAGTGTAAAGATTGTTCCAGAAAGACAAAGAGATAGACAGCGGGGGGGAGAGGGGGGCAGAGCTACAGAAAAATAACGATACCAATATATCTGCAAAATGTTTTCTCGCGTATTTCGTGCCACCGAATTGGCAAATGTAACATCGGTCAATTCGCAGAGATGTTTTGAAAAAAGACCACCTCGCGTACCTTGTATCAGAGCGTAACGCAGGTCCGAATGTTCTATTCTTTTCGCAATAATCGACGGAGATAAAACATTTTGCGAGAAAAAATGGTACCTGTGGCGCACTCGGAAAGCTCACTGATAAACCAGCTTCGCACTCGCGATCTCTCGGATGACTAACTCGGTACGTCGGTCGGTTCGTCTCGCGTGATGCACAAAGAAGACTATACATCACAGCAACGGCGAACCGGACGGTGGCGCCATCTGCACACACTTTCGTCCAACCTTTGATATTCGAATCTCACTCTTCTCACAGTTGCCTCATCTACAGAACAATCTTCGTTATTTTCTCACATCAGTAGTCTGCACGTACGCCATTACGTTCCGTATGAAAATATTTCGTGACCTTTGATTATTTTTCATTTTCATGATCAAGCGGTCAACGAAAGATTGCTTTGCTTCGGAGCCAATGCTGCCAACTGGCAGCTGTTGCTAAAAAATGTGCACAGTCGGTTGGCGAGCGTGAATCGAATCGAATCATCACTTCAGGCTGGTAACCCCACAAGCAGCATCCGTCGGTCGTCGAGGAATAATACACACACACACATGTGCAAAAAATTGCTATAAAAATCCTCTTCAAAACGATTAATATCGCAAATGATGAAAAAAAATCCATCGCAAAGTGACTGTTGTTTGACAATCTAGGTTGAAACGTGACCAATCGATCTCACCGCAATATGATCAGTTTTCTGGAGACGACGGAGAATCATCGTGCCATCATTTCTTCTTGAATCCCTTTGTTATCCCTTGCACGTAAGTTTCTCTTATAATTTTGTACAACGGCGTGTGCACGATGACATATCGGTGAAAAATCATTCATGTGGAACGATCATTTTGCAAGACTTGTTTCGAAAGAACGGCTGCTGAAAGAAATATCGAATTCAAATCGAAAAAATGTTCCTTATCAAAGATTCGCTTCATTTTTTCTTTTTCAAACAATCGTTGACATTGATTCAGCGACGATAAATAACTGTAGTTCGACACGAATGTTTTTGGGGTTATGTCGCACGAAAAAATGCTCGATGGCAACGTCTCTTTATTATAATTGTGGAAAAATATGGCGAAATTCTAGCGAGGCGGAAATCATTGTGAAAAAAAACATCGCAAAAAATGTCTTGGTTATTCGGTAAGAAAAAACACCACAGAGAGTCGCTGTCCGACTCTCAGGAGGAGTCGAGCGCCGGCCCCGCTCAGACGGACGATTATATCATCGTCGAGAAGGAGGAAAATCCTCAGTCGCCGACGTCCGGCGGACTCTACCCGTCTCTGGCCGACTATCCATCCACCACGCCTCAGCACCACAATGTGTCGAGCGATTCTCTCGGCTATCTCAGCGGCATACCCTTCAAGCTCTCAAAATCCTTCAACAACGATTTTGAGATTGAAAAAATCAAACTAGACGAAATAACGTCCTTTGTCCATAGAATAATCAACCAAGATTACGACTATGAATTTAGAGTAGAGAGGAGCGTCATTAACGAAATGGAAAGCGGAATTGAATGAAAGAATCGCGAAAAGATTTCAAAAACGTTCTAACCGCAAAATCTTTACACGAATTTTAATATTCCTGCTGGAAGATGATTTTTCCTCTGCGCAATTGAACGTAAAATGCAAAAGCGAAATCCGATCGATTCAAAAGGTATCCACATTCGTGAAAAGATTTTTTAGGGTAGATGCAAAGAAGCGACGTGTTGTAAAATGTGCATCTTATTATTCCGCCATAATAAAGTTTAAGTTTGCTACTCTCGTGCTTGACGTACAATCGATGGAACAGAAATCGATTCTTGCTCTTACGTACTTTGACTACCGTGCGGTTCTTTGTTTTTTATTCTATGATTCTTTGCGTTATTCGTTGCTCTTTAGGAAAAAAACCAGTGAGCGAGTTGAAGCAAGATTAAACAGAGTGCTTCGTGGATGACCGCGGATTGTCCTGAAAATGTTAAATCTCTCGCGATATTCTATTTTTTGTTGCTCGGTAATAAATAATATGTACAGTTGCGGGGAAACTTTGGAGAACCCTGTTGAATTATTTTCAAATGTATTTTGATGGAATAAAAGATGGTTGTGTATAATCGTTTCTCTCATATTTTGAGATCTTGCCTGAAAAAGATGAAGATTAAAAAACTTATGCAAAATTCCACAAAGTGGCAACAACAGCGACGATGAGAGCGAAAGGCAGCCAAGTCTTGAGGAAGCCCCAAAAACTGGAAGAAAAATCACGTCTGTGAGAGAGAAAGACGAAACAGAAAAAGTACGGCGAGTGTTTTTCGCAGACCGATTAATCGAGATTCGCATTACCTGACGTATTTTCCAAAAATGAGCATGAGGATGGCGAGCTTCACCATGTTCCAATCTGGCGAGCTCTTGTAATTCATGATATTGAGAGCAGTCGCGACGTGAGAGTGACAATTGTCGCAGCATAAATTGTGCTGTAATAATCATGGTTACCGGAATATTTTTTATCGTCGGATCAACGACGGTCGACGATTAATCTCACCATTCTAGTTTGGTAAATTGCACTGGCTTCCGCCACCGCCGCGTCCCAGCCTACTTTGCCGTCTCTGGCTAGGTTATAATCGAGCTGCCAGTACTTTGTCGGTCTTCCGAATGCCATTTTGTCCTCGGAAACGTGATAAGGACCGGCAAAATCGCGTATCACCCCGACGGACGTCGCTATACCCATGTGACCGATGAAAGGCATCAAGTATCTGCGTCATTGTCGATTTCAAACTCACGAATAATGCTTTTTTGCTCAATTATGAGAAACGGAAAAATGCTTTGTCGCATTGTTGAAAAAAAGAAAATAAAAAAAGAAAATTGTTAACGTACTACTTTTGTCGCATGCTTCTTCAATCTGGCGGACATTTCACTTGATTTTTTCCGTTGAAATTACTATACGGTATTCTACGCGAGTGAATTAATATATCGCTGCGTCTACAGTGTACTTTTTGAGGTTATGCATGTCGAACGTACGTGAGTAAAGGTATCGGAGTCCAAACTATGCAAAATGGAAATCTTTTCCTCGATGGATCTACGCCGAGGTCGACTATCGAGGAGGAATCTGACGTGCTACCTCGAGGAGATCGCGTCAGGTAATCATTATCCTTCATTTTTCAGATTTGTCGTCAGACGCGATTTTCTTGACAGCCGCGAACGCCTTCTCTGTCTCTCTCTCTCTCGTCTGTCGCGCACGCGCGAGGCGGAATGACTGCTCGAGACATTTAGCGTTAATCGCGCGATGAGAAATCATTCGCAGCAGGTGCAGAAAGGGTACAGTTTATTGCCAAACCAAGACTTTTCAGTGCATCATGGTGCAAAAAAAAGGAATCAACTATGCACTGGTCACTCTGACATTTGACATTTAATTTTCAAAAACGAGAGATGCGAGCCGAGTCGTATCGCGCGTGGTGATCAAAAAGAGGAGTACATGTATCAAAGGTGGTAGAGTGCGTCAAATGACACACACACCCACATACACGTGCGCGCGGATAAAAGGTCAAAACAGAAACCATATTGAAACGGATTAAATACATATGCGACGTGATTTAATTCAATTAAGAAACAAGTGTAACTTTTCAAACGTATAGAATCCTCGCGCACCGTTCGCGTTAATTTATTATCTTCCGCGCATATTTATTTACTCTTTGGGTACATAAATAACTTGTATATTATAACAAAATATACATGTATGGATGCTGCAAATTAACGACATTGCACAATTAGCTCTGAAAAAATGTATCTCCGCGAGCAACTTTCATCGCGGATTAACTCGTCTTCATATTCACCGTACTTTATGATTTTCGCGTATGCTTCGTGCACCCATAGAGGGCGTTCAACGTGAAAAATCTCGAGACGGCTTTATACCTTGATTTCAATAACATCATTTCAATACTATTTTTCGATCGAGAACCATAGATTCAATCTCGGCGTATGTTTCCATCGAAAAAAAAAACCGGTTTCTCCCGTGTGTGACCTACGGATATAGTTGTAGGATAAACCGAAAGTATGTCTCTCGCGCCAAGAGATACCGTACAAATGTGCTTGAAAGCGTAATAGGGATATAACGTAACGAGCGATATAGCGGCTAACAAAATTATAACAACGCGTAGCGGAAGAGCTTCGGGCGGCTCTAGCGACATGACGAGCTTTCCTCAGTCCATGTTCGGATATGTATCGAGTTCAGTGCGGTAAGTGGTCGCATTAATTTTCAACAAAAGTTCAACGTGAAAAACAAACGACTATTTCTTTTTGCCTTTTTTTTCGAAACACAAAGTGATCCTGATGGCGCTATGCTGCTGCTGCTTTCGGGTGAATTGTAACGTCGTGAGAAACGAGGATATCTGCGGTCCTCACAATGGCCGACGTTTGTACCTCGAACTCGGTGAAAAGGGCATTTTGTACGCGAAAAACGTCTCCCTCGTTAAAGCATCACCAAAGTCGAATCAGCCATCGAGGATTTACGCGACCAACAGTTCCCACGATCAATGCAGCCTCGAGCTCGTTACGTGTCCATCCTGCGTTATTACCGTGACCTTCAAGAGTCTCGCGCTGTCGCATCACTGCAACGACGGCGGAATCATGATGGACAGCCCTTGCAGGTACAGAGTCCGAGCCCCGGGGAAGAGCCGCCCGCACGCCCGGCAGTCCCCGACGACGTTGAATGAAAAATATTTCTCTCCCCCAGGTGCGACTACGTTTGGATCTCCGAGCCGCCTTACGAGGACGTTTCCGGGACTCCTTTTTGCGGTCTCTACGCACCAGTGACGTACAAATCGAGCACGAGAACTCTGTCGATCGCGTTGCTCTACAGTCAGGCGCATCGTCACGCGTTCAGCCTCGAATACACGGCGGAAAGCAAGTATTTCTCGCGTCCCCCCGCGATACACCCCTATTTATGCGCGCACGACCTTGAATCTCGATGCCCCGCAGGAAACAGGCTGCACTTGAAGGGCGGCGATGGGGTTTCGAGCGGCGCCAAGCCGATCAACAACACCGGCGGTGGTATCCTGACTTCGCCGTTTTTCCCGGCGCGCTATCCGCGCGACCTGGGCATGGAATACATCGTCACTTGCCCGAGCGAGTCGCCATCCTGCCGAGTCAGGGTGCTCTTTAGCGATTTTCAACTCGCCACGGTGTCCATAATGGAAGTCAGTTTCCTGCCGCGAGTTTCCCGCCGCGAGTTTCCGTCCGAGGCAAAGTCGAACATTGAAACGCGATGAATTTCAGTTTTACGACTGGAACGGACAACGTCTGGACGTCAGCAGCGGCGCGAGATTTCGCCCGCCGGTAATCGTCAGCTCGGGGCCGTCTCTGCTCATCAGATTCTACGCGAATGGCGGCACGGGCCTCGGTTACAAAGCTTTCTACTCGTTCGTTCTCGGTCACCAGTACGACAAGACGATCTCGCCCATCACCGATTGCGGCGGCTACGTCGAGAATCTCGGCGGCGCCATCACCATGATGGACATGGTCGGCCAGGGTCTCAAGACCTACGACTGCGTGTGGCTGATAAGACCGCCGAAAAACTTTCTCCACATGAAGACTCACATGTACCTCAAAGTCGTGACATTCGCCGAGATGGGTTGGTATTCGACGCCCGCCGATCACCACCGTGTCGTATCGTTATTCCTCCGTCCTCGTTTTTCCCGCGTGTTTGTCGTTTTTTTTCTCCTTTTTTCTCAGCCGGCAATACGGAATTGACGATAAAGCAAGGTCCGACGTCGGCGCTCATGCCGCTCGAGATTCTGAGACATCCGGCCAGTCAGCTTCAACCACCTCGTCTTCGGGAGCACGTCGCCCCCGTCACCAGTGGTTTTCACGTGAGCCTGCGCGGCACCTTCGGACCGACCTCCAGGCTCGCCATCGCCTACGCCGCCTTCAGCTACATGGGTAACCCCGAGCTGCTGCTTACCGAGATTTGTATCAGTAGTACGTAGGTGTCATTCGTTCGAACGAGGGGAGGCGATGCGAGATAAATCCGTATTTCAGATTGTTTCACCGGCACTGACTTTCTTTGCCAAAATCATCGATGCATCCCGAGTCAATTGAACTGCGACGGTTTCGATCACTGCGGCGACAACAGCGACGAGCCAAACACGTGTTTTCGAGGTATCGGTGTTTTTCACATTTTCCACGTTTTTTTTTTCATCGACACGATCGAGTGACGTGACGCATTTCGACACTGCCGTTGCGACAGATTGGGAGGTCGAGCCTCGGGACAGAAAGTGGCACTCGAACAAGGCGAATTACTATTTTCCAAAAATCGATCGTTATCCCGATTTGAAGACGGCGACGTTGGTTTTCGTCGCGAGCAGTCTCGGCCTCATTATTCTCATATCGGCTCTGATAATACTCTTGTACCGAATGGGCGCCAGAGCGCGACAACAGAGGGAGCTGCAATCGCGATTGCAGACCATCAGCGAGCTATTGGGTACGAGTTTCAGATGGGTTTTTGCGACAAAACCGACAAAGAGACTCGGAGCGATCTCGCTGTAACGTCGAATAGTTTTCGACATTGCAGATGGCGCGAGAATCGACGAGATAACGGTCTCGGACGATCCTCCGGTGTACGAGGCACCGCCGGGATACGACGAGGTCGTCAAGGTCGGTATGGACGGTATCGAGGTGACGAGACGGAGGAAAAAGAGAAATTTGATTCTCGAACCGAGAAGTCGCAGTTCGCCGAACCAACGTTCGTGAGTCATCGACGACGCGACGCCATTGCGCGCGTCTCGGGCTCGGTTTTTTCGTCACTCTGTTTTCGTTGTTCGTTCAGGCGCGATCTCGAAGGTGTCGGGACATCGGGAGGAGCCCCGGTCGAGGGAGCGAGCACCAGCAGGGCCAGGCAGACCGCGCCGATCGCGGCCAACGTCTCGCCGCCACCCGTGCCGGAGACTCCTCCGCCGCCTTACGTGACACCGCCGGGAACGATACCGAGGAATCTCGACGTATCGAGCCTCTCGAGACTCGACGATTCCGGTGAATTGTTATTTCCTCCTTTGGCTCTTGTTTTTCATCGAGCATCTTGCATCCTTGCCTCTCTAAATCTCTCCGTCTCTTTCTTTTCCCCTTTCTTTCGCTGTTTATCTTCCGTAGCCGAGGACGTGAGCGCACGCGGTCAGAGACTTCGCACCTCGTGGTTGCGCGATGGACTCGAGCATTCTCGTTCGCTGCCGGCCGTGGACGGTACGGAACCGTCGTTCGATGGACCATCGACGTCGGTCGACGCCGAGGCCCTCGGTGCGTATCTCGACGACTACGCGACGTCCACGATAGCGGCCACGAGCGTCGTAGCTCCTCCCCTCGTTCCTCCTCGTTCGTTTAACGATAATAACAATAACGATCATCACCATCAAGCCCGTACAAGTAGGACGATAATACCACCGCGCGAAACGTCGACATGTCCACTCGATGATTCCACACAGGCGTACGACTGTCGCGTTGTTTCGACGTTCACGAGGCGCGCATACGCCGACGATGGCTGCATCAGTCTCATAGGCCAGGGTACGGTCAGCCAAATGATCAGCGTTCTCGAGGTCGGCGCGGAAAATCATCGGCGAGGTCTGCTCGCGTCGTCGATCGTCGCCATCGAATCTGACGACGAGGCCGAGCGCACGGTGCTCATGAGTTGCGGGTGTGCGGGTGCCTGCGGATGTGCCGTCAACGACGAGGATCGCGCGAACGGGACCGAGGAAAATACGCGTTGCCAGCAGAAGGGAGGCTCGCGGGAGAAGCAGCACGGGGAAACGAAGCGTCGCCGGGTGGACGTCGGCGAAAGCTCCGGCAACGTTGAACGGCGAGAGAACGAGCCGACGATACCGAAGAGCACCATCATACGTTTGCTCGGCAATTCACGTTCGAATTCGCGAAATTCACAGACCTGCAGTCTCAACTCGACGACGCATTCGACCTGCTCGACGCCGAATGACACGTTCGGGCGTTCCTACGGGCGTTCCTACGGGCGTGCCGCCGGGCTGAGCAGCAGCCTTCGTAGAACGTCCGTTTGCTCCAAGGACAGTCGCGTCACCGCCGTATCGTTGCTCAGCGCGTGTCAGCGAAGAAGCAACGACAGGCTTCACGACGATTTCGAGATCGTTTCGGAGAGAGCGAGTATCCTCGGCGACGAAAACTCGAGCACTCTGGCCAACACGCCGATTGGAACACCGAGATACGGCTCGTCCAACGGCCGGTCACGTGGACGCAGCCGCGACGATCGAGCGACCTCCGTGCGATATTCGAGCTCCGACATTGAGAGTCTCTACGAGAGTATTCGAGCTCTCGATACTTTCTTGGCGAGGCGCGCCCTCGTCGCCGTTAATCAGCCGAATAATCCGTCCACGGGTGGGCTCTGTCCGACGCCGAAGCTCGCGAGAAACCGAATCGCCTCGGCATCCTCCTCCTTCTCGTATCTCGCCCGGGAACCCGACGAAGCTACCGGGTTCGTCAATCACCGGAAAAACTGGCGGTCCAGCGACGACGCGTTCTCCAACTGAATACGAGACGATCGTTCATTTCCGCGAGAGGCTGCGCGAAATTCGTCGTCCGACTTGTCGCAGCCCGGCATTTCGAGTGAAAGTTTCGCATCGTCCTTGATCGATAAATATATATCGCCGAGCTAGACAATCCAACGAACCAACGAACGGGACGTCTCTGTAGAGCCAAAAATAATTTTGAAAAAAACAAAACAGCTTTCGACAAGAGGGTGGAATGTTTTTCTCGATCTTTTCGGTGATCGATAACGACGGAAGGCGAAATTGTGTGAAAAACACATGGCAATTGTCCATGAATCGATCGAGCCCTTTCAGCGACCGGGACAAGATGAACGACGAATTTTGACCGCACGTATGAAAATGTAAATGTAAATATACCATGACGAAAGGCGACCAAGGCGAATGAGGCGATATGCTTGTACAAGCACGTGGGTGCCTCGCGAGATTTCTTCTTTCCGTTCTTTCGTCTCTTTTTCGAAGAAAGTCTTTGACCCCATCTCTCCTCCCCCGTGAAATAATCGTGTCCTGCTGTCTCCTTTCGCCTTGGATCTCTCGTGGATTATTTTCGAGAGGCAACCTGCGTGCTGGAGAAAAAATGAACCAGTGGAATTCGACTCTTTGAAATATATTATTGGTATAATACTTTAGGGCAAAGGAATTTTTCTCAGGTATAATTCGCATTCGACTCTCAGCCATCATTCGGCTGTTGGAATTTTTTCCAATTTTTCGCGCATTTACCCGCTTCGCGTTCCCGCCGAAATTCCCTCGAACCTGCGCATGAAAGCACCTCTACATCGTGTTGTACAATGCGAACGGAATTGTATTATACGAGATCGAAAAAGTCTCGACCATACAGCGGGGCCAAGATTTCTCGATCCCTCTCTCTTTCGTCCTCTTTCTCACGGAACATCTCCGCAGCATCCAAATATGTCGCGTTATCGAAATTTATGTGGAGGCGCGCATAAATTCCTTTCGGCGCTCTTTCGCGCGCTTCATTTTATCGAGAGACAGCACGAAATTAACGAAAATTCAAAGAAAATAAAGACGAAATATCGAAATCATTTATTCTTCGTGAGTTTCGTCATTTTTTCACAACGACACAGCTTTCATAACTCTCCGGCTCGCGCGACGTTACGACGGCTTTGCGGATGTTTTTTTTCGGTGGAATATGTAATCGAGGCACGCGTCGTGCCCCTTTTTCCCTCGGTGTATGATATTCTTTGGACGTGAGTGGAAATTTCATCGGCGACCATCAACCGCGCTGACCATGACGTTTGTCTTCGTGAAAAAAAAGGACACACGACAAAAGTCACGAGAACCCACGGGATTCGAAAAATATCGTGGATACATGGATACGTACACTCTCGAAAATGATCATCAGAGATGTCGGGGAATGACGGCCGAATCAACATCAGCAAGAGGCATCATCATCGGTTATTTCAAGCCTCGATAAATCATACGACCATGTGTGTAGATATAAACGTACAAGGTCACTCTCATCCAACCGGTCTCGCGAGTCAAATTCGTCTGATGGTTCTCGAGATATTTTTCCCCGTGATTTATTCCGTACACCATACGCGCTTCGTTCAACGAACAAAGCGATTAATAATGACAAAAATTGATCAAGATATGCTAATTCTCTCGCGATATTAAAAAGTTCGAGAAGGATGGCATTTCGAGTTTCGAAAATTCATCCTCGGAAGAGTATGGAAAAAACAAAATAAATACGAAACACGTTTGAAACTTGGTATAACAAAAATATATATTTTTCGATTATAATCGTACTCGCGACGTTGGTCTCGTCGCTGCTCCAACGGGCCATCTCGTCGATTCTCAGCTCCTCCGATCTCTCGCACGCATGCGTGCGTCGTTGTGGTCTCCCTTAATACTACTAATATGCATATGTATATATACTATATGTGTATATGTCCATTTTTGTTCGACTCGAGGAGAAACGCGAGAGTTTTTAGAATTTCCTGTTGGCCTGCTGGGGTTGATCTTCCTCGGGATGAGCCGCGTTCCATTCGAGCGCCCGAAGGATTTGCTCGGGCACGGGTGGCGCGACCGGAAGGTGAGCTCCCTGCGGTTGGAAGCCATTCTCATCGGCGGTGTACGTCAGACTGATCGGACTTCCATCGGGCGCGGTGTACTGATACTGCCCTCGGGCGACGACCGAAGCTTGACCGTCCTCGTTCAGTGGTCCGGGTGCTCCGTCTTCGGACGCGGCGATTCCATTCTCCGTCTCGTAGCTGTAGCTGTAAGAGCCATCGGGAGAAACGTCCTGAGCCTGACGGAGTATGGCGATCGGCGGCTGCGCGCTTCCATGCTGCTGGGCCGAAACCACGACAACCAGGGCCAACGATGCGATCTGCGGTGACAAAAACGGAAAAACACACGGTGAGCGGTCAACATGAGCGAATTTTGGCGGTGCTCATCCCGCGGTAGCGTCGTTTCTCGAAAAACCAAAAGACTATCGCGACTCGACGATCGAGCCAATTGTCGCGAGGCGCACCCTGCGCCTCGCGGTCACGTTCTCGATTGTGTGTAAATTCGATAATACACGCGACGATACCGGGTGTGATACGACATTTACGCAATACGCCCGTTCGACTCGATGATGAAAAATCACGGATGACGTAATTGGCGAATTGCCGAGACAAATTTTCGACGGTCGAGGGGAAAAAATGCGATCAATACCGGGGAAAACGAATTGTGACGAACTGCGCGTATCGCACGGAATAAAAATAAATCGACGACTCACGAGGAGTTTCATGTTGATGCTCGGACAGGTATCGACTGACTGTGCTAATAGTTAAAGCCCATCGAAGCCTATTTATACGAAAAACTTGATCGTCGAAAGAGATTTTTTGGGAGTCCGCATGACGTCACCTCTGCGTCGAGGGGCGGGTTCGTCCAGCACATACTCGTCCGATCCGCGATTCATCCTTGCTGCTCCTTCGTTCTCTCGATACTACGAGTGAGAGCTTGCTTGTTTTTTTTTCGCCTTTTTTTTTTCTTCCTCTCCGATATCATAGCCACGTCGTGGTGGAAAATAAAAATAAACGAATAATTACAGCCGAGTGTCCTCTCGGAGACTTTCACCGCGCGTAACGAAATTCATATTTCATCGAGAGATGTACATTCGTATGATGGACGATCGCGAATCGTTATCGCGCACGATTCGAGTGAGACAGTTTTGCAGAATTCGATGCAACGAGAAGAGACGAGAAAACCGATGTATTCTCGAGGATGCTGCGATAGGAAAATGTACGAATGCGAGAATGTGTGTGTGGCTGTTGAAGAAATCGATGTCGAAAGTAAAAATCGAAATAACGAGACCCTGAAAAAGAGGAAGAAAAAAGAACGAGGCGCACGCGCGTATTTCGCAAAGATTCCAGCACCGCGCGGGAGATGCCATCCGTCTATTCTTCGTCCTCATCTCGACGCTGTAGGAGATTATACGTCTATACCACGTGTATGGCGAATCTAGCGGGTGTACCTTGGCCCGTGCAACCGCGCGGCATGAGACGAAATACACGGGCGAGAGTTTGTTACGCCCGCGGTTAAAATCGAAATCGTGTAACCGGTTCGCACGAAAACACTTTTCGATGGATCCTCCGCGTTATGTAACGTACATGTGTCCGGCGCTGTAACGAGATTTCGAGAAGATCTTTCGTTAAAGGTCAAAGCTAGGAAATAAATTTTGGCCGCGAGCGAGCGAGCGAGCGAGCCCGTCTCCCGTCGCCCGAATCATCTTCTTCTTCTTCTTCTTCTCCTCTCTCTCTCTCTCTCTCTCTCTCTCTCTCTCTCGTCGTTCGTAGGTCCATCCTCGCGACAAGCACACCCGAAAAGGTTACGCCTATATACGCCTCGCTAAATTATGTATACCTCACGGATTTTGAATTTGAGAGAAGGCCCATCGCGTATACATTTGCAATATTCATCACCCACAGGTGTATGCAGACGCAAAGAGGCCCACTCGCCGTGCACGTATACGCCAGTCATGGTGTGGTGTTGCCAGCTAGAAAATGAGAAAAGAGGTGGGAATTGTCGTTGAATTCCCGTATAAATACTCGACGATTGTGCCTTCGAAAATCAAATCTCGACTTAAAACCGCAAGCGAAGGGAAATCTTTCGAAAATTCAAATCATCATGAAGTTCCTCGTGAGTGTCGTTGTTGCTTTTCATTTCCCTCCATGTTTCGTTACGATACACTGTCCCTGTTTGCCCGTCGTTTTATTTCTTTTTTCTCGCGGAAATTCGTTTTTCGAATCGGGAAAACAGTGAAATGTTTTTTTTTTTCTCCAAGAGCAAATATCGCGGCATTCCGCCAAACGGTTTTCGTTTTCTCGATAGCGCGATAGTGAAATGTCGTCAATGTTTAAACGCGGAATCGCTTTTAGGTTCTGGCTCTGGCTGCTGTGGTGGCTGCGGTCGCTGCCGCACCTCCGTCGTCTCCGCCTCTGTTGATCGTTCGTCAGGCTCAGGATATTTCGCCCGATGGTGCTTACAATTACGCTTACGAGACCGAGAACGGTATCTCGGTGTCGGAGAACGGTGCACCAGGACCGGTGAACGAGGAGGGTCAAGCTGCCGTCGTCGCCAAGGGACAATTCCAGTACACCGCGCCCGATGGCAGCCCAATTTCCGTTTCCTACACCGCCGATGAAAATGGATTCCAGCCGCAAGGACCTCATCTCCCGGTGGGACCGGAAATCCCAGTTCAGATTCAACGCGCTCTCGATTGGATCGCCGCGCATCCGCAGCCCGAAGGCAATGATCGTCCGGTTGACCAAAAGAATCGTCGTTTCTAAAAGACAACGCGCGGGCCACCTTTAATTAACCCGTCAGAGAATGAGAGAGAGAGAGAGAGAGAGATCAAGAAATGTAACAAGACGAAACTCAGGCGCGTATATCGAAATAAATTCAACGACTTTTTGGAATCTTAAACGGCGCTGTCTGGGCGTGGTGGTGTCCCTCCTCTCCTCCGGGTGTTCCTCAGAGTCGCGATTCATCCTTCGCCGATCCGTGATCGTACAGCTCGAGAGCCTGCTGCTGGCAAACTTTCGAGACTCTCCCGCGGGTGTGCCACACGCGCGTCCGTGCTATTTCGTCAAGGCTGATGAGATTCGTTTGTTTTTTTTCTCTCTTCTTAATGCCAAGATCTCGAGCCTCTTACCGCGGACGAGAATTTCACAACGACGCACGAAAATGTTTCATCCTCGAGGACATTTGACTATTTATAGGAAAGCTGATGCTTCATCCTGAAGAGTTATCGGAAAAGGCTCGACGTTGATTATATTTTCTCGCACTATTCCCATGGAAAGAAATGCAAATAGAAATAGGGCAGAGGTATCTACAGCAGCCGACGTATCTCGACGTATCTCGACGTATCTCGACGTATCTCGACGTATCTCGACGACCATATGAATACAATGAAGAAAGAGAGGAATTATGCTCCGTACGTTTTTCTTAAATATTCCGATACATTCGTGCATGCGAGTGTACATTCGATATATTTGCAATACGACTGTAGAGTACCGTGGAGAATCGTCAAATTATACGTTAGCACCTCTGTGATCCTCGGAGGATCGGTATCGAGTTTCGTAAAAATCCATCATATTAAAACTTGTTCTCTCCGTCATTCCTGATGCGTTAGACGCGAGAGAAAAGCGTATATTTCGTCACGGATGATACCACGTTGTTTTTTACGTCGATATTTCATTCCTCGTTATTTTTTTTGTCTTTCTCTCTCTCTCTCTCTCTCTACGATGGACCAATGTATTTTTCATGCTTTCAAGGAAAAACGAACGATGGTATACAGAAGCGACAAGTGTGAAATCTTATTGGATGAGGTACGCGAGTTAACACGTTTGGAATTCAGCCCACGGGAATGGTAATACAACGACGTCCTCATCTCTCTCCCCTCTGACTCCAAGTTTTTTTTTTTTTTTTTTTTTTTTTTTCACGGTGGTCGTACAAACAATACCGGTAATGCAAGATGGCGCGCGAGAGTTTCGCAACGAGAAACAATGAATTTATGAATTCCTCGGGGCTTACGCGCGTCACGCAAAACGCTCGCGCGCGCAACGGCACAGCCGAGCGAGCGACGATCGTAAATCGCGTTTTCGCCCAAAAAAAAGCAGAAACGGCGAAATTTGACGGTCGATTCGAGGGGGATTTCTTTGAAAATGTTGAGCAACTCTGTGTTTTTTCGTGCAATGTACATAATTGTGCATCTCCGCGAAACAATCCACCCACGGAGAAGCAGGCTCGAACGTTATGCACGTTACGTGTGTAACGAATCGATATGAAATATATTTTACCCAGAGATATGTTTGTGAATTTATCGAGAATCCTCATAGGTCAAATAATTTACCAATCGCTCCAACAGTCGGCAATTACGACGCAACAGACACGTGTTTGCGCGAATAAATACACGCCATGTTTTTCAAAGATTCTTCAGCGATTCGAGATGCATCGGAGAAGTATTCTCAGAGTATATCACCTTCGAGCCACCCTTTGGAGTCGTGAGGCGAAAAATGGATCAACGCGCGATTTATCGAGGAATCTTGCTGGCTGGCTGGCTGGCTGCGGCTGCTGGCTGCGAGAAGATTACGCGATCGCAACATTGTTCGAGAGCATCGCGATCTTCATTTTAGCCAAATTGCAGGGCAAACAGGCGCGCTGGATTCTCGTAGAACGTAGAGAGAGAGAGAGAGAGAGAGAGAGAGAGAGAGTACGGGATCCGCGACGGATGTGCATCGTCTCATCAACAGGTTGCGCCGATGAGGTCCGCGATATTGGACGAAATCGATGAGCTCCGACCAAGAGAAGGGCAGGTCGAGTCGGCGAGAAAGTCATATCATTATTCCGTGTTATTTTTATCGAAGCGAATGCAGAATCGATAGAGAAGAATCGAGCTCGCGAGACTCGTCCAAATTTCTGCAAAGCCCGAATCAATTCAGAGAGAGCTCACGCGCGACTCATCATCGCGGCGCTTTCGTAATCGTTCGAGCGCGCAGGGATGAGAGGAAAGAAAAAAATTCGATCGAACGCGCCGCAGTTGGAGAAGAAGTCTCTTGGGAAATCTCCAGCTGCGGCACATAACTGGGAGGTTACACCTTTGCCGTTTGCCTCGCGATGGCTCTCGTTGTGCGAGCGCTGAGAACGAGCCCCAACCTGATGCTAGAGCGAGAACCCTCCTCCTCCTCCTCCTGCTCCTCTCGTAGAGGAGCATATATCTCATTTTTAACAACAATAATACCCCGCCTCGACGCTGAAACCGCAGCATCTCTCGCGGTATGGACGAGACGAGACACACCATTATTATCGTCATCATCCACATGCAACGAACGCCACACGTCATTTCGTTGTAGCGCTCTTTTTAATGTCACGAGAGCAGCCTCGAGAGCGAGAGAGCAGGCGAGAGACGAGCTTCAAAAGCGAGAGAAAAACTTTTGTCAGAGATCATACACGCGGGATTAACGTCTCGTAATGATCAGCGCCGTTATGAATATCACACCTCTGCAGACGTATATATTTGCACTTGGTAATTTAATTTCTCGAGCGGTATATTGTGCAATCGTAGACGTATGCGATTTTCCTCCGCGATTCATGGAGCAGCTCGAGGATTTTCGACCGAAAAACAAAAAAGAATAAAATAAACATTTTTTTGTCGATAATCAATCGGAAGACGATAATCATCCGCAATTTGGCCGGAAGCGAGCGGAAACGATAGAGGCTGCTGATGTCGAATAATCGTCGGCGATAAACTTCCCTGAGAGCGGACCTTGCGTCTGAGAGGTTTTGCTTTTTTTTCTCATGCACACGGGAAACACACAATGGCCCTAACGATATTTATCTCTGGCGCGCATCTCGCGCGCGTCATTATCGCCAGCAGAGAGAACAAACGCAGGCCATCTTTTCATCTCCTTGTTCCGTTTTGAAATAGTTAAAAGCGTGTTTTGCTGCTTTAAAATAGGACTACCGCGATTCTACGGTCTCGTTCGCGGCTTTTACATGCTGTTTATTCGCACACGTATACACGCGTACACAGCCGTCGAATAATTGAATAGAAAAACGTGCGCACGGTCTAGCCCACACGCGGCATAACTCGCGTCTGTGCGATAAATCAGCGTATTGATTATCCCGTTTTGCAAATAACTCGACGACAAATCATCGTTTATACGACTTGTTACATCTTGTATTTCATTCGTGCATCCTCCATGCACCACCTCTGCGAATTGAAATTCCGCAGCACCGATGCTGACAATGCGAGACGTGGTAAAAAAATGGAGGCTCTTGTTCAATCGATGAGAACTTGTTCATTAATGTTATTCTGCAAAATCGCGAGTCAAACAAATGTTTATTCGTTCAATGTCCAAATTGTCTCCTCCGGATTGCATATACATACTCAAAGCGGTATACCATGTCGCAAAAGGTTCATCCCGGGGCAGCAGTCAGTCCCCGCGAAGAAAAGATTGAGAAAAGTTCATCCATCGCGGAGCGTACCGCCGCGATGGAAGCGGTGAAAGGAGCACGCCCTGCGATCATCCGTGTCGGATCATCTCGCTCTCTCGCCTATTTCTCTCAATTACATTTTTTCCTTCCCTCTCTCAGCTGCCATTTCGAGCTGAAATCCTCGTGGGTTGCAACGTCGTTGCGGGCTCGTTTTTTAATGACCGGTATCCGCGATGCGCCTCCGCGCGAATGCACTTCTCCGCGATTGGAATTGTGGGGCATCTTCTGATGCCCCGACGTGTGTAATAACAACCGTTTTTCTTTTCATCTTTTCAATCATTGCAGCAGGGCATTTACACGCTGAAAAGATACGGCATAGACGATGCCCGCGTGTGCTGCGTATGCCAGTAATTAACAATATCGAGAGGATTTTATCGAAATCGCCGCGAGCGTTTCAAAATTCGCGGGGTGAAGAAAAATTGACCCTCTTTCCATATTTGCATAAACGCGACGTTTCCAGCGAAGCTCTCATCGAGCGAGGCGCACTGCCGCTGCGCGGTCTAATACAGCGGAATAAAGTGCAAGACGAGCGCCGGTTCGATTCAATTAATGAGAGCATACCGATCGTAATTTAACCATTTTTTCCTTTTCCCGTATTTTGTAGGTCGACCAATCGTACGCTCGCTCGCTCGCTCGTTCCCGTACGAGCGAGCTCTGCTACATGCCTCTGTTGCATGTACGAAATCGCGTGCTCCGCCTCGATGCGGTTTACCCCACTTTTGATTACGCGCGCATCGTACGGATCCCTGATATTTAAGTATAATACACGATATATATACACAAATGCATATTATTGCATGCAGATATATGTCGAACACACGCCGTGTCCTCACAGTTTTTCCATGCACTCTTGGGAGGGATTACCCCCCTCCCTTTTCGACAACGCCTCTCCCGTTGTCCTCCTCGTCGTCCCTCCAGCAAGAAGGAAGCGACCAAGCACTCTCGGACTAGTATATAAATTCGCACAGGGCCCATCCACGGTACAATACTCGTCTCCTCTTCTCGTCTCATTGTGCGCCTTGCGAATATAACTGCGGAACAGAAAAGTACGACAGAAGGAAACAAACGACTCTTTTCCTCTTCCGAATACACCTCACCAAACACCGAAGAGAACCGCATCATGAAGATCATCGTGAGTGTCTTTGCCTCGTGTCGCGTGACACAGCACGCCACGTACACGCGATCAGGGGGAGGGAAAAGTAAAGGCGAATCGGACGCCTGCCGATCGTCAAAGTGCTCCAGGGGGTGAATCGTATATTTTTCTGCCATATTTTTCATTTTCAAAAAAGGGATGCGGGCCTCGGTTTATTCGAGAGTGAATCGAATTGAATTTGGCGGACGAACGTGCCAAAAATTATTCTTACGCGACAGAAGAGTAGTGTCTTGCGGATTTTTGGTATTCCTCCTTTGCGATACACTCGCTCGATATCATTTAACCGAAATGGGGAGTGATATTTCTTCGGGGGTAGTTTCGAACGAGGGCCTCGTTGAAATTTCATTAAAGTCGCTTGGTTTTCGCGCGTACAGGTGCTGGCTATTTTGGGTCTCGTGACGATGGCTCAGGCTCAATTCAACCCCCAGTACAATCCCGACTACTACGGGAGACGATACGCCATCCTGCGTCAGACTCAGGACGCGGCACCGGATGGATCCTACGCTTACAGGTAACAAATCCCCGACATTTCCGACATTTCCGACATTTCTGACATCTATACACTCGTTGAATCTCGCATTCGCATCAATCAAACGAGAGGATATATCGCCTTATCGTCGTTGAAATACGTTTTCAATGTTCAACGATGTTTAACATGAATTTAAATGACTTCCAAGTTGATTAAATGCTACAAAGACTAACGAGCTGACAAACGAACGTGCTTACGCGCGTACCGATTGATTTATGGGCTAGAAATGAGAGAAAATACTTGATGAGCGCGCAAACGTTGATTTCCTCGATTGACAATTCCTCTTTCTCTTTCTCTTTGAATCGTTGATTTCTCGAATAAACGTGTGCGACGAGATGGGCACGCGCGCGCGTTGACGGCCTTTAACGCTTTTACCGCGACAAGCGCATATATCGTCGTATATACGCACGCGAACGATCAATCAAGGGACTTTGTACGAGCGAATAAATTAAGCAAACGCGTGTACGGCGGTTGTAAATATCCCCGAGCTCGCCGCCGTCAACGTCATCGTCATTATTACGCTGCCGCGGACTGCCGGCCATTTTTCTTTCGCGCTCTTGTGCCTCAACGCCTTACGGTGCATTGAAAATCAAAAGAGATGAAAAAGATCTCGCGTTTAACAACGAGCCACGCGGATAATTAGCTCCGATGTTAATCGCGATCGGCGCGTATACTCTCGACGATGCCCTCAATGTTGCGCAATTGCGCGATTATTACTGTAATGCAATGACTGTCGGTAAGGAGATTAAAAACAGGGAAGGGGGGAGGGTGTCATATCCGCACGCGTGTAATGCAAATACAAAGTGGAAAAAAAAGGCAATTGGGATTTGATCTCTCGTCGCTTTGGCTTTTTTGAAACGAGAACGAGAGAAAAATGGAAAAACGAGGAGGAGGATGAGGAGGAGGAGGAGGAGGAGGAGGATGAGGAGGAGGAGGAGGAGGAGGAGGATGAGGAGGAGGAGGAGGAGGAGGAGGAGGATGCGAGTTTGATGAGTAACGCGAGATAATTGTTGGCGCATGCAGTTACGACACGGAGAATGGGATATCCGTGGCGGAGCAGGGCTCGCCGAGGAATCTCGGTGGACTCGGACAGGCGGAAGTCGTGAGGGGCCAGTACAGCTATACAGCACCGGACGGTACGCCGATCCTCGTTTCTTACACCGCCGACGAGAATGGCTTTCAGGCTGCCGGCGCGCATTTGCCAACACCACCGCCGATTCCAGCCGCGATTCAACGGGCCTTGGCATACAACGCCGCTCATCCCGAGGAGGATATCTCCGGTCAGCCTTACAGGAGGTACTGAACAACGATCGCGGACAGCACGAGAGCCTCACCCCACCTCCCACGCGAATCATCGTCACGAGACTCGCCGCGATGACTATTTACGCGCCGACGGAAAAACGCAACGCAGATCGGACGAGGGACTTTGGATGAGCGAGCGAAAATTTCAATTGATCGCACAAACACGTTATCGACCCGCTCTCGCGTAGGAAAATCTCCTATATACGGAAACGCGAGTGTATCTTTCTTTTTTCTCCGCAAAATACAGAGCTTTCGGCGCAAGAATAACACTTTGCGTTCAAGATTTATTTGAGATTTTTCAACGGAACAACTAAAGCACGTCGGAAACTTTGTCTCGGCCGGGCAGACGCAACGCAGGACCACGATTCTCTCTTTTTTTCTCTTTATACACACGGATATCAATAGTATATCAGTAGTATATATATCATACGCAGTGCCAGTTTTCATCGATTTCTCCGCGAGCAGCAGAGCTTCGAGAGTGTTTAATCGAGGATCCTCGATGAATCTCCGGAATAGCTTTCTGCTCCATCGTCGCGATGATAAGAGGAGGAAAAATCATTTTCTCATTCTCCCTCTGTAGTGTCACATCGCGTACGCCAAATGACCTCTCTCTTTTGTATGCATTACTCACTCTGCATCGTATTTCAAAGATTCCCACGCCATGTATCCTCTCTCATCCGCCCATGCACCGTCCGAACGCGCGGATGGAAACACTTTATAGCGCAATCTCTCGCCGGGCGCACGCCTCTCATCCTTTCGCGGTAAATTGCATCGACAGGATGAAGACAGGTGCGATTCGGTACGCATCCGACCATCGGTATCATTGGAAAACGCGACTCAAAAACCATTTTGAAAAAAAAGCGAAAAAGAAAAAAAGTTATCCGTCCGACGGTGCTCGAACACGCGCGTCAAATAACCCGCTTTCCTATACTTTATTTACTACTTTATTTACTCGATATCTCATAAATATCTTATGCAATATTAAAAGTGTGACGATTTAATAAATTAACGCGTGATACGAGATACATATACTTTTTTTCCTCGCTTTTTTTCTCTCAATATCAATAATTAAATCCGCGATGGTTTATAATAAAAATGCATCACACGCATCGTACGGACGGGATTCTCAAACGTCTATGCATGGCGATTATTATCATCGAGTGTGTATATAATTTATCAACAGCCGCTCGCTGATCGAACGCTAATTATCGCAGGCATTTCTCCATTACACATCGACATACGTGATGCCATGTGCTGTTATCCAATAATAATATACATCCAGCAGCATGTATACAAGCGGACCGAAGATGGGATGAACGCGTGCGAATAATCCCAGGAGCCGAGGCACGAAATTTTAGGTAGAAATGCCAGGTGAATGAATGTTAATGGTAATCGTAATATCACGGTAAAGGTGAAGCCCGCCAACGGTGAAAGCAAATCATAAGTTGCTCTCCTCTGTGCGGGACCGTGTTGCGTCACGAAACGAGCTCTTCTCCGAGATGCGCCGTCTTCCATCCTGTATGTATACGCGGCGTGCTCTATACTACGCGGTATATTTCTCTCGGCAAAATGGAAAAGAAAATCCTCGAGGAGACTCGAGATCATCGCGCGGCGAGTTGATTGTCGTCTCGCTCGTATATCCAGCCAGCGGCGCGCCGCGTAATTAAGCGCGCGCGGTATATACGAGAATCTGAGCGTCTCTCGCGCGTCTGCCGCCGAGAGATTCATCTCAAAAACGAAGATGACGTTGAGGAATAACGAATCGTTTTTACTCCTTCCGTATATGACATGTGCGCAAAAAGTCGATGGTCGCAAAAAATTAATCCATTATCCAAGAATCTCAATCAGCTCGGGTCGAAATAATCTGTATTGAAAAATCGATAATCGATACATCATTCTCTCGGGAAAGGTCAGCTGTCCATCAGCGCCGATGAGGGAGGACCCTAGTGACACACGGACACGTCGATATTTCAGATTGGAATATCGTCGATTGTGAATAAAATTAACATACAATTTTCACGTATATCAAAGTCGAATTTCATTTTGTGATCAATAGACGTTCGTTTACGTCGACTTGCTTGTTGGTTTTTTTTTTTTTTTCACCGCTCCGGTCGGTGGACCTTGAGACACGTTCACATTGATCAACAGCAGCGATCGATCGCTATTCGGATCGGATCCAAAGAAAATTAGAGGCACTTTGAAATTGTTCGCGTCGTTTGTCATGTTGACGAATGAGGATGTTCAGCGACAAGCACGAGGCTCTGGCACTCGTCTGTAATATTGAGCATCCTTTTGGATAATAATCGCGTGGGAGATAAATGCACATAGACACAGTATGTATAAGAGGGTATCCGCTGGCATTTGTAACGCAGACTCCCATTGTTGGCGAAGCGATCGGCTTTTAGCGAACTCGAGAGAGGCGCAAAATGCCTCCGAGTGTATGCGAGGAAGATGCAACCCGGGGCGACCGATTCTCACGATCGTCGATCGTTACCCTCGAGAGTCCGACGAAAATTGATCGAAGAAGCGTAAATCCGAGAGCACCGAGAAGCATATGGGCGTCTTCGGCGGGCAGTAGCCAACGAGCTCGACTCGCGTATCATTCACGCATGTTGCTCGTTTTCCCTTGATTCGTACTTTTTTCTCTCGCGTTATAGTCGTGCGCGCCGGCATTTTGCATACAATCGAGCAAGCAGCCTTTGGACCGTCTTTATAGGGCGGCCCGCGCGGTCTCTTCTTTTCGCTACTGCCCCGTCACGGGTGAAAGATATTTTGGTCAAGGCGTGTATCGAAACAACGAATTGACACATCGTGCACCATGTGAGAAATCATCGGAACGCTCGTTTTTATTTCCTTCATACTTCACATTGCGATTTTCGGATCTTTCGAGAGATACGAAAAACATTTTTGATAAATATTATCCGGACGATGCGCGAAAGTTTGTTGCTCCTTGTGGAAAAGAGCACGAGACGCGCGCGTAGGAAGCTGCTCCGAGGCGTCGGAGATGAATGAATCTCCGCTATACACGCGGCGATTTGTTCGTGTGTGCATAAAATCGCGCGCGAAAGACCTCCCGATTAAAATTCATATTTCCCCTTCAATGGGCTAACGGTGCGCGGGATATACGTTTTATGGAGATCGCGAAGGACTCTGGAGTCTTTTTCTCTTGCTGCGCACATACATATAAATGAAAAATAAAAAAAATAAAAAAAATAAAAAAATCTCTCGGTCGTCTCCCTCTCTCTGTCGAGTTTCGCATACGTATACTGCGTGTACGATTGCGAAAAAAAGACTTTTTCTCTCAGACTGTGAATCATAGCACACTTATATATGTATACTGTACATGTATGGGGTGTTCCTCGCGAAATCATCTTCTCCCGATGATTTCTTGAATTATTTGGCGGAAATCTGGACTCGCACGAGCGTAATACGACCGTAAAGTGGATTAGAGTTGCGAGGTTGCATAAACTGCAAATCAGAGTGCATCGATTCTACGAGAGAGTCTTTCGACCATGACCTTCCTCGTTTGTGATACGTGCAACATCAGGTACGTTACGTGCGAACGAGCCATCTGAGTCACGGTTTGATCTCGGAAGAAATCGTCGCAACGTCATTTTTTTCAATCATTTCCATCAAAGTACAGAGATGAACAAACAGTTTACAGTGAGGGAACATTTTCAATGACTTTTTTTTGGGAATTATCATTATTTCGTGAAATAAAAAATAAAAAATAAAAAATAAAAACTCGCCGAGCTGTATAAATGCGTATACACGCGCCGTATATTTCGTCTCACGTTTGAATATTTCGAGATTATTTTTGAATCTCATTTTTGAACGTTTACATAAAACATTCGGGGAATACATTGGGCATTTTTAATTTTCACTTTCGCTTTTAACACCGAACGTACGCGTGGCGAAACTCTCATCGTGTGAGAGACTCGATTACGTGTGTACACGTATTATCCTATACGAAAGAGACTTTCGCGTATTCACGCTGATGCGGAATGCAACTAGCAATTAACGAAAAGAAGATTCGTCGTGTTTTGTTTTTCGTTTGAGCGAGGGGGAAAAGGAAAAAAAAAGACAAATTTTAGCACGATGATCCAGGACGCGTGGTCGAGCTGCCGCGAGTTTGATGCCACCACAAAACGCGATATTCTTGACATTAAACGCAAAAAAAGGGGGGGAAAAGGAAAGAAGCTTCTCTACACTGGAACAATGAGAAAGAACAAAAGGCTGTCGAGCATTCCAGTCTGAAACCGTAAGCGACACGCCGGCTAAAACGTATACACATACATTTGGATTGCGCATAAATAACAGCATTCGTGCGCTATTCAACGCAGCGTAAAACGATGATAAGATTATAGTCGTAATATGACAGGTTGGAGAACGTTTGGATGCCTCATCCATCAGCCACGCCTGCCTGCCTGCATCCATCAGACACTCTCCAACGTTGAATTATCATCGCGTCATTCGCGAATAAACGAGCATTTTTCACATTCTTGGCGACCCTTGCATGCGCGCATTTTCATTTTTCAAAAGGCTCCACATTGTGTTTTTGAGTTTTCGAGAGAAACTCGGTGTGTTTCGTTATCAGCGGAACATTTCCGATCGGATAGGCTCCTGAAAAATTGAAAATTGGAAAAAAAAAAATTTCGCCATTTTTTGCCGCGTTTCCAGAATCGCCGAAAAGTCGAAATTTCAAATGGTCATAACTACGGTTCTATCGGTGCTACATACATTTAATGGGGGTGTTTTGAAACGCCCTCGAGTAGACTTGGAAAATGGTGAAAGTTAAATGTCGATAGCTAAATTGCTTCACCCTCAAAATCGATGTTGAAAATTGGCGAAAAAAACGCAAAGGGGTATGTATGGGAAAATTGACGAAAATCGATGGTCCAACTTTAAAAATCTGCCAAAAATCGAAAAATCAAGATATCTGGACAAACCAAACGTCATTTTGAAGCCTCATCAATTGCCAAGAGAATAAGCACAAGTTGGGGCATCTACCTCGAAGGGAGAAAAAATGGCAAACATTTTAGTGAACCAACTCAGTCCGGCAGAAAATGACGAAAAATGTTGGATTTCAAAAATGATTTTCAACGGTCCATATCGATGTATTTTTTCCCGCTGATGACGAAACACACCGGTATTTAATCGAAAATCCGACATTTCTTGGTGAAATTTTAATATTTACGAAGAAAATTCGCGCGGACGAGATTATTATTAAAAAAATACTCGCGTTTCAACCACCAAGACGCAAATGAGGGATTAAAGAGTAAAAAAAACCAATAACCTCATTCCTGCGCATTGGACACAATTTTTACTACTCTTTTTAATTTCATCATGACGCAATTTTCAATGATATTTATTCGAGAATTACGACGGTAAGCTATTTTATCGGGTGGAACCAAAGGAGAGGCCGAAATATAAACTCTCTTTTTCTCTTTCATAAATCGACGTTTCAATTTCGCAACTCGACCATCATCCGCCATGGCAGGAATCGATGTCATATCGTTCGGTTCGTCTTGATGTAATTTATATGCGGTTGTATAT
Organism: Heteropelma amictum; assembly: GCA_959613375.1. NCBI lineage: Eukaryota > Metazoa > Arthropoda > Insecta > Hymenoptera > Ichneumonidae > Heteropelma > Heteropelma amictum. The sequence continues at coordinate 16,003,687 of OY390727.1, forward strand.
AAATAAAGAGTCGAGTCTTTAACCCGTCACGTTCGGGTCCTCTTTTTTTTTTCATCATTGCCTAATTCACGCTTCGCTCGATATTTCAACGACCAAAGATGGTCCCCGCTTCGCGATCGATTGATACGAAAATCTTTGAAACTACAAGCTGCAGATAAGCTTTTATGATATTCTCGCGATAATAACCCGATATTTGTCCGTTCCAACGATTTATCGTAGTATGCTCTTTTACGACGTGCCATCGTACTCCAGAGCGTAAACGCCGGCACACACCGGCCGGAGCAAAGATAAACTTTTGTGCAAATGCCGATTATTCGTCTGTTCTTCTTTCCTGCTCTCTCGCTAGCTCGGAAAGTATCGTAAAATTACTCGAGTACATTAAATACACGTATGTAGATATTATACTATACACATGTATGGAATAATAATTGTGGAATAAGGTGCACAGGAAAATCGCGAGGACATGCATGAATGGGATAATTGACGGTTCTTCCATCGCAACCAATCGACCATGAAGTTTTAACACGCACTCGGATAGTTTAAAGTGTTTGCCATGTATATTTGACAGGTATGGGGAATTTCACGAAAAGTCGCCAATCTGCGCAATTGAAATTGCGTTCACCAAAAAAATTGAACACTACACGTTTTTCCGTCTAGAGGAAACTTGTTGTACGTTCCACTAACATGAAAAGAAAATTAATCACCTCTGTAGTCTGTGGGAGAAAGACGAAATAATTTATTTTACCGAATTGTCAATGCGATACGGAATGGTCCATACACCTGTTTCGACGGATAATACACGCCACGATGATAATAGAGTGCGCTACACGGAATACTAAATCGGAGAAGAACCACAGAGTTTTTCCGAGACTGAAATTATCGGTCTGTTGGGTGAGCGATGGAAAAAAATCGTGACATTTCAACGGGAATACACTTGGTAATTCGATAATCGGTACAATTCAAAATTTCCGTAAAAATAACATTCAAAGTAATTGCGGTCTTTGTAAATTATCTCGTCCAAGTACTTCATTAGCCAATAGGCAGATTTTCCGGGAGTATATCGGTGCTCACCCGGCACCGATGTAACAATAATTACCATCGTTGTTATTGTATTGAAAATAATTGCAAAGAGCTTGTAAATCACGATGATGCGAATGAATAATACATCGAAAATGAGAGGTACGAGGTCACAGTGGATAATTTAGCATTTAAAGCGAGCGTCAACCGCTGACAATGATTGGCTTTTTTTTCCAGCCCGCCTTCGCAGCAACAATCGATCGTAAAATTAACGATATAGAGAGAGAGAGAGAGGCAAAAGTTCCAGATCAAGAGACGATGATGATGCGCGCTTCGAGTTTCAATACAAGTCGAGCATTCCTCCATTAAACTCTCGAGGTCTAACCTTTTCCGCAGGATTTTAATGGCCATTACACGGTGCGCAAGTAAGGCCACGAAGGAGCATGAGCGTCATCGTTCGCAAAAGTGCCGAATAACGCCTTCTTTATTCGCGAAACTATTGAAATTTCATTGTTAACAACATTCGAAGCGCGCGAAATTTGCACATCTTTCGTTTCAACTAGGGAAAGTTCACGTTGTAAAATTGGGGCAAATTGTGTGTAAAACTGGGACGTGACAATGACACATTTTGATCATCCGCAAACTTTCAATCGACGCGATCTACCGTTACGACAATGTCGATGAATTATCATTGATATCGTTGCCCTTGAAAATCTGCAGCTCGAGACGTGCGATTCTTCGTATTCCCGATGTCTCGCTCCATGTTTAATTGAGATGCATCTTTGATCCTTCGATCGAATCAGCATCCATGAATCATCGAATCATGCAACGATTGTGAAATGTAATATTTTCATCGAACCTTTCCATTTCACCCGCGGTTTAACAACTCGCGATAATACGTCGAGTTTTCGTGTCCACTCTGAAATACCGCACAGTTTTCGGACGACGAGTCCGAAAACATAAATCAGTCAGATCGAGGACAGGCGATAGAAGACGGTCGCGCACAGCATCCTCGAGGGCGGGAGAAAACATCGCCGAATAAAGCTGGAATGTTTCAAGAATCAACACCGGAGTGAATAAGTCATTGACGAATTTCACAATCCCGAGATGACGAGATTATCTCTCGTTTTCAATTTGAATAATGACCTTGGTTGCGATTAAAGGACGTTTAACCCGAAGAAGCCCGCAGAGAGAGAGAGAGAGAGCCGTCTCTGATCGAGAGACACGCGGAGAGGCGAGAGGATTCGATGAAATTTATTTCCCTCACTTGTCTCACAGCGGTGCGTCAAACTTGAGAAAAAGAAGAAAGAAAAAGATGTTGTACACGTGGAAGATAAGAATCGAACGTAGCGCCCATAATGGCGAAACAAAAGTCTGCTCCATTCGGATGCAACATCCGCATCGCGGCAACATTGTTTATTCTCCGGTCCAGCGAGAACGAGACTCTGTGATAATAACGACCGAACGGGAATGATAATCATCGACGAGGAACAGGAGGAGGAAAAAGGACGATGGGTGCATGCAGTTTGCGTTATTTCATCGGCAGAGCTCATCGTGACTTTTGGCAAACATTTTGGCAAATCAAGTGATTTCGCGGGGATCGAAGAAAACTCGGTAGAAATTTGAAAACAACGACTTGTCAACGACCAGACCAACGCGTCCGCGCGTTGAGGATGAATGCAAGTTTGATCGAATGGCCCGGCGCGGGAACGAAGGCGCGTCATTGACTCTCCTTCGCGCGAGGCAAATGCTATGCAGCGCAACTGACACACTTTGTCGCTTTGGCCATATACGCGCGTTAGACACGTTTGACGTTTGTTCAAAGAAAAATGAGGGCCAGCATGCGCGAAGCATTCACCATCGGAACGCGACGTTCCTTTTTCCTCTTTGTCTTTTACACGTCATTTTCATATTTTGAAACGCCACCCAGTGTTAATTGAAAAGGACTCTCGCGTGAATGATGCTCATTTTTTAGAGGCACCATATTGTTCTTTTCAATTCGTTCGATCGTAAAAATGCTCTTCCAAGGCTCGGGTTGAAATTGATTTTCATGTTTCATGAAAATGTTCGGATTCCGGTCGGTCCGGAGGCGAGACCGAAATTCTCACGTTAGCGTCGATCGTGTCGAAATTCGCACTGGCGGAGGGATAACGAAAATTCACGCGAGACGCTCCGATCGTGCGCGATCGTATACGCTAATTTCGGTTCGTCCTTTCCGAGAATATCATTCGCGTTTACTCCGCGAGAGTAAAAAATCTTTGCCATTGCGCAAGACGAACAATTTTCTGTGAGAAAAAAAAAAATTGCCGGACTCGTACAATTTCAAAGTTCAGAATCGTGCAGTTCGCCTTTCATCCGCGCGGTCGTTGAAATACAGTCGAAAGTCAAATTTACGATTTTTATCGCCGGTAAATAATAAGTAAGTAACGTGTGTCTCTAACCGACGTACATAATAACCGAGCGTGTCTGAAATCACGGAAGATGTGATTTATCTCGTGCCGGTTGAATGTTCGCCAAGGTCGGAACGATAATCCGAATAAAATACGCGGCTCGACATTCGTAAATAGGTTATTTTTCAGCATAGGCGCTTTTTCTCTTCGTCCTGTGAGGTCGCGGCCAATTACTCTACCTTCTGACCTACCATTTTACAGCATCCAAGTATCTCAAAGGACGGCGCACGCGGCGGTGATGCTCTCACCGCAATGAATCTTTTCTGACAAACACAAACGGCTCCGAGTGTACCGATACACGTTCGGGATAATTTCTTGGCTCGTTCGTGCAAAAGGTAAAGATGCACGTGTGTGTGTGTGTGTGACGAGCGAGGCGAACGACACAATCGCAAAACGAGTACGCACACGCGCACACAGCAGCAAACACCTGCAGAGGGATCTTGTCGCGGATGTTTCAACGCGATAGAATGGAAAGGCGGGAGACAGAGACGAGGAGGCGAGGGAGGGATCGGGAGGATCACACATCTTTTTCGTATAAATGCCGGGACCGTTCCTCCTCGAGATGCAGATACGATCTATCTGACCAAAAGCGATTTACTCGATTTTACTCTCGACGACGACGACGACGACGACGAGAACACCAAGACGACGCAGTTAAACTACGGAAAGTCATTGTTAAAGCCGGACAAAACGACCATGAAGTTTTTAGTGAGTGTTTGCGTTTCGATCGTTCAATGGACGATTTTTCATGCTCCTTTGCACAGAATCTGTGCAACGTGGATTTACGTATACGCGCGACTCTGGGGAAGATAATGGATTCGCACGACGTTCGGCTTGATTTTCATTAAATTGTTTCTTCGAAGAAGCACGCCTTGTTTCTTCGAGATCAGATGTCGTTTCGAGCATTGTATTCGCATTGTATTCGAGTATTGAAAAAAAAAAAAAAAATGTTTCTATCTTTGTAGATCGTATTAATGGCCATCGTGGGCATGGCTTTCGGTCAATTCGGCGCCTATCGTGGATTCCAGAATCAGAGGCCGTTCGCGCAAACTCCGCGGCCTCAGTTTCAGCCGCAGCCTCAGCAGCCGCCCCAGTTTCAGCCCCAGCAGCCTCGGTACACGTGAGTTTTTTCTCGATCAGGATCGATCTCAGCGTTGGTTCACCGCGAGAGTCGTCGATGCGTCGAGCGAATTTTAGAGTCGACGGTATAATGACACTTTTGCAGTCCCAGTGGTCCAGCGATCGCCATTCGCAGTCAACAGCAGGACGCCTCGCCCGATGGTTCTTACAACTGGAGTTACGAGACCGAGAACGGAATCTCCGCGTCTGAGACCGGATCACCGAAATCCACCGCCGAAGGACCAGCGGAGGTCGGTGATCGAATGGGAAATTCCGTTTCGTCAGACTCCGTGCCGTGAATAATCATCGCTTCATGAAATTTTCGTTTATCCGGCAGACCGTCCGAGGACGTTTTTCCTACACCGCGCCCGATGGTACTCCGATAACGGTGGAGTATTACGCCGATGAGACCGGTTTTCACGCCGAGGGCGCGCACATCCCGACTCCACCCCCGATTCCCGAGGCGATAAGACGAGCCCTCGACGTTTTACCGCAGACTCGCCAAGACCAGCAGCAGCAGTCGTATCAGCAACCCCAGCAGCCGTTCAACAGACCGGCCTTCAATCAGGGTGCACCCTTCCGCAGATTTTGAATGAAAAATTCTTTTATCCAGCAATGACGCGCAAATTCGTCGAGACGATGCGGGAAAAATTTGAAAAAAAATAAACAACCAGTTGAACCAGCCGATAACTCTGAATTAATCGCGCGCGTGTAAATTCGCGCGAGACAAATTAATCTCGAGATGTGTATAAATTTGTATACTTATATATATCTATCTACACATGTACGTGGAACACCGTTAACCTGTGATTATTTTAACGTATTTGTACTCTTTTTATACCGTTATTAATTTTACATACAATTAAGTATTTTATACAATAGACCGAACGTCAATATAAATATATGCCGAGTGCCCTGCAATTCGGATTCTTCATTTTTTGTCCTCGCACCTCATTTTCTTCAGCGCTCTGTGTCGACTGTGTTCTATCGACAAATTGCCACGAGACGAACGAACCAGTCGGAACGTACCGAATAGTTTCATCTGAAATTCATTTCGCTGTTTCTTTGAGCGACAAACTGCATTCGCTCGCTCGCGAACCTGCAGCACGAAGAAGAGCTGTACGTGAGATCATGATTAGTCGGCTGAGACGAGAGATGCCGCGTGCATGCCTCTTGAATTTGTCTCTCGCGCGCTACATTCCGTCCGGAAGGCGCAGGTCGCGATAGTACGATCGTAATTTTGCGAATGGATCGTTTGAAAATCTCGCGAGGGAAGGGGAGGAAGATTCTTTACGTAATCGAAGCAAAATGACGTGTCTCGGTGAATAATTTATTTAGGATTCATCTCGTGACATAACTATCGGTTATGCAGAATTATGAACTTTATACTCGCGATACAAGTTATACAAGCAACGCCGTATTACCGCGGGCATTATGAAGCTAGACCTGTTGCGTCAACCGATCGAGAAGTATGTTTTTTTTTTTTTTTTTTTTTCGAAAGACATGCCCCAGCTGAGGTCACAGGCGAACGGTCAGTCTGGCACGAAGGATCGACACCCACGCGCGTGAGAATACGTTTTTTTCCACAGACTCGGATGATTCGCATTTCTTTCGTTACCGCGTCCCTGGGAATATCATCTCTCTCCGGCGAAAGATGCACTTTCGACGGATTGAATCCGCGATGATTGGCAGAATGAGGATAGTCTTAATGGACGTGTACTGCGGCGATACGCGTCCTGTAATTCTCGTATAATATCGACAGAAATGAGAACTGGTTTCGTTACGCGAATTTCGCCAAAGATAACGTCAGCCGAGTGCCGGCCACTTGATTTCCAAACACCGCAAAGTCGCGCCGTTTTTTTCGCATTTGCTCGAGTGAATCCCTCGTTTGCCCAATTCGGGGATCAGCATATTAAGAGGATTGTCCTGTGAGTCTCGAAAAAAACTCGAGTAATTGCGTTAAAAAAAATGAAAGCGGAATCGTTTTTATCCTCGTTGTTTTTTTTCCAGACGTCTCCTTTCTTTTCCGCCGAGATCGAGACCGAACGAAAGAACGCTGCTGTGGACGTTGGAGAGGGGAAGAGGCGTCAGAAAAGTGACGGTGGAACACGATTTCTCAGCTCGGGAGCGTTCATTATGACGTGTATCCGTGTGCATCGATTGGGCACAGCCCCTCGCGCATAGTGTGAGTGGTAACGTTAGGGATGTACCAGTGGCATTTGCAATCTTCTTTATACCGCGCTTCAGAATCTGTCTATAAAGGCGAATCGTTCGACCTCTTCGTCTTCATCGTTTATTATTCATACACACACACACACACACACACACATATCGACATGTTTATTTATTTAAGCACGAGAATATTGGAAATGAAATGAGAGATTAACAGATTATCGGGTACCGATGCATATAAGGATATTTCAGAGAGAAACGTTCCATCGGGAACGAGCTTCAATTAACGGTTCAAATTGGATAGGGAAATAAAAATGGAATCTTAATAAAGCAAATATATAATGATCATGGGAATAAGCATTTTTGCATTCATTCCAGCACACGCGTCAAATGTCAGACTGCGCGCGTAATCCTTTACGAGTGTTTCTTTTCTTTATCGTTATCGAGTAAGTATACCATATCTCTATGTTTGATCGTTGTTTAAATTCTCTCTCTACACAGCGACGAAGCTACCGAATTGCGGTAGCTTGTGGACGAGAAAGCACGATGAATAAGGGTGAGCCATTGCGGTTGATTTTATGACGAACCACGCGTAAGCCTAGCTCAAGGACAATAGGGCGAGGCGGAAGGTGAAAGTGTCGCGCGTATCCCGGTATCCTTCTTTTCAATTTAATATACCGGTCAAGGACTCGAGACGGTATTACGTACCGATTGTCTCGGAGGCGTAGGCGTGGAGGATCGATATATTTACAAAGGTTAAGCAAATCTTGAATCGCTGCGGGATCTTCCCCGCGCCCTTCTCTCATTTTATCGCCATAATCATTTTTCATACTTTGCCGTGAAAACTCAAACAATATGGACGACCTTCGTGGAGTGACATCGGTTGCGGATTTTCCGAATCGCTGGAAACATATATTCAAATTTATCCTCCATGTATTTGTTTCGTTCGAATCGTGCGCTCTTGTTCCCGCCGCGAATTCCCCGTTAGTTGACTTTACTGCCAGCGGCGGCGCTAGTTACCGACCGTCATGAAATTTTGCTTGTAATCCGGTCCCAGAGGTCCCAGAGAGAGTCTCGACATAACCAAAGAATTTCGCTCTTGGTGCACTCCCAACGAAGCTCTCCATAACGTCGTAATCAGTAGTAAATAATTAACGAATAAATAATGCCGGATCATTTGGGAGATGATATGAGAAAAGTGAAGGCCGAGGAAGAGCAGGGCGAGGAGAAGGAGATCAAGTGTGAGTGGAAACGTCGCGGTGCTTCCTCCCGAAATCTGACAGTACACTCTCCCTTGGATGTTTCGTTATTTACCGATTTTGTCGTTTCTCTTTTCCACGAACTTTTCAGCCCTCGACGAGGGAGATATCGCGCTGTTGAAGACTTACGTGAGTATAACCAACAAAATTAGATAAGAGGTTATTACGTTTCGTTCGCGAATTAGCCGCGAATTGCACGCGTCTTTGAACATTTCAGGGACAGGGACAGTACACGAAAGCGATAAAGACCATCGAAGAGGACATACAGACGATCATAAAACGCGTCAACGAATTAACCGGCATAAAGGAATCCGACACCGGTCTGGCTCCTCCGGCATTGTGGGACCTCGCCGCGGATAAACAGACCCTCCAGAACGAGCAGCCTCTTCAAGTCGCCAGATGCACGAAAATCATAAACGTGGATTCCGACGATCCAAAATACATAATAAACGTCAAGCAATTTGCAAAATTTGTCGTGGACCTCGCGGATTCCGTCGCGCCGACGGACATCGAAGAGGGAATGAGAGTCGGCGTGGATCGCAACAAGTATCAAATACATATTCCTCTGCCGCCGAAAATCGATTCCACCGTAACGATGATGCAGGTGGAGGAAAAACCCGACGTTACTTACAGCGACGTCGGCGGTTGCAAAGAGCAGATAGAGAAGCTCCGAGAGGTCGTAGAGACGCCTCTTTTACACGTGAGTCAAGATCGAATACGAAACCTGCGTGAGGGAGGATTTATCAAAAATTTCTCCAATCAGAGCCGGGTGATTTGAACAATTTTCCATTCATAGCCCGAGAAATTTGTGAATCTCGGTATCGAACCGCCCAAAGGCGTACTGCTCTTCGGGCCTCCCGGCACTGGAAAAACGTTGTGCGCTCGCGCCGTCGCCAACAGAACCGACGCCTGTTTCATTCGAGTCATCGGCTCGGAGCTGGTGCAAAAATACGTCGGAGAGGTGAGTCTCGTCGCTGCGGGAAAAGAATAGTCCGTCTTTGTTATCTCTCGAGAACGTTTGATACAAATTTATCCTCGTCTTGACATCAGGGCGCGAGAATGGTGAGAGAATTGTTCGAGATGGCGCGCAGCAAGAAGGCCTGTTTGATATTCTTCGACGAGATCGACGCGATCGGGGGTGCGAGATTCGACGACGGCGCCGGTGGTGACAACGAGGTTCAGCGAACCATGCTGGAGCTCATCAATCAATTGGACGGGTAATTACACGTTCGCTCGTCGATAAATCCAAGCCTGACGCGACATTTTTTCGAAAGCAACAAAGCGCGATATTTCCGATCGCAGATTCGATCCTCGCGGAAACATCAAAGTATTAATGGCGACCAACCGACCCGACACCCTCGATCCGGCATTGATGAGGCCCGGGCGTCTCGATCGAAAGGTCGAATTCGGTCTGCCGGACTTGGAGGGTCGCACGCACATATTCAAAATCCACGCTCGGCCGATGAGCGTCGAACGCGATATCAGATTCGAGCTATTGGCTCGCCTCTGTCCAAACAGTACCGGAGCTGAAATACGCTCGGTCTGCACCGAGGCGGGAATGTTCGCCATAAGAGCGAGACGCAAAGTCGCTACGGAGAAAGACTTCCTCGAGGCCGTAAACAAGGTCATCAAGTCGTACGCCAAATTCTCAGCCACACCGAAATACATGACTTACAATTAATCATCCCGGTGGAGGAGAATTCAATCATTTCGAAAGAACAGAGGAGGGAGACGAAAAATACACAGTCATTTTTCTCTCGCTCTTTCGTTCGTGTTTTTCTTTTTTGTTTTCTTTACAATTACTCCGTATTTTCGTACACGATACGCTCTTGGCTGATTATCGAATAAAGTGAACCGAATCGTTTGTTTCACAACGACGACGAGTTATCGACGTATCCACCTTTCATTTGTCCGACACGGATGATCTCTCGCGAAAGGCGAGTTTTATCGGGCCGTCCGGTTTGTTGATGAGCAAAGAACGGCAATCGAGCTTTCCACCTTCCCACGTAAACTTGTACCTTCGGCAGAGCTTGAAAAGAGAGAAGCAACAACGTTGTCGAGTCGCTCGTGACAATTTTCGCGAAATCCCGTTTGGTTTTTCATTTTACAAAGTTGACCGTAAATGCACCTTCAACAGGACTATTTGCATACTCTGCTCGGCCAATCGTCTCGCGATGCAGGATCTCGTTCCGTGGCCAAAGGGTAACACGAGATGAGGATCGACGATTTTCCTGTTGCCGGTATTAGCGCCATCTCGCGTCCATCTCTCCGGTATGAAAGCGTCGGGCTCGGGGAAGTATTCCGGAAGACGACACGTCACTTGATTCTGCGTAACGACGACGGTCTGCGAACAACCGTCTCGTCATTGACTCTGTTCGAAATCCACATAGAACAAGAAAAATCGCCGAAAAATGACG